>CM060902.1:208970000-210220000 GCA_030737815.1 Allium fistulosum | reverse complement strand
ATTGCTGTTTCGTGGATTAACACTGTTTAGTGATATATCTGCCGTTATCCGGTTCTTTTATCGAGAAGTTGGATATACGATATTTCTGTGACTGTCATCTATATTGAGATTGATTATTATTGCTTCTATGCTCTAATAACTGATTTTGAATTAGACTGACCCGAGTATTATTTTCTTTTGAATGTAATACTCGGGTCAGACCGAGTATTTACAGGTTGTAGATTTTTAGCTTTGGGTTGCTGCTAGAGCTATGAAGACTTTTTTTATATCATTTGAAGTGGTCTTCGTACTGTTGTAGTAGTCTGTGTGTCTGTTTTAAGATGATAATGTATTCATGTATATTAGTCGATAATGTACTTGTATATATAACTTCTTGAGTCGACAGTTGTAGTTGTATCATTTGTATTGTGTCAAATGTATTGTAACTGATATCAGTTATTGTATATATGAGACTTTTCGTTCCATCTTTATTCCGCATTTATGTTATCTGTGTTATTTTTATATTTATTGTCCTAAACTATTATAGCCACTGTGTAGTAGCTTTGAGTTTGTAACGGTATGTCGGATTTCCTCTAAAAGACGAAATGCAATGTTATTCTATCTGACATATCGGTGCTCGCACAAAGCAATTACATGGATGGTCGCTCCTCAACAGCCTTATTCTCCGCGCTAGTTGACAACACTACACCGTAGTGTTCTTGGCTAGCGTGGGTATAGAGGTGGGGCGTCACAGCTTGGTATCAGAGCCTGGGGTTTAGGACAATTATAAAACATAACTTAGATGGAACATGCGTTACAACTATTTGTCGATGTTTTATCTCTCATCTTTACATATGACTATTTTTGACTGTTAGGTATGAATTCCTAACACTTATTCTTGTGTTTTCGGCTTTGGATTGATTTAGCCGATGTTGATTTTGTTTTAATTTGGCAAATTAAAGCCATTTTGACTTTTGGACTTTGTTCCACTTTTGTCTATGCTATGAGTGTCATTGTGTACCTGTTACACTGTGATGAAAAATAGCCGGACCAGTTGCAAATTGAGTGATTTTGATTTCTCATTAACATCTAGTTTGAATCTCAGCGATTTTGAACTTGATATTTTGTTTTTCCAGTTGATAATCGATTCTTCTTCTCTTATTAGTTGTTATCACCTTTATTGATTTTGATAACTTCTATTTCTGGAATTTTTGGTATTCCTACTTTGATGAATTTGGAATCGAATTCTTTGGATTCTATTCACATCTTCGTATGTGAATTCTTGTGATTGATTGTTTCTACAATCATTTTTGTGATTTGTCACTTTAAAAATATAAAGGTTTTCTATACTAGTAGTAAATATTAAAATCCTTTTTCTCCAAACGATTTCAAAAATTATTTTACTACAAAGCTCTTTTCCTAAATCGTTTTCCAATCTATTAATATATACAAGCCTTTATTTCACTCGTATGAGAAATTGAATTAAACGGCCTAGTAAAACAAGTGGTATGAAACGCTTGCGTTTACTTCGTCGGTTAACTCCTGGACTTGTTCGATTGAACCCTTTTTGTGACAATTTCCTAGTGAAGATTTACAGCTTGTTCGTAAATATTTAAGTTAAGCAAGTGGTTATGGGACATGAAGCTAAACTCATATATTTACTAGCTTGGTGTGATTGACACTTCCTTATGATCATGACGATCATTTTTGTGATTTAGACTAGCGATTGAGCGATGTCTCTTTGTCTACGTGGGAGACTATACCCCGATCATGTGATGTTTCGGCATCACATTTCTAGGGTAGCACCCTACGGTCTTCGGGCCATTCTTGTGTAAAAATTTAATGGATAGCTTCCATGAGATAGCTTCTCGTCATGTGTTTACGCGTAGGTGAGCTTCATGCTCCCATTCATGTGTTAGGCCTCCCCCCTTATTTATGTGTTTTCTGGATTTCTTGTGATGATTTCTGGAATTTTGTGCTTCACCAATTTTCGTGATTTCTATTGAAATGTTTATCAATTTTTGTGCATTGGTGAATTCATGTGTTATTAACTTGTTATGAATACAAGTTTAGGGTATGATATCCCTTTCTATCTTTGAGAAGATTCTTGTGACATTTTTGATGAATGAAAATTCATTTGGCATTATATTTTGATGCCAGTTATTTTGATGAGATTTTGACATGTTAACTTCAATACTCGTCAATTTTGAAATGGATTTACAAGCGGTTCTCCCGCAATACTGATATTGCTAATTTAATCACGTGTTTTCAAAATTCTTTATTTTTAAAAGTTGTTTCAAAAATATAAATTAAAATTGTTTTCAAAATTTTTACAGCTTACATTTTCAAAAGAACGAGGAAGCGATTTAAACCTTTCAGAAAAATCGAGGACTATGACCCCTTTCTTTTACTGATTCGCTTAATTCCGGACTTGCCCGTTTGAGAATGTGAAATGTTATTTTTAAAACACACAATTCTGCACTTTCAAGAAAACGATAAAGAGATTTAAACGATTTAGCAAAAGTAAGGAGTATGGAACCATACTTTTACTACTTCGGTTAATTCCGGACTCGTTAATTGAATATTTATGACTTCTGATTATCGTTTTTGATAATCAGATATTTGTGAAATTTGATTATCATTTGTGATAATTAAATATTTTCCAATTTAATTATCGTTTGAGATAATTAAATATTTTTCGATTTGATAATCGAATCTTTGTGTTTCTGATTATCGTTTTTGATAATCAGATATTTGTGAAATTTGATTATCATTTGTGATAATTAAATATTTTCCAATTTAATTATCGTCTGAGATAATTAAATATTTTTTCGATTTGATTAATCGAATATTTGTGTTTCTGATTATCGTTTTTGATAATCAGATATTTGTGAAATTTGATTATCATTTGTGATAATTAAATATTTTCCAATTTAATTATCGTCTGAGATAATTAAGTATTTTTTCGATTTGATTAATCGAATATTTGTGTTTCTGATTATCGTTTTTGATAATCAGATATTTGTGAAATTTGATTATCATTTGTGATAATTAAATATTTTCTAATTTAATTATCGTCTGAGATAATTAAATATTTTTTCGATTTGATTAATCGAATATTTGTGTTTCTGATTATCGTTTTTGATAATCAGATATTTGTGAAATTTGATTATCATTTGTGATAATTAAATATTTTCCAATTTAATTATCGTCTGAGATAATTAAATATTTTTTCGATTTGATTAATCGAATATTTGTGTTTCTGATTATCGTTTTTGATAATCAGATATTTGTGAAAATTCGATTATCGTTTTAGATGATTGAATATTTGCGATTTTGAGATTCGAGCTTCGTCTTTTTCTCTGGCGATTCAGGTGAGTAATTTGATTTACTCACATTCAATTCGTGCAGTACGTGAATTCTGCTCTATTTTCTTTTCTTTTAAAATGCTGGAACTCGATTGATTCTTGCTTTTGATAGTCGTCTGATTTTGATTCCTTGATCCCCACGATTGTTGATTCTTTTGATTTGAATCAATCGAACCTTTTGATTTCATATCTAATACTCCCCCTGCTGACATTTGCTTATGCATTCGACATTGCCATGCTCTTATGGTTGTTACCTTTTGTCCGTTTATTCCTTATGATTGCGAGGACGCAATTTCTTTAAGGAGGGAAGTCTGTAACAACCCAAGTTTTTGTAAATTTTAATTTTTGACAAAATGACGATTTAATCAAGCTGTCAATTGATATTGAGTTTTAAATCGTATTTAAAAGTCTTTAATAAAATTGTTAATCGTTGTTTGGGATTTTAAATCAAATTTGAAATTCTTTTATAAAAATGTTGACCGGGCTTTACAATTTGAATCTTGGCCCATATTTCTTGGCTTTGCCGAGATGATATCAGGGGCAAACTCGATCTCCTCTCTCCCATTTCTTCCATTTTCGTAACCCTAAAACTAAATCAAACGAGAGAAAATAATGGCTGCTCGATTTTCTCGCGTTCGTTCGTTCCTCAAATTTTGGGCTTCTTCGATCGATTGCTTCTGGAAATCGAGGGCGCCAACTTCATTGACTTCGCCTGGCTGCTTCGATGATAGTCGTGCTCGAGGGGACTTTGGCTGCATCATTCGTGGCTAAGGTGAGTGATCTTCATTTTCGCTCACATCTAATTCATGTTCATGTGTATTAGGGTTTTAAATTTCGTTGGTTTTCGTTGTATTCAAGTTGTTGAGTGAGTCGATTCCTTTTGCTTTGCGAATCCAAATTGGGTTTTTACTGATGGGTGAATTTCGATTTCATCCACCTCTACTTCAAAGTGCTGTTTATTCATGTGTTTCGAGACCTTGACTTTCAGTTTGATTTCGGGGTAATGTTGTAACCATCTGGTAATTGATTTTTGGTGATAACCTTTTCACCACTTCACTGACTTGTTGTCCCATGATTTCGGCTATACCGTGAATTCTGTTATTTGTCAAACTACTTGAGAAATTGACTTCGGTCTCTTGTTAGGTGGTTTCATTTCCATGCTCTCAGAAGTGTTTCTGCACTTCTGGTCTCTTTGATGCACTTTGTTGTACCTGATCTGTATGCATTTGTTCACTGATGCACTTGATCATATTGACACTCTTGACTTCGATCATTATGTAGTTTGCATTGATTCATCTCTACTTGTTTGTAGCTGCTGCATATATGTGCATTTGATTACACTGTCCCTATGAGTTCATTAGTTCATGTTGGCCACCCCTGGCTTGTGTCTGGACTGTATACATATGCTTGACTCATATTGTAGTCTGCACCTTTGTCTTGATTTTGTGATGCCTTACTTGTAGCACTATTGTTAAATTGTCTGCATTGCACTACTTCATTTTTGTAATTGTTTTGATCCACTTTGTCACTGCATACCTATATATCTTGACCTGTTTACATTTGTGCTGCACCCATGTTGATATTGGTATATTCATTCCAGTAGAGTTAGATGCACTGTTGCATTTGATTCACCTGGACATGTATTTGCTGCTTTCGTCTATGTGCTTCGACTTTGGCATTTGCCTTGTTCTAGGCTATGAAACTAATACTGTCCAGTTACAGTATTAAATACAAATGTACAATTCGTACATTCATGATATGGAAACTGTTTGCACCCTGTTGCATTCTAGTCTTCATACATATGTAGGCTGTAACGTATGTATATACATTAATTGATATGTGTATATGTATGTTCGAATTACATTTTCTTTTCTCTTGGAATGATTGACTGTATTTTGGGATTTGAATTATGACTTGATGGAGTTGCTGTCATTACTATTGGCACTGACTCCACTTTGTCTACTCTTCGATGGTCGGGTTGCATACTCACTGGTACCCTTATATGCATTGTTTCCCTGTAATTATCCCTGTGTTCATTTCGAACTGGCCTGGTGCACCTTGAATGTGCTGCTGTTCATGTTGCAGTAGCCAGTTGCACTTGTCCTGTCTTCTTGTTTATTCCTGAGCACTTCGACCTGATGCACACATTGCTGTTGTAGATGTTGATGTTGTAGTTGTTCGACTTGGCATTTGATCTGTAGTTGGTCTGTAGCATGATATTGCATTTGCACTGACTTCTTTGTGGATTAGTTTCATACTACCGTCACTTGTTTCGAGCTCATATACATGTTTTACAGTTGCATTCCTGTATATGTGTTCTGATATTTTTGGACTTGACTTCATTCGTTCGTATAGCCTGTATGATTCCAGTTTGTACTTGCCTTGTTGAACTTGTACACGCATGTGTCTTGTTGCTGTGGCATTCTAGATTTGCATTACTGCTGCTACTTGAATTTGTAGTTGTTCTATTGCCTTCTGATTCACTTGACCATTTCTTACATACTTTCAAGTATGTATTCAGATGTATGTTCACTTTGACACTGCATATCCATGTGTCATTTTTACTTGCATCTGTTCATCCTTGAGCACTTGCTGACCTGCTGCATTTTCGTAGCAGTTTTACCCTTGTCCCGTGTGGTGACTTTATATTCCGTTGTGGCGAGGCAGTGCACGCGTGCGTGCACTGCAGTCACACCGAATTGACAGATTTTGATCGATATCTCTTTTATCCTTAATTCATCGATCTGTTGCGTAATTCGTAGGCTGTATTGGCGAGGCAGTACACGTTAGCGTGTACTGCAGCCAATTAGCATTGATAATTTTTTTATTTGACATTTCAATTATTTAAACTGCTTTGGATTGCTGTTTCGTGGATTAACACTGTTTAGTGATATATCTGCCGTTATCCGGTTCTTTTATCGAGAAGTTGGATATACGATATTTCTGTGACTGTCATCTATATTGAGATTGATTATTATTGCTTCTATGCTCTAATAACTGATTTTGAATTAGACTGACCCGAGTATTATTTTCTTTTGAATGTAATACTCGGGTCAGACCGAGTATTTACAGGTTGTAGATTTTTAGCTTTGGGTTGCTGCTAGAGCTATGAAGACTTTTTTTATATCATTTGAAGTGGTCTTCGTACTGTTGTAGTAGTCTGTGTGTCTGTTTTAAGATGATAATGTATTCATGTATATTAGTCGATAATGTACTTGTATATATAACTTCTTGAGTCGACAGTTGTAGTTGTATCATTTGTATTGTGTCAAATGTATTGTAACTGATATCAGTTATTGTATATATGAGACTTTTCGTTCCATCTTTATTCCGCATTTATGTTATCTGTGTTATTTTTATATTTATTGTCCTAAACTATTATAGCCACTGTGTAGTAGCTTTGAGTTTGTAACGGTATGTCGGATTTCCTCTAAAAGACGAAATGCAATGTTATTCTATCTGACATATCGGTGCTCGCACAAAGCAATTACATGGATGGTCGCTCCTCAACAGCCTTATTCTCCGCGCTAGTTGACAACACTACACCGTAGTGTTCTTGGCTAGCGTGGGTATAGAGGTGGGGCGTCACAGTTATAAACATCTGTCTAGATATTACAACTCAAATACAATACAGGACTCTAACACAGATATCAACACAGCGGAATACTATATCTACGAACGCCGAAGCCTCCTGCTCCATTGTTCCTCCACAATTCGTCAAAGCTAAACCTGAATCCCTTGGCTACTCGTAAAAATTTGAGTACCCAAGAGTTTATAAAACAGAAATAAACACTTGGGTCAGACATGGGTCTGGTGTGAGAAACAGGTTAAACTTGCTTAACTTCAAAACCTTTAGAAAGAAAAGGTATCACGTAAGACTCCCCACAAATAAACATGGGTAAGTTTTTACCTTACGCTAACCAAAACATTTGATAGGAAATCCAGTTATATTATAATAGGGTCTAGGGTTTTCAAATAAATATGAAATAGCTGAAATTGTTACATTATTAAATTCCAGCATACTAGCCACAAAGTGGGTTATACAATCAAAACCGTAAGGGCACGTAGGAAGAATGGGTTTCCATACAATGGCAGGGCTACTGGGGTACCGCCCGTCACAGTACGTGGCCTAGATCACCGTACCGAGGAGTACGCCCGCTCCCCTGCAACACAAAGCCGGAACCATCCCTTACTGGATAATTCCGAACAAGATAACCCCGTAGTTGGCGCGACCAACCACACACTAAGCCGAATAAAAAGAAAAGGGACCTCTAGACAGGGATCTATCTTGCTCTCAGTGGGTGCTACCCACGAAGCCTTGCTGCACCTCCCCTGTTTTAGCCATTCCCGGTTGATGAGGCTTGAGGTTACGATTACCTTTAATCAGAACATATCACTTAGAATGCTCATCGTCCGCCTGACGATGTGCTGAAAGCATTCAATCCATACAAGTTCGTTCCGGGTTCGAACGAAACCGAAGGCATTATCTCGTTACACTCGTTTTGGAATCACCCTCAGAGTTAACGACAATAACCCTTGCACTCTGAATCTTCATCTTCACTTGAGATTCACGACCTATCGTAAATTTGGATCGATGTGGTATTCGGGTCTCCAGACCTGGAATTCCGGTATACGGAAACCCGATCCCGGTCTCATCGAAATCCAAAACGTATCTTTTAAGGGCCCAGTTGTTTTAAGGTTAAAACAATTCAATTCTTATCTATATACACAAAGATAGATAATTCAATAGATAATCTACATTATCATCCCAAACAGATAATTCACATTATCATTATAATTCAACCAAACATCCATATCATATATCAATCATATCTCATCAGAGATATCAAACAATGAAATACATTCAATCTCATTCATCCATCCTTAAGCAATGATTTATATCATCTAATTAATTTAAAGTGAATTAAACTAATTACTTCATTCTATAAATCCTGCTTACTTAATTATTAATTAAACCAATTAATTAATCATTACTCTAAGTACCCATCTTAATTAATCATTCCTGATTAATAATCCTTTAATTACTTTAAGTAATTAATACTTAATTAATTTCACAAATTAATTATCTTAAACCTTTCAGTAATTAATCTTTAATTACTTCATTAATTAATTAATTATACTTAATTATCTTAATCCTTAATTAATTACAATTAATTAATTACTTTAATCACTTATTATTTATTAATTAATCTTAATTAATCAATTCTTAATTACATCATTAATTTTATTAATTAATGATCCTTAATTACTCTTAATTAATTATCTTATTTAAATTAATTACATTTAATAATTAATTCTTAATTAAACCACATTTATTAATCACCTTTGATTAATCACATTTAGTAATTAACTACCCTTAATTACTCTTCCATAAATTAATTACTCATTAATTAATTATCTTTTAATTAATCCCTTGATTAATTATTCAAAAGTAATTAAACTCAAATTACTTTCATTATTAAAATCATCTTTAGTTAATTATATCCATTAATTAACTTTAATTACTTTCCTAAGTAATTATACTTCACTAATTACATTTAAGTAATTATACTTATCACATAACCAAGTGATTATCTTAAATTAATTAATTTAACTTATCAAATTATTTCATTAAGTACCTTAAGTAATTAATTACCTTAATTACTTTTATTAAGTAATTATACTTAACCCATTTTCATATTAACTAATTAATCTAATTGATTATCAAATTTAATCATGTTAATTAATTATCTAATAATCCCTAATTAATGATCTCTCATTAATTATTAACAATTCTTTAATTACTTCCTATGTAATTAATCTTTAATCAATTATTTATTAACTACAACTTAATAAATTCTTAATTACCAATTAATTAATTTCTAATTACTTAATTAATTCCTTAATTAATCTTTCATCACTTAATTAATTAATTTCTAATCATTTATTAAAAATCTATATTTATCTAAATAAATGATTAATCCCAAATTAATTAACCTTAATTAATTAACTTATAATCTTAATTATTTAATTAATTAACACTAAACCATTAATTAATCAAATTATTAAATTATACTTTAATTATCTTATTAATTTAATGACTCCTATATCATTAAACCTTAATTACTTTCTAAATTAAAGTATTAAACTTTAACTACTTTAATTATTATTAACAAAGACTTTAAAACATTTTACTTTAAAATCTTTCTTTTAATTCATTTTAAATTAAAGATTTAAAATAAATTACAATTTAACTTTAACCAATTTTGAATCAAATTTACAAAATCTTCTTAAATTCAAATGTTAAGAAACACTTAACATTTATAAAAGAAATTTATAAGATTTTTGAACACATTCATTTATTCAAACCCTTTTTAAAAATATACTTTAAATATTTTTAACATTAGAAATTTAATAAACTAATTTCAACTAGATACAAATCTAAATTTGAATCCATACTTTTTAAAAAATTTGATTTAAAACTTTGTTTTAAATCCTGCTTAACATTTTAAACTTTATTTTTAAATTTTTTAAAAATATTGTCAGGTTTTAACTGTAACCCAAAAATCAACCCGAGCTAAATATCAAAATACCCGAGTAAAAACCCAATTTTCCCGAGTACTCCTTCGAGTTTCCCCTTCCTTTTCTATTTTTTTTTACTTTGTTATGTTTAAAATTTTTAAACACAGTTATAAACCCACGAGTCTTCCCTTCGAATTCCCGAGAACATCTTCGAGTCTCACGTGCAACAAAACGAGATCGACTCGAGCAATACTGTCTTCTTCCCAAACCAAACAACCAATGCCTGATACAAACGTGCACGTGCACAGACGAGTCGATCGTCTCCGATCATCTCTGCCAACGCCGGCATCTCGATCATGACTGCCACTCACGATTCCGATCACCAGATCATCGTTCATCTCCAAAAATCGAATTCGAGCGTTCATCATCCTGGAACAAGAATTCTCGAATCACCACAAAGCCTGGAAATTCCTCGAATCCACCTTGCCGACCACCGGAGCACTTGACCTTCCAGCCACGCCTTCGCCAGTCTTCCTACTACCAGTTCCCAGAGTCTGGTGGAACTCGGTCCCCCAGAGACATCGTGATGACCACTTTTCCGACCACAACAAAACTAGGTCTACAGACTTAAATCTATCACTATCACCACCACAACACCATGATCACCATCCTGGCAATTTTCCCGAACTCTATGATCGTTCTACTACCCCCAGAGAAGATCACGACCTTCCAGATTTCATCGATCGCCAGAATTTCATCATTTCCCCATTTCCGTTCAAACTAGCATATCTTACCATTTATAAATCTAAAAATTTTGATTTCTCTTCTAAAAATCATTATTTGGTTTAAAGATTCAATTTAAAATCCTGGAATGCTAAATTATCATCTTTGAATTTTATTCATAACTTAAACTTCGCTGTTCCTTTTTATTTACAGAGTAGTTTTCTTTTTATTTTACTTACTAAAATTCTAAACTGTAATCCATGATTTAAACAAACAAATATAGTTTGAATTCTAAGTCCTATCTGAGATTATATCAAGAGGAATTAAATTCGATCATGATTTTTAACTTCTAAAAGAAGAACAGATAAAAACATGTTCAAAATAGCAAGCATGCATCTAATACATCCAAATATATATATACATATATATACATCAGCATACACACATATATACATCAAGAAAATCTGCTTATATAAAATCACACAGACATATTATTTCCAGAAATTTAACATGCAACCAGATTTCCCTATATTTAAGTTTAAGAAGGAAGTTACTCACTTGATAAATAACAGAGAACTGAGGAAATATATATATTCAGCCATTTCACATATATCAACATCCATTCTTATATGCAAACATAATTTACTTCAAACATTCATCATATGCAGTAAAACTTATAACCATATTTAAGTTTTCAAAAGTGTTACTCACCTGAAACAAAGAAGATGAACAGAGCACATTTTGAAAAGTTTTTGACAGAGAAAACTTGATTTTGCTAGTTTGCTTTGAAACTGGAATCCTTTCTGCTTTAAAACTTTAGTGCTTGATTTGGTTTGAAAACTGGAATGCTTTTTCTTATTTTGGAACTGAGTTGCTTGCTTTAAAACTTTAAAACTGTATGCCCCCAGATTGAAGAAAATATAATGCACAGGCTTGCATGCTTGAAATAGTTACAGGTTTGCTTTAGAACATATTTTGAAAATGTTACAGGGATTTCAAATGGATTTCTGGATTTGAGGAGTTTTGGATTACTGATCTGATTTGTTTTCAGATTTGTTTTTAGAGAAAAAGAGGTTTGAGTTTTCTTTTGCTTTAAAAAGGAAGATAGAAAGGATGAAGTAAAGGGATGCAATATGTATATATAAGTGTAAATTTATGATAAATAAAAATAAAAGAAAAAGAAAATAAAAATAAGCCACTTGTCATTAGCATTGATTACATACATTACACTTGTTAAAATGAAGCCTTTAGATATGAACACTTGTCTTTTAAATAATTTATCTTATTTTTTATTTATTTTAAAAATAAATAAAAAGCCTTTTACTTATTTAATAAATACTTATCTATATATATATATTACTTTTTAAAGAAAGAAAACTAAATTTATTTATAACTAAAAGTTTATACAATTTTCTAAAATCCAAAACAATTTAAATATTTATTCTTTTGAATTTTAAAACTTAATTTCAATTTAAAGAGTCAAGTTATATATATATATATATACATATACATATACATATACAATCACTTATCCAATTTAAAATAACAATTCCATAGTCTTTAAAATCCATTCATATGTATAAAAATAATACATTATACTTATTATTTGAAAATAACATATTTGATAATTTAAATAATTTATATAAGAGATTATATTACCAAGTAATATTTTAAAAAGAATAAAACAAACCTTTTTGTTAACTCTTATTTATATTTTAAACTCAAGTTAAAATATCTCTTAAACAATTTAAACATTTACCTAAAGTATTTTAAAACTATATTATTTATGTAAATAACTTTGAAAAGTCCATATTAAATTAAATCCAAATTTTATTATCCAAGGTTATCAAATATCAATTTAATTACTTAACAGATTATTAAATTGATATTGCTCAAATTTCCGGGATATCACAATCACTCTGGTCGTTATCGACCTATAATCCGTGGCCACAAGCATACGTCAATAATAATCAGATACACGACGTCATAACGTGTAAAGATACATCTAGAAGAGCGATGACATCTCCTAATGGGAGCGACCCACTTAGCCTTGCTGCTTCTATCCCTTGTTTCAGTCATTTTCTGGGGAGTGAGGCCAAAAGAGGTATCGATTACCTTTCACATATCACATACATCGTCTTTGAATGCCACATTGCCATTTCCGTTGATTACTAATTGCCCTCTACAAAAATACAACCCTTGAGTTCGTACGTCTTAAGGAGGGTGTTAAGCTAAGAGAACTTGCGTTCCCCACCACCAAACAGATGTACGTTTGTAAAAACCAATATACGTAATCTTAGAAATGCGATGTCAGACACTCGTCCATATAAGTTGTCTAAGAACAGGACAAACCGAAGGTACTCTCCTACCACATCCTATCAGATTAGTAGCGACAACCCTTGCAATGGATATTTCCTAACGAAGAGACTACTACTACTATATGTATATTTGGATTTTAACCCCAAATGATCAACAAGCAGTCCATCACTATGAAAATCCTATATATCAATATCATCGACTAACCTGCACAATCGTCGCATATATGTTGGTCCGAAGTGGTTTTCAGATAAATCTGATCCCGGTCTCTTCGCACCAACAATGCAAAAGTGTTTCTCAACCTCAAACAGAAACCAAGTCTCATAGACTTATCACGTTTCCAACTTTCAACTTGCTATCATTCGGCCAAGAAGGAAGCTCGATAGATTGGAGTAATCACTCCACACTACACGAATCAACACTCTCAACACAAACAATAATCAAGCATACACAGCCAGTTACATACTAAGTGTACGACTAATTAGTTCCTACATCAAGTTGAGAAATTAAAATGGCCAAATTTGATAGTCGGTTATTTAACTATCAAAGCAACAAACAAAATCTAGCACATAAGTAGTCACTGGGCCTGATTTTATTAATCGTTTATAAATCAAATCACTTTCCAATTATTCACTTCAAAATATCTTTAAAAATATAATATTCAAAACCATTTCACTTATTGGGTAATTGGAAAACATTTTCATACACTTATTTTATTAATAAGTAAATTTACAGACCATTTAAACTCCATTTTATAATATCACTTTCCAAAACATTCATTTTATTTAAAGGATTATTCACTATCCAAAATCGTGAATATAATTCTCTTACCAAATTCATTACTTCTACACATTTAATTTAAAGGATTATTCACTGCCCAAAATCGTGAATATAATTCCTTTTATAAAACTCCATATTTAGCTTATCAAATTAAATTGATTTCACATTTATAAACAGTTTTTATAATTAACATTTCTATTTTATAAAAACTTCCATTTATAAAATCCCTTTATTAACCAATTTCCTGTTTATCTCATTTATATATCAAAATCTCATTATAAGCTTATTTACTTATAAAACTCTTATTTACAAATTCATTCTTTTTATAACTTCATCAATTCATAAATCTTATTTACTTATAAGATTCATTTATAACTTCATTTTAACACTTACAAAACTCGTTTACAATTCCATTACTTTTATTTATAAAATATCAATTTTATAAATCTTATATATAAACCATTTATACTAAATTCAAAATTCTCAATTTAAATTATTTTACAAAATAGTTAACTTTATATTTCAAAAATCATATTTAAGTTTATTTCACAAAACCATAGTTTTTATAACATAAAAATTATAACTTTTTATTTATTTAGAATAAATCCATTTCTTTAACAATTCAAAATTTATTAAAACATATATATTTTCAAAATCACTTTGAAATCCCTTTTTAATCTGAAATCATCATTTTAATATTTTAAATTTCCAAAATATGGCCCAATGCCCCAAAGTACTAGATAAGGGGATTCACATCAATAATAGAAATCTTGGCATCCATCACATCAAACACCACATAATACAACATATGTAACAATGTGTGTAAATAAACATCAACCGTAGTAAGGAATCATGTTGGATCCCTCCAACCTGTCACCTGCAACAAATATACATATGAGAAAATATGTACAATGTCTACTACGAGGCAGACGCGCATACAAAGTGTCATCCGCTCATACACGGGAACGTATAGGGACTCATCCGCTAAAATATGCGTTAATATATATCCAAACCAACTAATATATATAATATATCATATCTCATCCAAACAATCATCAATCATCATAAATAAAATTTATTCACACTTATATAAAAATATAAGCGAGACGGAGAGAGTGAGTTTTACTCACTTTGCTTGCAGTCGTCGCGATAGCGATTTATTTCAATTAAAATTAAACGAGCATTTAATTTTAACCAAAATTTTCATTAGCTCCAAATCCATCCAAACCAACTCTAAAATATATTGCTCATCAATACGAACCCAACGCAATTCGTTTCGTGCGAAACGAACTTCGTATGAAGAAGTTATGAAATTTATAAGATTACACGATTTTAAATATAAATAATTTACAAATTTCTATTTTTTAATATTAAACCTTAAATCAATCTAGGCGGTTGATTTGCTCTATTGCAGATCTGAGCTGCTTCATTCCTTCTTCTTCCACCTTCGTACGCGAGAAAACCAAAACGCACGTAGAATCTTCGAACGCCGCTCCAACCCTACGCGATCGGAATTCGATCAGACACTACCACCACATGAGCCTCACTCCACCTCACCCACATGCCAAGTGCGGCCTCCTCCCATGACGTCGTTGCCATGAAATCAACCTCCAAACGTGATGCCTTTGAACCTAAATCGTGGTCGTTCCACCACTCCAAACACCATCGCAACTGTTGAGATCCTAGACCTCACTACCCTCTATAATTTTCATTTAGGAATTTTTCGATAATATTGGATGGATTGAGAGATAATTGGGGAAGAAATTTAAATGTTTCTAGCCGTTCATATGGAGGTGGCAGTTGAAATAAAACCCTAGGGTTTGTGAACAAATGAAAAAAATGAGGGGCTTTTATAGAAAATTTTCGTGCACTATTCATTCGAAAAATTTTCAAACTCCAATCGAGACGTGTTGTCAGGCGTTTATAATGTTTTACCCTTATTCCGAACACAATGGAATATATATTGGAGGTCGATTCCATCGTATTTGGAAGATAGGTTTTCGAATTGAATTATTTTAAATTAAATTTACTTAAATAAATTTCTATGCGTTTCAGCTTCGCACGACCAAACCGGAAGTCTGATTCGCACGGATCCAATGAAACTAGTTTTATCGAAATCCAAGACAGTATCAAAATTGGCTATTTTTACACGTTAGTTAAATATAAAATTTCCAATTTCTATAAATTAACTTTCAATTCAATTTTAAAAGTTTACTATCTCTACTCTAATCCAAATAGAATTTAAAACAATGTTAGAAATCATTTTTATTCATATTAGATTCCAAATTCAATTATTTAACCAATTCAACTTATAATATTCATTTTTCAATATTTAAAATCAATTAAATATTCTGAATTCAGACGACTGAAAAACTGGATCGTCACAATGTTGATACTATATGCATTGGTTTGTGGAAGGAGGCGGAGGGTCTTAGTTGAAAGCTACCTGGGCAAGACCAAAATAGGCGAAACATGCTTTTCGCATAAATTTCCGATTTTAAACCTTTTTATGTAAACTTTTTAACTAACCTGCCTTGTTTGTCAAACTCTTATTGGTTGCTAATTTTACTTTTCTAAAAGTACTTCCATAATTTCAGAATTAATAAATTTAAATCATTTGCAAAACACCCCTTCTCCTTAATTAAATATATAAAACATTTAAGTCCCATACCTTAAATAATTTTATATATTCATCAAAGCTCTTTGCAAAATTTTACAAAAATCCCAGAAAATCCTATTAAATATGTTTTCTAACATATATAAATTTCAGACCCAAATAATTATTTATTTTTCCATAAGTAATTTATAACCTAATAAATCACTTTCTTTACTAGAAAATTAATATAAAATCCACAATAATTCAGAAAATTATGAAGATTGCATCCCACCTCTAAAATATTATTTCCGATCTACATTTAAATTCGCAAGGCATTTGGATGTCATCTAGTAGGGTTTTCATATCAAAACATCTCATAAAAACTAATATGAACATTCATAAATCATCAACAAGTATATAAAAACTTTTAATCAATCAAAACATGGCATTCTCATGCAAAAACATTTCGTATTATCCTTAAAATCGAAAACATAAGAAAAATGAGATGTAGTAATTATTCACCTTAGCTTTGTGATTAAAGGTGTGAGATTTGAATTAAACATGATGTTGATTGAGCTTCCTCTTTAGCTTTCTTCTTCTTACTCTTGAAAATAGGGGCCGAACTCTCTTTTACTTTTAATTTTTTTGTAAATGAATGCAAGTGAGAACTCACGACTAAGGGTTTAGGTTATTAGGGAGCCCTTCTTCCTATTTTACCCCTTATTTCCTAACATATCTTATTCATGCTATCTCGTTTTGATTTACATATTAACAAGGCACGACTACCCTTAATTATATTCAAATCTCAATCCATTAATCATCTTATATTATTTTATTTTATTTACTAATTAATTGGCAAAGCCAGTCGGCTTTAAAGTGGGCCATGCCACTATGAATATAAATATAGAATAGGTGTTCTATATATGCACATAACAACTAAAATCTGGTTTTATAGTGGCCAGACCACTTAGTCCAAGTGCAAATGGAAATAAAGAAAAACAGGAGCTATAGAAAAAGGTCTAAAACTACTCGGAAGGGCACAAGCCCCTCCTGTCGTTACTGATATCAACATCAGTACCTGGACCAATAACATGCTGAATAGAAGAAAACTACCTAGCCAGGTTCATATCATATGTCCTCGGGAGAGGAGTGTAGAGATAAATTCGGTCCCATGTAGGATCTAAGAACGGCCACCAGTTCCTAGCCCTATGAATACCACTGGTCGATAGAGAAAGACCATCACCCGCAACATGATACACTAACCTCCTAGACTCATCAGAACCACCTAAGAACATGTGATAACTATTCATCTGCGGGTCATATCTCATTTCCGTCGACTCATGAATCCAAGAATTCTCTTCAGTTTCCTAAATAACAACCTCATCATCAGTAGCGGTAGCAGCAAGAGAATCAATATCTATCTCCATAGCTGGAGACGCAGATACATCAGGAACAGAGACATGTGGAGCACTAACCTTGGGAACTCATATCATTTTTGGCCTAGGGAGGGCAATTTTTGCAGAAGTAAGAAGAGGAGCAATCCTAGAACACTTATCCACAAGATGACCAAATGACTGGCAATTATAACAAATGTCAGGCTTCTAGCTGTAGTTAACTTTTATTTCCACCTCATGACCTTCTATAATTCTAACTTTCAAAATGGACGGCAACAGATTTTCTAGGGTAATTTCAATCAAAGCCCTAGCATATAATAAGTTTTTGCGTGCAACGGTATTTGCATCAAAGCATTTGAAATTCCCAATAAGGCTGGCAAGCCAGTTCAAACCAATCAGTGGTTGAAGGACATACAAGATATTGGAGAAAGTGGCCCAAACTGGAATAGATAGAATCTGCTCTCTAGCACTGTCTATACTAAGGCTCCAAGGTGTCACAATAAAAGGTTTTCCCTCGATAATGAGGGGGCTAGTATCAAGGGCTATAACCCGGTCTTCCTTATTGCCAAAGTAGAAAAAGGAATTTAAAAATTGGACATGCAACAAACCTTTCAGTTTCCATGCACGCCTACAATGCTCACGAACTACTAAGTAAGAAGAAGCGGCATCAAGAAAAAATCCTACTAAGTGTTAAGACCGATCGCTTTCTGCTTCCCTAAGTACAGTAGAGGGGATAATGTTTATACCTTCACTAACCTAAGTATTGAAAACCTGCGAAGAGTAAGCTCCAGTGTTACTAGGCAATGTCTTAAACAAAGGGGACCACATAGGCTTGACAACCATATTGTTAGCATCTTCACAAGAGCCAGCAGAGTGCTCCTTGTTAACATGCACATCACAAGTATCTCGAATAGGCATAGGAGCAAAATATGAATCTAGCATAGGAGTATATTCAAAACCAATCAGTTCTGGAATATGCTTGTTCATGACTTTGTTCAAATCAGTGGCAGAAGCAGTGCCTACGCAAGCCATAGAATTATCAAAAAGCAAAGATTCAGTGCCTTCGGCTACCACAGAGCTCACGACAATTACAGGAGAAGTGATAATAAGATTAGAAGTAGAGTCAATTGAAAAATTCACATTCCCAATATCATCGCCTACCCATTTACAACCAGAATTCACCAATTTCGAGATAGCCATGGTAGGAGCTAACGAGGTGATACCTAACAGGGGGGCCACATCCGTTGAAGTTGAAGCAAGCACTGAAGTGAGATTCGACATAGGGTTTTGAGTTCTAACACCTTTCGCAACCGCTGGCAATGAGGAAGCCTAGAAATCGGAGGCTATTGCTGAAGGGGAAAAAGGCAACGGACGCGATTCAGGCATAGAGAAAGAGCATCCAGATCTCGTTGTTAAAGTAGATCCAGAGGAGGCAAATCTTGGCTTATCCTTTCTATTCTTTGCCATAGCAAAAGCGAAGGAGATAAAGGAAAGAAAATAAGAAAACTGAAGATTAGGGGAATGAAGAAATTCGCAGTAGATGATGTAGAAGGGTCGCCATTGACTCTGAAAAGGAGTTAATTTAATTCTCGCAGTAGAAAATGATAATTTACTAATTAAATATCCTAAATAATGTTACTAAAAATATGGAGTGTTACAATTTCCCCTCCTTAAAGAACTTCATCCTCGAAATTACGATAATGTACTCATCAAAACAATCAAGGTAAAACATGCCATCAAATAAATCATGATAAGTGTCTCTAATCCTGCTCTAAGTTTCCCAATTACAGTCTCTAGCATCGTCACTCCACTGGACTTTCACTAATCTGACTGTCTTGTTCCTCAACTTCTTCTCATCTCTCGTGACTATCTGGATGGGCTTCCTAACTATAGTCATGTCTGGTTCCACTATTAAACTTCTAACAAAGTCGGTGCTATAGTAGCGTCTGGATCCCTAACATATTTCCTCAGATTTGATACATGGAAAACATCATGGACTCCTGCCAAACTACTCGGTAACTCTACTCTATATGCGAGTTTCCCGATCCTTTCTAAAATAGGAAATGGTCCTATGAATATCGGTGCTAACTTCCCCGTCTTCCCGAACCCGATAACACCTTTCATCAACGAACTTTGACGAAAACATGATCTCCAACAGAGAACTCTAAATCTTTTCGTCTTCTATCTGCATAGCTTTTCTGCCTAGACTGAGCTTCCTTCATTCTTGCCCTTATCAGCTCAATCTTTTCTACTGCTTATTTTACCAAATCAGGGCCAAGGACCAATCTCAAACCAACATGCAAGAGATTTGCATGGTCTTCCATACAAAGCCTCAAACGGCGCCATCCCTATACTAGTCTGATAACTATTGTTATACGAAAACTCGACTAGGTGTAGGTGGTCTTCCCATGATCCCCCGAAGTCTAATACACAAGCTCGCACAAGTCCTCCAAGATCTTGTTAACCCTTTCCATTTGCTCATCGGTTTGCGGATGGTAAGCGGTACTCATCTTGAGCTTGGTTCCTAAACTTTCCTGTAGACTCTTCTAGAACTCGCTAGTGAATAAGGAATCTCTATCACTAACAATACTACTAGGAATTCCATGCAGTCTAACCACATTCTTCATAAATAACTTAGCCAATACAGGCGTTGTCCTTTTTGACTTAACTAGAATGAAATGGGCACTCTTGGTCAATCTGTCCACTATGACCCATATACTTTCATTTCCTCTATTAGATATCGGCAACCCGTCTATGAAATCCCTAAAAATAGAATCCCACTTCCATACTGGAATATCTAATGGTTGAAGCAATCCACTCGGCTTTTGATGCTCGGCTTTAACTTGCTGACAGTTCAAACACTGTTTCACCCATAAGCCAAACATCCCTCTTCATGCCTTCCGAAAAGAAACTTCTCTTCATATCTTGATACATCTTCGTTCCCCCTGGATGAATAGTGAACTTCGAACGATGGAATTCTTCCAAAACTTTCTTCCTTATGTTTCCCACATTTGGATCACATAATCTACCCTTCTTTCTTAACCATCCACTTTGGTCAAGACTGAAATCTTTTAAGTCATCGCTCTCCGTCCCATTCTTTTATTTCCTGACCCTTTCAACTAACACTGGATCTTCTTCCAGATTAGAAGCAATCTTCTCAATCAATACAGGTCGGACTTCTAAACAAGATAATGTAGCAAATCTTCCACTAGACCCTGCCTCGGATCTCCAATGCATTCTGCAAGCTGTCAGGGCTTCCAAATCTTTCCACTCTACTATCATTGCTAACACTATATTCTGATGCTTCCTACTAAGCTTATCTGCAACCTTGTTGCCTTTCCTCGGTGTGTACTCTATTCCAAAATCATAAGCGGCTAAAAACTCTAACCACCTCTGCTATCTCATGTTCAGCTCCTTCTGAGAGAACAAGTACTTCAACAACTTATGATCTGTATAAAGCTCGAACCTCTCTCCCAAAAGGTAATGCCTACACACCTTCAAAGCAAAAACAACTACAGCTAACTCCAAGTCATGCGTCGGATACCTAACCTCATGCGGTCTAAGCTGTCGAGATGCATAGGCAATCACTTTACCCATCTGCATTAGCCCAGCTCCCAATCCTGTTCCACACGCATCAGTATAACCAACTAAATCCTAATTCCCCTCCGGAACAACCAATACCGGTGCATGGGTCAATAAGTGTTTCAAGCTCTGGAATGCTTCCTTATACTTATCGGTCCACACAAACTTTAAATCCTTTCGCGTTAGCTTGGTCATCGGTGCTGCTATCCGCGAAAAATCCTTTATAAATTTCCGATAATACCCAGCCAACCCAAGGAAACTTCTTATCTTAGTTACCATTTCTGGTCTCTTCCAATTATTAACGGCTTCGATATTATCTGGATCAAATGACAATCCTTTCTTCGAAACCACATGACTAAGAAACTTCACTTCTTTCTTCTAAAAATGACACTTCGAAAACATTTCCTTTAGCTGATACTCCTTCAGCATCTCCAGCACTACTCTAAGATGAAATTCATGCTCCTTCTCATCCTTAGAGTATACCAGAATATCATCTATAAAAACCAACACAAACCTATCCAAATGCTCTTGGAAAATTCGGTTCATCAAATCCACAAAGATGCCGCCGCATTAGTGAGTCCGAACAGCATAACTTACCATTCGTATGACCCATACCATGTTCTAAATGCCGTTAAAGGTATACTATCTTCTGCCACTCTAAGCTGATGAAATCTTATCGCTAGATCCAACTGAGAGAATATCTTGGCCCCACTCAACCGGTCAAACAAATCATTAATCAACAGATATCGATTCTTTATCGTTTTCTCATTCAACTTATGATAATCGATACATAGCCTTAATGATCCATCCAGCTTCTTAGCAAATACTTCGGCTGCTCCCTAAGGTAAACTACTTGGTCTAATATAACTCTTACCTTCCAAGTCTACCAATTGAGCCTTTAACTCCTTCATCTCTGTTGGTGTCATCCTGCTTGGCGGCCTACTTACCGGCTCTGCCCCTGGTACCAAATCTATCTGAAACTCAATGGCTCGTTTCGATGGTAATCCAACTACCGGCTCAAAAACATCTACGGATTCCCTAACTACGAAAACACGATTCCACTCATCTTCTAACACCATAACACCCAACAAAGCATTCACCTCACAACTAGGGTTTTCTATGGTATAAACTATCCGATCACTACAATCCGGGTGTCTAAGTGATATTTTCCTATCGTGGCAAAATATCCTAGCATCGTATTTGCTTAATCAATCCATACCCAATATAATTCCGAACCCTACAAAATCAAATACATGCAAACTGCAAAAAAAGGTGTAACCTAGCAAGTCAAACTCTAAGTGGTCACACTTCATCCCAAGCGTTGCATACCCTCCTATCGGATTTGCAACTCTTAAGGAAGTAACTAAATATGTGGGTTCTAGGTTAAGTTTATTTACCAAACATCGAGATATAAAAGAATTTGATGCACCAGTATCAAATAAAACGCTAACAGATATATCATGGATCTGAAGCGTACCACCTAACACTGCTTTTCCTTTCTCCTGCACTGTCGGCTTTGAAGTAGCAGGCTCCAATGCAAACACGTGGCCTTTATCTCCTTTAGCTGACTCTTTGGACTGGTTCTTGTAGTGCCCAACTTAATCACAGTTGAAACACCTGATGTTCTTCTTTCCAATCACCTCCTTTCCTTTTCCTTTTCCAATACGACACTCATGAGCATAATGTCCTTTCTTGTCGCACTTATAGCATACTGCCTCAGATTTTCTTTTCTTCACTACCCCTCCTTTCTAAGCATTCTTCTTGTGGAAAAAATTCCACTTTTGGCCTTGCCTAACCTGGACCTCCTTTTCCTTCTTCTTCTCCAAACAAGCTAGCATCTCTTCATGTCTCAGTGCCATCTCCACAACTACATCACATGGATCTCTAATGTGCGGTAAAGTAGCCCTACCCAATTCTGGCTTCAAACCTCTAATGAACTTCTCATTCTTTTTCATCACCGTATCAACAGTGGCAACCCATATCTAGCCAATTCTTAAAACTTGCTGGCATACTCTAGAACTGACATTTCTCCTTGTTCCAACTCAGCGAACTTCCTAATCAAGACGGACTGCGCCATTACTGACATGAACCTTTACTGGAATCTTCTCCTAAACTCTGCCCATGTCATCTCCTCTTCATTTACTCCAACTGTCACACTGTTCCACCAAAACAAAGCTGCCCCTTGAAGCTGTCTCAAGGCAAGTCTCCTCTTCTGCTCGTCATTGAGCCCTAAATCAGCAAATATCATTCCATAGTGCAACAACCAATTTTCTACTTCTATAGCATCCTCTGTTCCAATAAACGGCTTTCCTTCAAGCCTAGCATAGTCTCTACTTAAGTTAGCATACTGGAATATTGGAGCTTCTTGAACTCCTCCAACAGCATTTCCTCCAACAAATCCAGCTGCGATCCCAGCTTGCATCATGTTTACAAAAAACTGATACATAGCCCTCATATCTACTTGTGGGACTCCAGCATATGTGTTTTCAGCTTGAGCTTGACCTTGAGTCCTCCTTGTGTTTGGTCGAGCATTTACATTGGTGGTGGTGTTGTCTCCTCTTAGAGTAACTCTGTCTCTTCTTCCGTCCATATCTGTATTCAAGCCTAGTGAGATACAGAAGAATAGCCTAACAAAGATATGAGTCTAGAGAAAAGGCATATACTTATATATATAGAAAATACAAGTACGTTACTATAGTGTTATCCCATACCCCCAATCTTAACTCTAATTCCTAAGGATTATGTTTTCAAAAATCATTTTTTAGTTAAAGTATTTCATAAACCTATGCTCTGATACCAAGTTGTAACATCCCATATCTAGAGGCCCAAAGCTAAGCGCTACAGATGCTGCAGTCATCTATAGTGTTAACTTCTGGCGACTAAATATGACTATGTTAATGGTATATATAATATCATAATCATTTGAATATGAAACAAATCACAGATTTCAAAACAGAATTTTCCATTACATTTCAAAACACATGTTCCATATTTATATTACATATTCCTAAAATGTTTCCCAAGCAATGATAAAATATACTTATTACAAAATACGCCAAGAGCAACATATGAAGATGCCCCCTTGGATGATCAGAGTCATATAGTCATAATTGACTTAATACATACATAGCGAAAATAAATAACAAAACAAAGAACTGCAACTTCTAATAACTATCTGTTAGCCTCCTGCTCGCCTTCGGTAGCTTTATTCGTCATCCTACTAAAAACTTGAAAAGCCTCAACCCGGAAATTTTAACAATTTTAAATAACGTAATTAACAAAAAATTTCATAAAAATAAACAATTAAAATTTAGCAATGAAAATTTGATATTTGGTATGCGTCTATTTAAGCATAGCAAGTAGCAGATTTTTATTGGAAAATATGAAAGTTTGTTTGGTTGTGAAATTTTAATCTAAATTTTAATCAGTTAAATTGATGGAAATAAAATATTTTTGAAATCTGAATATTTTATATAAGAAAAATGTTTATCATTTTCTAAGTTTTGATAGGCATTTTGGAATGCTCTAGCTCTATTTATTTTATTTTTGGCATTTTAGCAGCATTTTTTCGGCGGCGAAAATAGAGTTTTGATAGGATGGTAGTATCACCCGTATCTGTGTACCACTTTGTTTGTCTTGTCGTGGTGATCTCCGTAGTATATTCATTTGTGTATTTCGGTGTCCGGTACGTGGCGAAATCTGCATAATGATTAGCCGTATCGGTACCCATTTTGAGTGTCTAAAATATTCTATGCCCATTCATTTGTCAAATGGATGAAATCAAATAGCCACTAGCTTTAATTATTCCTAACTTTTCCATTCCACTATTTTAATATTATACGTGTTGATTCATTTCCACTTCCATTTCTCTCCTGTCCTTCTTTTCTTTGTTCTGTGCTCTTCTTATAATATATATATATATATATTATAATAATATTAAGCTTTATATTACCTGGAGTGTTCATCTTCCTCCCTCGAACTATGTTGCCGAACTCCCACATCACACCACCACTCTAGAACTCTGCATCACCTCACAACTGAACCCAGATCTGCCCCATCCCACAGCAGCCTCAGCATGGCTATCCTCCTCCCTTTGACACGCACAGCAACTCCAAACCCTTGCTTTCCTCCGACCATATAGCCTGCTCCGAACAGACCCCATCACGCAGCGACCGTGCCAGCCTTCCATCCGCCATAACCTCCTTCTCCTCGCCGACCTCATCTGCTCCCTCCGACCATTTCAGCACCACAGCGACCCACCGCCTCACACCACAGAGCAGTAGACCCCATCGCCATTCGCCAGTGCTCCCTCCACCACCTAACATCCTCTGACCTATCACTCAAACACTCCACAAACCCAAACCCATTCCCCTCCGTCCTCCACTGCCACCCATAGCCGTAGCCGAGCACCTACAACCCATCACCCACACATACCCAGCCGAGCGCCTCCCACAATAGCCTCGCTGCACCAACCAATGAACCCTTTGCCTACCTCCAGATGAGCAGCAGCTATATTCCTCTTCTATAAAAAATATATTGATACAAAGATTTTATTTTAATATGTGTTTTAAATTAAATATTGATTTAAAATATAATATATAAAGATTTTATTTTGATATGTGTTTTACATTTAATATTGATTTTAAAATATAATATATAAAGATTTTATTTTAAATATGTGAGTAAATTTTAGATTTATAAAAATTATATATTTTGTTTTCATCGATTCAAGTCTGTCGTGCTTTGCTTTAGAATTTGTGCTTGGATTTGTCACATCTTGTTCTTGTTATTTCATAGCCTCGAAAGGTGAGCAATTACTCACGATTAACATTCTTATGTTTAGTAAATTGATTTCACATGCAATGACGATTTAAATATGTTATTATATTTGAATTTATTAGTAATTAAATCATTAAATATGATATGTTATTGTTTAAAAATTTCTTACCTATGTTAATTGAATATGACACCATAACCCATTGAATATATCATATTTAACTTGTTAGTTATGATCATAGTTGCCATTGATATGCTATGTCATTTTATATTATTATTTTATTTGTTCTCATTCTGCAAGTTCTCTGATAGTTAGGAATTCCCTATGGGTTGAAATGATACATACCCAAACGATTTTATAGATTAGGAAAAATCGTTATGGGTTGAAATGATAAACCCAAGCTGTGACGACCCGACTTTTTCTCCACAGAAAGTCGCATCGTTATGAAGAAAGAAAGGGATAGAAGAAGAAAAGAAAAGAAGAAAGAACAACAACATATCAGAAATCTCACAACGGAACGAGAAATATATTATATCACATAAGATATTACATAGTATCATATACATCAGAGTACACAATTTATACATCACAGAATAGACAGTTATAAACTTCTATCTATTATACAACACAAGTACATCAGTACAATACAGACTAATACAATCACAGCGGAAACTCTATATATCTACTCGCTGAAGCCTCCTGCTTCACAGCTCCTCCAGAATTCGTCAAGATTATCCTGAATCCCTTGACTACTCAATACAATATTGAGTACCCAAGAGTTTAATAAAACAGAAAATAAACACTCGGGTCAGACATGGGTCTGGTGTGAGTAAACGGTTAAATTGCTTAACTTTGAAAACCTTTGAAAACAAAAGTATCACGTAAGACTCCCCACAAATAAATATGGGTAAGTTTTTACCTTACGCTAACTAAAACGTTTGATAGGAAATCTGATTGTATTATAATAGGGTCTAGGGTTTTCAAGTAAAATACAGAAATAGCTGAAATGCTTACATCTCACATTCCAACATAGTTGGGCACAACTAATACGTACGGCGCTTATTGGAGTTTGGATTCCATACAATGGCAGGGCTACTGGGGTACCGCCCGTCACAGTACGTGGCCTAGATCACCGTACCGAGGAGTACGCCCGCTCCCCTGCAACACAAAGCCGGAACCATCCCTTACTGGATAATCCCGAACAAGATAATCCCGTAGTTGGCGCGACCAACCACACACTAAGCCGAATAAAAGAAAAGGGACCTCTAGACAGGGATCTATCTTGCTCTCAGTGGGTGCTACCCACGAAGCCTTGCTGCACCTCCCCTGTTTTAGCCATTCCCGGTTGATGAGGCTTGAGGTTACGATTACCTTTAATCAGAACATATCACTTAGAATGCTCATCGTCCGCCTGACGATGTGCTGAAAGCATTCAATCCATATAAGTTCGTTCCGGGTTCGAACGAAACCGAAGGCATTATCTCGTTACACTCGTTTTGGAATCACCCTCAGAGTTAACGACAATAACCCTTGCACTCTAAATCTTCATCTTCACTTGAGATTCACGACCTATCGTTAATTTGGATCGATGTGGTATTCGGGTCTCCAGACCTGGAATTCCGGTATACGGAAACCCGATCCCGGTCTCATCGAAATCCAAAACGTATCTTTTAAGGCCAAGTTGTTTAAAGGTTTAAACAATTTTACCTATCTATATTCATACAGATAGATAATTCACAAACCACAATTTATAATCACATTATCAATTAAACAGATGATTCATAACCAGTGGTAATCCATATCAACATCACAATAGTTAATCTACATTACCATCATAATGCAACCAAACATTCATACTACACAACATCTTATCTCATTTCTGAGATACATTCATTCAAGACAAATCAATGTCATCCATTCTTATATAAGTAATGATTTACTTAATCACAACATAATTAATTTAAAATGAATTAAATTAACTATCTTTAATTAATTTAAAATGAATTAGATTAATTACTTCATTTCTTAATTAATTTAAAGTAAATTAAATTAATTACTTATCATAAATCTTACTTATATAATCATTAATTAATTACAAATAAATTAATTAACCTTTCTCTAATTATCCACTTTAATTAATCACCTTGATTAATTATCCTTTAATTACATTTAAGTAATTATCTTTAATTAATTTCACAAATTAATTATTCTTAACCAAATACAGTAATTAACCTTTAAATTGCTTCATTAATTAATTAATTATAATCAATTACTTTAATCCTTAATTAATTACAATTAATTAGTTATACTATAATCACTTATCATTGATTAATTAATCTTAATTAATCAACCCTTAATTACATCATTAATTATATTAATTAATGATCCCTAATTACTCTTAATTATTTATTCTATTTAAATTAATTATATTAAGTAATTAATCTTAATTAAACCATAATTATTAATCAATCTTGATTAATCTCATTCAGTAATTAACTACCCTTAATTACTTCATTAAATAAATTAATTACATCTTAATTAATTATCTTAATTAATCCCTTGATTAATTACAAAAAGTAATTAAACTCAAATTACTTCTATTCTTAAATCATCTTCCATTAATTACATCCAGTAATTACCATTAATTACTTTACTAAGTAATTACAAATTCATTACTTAAATTAAGTAATTATTTATCAAATCATCAAGTGTTTAAATTAATTAAACTTAATTAATTAACTTAACAAATTACATTTAAACTTAATTAATTACATTAAGTAATTAATTCCTTAATTACTTCCATTAAGAAATTAACCTTTTATTACTTCCATTAATTAACTCTAATTACTTTCATTAAGTAATTATCCTTTCATTAATTACATTCAATAATTATACTTAATCAATTTCCAAAGTGATTATCCTTAATTAAACCAAAGTACTTATCTTAAATTAAATACATAAATTAGCTATCTTAAATTAATTAAGTAACTATACTTTAATTACTTAATAAGACCTTAATTAATTAAGATAAACCATTTACCTTAACTAAACACTCTAATTAATATCCTTTAAAACTTATCTCCTTTAAATATATTTTAAAAACTTTGTTAAACTTTTATCTTTGAAACTTCCTTAGAAACTTGTTTAATTTTTTTTTTCTTAAAAACTTGATCTAGTACTTTTATTTGAAAACACTTTTGAATTCAATTACAAAATTAATCTAGTTTGTATTTACTTTTTAAAACAAACAAATTTAAACATTTTAAATTTTTGAAAACACATTCAATTTAACATACTTTTAAACTTGACTAACATTCCTTTTGGAAACTTGATTAATTAAACTTGCTTTTGCTTTTTAAAACCTGAACTTGATTTCCCTTTAAAAATTTACAATCTGGCAACTAAAATTCACTTCACAAATTTCGAACAGTCTAAAACCCTGAGCCACCCAAACAAAAACCTCAAGCAACCCACACAAAAACCCCTACGCAAACCCGAGCCCATCCCGATCTAATCCCTTCTTCCTCTCTCTAATACCAGATCCTACCTAACTACAAAAACAACAGGGCCCAGACAACTGTGCACCGTGCACATGCACGCACGACCGGAGCTACTCCAATCTCCGCCGCCATCGCCGCCAAGTCGCTAATGACCTCATCGATCACCACGCTACCTAGTTCCACACGAACAATGCTCGAATCCAATTTCGACATTTTCGTCACTATCATAAAGAACTTCCAACCTACAACCGCCTCGAACCACCGCAACAGTCCACCGGAACTTCCACCATATCGCCACCAACATCGTCTGACCTCCCTCATCCTATTCCTCTTACTCCGGCCCAACTCGTCGCTACCACGAAGTCGTATTCGCCTCGACAACTTCCTCGACCAGAACGATTCTTAAAACCCTATTCCGCCCTCGCCGCGCCACCACAACGACCTAAAAATCCTGCTACTATCTTTCCATGACACACCAGCCCACGAGCTCCCTCCAGCCACAAACCCCACCCCAAATAAACCTTGCGATCATCGCAAATCAAGTAATGACCCAACTCCGTTCATCTCACGACACCCCATCATCCACGCACTTAAAAATCACGTAATTTCCACCAAAAATCATAAATTTCAAAGACGAATCTAATAATATAAGTGAATCATGAAATTAAATCGGTCGATTTTCTGAGATATTTTATTTTCCACTGTAAATCCTTCTTCCCAATAAAAATACTTACTAACTTCACATGAAAACATTTTTAAAAATAGAAATTCGTTAATACAAACATATTTCCTTTAATTACTATGACCTATAAGTGTTTGAGTGAAGAGAAAAGAAATTTTGAATGATTTTTGAGTCTGTTTTGAACATGAACAGAGGCTCTGTACATATATACACAACATTTACAAGCATATACACCAAGCACACATACATTTACATTCAATTCTACTTAAAATAAACATGCAAGCATATTTTAACAGAGATTCATCACAACATTTAAGCATAAACATAAGTTAAAACTGTTTTTAAATTCAAATGTTTACTCACCTGTTAAAATTGATGAACAGAGCATATTAAATTTTAGAAACTTGAACTGGAATGCTTCTTTGATTTATAAACTGAAATTGTTGAAGAATGCTTTAGCTTGAAAACATAGTTGAACTGTTTTGTTTCCAGGAAGAAAATGCTTGCAGGCTGGTTCATCTCAGGTTGAAGATGAATGCAGGCTAATGGTTTGAAAAATGCAGAGAGCTTAAAACTGAAATTTGAAATCCTGAGAACTTGAAACTTGAAAAGCTTAATTGACTGAGATGATTCGAGAGTTGATTCCAGGTTGTAATTGAAACTTGTTACAGGCTTTTGATCTTGGTTTACAGATATTTAGACTACAGGCTTTAGAGAAATGACAGATTTTCATTTGAGTTTTGAGAGTTTGTTTTGAGGAATGTTTACAGGGTTTTGATTTGGATTTATTTCTGGTTTTGTATTTGTTTTTGAGGAGTGAATTCAGGTTTTGAACTGAGCATTTGTTATAGGGTTTTGAACTTCTGGTTTGAGAAAAGGTTTTAACAGATTTGGTAAAATTTTCTTTGTTTTAGAACGAGGCTGCAGTTTTGATTTTAAAGAAATGTGATGGAAAAATGAAAGGAGAGTAAGAAGTAATGTTATATAGATTTAGTTTTTGATTTATTAAAATTAAAGAAATAAAAATAAAATTTTGACACTTGTCACTAAACACATTTAATAACTTAACACATGTTATCAAGTACATTTATATGCTAACACATGTATTTTATTTATTAATATTTGTTTTAAATGTAAAAACCTTTTCCTTTATTTATTAAACACTTATTACTTATTTAAATTTATGTATATATATAAGTTATTTTTAAAGAAAATAAACCAATTATACTTATAGATAAAAGCTTATACATATATTTTAAAATGCAAAACTATTTAAATATTACCTCTTTTGAATTTCAAAATTAATTTACATTCAATTTCAAATTATATTTAAAAATCCAATTTAAAGTTAGATTAAAACAACACATTCCATTTTAAATAACAATTATATTTACATTAAAATCTATTTATTTAAAAACAAGACTTTATTCATTTATTAAATTTCAAACCAAAGCCAATCTATTTACAATATATATATGCACATATATAAATATATTATAAATAGAAATCATTTTATTAATTCCTAAAAGATAAATTCACTAATTAAATATCCATTTAATTAGATTATTAAACCAATTCAAATTTGTTATCAAAGATTATCAAATCAATTTAATTATTTAAACAGATTATTAAATTGATATTGCCCCAAATTTCCGGGATATTACATTCCTCCCCCCTTTAAATAATTTCGTCCCCGAAATTTAAGACAAAGGTAATTTAATAATCCATTTAAATCACAAGCATATATTATCTTCCATATGCTAACAACCATAGCAACCAATTCACACAAATCAAACAATTCTAATTATCCAGAAAAAATCCTGGATACAATTTCCTCGAGTTTCCCCAAGTATATATACCGGGATACTCGCTCTACAGAATTCAAACAAAATCAACACTACTAAGCTACAGAACTTCTACTCGTCTAGATCTACAGAACTAAACAAGATATCAGACTACAGACGAGTCTGACTCAACAACCAAATACTCCAAAACTGCTGGTTTTAAAACCAGAGATAGATCAAACACGTACTCCCTCAGAGATACGTAAAATACATTGAATTCCAGTTATCCAAACTGACCATTCAATCCTTGTAGACCAAGCTCTTATCCAAATTAGAACACAGAAGAGATCCAAAATAACTCGGAGCTGACTTCCGAGACTTACCCAATCTTATAGCTCCCTTTAATCAGAGAAAAACTTCACAACAACGAAGTCTCCAACTTCGAATTTCAAATTCCTTCGTCTCTTATCCACAAAATCTTCAGACGATCTCGGCTTCCTACAAATCCTTTCTGATCAGCTCAACCTTCGTCGATGCTTCTAGAAATAAACCGGGTAAAAAAAAAATAACTCAACCAAATGATCCTCCAAGATCTACCCAAATCCAAAACACAAACTCTACTACCAAACATCAGTAGATTCCAAATACTTCTTTTATCAAGACAAAACAGATTCTCTCACCAATCTGACCTTCAAATCTTGAAAAGCTTCCTGTAGGAACCCTTTAATCCAAACACTGCAACTTCCGGTTGCTTCTACTCTAGAACAACTACTACCAAGCTTTCGCTGCTCAACTCTGATCTAGATGTCGTCTATGAACTCGAACACAAACTAGATCAACACTTCCCATAAAATCTCTGTCAACTCTATAACTCCTACATCTTCTATCAAGCTAAACCACAGGTAACTCCACGAATCAAATCAATATAGAATCTCAATTTCCAATAACCCAAGAGAACACTTAAACAATCGCAAGTCACTTTTGCGATCAGCCCGGCCTAATTTCCAAAGATATCGTTCTCTTTTCACAAATCAGAATAGCTTATGCCTTACTAACCAATCCATCGAAGAAATAGATCAACTTTGTTGCTTCTGGACTTTACCTTCAGAAAAACTGCTCAGCCAGAAACTTCCTGCTAACACACAGAACACTCCGAGCTGCACTGCTGCCATAGATGCCAAAGACTTCTTATCCTAAACTCCTCGAGAAATTCGGACTTCAAAGCAACAGAAACACCCTGCTGGACTCAGCCACAACACCGGAACAGACTCACTTCTTCAAACTTGTTCCTAGAAGAAACATCTTCAGAAACGTCCATAGCCACCGCGTCTCACCACACAGCTACTACTTCCTGAAGTTGCCAAGATACTATCACTCGCTTCTGCTCATCCAATAGATCTAACTCTATTCATCCAACTTCAAAGACAAACTCCGAACCTTAACAGGTTTCCTTCAGAGATTGTGAAATCCTTACACAACTGTAAAGTTCACTCGAGACGGTATTAGGTTTACAGTCTCGACAGATACTCTTCCAACCTCAACACTCAGACTCCTAATCCTAGATGATAAATTATTATCATCTCAACCAATCATTACAAATACCATATATATTTAAAATGATACTTTTTTTTATATAGAAATTATATCTGGGTAAAATTATTTCATCTACCTTTTTAAAACAATATTGTGTCCGTTGGCCTGGTCAAGTGTTTAGAGATCCCTATCAATAACGTTAGCTACTCGTATTGACCAGAATCCATATACCACTCAACCGATCAATTAACACAATATAAAACCATTTTATATAACTAACAAATACGCGCTCTCGTATATATATATACTCAGACTCAAACAGGTTGCTACAGATCCTATCTCTAATGAACAATCCTTCCGAACCTAGGTATTCACTCAACCTAGTGTTCTGATATTCACTTAACCAAAAACTTAGGCATTCGCTCAACCTATGCTCTGATACCAAATGTGACGACCCAACTTTTTCTCCACAGAAAGTCGCATCGTTATGAAGAAAGAAAGGGATAGAAGAAGAAAAGAAAAGAAGAAAGAACAACAACATATCAGAAATCTCACAGCGGAACGAGAAATATATTATATCACATAAGATATTACATAGTATCATATACATCAGAGTACACAATTTATACATCACAGAATAGACAGTTATAAACTTCTATCTATTATACAACACAAGTACATCAGTACAATACAGACTAATACAATCACAGCGGAAACTCTATATATCTACTCGCTGAAGCCTCCTGCTTCACAGCTCCTCCAGAATTCGTCAAGATTATCCTGAATCCCTTGACTACTCAATACAATATTGAGTACCCAAGAGTTTAATAAAATAGAAAATAAACACTCGGGTCAGACATGGGTCTGGTGTGAGTAAACGGTTAAATTGCTTAACTTTGAAAACCTTTGAAAACAAAAGTATCACGTAAGACTCCCCACAAATAAATATGGGTAAGTTTTTACCTTACGCTAACTAAAACGTTTGATAGGAAATCTGATTGTATTATAATAGGGTCTAGGGTTTTCAAGTAAAATACAGAAATAGCTGAAATGCTTACATCTCACATTCCAACATAGTTGGGCACAACTAATACGTACGGCGCTTATTGGAGTTTGGATTCCATACAATGGCAGGGCTACTGGGGTACCGCCCGTCACAGTACGTGGCCTAGATCACCGTACCGAGGAGTACGCCCGCTCCCCTGCAACACAAAGCCGGAACCATCCCTTACTGGATAATCCCGAACAAGATAATCCCGTAGTTGGCGCGACCAACCACACACTAAGCCGAATAAAAGAAAAGGGACCTCTAGACAGGGATCTATCTTGCTCTCAGTGGGTGCTACCCACGAAGCCTTGCTGCACCTCCCCTGTTTTAGCCATTCCCGGTTGATGAGGCTTGAGGTTACGATTACCTTTAATCAGAACATATCACTTAGAATGCTCATCGTCCACCTGACGATGTGCTGAAAGCATTCAATCCATATAAGTTCGTTCCGGGTTCGAACGAAACCGAAGGCATTATCTCGTTACACTCGTTTTGGAATCACCCTCAGAGTTAACGACAATAACCCTTGCACTCTAAATCTTCATCTTCACTTGAGATTCACGACCTATCGTTAATTTGGATCGATGTGGTATTCGGGTCTCCAGACCTGGAATTCCGGTATACGGAAACCCGATCCCGGTCTCATCGAAATCCAAAACGTATCTTTTAAGGCCAAGTTGTTTAAAGGTTTAAACAATTTTACCTATCTATATTCATACAGATAGATAATTCACAAACCACAATTTATAATCACATTATCAATTAAACAGATGATTCATAACCAGTAGGTAATCCATATCAACATCACAATAGTTAATCTACATTACCATCATAATGCAACCAAACATTCATACTACACAACATCTTATCTCATTTCTGAGATACATTCATTCAAGACAAATCAATGTCATCCATTCTTATATAAGTAATGATTTACTTAATCACAACATAATTAATTTAAAATGAATTAAATTAACTATCTTTAATTAATTTAAAATGAATTAGATTAATTACTTCATTTCTTAATTAATTTAAAGTAAATTAAATTAATTACTTATCATAAATCTTACTTATATAATCATTAATTAATTACAAATAAATTAATTAATCTTTCTCTAATTATCCACTTTAATTAATCACCTTGATTAATTATCCTTTAATTACATTTAAGTAATTATCTTTAATTAATTTCACAAATTAATTATTCTTAACCAAATACAGTAATTAACCTTTAAATTGCTTCATTAATTAATTAATTATAATCAATTACTTTAATCCTTAATTAATTACAATTAATTAGTTATACTATAATCACTTATCATTGATTAATTAATCTTAATTAATCAACCCTTAATTACATCATTAATTATATTAATTAATGATCCCTAATTACTCTTAATTATTTATTCTATTTAAATTAATTATATTAAGTAATTAATCTTAATTAAACCATAATTATTAATCAATCTTGATTAATCTCATTCAGTAATTAACTACCCTTAATTACTTCATTAAATAAATTAATTACATCTTAATTAATTATCTTAATTAATCCCTTGATTAATTACAAAAAGTAATTAAACTCAAATTACTTCTATTCTTAAATCATCTTCCATTAATTACATCCAGTAATTACCATTAATTACTTTACTAAGTAATTACAAATTCATTACTTAAATTAAGTAATTATTTATCAAATCATCAAGTGTTTAAATTAATTAAACTTAATTAATTAACTTAACAAATTACATTTAAACTTAATTAATTACATTAAGTAATTAATTCCTTAATTACTTCCATTAAGAAATTAACCTTTTATTACTTCCATTAATTAACTCTAATTACTTTCATTAAGTAATTATCCTTTCATTAATTACATTCAATAATTATACTTAATCAATTTCCAAAGTGATTATCCTTAATTAAACCAAAGTACTTATCTTAAATTAAATACATAAATTAGCTATCTTAAATTAATTAAGTAACTATACTTTAATTACTTAATAAGACCTTAATTAATTAAGATAAACCATTTACCTTAACTAAACACTCTAATTAATATCCTTTAAAACTTATCTCCTTTAAATATATTTTAAAAACTTTGTTAAACTTTTATCTTTGAAACTTCCTTAGAAACTTGTTTAATTTTTTTTTTCTTAAAAACTTGATCTAGTACTTTTATTTGAAAACACTTTTGAATTCAATTACAAAATTAATCTAGTTTGTATTTACTTTTTAAAACAAACAAATTTAAACATTTTAAATTTTTGAAAACACATTCAATTTAACATACTTTTAAACTTGACTAACATTCCTTTTGGAAACTTGATTAATTAAACTTGCTTTTGCTTTTTAAAACCTGAACTTGATTTCCCTTTAAAAATTTACAATCTGGCAACTAAAATTCACTTCACAAATTTCGAACAGTCTAAAACCCTGAGCCACCCAAACAAAAACCTCAAGCAACCCACACAAAAACCCCTACGCAAACCCGAGCCCATCCCGATCTAATCCCTTCTTCCTCTCTCTAATACCAGATCCTACCTAACTACAAAAACAACAGGGCCCAGACAACTGTGCACCGTGCACATGCACGCACGACCGGAGCTACTCCAATCTCCGCCGCCATCGCCGCCAAGTCGCTAATGACCTCATCGATCGCCACGCTACCCAGTTCCACACGAACAATGCTCGAATCCAATTTCGACATTTTCGTCACTATCATAAAGAACTTCCAACCTACAACCGCCTCGAACCACCGCAACAGTCCACCGGAACTTCCACCATATCGCCACCAACATCGTCTGACCTCCCTCATCCTATTCCTCTTACTCCGGCCCAACTCGTCGCTACCACGAAGTCGTATTCGCCTCGACAACTTCCTCGACCAGAACGATTCTTAAAACCCTATTCCGCCCTCGCCGCGCCACCACAACGACCTAAAAATCCTGCTACTATCTTTCCATGACACACCAGCCCACGAGCTCCCTCCAGCCACAAACCCCACCCCAAATAAACCTTGCGATCATCGCAAATCAAGTAATGACCCAACTCCGTTCATCTCACGACACCCCATCATCCACGCACTTAAAAATCACGTAATTTCCACCAAAAATCATAAATTTCAAAGACGAATCTAATAATATAAGTGAATCATGAAATTAAATCGGTCGATTTTCTGAGATATTTTATTTTCCACTGTAAATCCTTCTTCCCAATAAAAATACTTACTAACTTCACATGAAAACATTTTAAAAATAGAAATTCGTTAATACAAACATATTTCCTTTAATTACTATGACCTATAAGTGTTTGAGTGAAGAGAAAAGAAATTTTGAATGATTTTTGAGTCTGTTTTGAACATGAACAGAGGCTCTGTACATATATACACAACATTTACAAGCATATACACCAAGCACACATACATTTACATTCAATTCTACTTAAAATAAACATGCAAGCATATTTTAACAGAGATTCATCACAACATTTAAGCATAAACATAAGTTAAAACTGTTTTTAAATTCAAATGTTTACTCACCTGTTAAAATTGATGAACAGAGCATATTAAATTTTAGAAACTTGAACTGGAATGCTTCTTTGATTTATAAACTGAAATTGTTGAAGAATGCTTTAGCTTGAAAACATAGTTGAACTGTTTTGTTTCCAGGAAGAAAATGCTTGCAGGCTGGTTCATCTCAGGTTGAAGATGAATGCAGGCTAATGGTTTGAAAAATGCAGAGAGCTTAAAACTGAAATTTGAAATCCTGAGAACTTGAAACTTGAAAAGCTTAATTGACTGAGATGATTCGAGAGTTGATTCCAGGTTGTAATTGAAACTTGTTACAGGCTTTTGATCTTGGTTTACAGATATTTAGACTACAGGCTTTAGAGAAATGACAGATTTTCATTTGAGTTTTGAGAGTTTGTTTTGAGGAATGTTTACAGGGTTTTGATTTGGATTTATTTCTGGTTTTGTATTTGTTTTTGAGGAGTGAATTCAGGTTTTGAACTGAGCATTTGTTATAGGGTTTTGAACTTCTGGTTTGAGAAAAGGTTTTAACAGATTTGGTAAAATTTTCTTTGTTTTAGAACGAGGCTGCAGTTTTGATTTTAAAGAAATGTGATGGAAAAATGAAAGGAGAGTAAGAAGTAATGTTATATAGATTTAGTTTTTGATTTATTAAAATTAAAGAAATAAAAATAAAATTTTGACACTTGTCACTAAACACATTTAATAACTTAACACATGTTATCAAGTACATTTATATGCTAACACATGTATTTTATTTATTAATATTTGTTTTAAATGTAAAAACCTTTTCCTTTATTTATTAAACACTTATTACTTATTTAAATTTATGTATATATATAAGTTATTTTTAAAGAAAATAAACCAATTATACTTATAGATAAAAGCTTATACATATATTTTAAAATGCAAAACTATTTAAATATTACCTCTTTTGAATTTCAAAATTAATTTACATTCAATTTCAAATTATATTTAAAAATCCAATTTAAAGTTAGATTAAAACAACACATTCCATTTTAAATAACAATTATATTTACATTAAAATCTATTTATTTAAAAACAAGACTTTATTCATTTATTAAATTTCAAACCAAAGCCAATCTATTTACAATATATATATGCACATATATAAATATATTATAAATAGAAATCATTTTATTAATTCCTAAAAGATAAATTCACTAATTAAATATCCATTTAATTAGATTATTAAACCAATTCAAATTTGTTATCAAAGATTATCAAATCAATTTAATTATTTAAACAGATTATTAAATTGATATTGCCCCAAATTTCCGGGATATTACACAAGCGATTTTATTGAATTTTTAATTTTGGGATTGCGGGTTGAAATGATATATACCCGTAAATATTAAATTATTGCGGATTGAAATGATAAATATCCGTATCACTTGTCTATAGGATAGAAAGCTATATACAGACACTGTTGGTCTATTTTAAATGATTTCAAAATTTTTGAGAAAAGAAAAATATATGTGTCTTGATTTTTAAATATAATATATAGATTTTATTTTAATATATGTGTGAAATTTAGATTTTTAAATTATATGTTTGGAAATTTTAAAAATTTATAAGTTAAGTTTTTAAAAGGTAATTTTTAGGATTTTACTTATATTTTTTTTATATAACATAAGATTTAAAACAGATTTTAAAATAAGGTTTAATTTAACTTAATTTAATAAAAATTTAATTTAATTGATATATATATATAATATGTTTAAGTATTTATTTAAAATTATATTAATAATTTGAAAATAGGTTTTGTAGTAACTTTAATAAATAGAGGTTGGAAACATAAATTGAATATAAATAAAGATTGATTTGGAACTTGTTGATTTTGAGATTTTAAAGATATGTTTTTATAACTTGATAACTTGATTTTGATTAAAGAGGATTAAATGGATATGTTTAAATTTAAATAAAATTGAATTTGAATATTTAAATTTGATTTAAATTTGTAATTTGAGATTTTATTTAAATGTTTAACTAAAGGTGATTAAATGGATATTTTTAAATTTAAATAAAATTGAAATTGAATATTTAATTTTGATTTAAATTTGTAATCCGGGATTTTATTTAAATGTTATTAAACATGATTAAGTGAATATCTTTAAATTTAAATAAATTGAAGTTGAATTTTGAAATATAAATGAAATTTATCAAATTGAGTTATTGTAAATGGTTGAATATTTAAACGTTGAAACCTATTGAATTAGAAATGGTTTAAATTTGCAATTCAAACCTGGATTTGAAATTGATATAAATTACAATAATTTTATTGAGAATTTGAATTGAGCCTTTAACCATTTTAATTGAAATTATTGAACTAAGATTGATTTAAATTGAATTTTGGATCTAAATTTGATTTGAATTGATTTGTGAAATTAGAAGAAACAATTCTAATTTGAAACTATTTTCGATATAATCTTTTAAATCTATAAACTATTTTTAATATATAAACTATTTTAATCTATAAACTATTTTAAAAATAAACTATTTTACATATAAACTATTTTAAATATACACTATTTTTAATGTATAATTATTCCAATATATAAACTACTTTCAATATTCAAACAGTTTAAGTTGGAACTGTTATGATTTAAATTGAATATAATTTCGAAAGTGAATAATGATTTTGAAAGTGAATATGATTTCGAAAGTGATATGATTTTGAAAGGAATTGTAGCGACCCGCAAATTCGTACCCCTTTGAGTCGACAATATTTCACATCAGTTCAACTCAAATTGGACGGAAATATGAATCTTTAGGGTAAGAAGAAGAAAGGTAGAAAAAGAAAATAGAAAACAACAACATTAGAGTCTCACAATCGTGGCGGAACAAAATATAATATATAACAATAGAATTTAAATACAAAGAAATCTATAACTGTTATATACTTACAACCATCAGAGTACAATAGACGATAATCAATCTGGACAGTTTAATAACTTATCCTTACACAGCGGAATAATAATCAAGTACGAAAGTACGCCTTTTGCCATCCAGCTCATCTCTTGAGCTCCATAGCATCTTATCCCGAATCTGTAATACTCGGTATGACCCAAGCATTATAAATAAACAACACCCGAGTCAGTTTGGAAAACCAGTGTGAGAAAACACACTCAATTTGAATTATTACTATATTTTTCGAAACCCCTTTGAAAAAAAACAAAGGTATCTTGTAAGACCACGCCACACATAAACATGATGGGTTTTTACCTTACGATAACCAAAACATTTTTATCAAATCTGTCTGATATTATAACAGTGTCTAAATCAAGTAAATAGGAAATAGCTGAAATGCTTGCATCTCACGTTTTAGCATAGTTTAGCACAATCAAAACCGTACGGCGCTTATTGGAGAATGGATTCCATACAATGACTAGGCACTGGGGTACCACCTATCACGGTACACGTCTAGAAAAAATGTACCGAGGACCTCGCCGGGATCCCCTGCAACACAAGACTGGCCCTATCCCTAACCTGGATAGAACCGAATATGTTATCACCCCGGATGTTCCCACCCTTATCGAGAGCTCTTCCGCATGCATCGTATCCATCTAATATAATATATCTGAGGTTATCTAGAAAGGTGATAACATACCCTAATTGGGTATGACCCACTTAGCCTTGCTGCATACCCCCTAGTTTTCAGCCATTCTGGTTGATGAGGCTAGAGGCTACGGTTACATTTCAAGAATAATTTCACTTAGAATGCTCATCGTCCTCCAATGACGATGTTCTGATAGCATTCATCCATACAAGTTGTCCTGGGTCTGGACAAACCGAATCACCTTCTTCAACATCTTCACAGTATTCATTTGTAACATTCAAACCGGATCGAAGTGGTGTTCGGATAATTAAATTCGATCCCGGTCTCTTCGAAACGATTAACGAAATTGGCCAATATTGATAGTCGGTTATTTTACTATCAATAAAACATCCATAAGCAGTCACTAGGCCTTACTATATTTTCTTCCCAAAATATTTATTTTCAAGATATCTTTACTAAGATATATATTCAAATTCCTTCCCATATTCCAGTATTTGAAAACAATTTCAACACTTAAATCCATAGCCGGATATTCCACCATATCAATACTTAAAAGTATTTACAATTACCATTTTATAACACTAAGGAAAAATATTCCTATTCCAATCATTACCTCTTAAAAATATTTCCAAACCCTCCCTTTCAACACTTAGGAGATTATTTATATGTATATTTTCCAAAATCATTTTAATATTAAACTTGGAAATAATTTATAACTCATCTCATAAATCTCTGGAATTATTAATAAATTTCTAGGAATTATTAATAAATTTCTTCTTACAATTTCCAAATCGATTATACTTGTTTATAATCCCAACCAAACATTTATAACTTCTTTAAATGAATTCAAATTCTTTTTCGAAGTTAACGCATTTAAACATTTGGAAATTTCCTTAAGTCTCTAAAATTCCATTTATAAGATTTCTCTTATAAAATCTCATCCTTAAATTAAAACCTGCTTACACACCTCGAGAGAATTTTATAAATAAATTTTCAATCATTTCAAAACTATATATATATATATATATAATAAGTATTTTAAAAAGGATAATAATTTATTTTTTAAAACATGTTCCAGTAATTATTTAAAATATCAAAAACACTTTTATAAACATCAATAACTCATTTTTAGATAAACAAATAAATTTTCAAAGCTGATTTTAAAAGTTAGAATTTTACTAAAGTAAATATTAATATTTAAACATCTACTTACCGAAGTTTTCAATCTTAACTAGTTTAAAATTTCATAGTTTAAATAATAAAGTTTTCCCTTTGAAAAACGAACTTAACTTCTTAAAAATAAAATATATTTTAAAATCTCGATAACCAGTTTAATTTATAACTTCCTCTTGATTCCACAACATATCGATTCATTTTCGATTCCCTAACCATTCTCATTTCAAAAATAGAATCTACTATATTTTTTTCCTGTTTCCGTATTCTTTCCCAATTATCATCTGAAATTGAATCCCTCTATTTATAAACATCGTTTATAAATTTTATATCCCCTTTGGTTTTACCTGTTTATAAAACAAATCTTTTTTATAAAAGTCCATTGTATAGATTCATTTCCTATAAATTCCATTTATACCTCCAATCTATATTTAATATTGATTTTAACTCCTTTTTATATTTCCAGAATATCATTTATAAATTCTCTTGTATAATTCATTCTTAAAATCTCTATTTAATAATTCGCAATTGTTAAGTATAACCAAAAACCAAATATATTTTCTAATTCAATTTCTTTTAAATAAACCCAATTCCAATATAAATATTTTTATATCAAAAATTCCCTTTAATTCCTTCCATTTAAAAAAATATATTTATGATATTTAAAATATCAAAATTCAGGCCAGTGCTACAATAACATCCAATAATTTCAATCACTACAATAATCTATACTAGATTATTCTACACAATCCATATATCACAATATATGAAATTAAATTCAATATTTTAAGGAATCCAGTTGGATCCCTCCAACCTATTTTCCTGCATCCACAGATGTTAATACAACATAAAAATACCAATCCCACTTCGAGGGGGATATCGCGGTATATAGGGTCATCCGCTATTATGCGGGGCGCATAAAGTCTCATCCGCTATAATATGCGGGAATATCACTCCAAACACTAATATATATCTATATATATATACACACACACTACTATATATATTATATTATTCAACAGATAATAATTTATAAAATCAACCAAACAACCAACAATTTAAATTCAACATTTTTAAATTATTCTTGCAATCCAAATGAGTAAGATTTTACTCACCTTGACTTTTGTTTGCAAACCATTCCCATCTCGACTTGTTTTCATGATTTTTATACCTCGTATGAATAAGTTATTAAATGTATTAGTTTATCACAAATTGCAAATTATAATTTTAAACAATTAACTATATAATTAAATTAGTTACAGAATAGATTCTTTTACTTTAATTACTGAACAACCTCTCTACAGCGTTCTAGGCATCGCAAACCCTTCCCTGCTACTTCAGAATGCCATGACCGACTGTTTCACCCAGTAAAGATCATCGAGCTCTTCCTTATTTTACACTAAGAAGAAGAAAAAATGCTACTTTCCCCAAATTCGATCGAGCACGAGAGAACCCAACGGCCCTTCACGTGATTTTTTTTCTTCCCCAAAGCACTTGATCGTGCCTTCCACGACTCCACTCGCACGCCTATAGTCACTGCTGCCCTCCATTGCGTTGCCATTGCCGTCGAGACACCGCTCCCCTTCGCTCACCGTCGACATCGCACTCGAACCAAGTCCTCAATCGAGTTTTCAAAACAGCTAGCATGATATCGAGGCCACCCTTAATCCTACGACCTTGCCTCCTTTACACACCGTCGTCCTCACGCCCTCCTGCGAGTCGATCGCGACTGGTTCCCTTTTTTTAAGTTAATTCCGGTTCGAGATCTTTTGTGAATCTTGAACGAGTAGGATGCGATTCGATTTTGGAAATAGGGAGAGAGACGTGATTTCGCTTTCCCTTTTTATTTTTATTTTTCTGAATGGCAAAGGAAAATGAGAGGGAGACGGATATTTTTATTCGATCTGCACTTTTTTTCTTCTTTTCTTTCTCGTAAATTTAACTAAGAGGAAGGGGGAAAAGGACGTGATGTAAACAACGAGTAGGCGGCTCGTACAAGCTAGGTCTGCTGATGGGAAATGGTTTTAATGGCTAATGTGAATGGATATGACTATATATATATATATATATATTAAAGTTTCAAAATATTTAGATATTTTATTCAAACCCCTAACGAGGCATGCCGCTAGGCGTTTATAATGTTATACCCTTATTCCGAACGCAATGGAACAAGTTTCGAGTCCTAATTCGATCGTATGGAGAAGATAGGTTTTTGGACCCAATTATTATATTAAATTTCGATATTAATTTCAACGCGTTTTTATCCCGTACGATCAAATGATAAGTCCAAACACTAAAAAATTTGAAATCCGATAATAATACATTATTACGGATCGAATGGAACTAGTTTCGTCGAATTCCGAGACTATACCCCGGATCGCTATTTTAACTCGTCAATTTGAACAAAACTATTTCTAAAATTGAACAGATCACTTTTAAATTCAATTTTAAAACTTTTATTATCTTCATTATTATTAATATAAATTTTACAAGCCTTTAAATTATTTTTATCAAGCTTAAAACTCAAGATTTAATAATTTAACCAATATTCAATTATAAAATTCAATAATTAAATTATCCAATAAATCGCTATATTTAAATTTTGAATTTATTTTATAAACAAAAAAACCAAATTTCCATATTCAAAATCAATCTATAATTCAAATTCAATATTTAAAACCATTTAAATATTCCAAATCAAACGTCGAAAAATCCGGTTCGTTACAGGAATACAATATTTTGATAAGAAATATGAACTATTTGAAATATAAATAACAACTATGCATGTGGTGGAGAACCCAGAACGAAGTAGGATGGTTGGCGAACGTCTATATGAGGTATGAACGCAGCCCTGACTCCCTTGAATTAGCTTGATGTGACTAAAACAGGAGCCACGCTGGGCCAAGTGAGGTCGCACCTCCGATCGAGCATGCTTCTTCGATATCATTCTATTACTTTGTGATTAGATTGGGTGCACCTTTGATTATGGGAGTGTGTCTCGAGGTGGGCGGTAGTAGCTGCTATGCGTTACCACTAGTCCGAATCTACAAAACGGTAGTATCCTACCCTGGGCATTGCCTCACATGCCTTGTCACATCCCTTATGGCGCCCTCTACGAGTTTGGTTTGTGTTGTACCTATGGAGTGCTCCCTGATAGCCCACCAGTTTGGTGGAGTTACAGTACTTTATAGACTACGCCATTTATATAAAATATGTTAAAGGGGATATGGGTAACGCCTTAATGCTATTTTGATAGTTTACTTTACTATAGACATTATCTATGTAACGTATTGTATTATGTATGTAGATAGTTTCATGGATCCTTAGAGGATGGAATCCCTAACATCCTTTAAGTTATTTGTATTTCACTTGGACATTTCACTTGAGTTGTTTTACCTGCATAAGAATGTTAATCCTGACTCGAGTGTTTTTGTGTTTTGCTTTATGCTCGGGTCAGACTGAGTGTCACCGCATTTGAGACTCACCTTTGGAGCTTGGAGCTTTGCTTGAAGATCTGTCTTATATCTATTCAGCTTTTAGTTATGTTAGTTGTTCCAGTTATATATGTTAAGACCTGTCATTTGCTTATGTATTGAGACTTCTTCTATTTCGAATTTCTGTTGTATTTTGCTCTAGACTCTGATGTTTCTATAATAGCTTCATGAACTACTATTTATCTATTCCACTGCATATTGTTGTAATACTCTGTGTTTGTGATTCTGTGATTGATTTATTTACTATATATGCTAAGTTTTGCCAAATATAAATTAACAATCTGTTGTTTTGAGCAATTCAAGTCTGACATGTGTGGATTATTGTCGATTTGAATGGTTCGAAATAGCAGGTCGTTATAGGAAATATACATGCTAAGGAATTATTGATACTTGAAGTGTTTTCTGTTGTACTCGAACAGTGGTATTGTAAGTAGGGACCCCCCCATGAATCATGTTGGGATTTGTATACCTTGGACCAGTGGCTTTGGGTCTAGTGTCTAGCGTTGGGCTATGAGAAACATATCGAGCATTAGGCTACGTGATACGAGAGTACAACAAAAAGTGGGATTTCCATTAGTCCTTGGTAATAAAGAGGCCATACGAGTTATAAAATATTCAAGGCATAGTGATGAGTTATAATGGGTATTGTTTGATGGATGCTATGGTTGCTTTAATTGCTTTCTTTAGTGGGATATCACTTGGGGATATCATTGGGAGTAGGTACTGGAGATGGAATATTTGGACATCCACCATTCTATGCTGTATAGTACCTTTATGATATTATAAAGCAGCATATTATAGTGTTATGTGCTAACTCTTTGGTTGCATGGATAGGTCCGGTATGGTTCGTGTACTCTTGTTCCTTAACATATTTATCTGTATAGTATTTTGAGATTCATTTAATGCCCATACTAGACTATTGTCTGACCCAAGATTTTATACTTTGCTTCTTATTATTTTAGATACTCTTAAATGAGTAGACTGGATAACAAGTCTAGTTGACGTAGTAGTTGTTCGTAGGACGTGCTGGATGGAGCAATCTCATTATATATACGTATATGGATTTCTGCGCTTTTCCACTGAGCAACACTGTGGAGCCCATGGCAATGCTTGCTTTTTTCTATACGTTGAGACAGTTTATTTAAGTTGATCCTTTCGTATACTCCATGACATTTGATGTATAACTCTGTAGATAATATACTCTGATGATTGGTTGATATTGTTGTTACTGTCTCTTATATTTTATATGTGATATTATATTTTGCCCATGCGTTGTGAGATATATGACAGGTTATATGCTGGATTTGTTTGTTTTAAACCATAATGATCATCCTATATCGGACGGGCATGATTGTAGTGCATTATTGAGTTATTATTTGTGCTGGTGGTATAGGGCCGTCGTTACATTTGGTATTAGAGCTTTGGTTACATGATTAACCAGAGTTGATAAAGTTATCCATCAGAGATGGGAAGTTGTTATCGCCTTAGACTTGATCGGGAGTGTATATATATATACAAGAGAGTACGTAATTGTTATATACTTTGGTTTTCAAAACTATATAATAATATTATATAGAATAAGTCGCATGCACATGAGCACTATAAACACAGTTTTCTTTATGAGAGACTGATCATTCTTGTTACACATAAGAATGAGCTGGCATACAAGGAATAATGTTAGATCTACTTCAAGAGTTGAAGAAAGAGCAAGATCAGGAGTTGCTATGTCTGATTTTCAAGCTATGATCAATGCTATGATGGCAAAGATGATGAGGAATGCACCTAGTATGGTTGTTGGTGGAGATGCTCCAGCGCAAGCGCCTAAGGCTGATTTCACTAAGTTGAGCATAGATTTCTCTACTTTGGTAGGAAATGTTAGGAACTGAGATGTTGGTTTTGATGACAACAACCTTTTTAACTTATCTTATTATAAAATATATACTAACACTATTGTCTAGATATATATATATATATATATATGCAGGTATTGATTATTGAAGACTGGTCAGTATAAAGACTCAAGACTCAAGATTCAGAATGGAGATATCAAGATTGAAGACTCTAGAGTATCAAGATCAAGATTTCAAGATAAGGGTCTAGTTTTTGTTAAAACTTCATAATAGCACGGAAATCTTCATTCCAAATTTCATTTGGGATGGAACCCATTTCTATCTTCTTAGTGGCTTACAAACCCACGACAAGTAGCTTACAAACCTACGACAAGTGGCTTACAAACCCACGAACATCCTGGTTTTGTACAAGTTCTCGAGTCTTGATGTGATGAGATATTCTGTAGGAAGAAGCTTGCAAAACTACTTCAAAATGGTTTTTCAAAATGATTTTCAAAACTGCTTTTCAAAATGTTTTAGCCTTAAAAATTATCTTTTCAAATGATTTTCAAAAAGATGTTTTAGCCTTAAAATATTCTTTGTAAACTCTTGTTTTAAACTTCGTTTGTTTTTAAAACTATCTTCTGATTTTTAAGTATTCTTTTATAATATATATATATATATACTTGAGATTTAAAATCAAATTTATATATACATTCTAAAAATATATTTTTCTACTCTTCTTTATTTTAAAACATAGGAAAATTAGTTTATTTTACTCCAGAATCATTTCATCTTGTTTTTCTTTCAATACCATTTTCAAAACAAATTTTACATTGTTTTTAACTAAGGGATGTCGACATGATGGGATACCCTATGTCGACATAGTTGCCGTTAAATTCAAAAGTTTTAATTTTCAAAAAAGTGTCTATTCGTTTAAATCTCTTCACGAATGGTTATGACCGTTACTGGTCTATAAATAGCCTTCACAAACGAATTTTTTAAACTAACTATTTTCTTATTTTCCTCACTCCTTCTTCTCCAAAAATCCATATTCTAAAATTTTCATATTTTTAAGATCGTGCCGAAATTCTGCCGAATTCTTAAGTGAATCAAATTAGAATCTCATTCTTGTTTGATTCTCTGCCCTCTCTCGAAGATCAAAGTGCTATTCAGAGTTATAAGATCAATTTGTAATCAAAAGTTTATCGAGTCTCTCTATAAGGTGTGGTTGTGCCTGGATATTAATTGGATGATCTTGTGTCCCGTAAATCAAGAGAGTTTGCCTCGGACTCGAAGACAGGAGGGTACCTCAAGTCCTTTAGAAATTGAGGATTGTAATCTCGACATTGGTATAATAAAAATCTGTACGAGGTGTTTGCCTTGGTACAGGACTGGACGTAGGGTAACTTCGAACCAGTATAAAATCCGGTGTGTTCTTTCCTTTTAATACTTTTTATTTACTTTCTGCATCTGTGTTTGATTCTGTGATTGTTCTGTGATTAAGTTCTGCATTTGTTTGTGTCATAATTTTAATTTAGTCCATATAAGTCTTAGAATCCATTAAACACTATTCACCCCCCTTTAGTGTTAAATTAGCCTTAAGATCCTTAATCCGCACTCCCTTTCAATTGGTATCATAGCGTTGGTTTTCATAGTTTTCATAATTTGAAACTTGAAAATTGTTTTAAAGGCTACCAACACTGGTAATGTCAACTCTGGCACTAGTTTTGTTAACACTAACACTAGTTCATTTGTAGAAGGTCAGTCTACTGTCAGACCACCATTTTTCAATGGCAGTAATTATACGTATTGGGCTTGTAGAATGAAAATTTATTTACAATCAGTAGGATTAGACACTTGGAATATCACACAAACTAAGTATGTTGAACCAACTATCGATTTTGCCCAGTGGACTGCTGAGCAAAAGGGTGTTCACAAAATAACTCAAAGGCCATGAATATATTATTTTGTTCACTAGATAGGAATGAGTTTAATAGAGTGTCTGTTTGTAAGTCTGCATTTGAAATCTGGAAAACTTTGCAAGTTACTCATGAAGGAACAAGCAAAGTTAAACAGACTAAAATTTCCATATTAACTAATCAGTTTCAATTGTTTAACATGCATGTAAATGAGTCCATTTCCGACATGTATTGTCGATTTCAAGATATTGTTCATTCACTAATTGCACTGGGAAAAAGCTTTTCGGAGGAAGACCAAGTCAGAAAAATTCTAAATTCACTCACTCCAGAATGGGATCAAAAGACACTTGCAATCGAAGAAGCAAATGATATCAGTCTAATGAAAATAGAAGAATTGATTGGGAATTTGATGTCTTATGAAGTTCAACTACAAGGAAGAAGATAAAACAAGGCTATAGAAAAGAAGTCATTAGCATTCAATGCAACTACTGAAGATTCGGAACCAGACAGTAATGAGGAGATTGCTTTCATGACAAGAAACTTATGGAAATTCCTAAAATATAGAAAAATAAATAATTACAAAAGAAATGATCAAAGGAATTCCAAAAATAATACGAAGAACGTCAACAATGATAGATGCTGCAATTGCAATAAAGTCGGGCATCATAGGAAAGATTGTCCGTATCCAGATAAACAGTTGTTCCCTCCAAACAATGATTCGTCAAGGAAAAGAAATAAAGCATACACAACAACTCTTGATGACTCAGACTCATCATCCAGTGACGATGAAAAGAAGACGGGTAATTCAAATCTGTATTTCACTGCTATTCATGAATCAGACGACGATGGGAGTATGGATCTAAAAATAGGTACGCATTTACATTATTTTTAATTTTTCTTGTTTGAATCGATGCTTTTTTGTTTGCTTGATTTTTTTTAATTCCTTGAATTTTAAATTCAAATTTATCCCTTGAAATTTGAATTTTAAATTCAAAAATAATATTATTTTAATAATATTTTAAATATTAAATTATTAATATTTAAGTATTATTATATTTAATGTTATCACAGGAATTATATAAGTAGAATATATGATATAATATATACATTTATTAGAAATTAGAATTAGACACTTGTCCTTTGATTCAATAGGCACATGTCGACATACCTGGATACCCCATGTCGACATGCCCCCTCAAAAATTTGATTTCAAAATTTGAATTCAAACTCTTGAATTTCTCTCCACCTTTTCACCAACTTCAATGCTCTGGAAAGATGCCTCTTGACCAGAGAACATGTCTATAGAATCTCTATTTAATTCGCTCTCCTTATCATCACTTTTCACTTTTATTTCAAATTTCAAATTTATCTTCATTATCTTCAACTCCTCTCAAACTTCTTCAATGGCCTCTTCAAGCACTCCTAACACCATTAGGCTTCCAAAAGCTATCAAAAACTTTCTTTTTAATGACCCGGAAGCTATCAAAGCTTACATCAACTATGTAAACTTTGGTAAAATTCATACGGGGAAATTTGCTATTTTTGAAGATTTTCCTTCTTATGAAATTGAAAATCTTTTTCAACAATGTTCTATTCTTAGTGTAGTAGATAACAAACAAAATGATTTTGTATGTTATCCAAATCTTGTTAAGATGTTTTATGCGAATTTGAATCGTGGTTTTTATGATGGGCAAGATGGACAATTTTAGAGTAGTGTTAAAGGAACACAAATTGTTTTAGATTGTGAAATTTTAGGAAATATTTTGGGATGCAAGTATACCGGAATGAATCTCTCGGAATTTCAAATAAATGAAAATGATCGAGAGACATTTCATCACATCTTTGAAGGGGAAGACAATTTTGATATCAAAAATAGTTATTTTCGTCCAAAAGCAAGAATTGTTAACCTTCTTATTCAACACACCCTTATACCAAGATCGGGAAACTACAACAACCCAACTTTGAAAGTTTGCAAAGCTCTTTTTGCAATTTTTGGAAATTATGATATCAATTGGGCTCAAGTTATTTTGGATGAGCTAAGGCCCAAGAATTTTACTATGGGTGAAAACACATTATATCATGGAGTTTATCTCACTCGGATTTTTAATTACTTTGGAGTTGATTTCAAAAGGGAAGAATTTATAACTAGAAAAGTGTTCAACCATGGAAACATTTCCCTTATGCAAATTCCATTAGTGTTTCAACCATATGAAACACTTACGGAAAAGGAAGAAATGCTGGCTTACGAAGAGATGGAAGAAATGGAGGAAGAAGAAGAGGAAGAGGAACAAATTGAAATTGAAGAGGAGGAAGAGGAAGATCAAGAAACTTCCTTAGAGAGTATTGAATATCCTACTAATCCCGCTAATCCATCCAATAAGACCATTCTCAATAATCAAAGAATTATAGTGGAAAATCAAAAGACACTCAAAAGATCAATGAGTAAGAAAATGGATAAGATTTCCACTAAAATCAACAAGTTCTTCGAGAAAGTTAGTCGAAAGCTTGGACTATCATCTTCTTCATCTTCATCTAGTTAGTTTTAGTTCATGTTATCTTGTTTGCTTCAAGTTCTATCCATGTATTTTCCTTTGTTTTAGTTAATATTATATTATTTTATGTAATGTTGACTAGAATCATTAATGAAATCTTTTATTTCCTATTATTCAACTTCACTTGTCTCTGTAATTGCTTGTATTTATATTATACAAATTTTAGTTGCATAGATTTGTTCATAATATTCAAAACAAAGCAAATTGTCACTTTAGGCAGAGGCATGTCGACATCCCCCATCCCCCCATGGCGACATGCAATGGGCAGAAAGTAGTTACACTTTCAAATTTTAATTTCATGTAACTAACTTGTGTCTATTCATTTTAAACGACTTTCTACCCCTATTTATACATGTTTCTTACAGAATAAATTATCAAACTTCATTTCTAATCACTCCCTTTCATATTTCTTCCTATTTCTTGAATTATGGCTTCTCCGATTAAGAATCTAAGTGATAGTCTTGAGGAAACTCTCACTTCCTTCAAGAATATCCTTACATTCATACTTCGTAATCAACGCCACTTAGAATTGACTCAAATGCAGATGATCAAGGAGCAAGAGAGACATTTCGACGCCCTTCGTTGGATGATCTCAGCCCTTAACAAGGACGATCTCGAAGGAAATCCACCAGTCACTCTCGAAAAAGATAAAAAAGAATAGGATGCCATCAAAGCAGACCCTATCTTTGGAGAAGATGGATGGGTGGAAGTACCAAGGAATGTCTAGTCATTCTGTATGTTATTTGTTTGATTTGTTTGGTGTGTTTTAAACTTGATTAACTTGACTTTTTTAAAACATTTGGTGTGGTTTGTATATATGATTGGATTGAATAATTACTGTAAATATGATTGGATGATGATTGATTTACTTCTGGATTACATTTATGATCACATTTCACATTTATGATCACATTTCATACTTATGATCACACTTAGCACTTATTACACTTATATATGGATTACTCTATTGTATTATGGTTGATTATCTTATTTCAAGTTCAGGGAATTTATTAGTAAGAAGTTTTATGTTGATGGCAAAGGGGGAGAAGTTATAAAATAGTAGTTGGCTTGGAGTAAGGGGAGTTATGATTGGAGTAAGGGGGAGTCATGGAGTAAGGGGGGAGTTATGATAGGAGTTATGGTATGGTAAGTATATTTTATAAATACAGATTGTCATCATCAAAACGGGGGAGATTGTTAGGAACTGAGATGTTGGTTTTGATGACAACAACCTTTTTAACTTATCTTATTATAAAATATATACTAACACTATTGTCTATATATATATATATATGCAGGTATTGATTACTGAAGACTGATCAGTATAAAGACTCAAGACTCAAGATTCAGAATGGAGATATCAAGATTGAAGACTCTAGAGTATCAAGATCAAGATTTCAAGATAAGTTTCTAGTTTTTGTTAAAACTTCATAATAGCATGGAAATCTTCATTCCAAATTTCATTTGGGATGGAACCCATTTCTATCTTCGTAGTGGCTTACAAACCCACGACAAGTAGCTTACAAACCTACAACAAGTGGCTTACAAACCCACGAACATCATGGTTTTGTACAAGTTCTCGAGTCCTGATGTGATGAGATATTCTGCAGGAAGAAGCTTGCAAAACTACTTCAAAATGGTTTTTCAAAATGATTTTCAAAACTGCTTTTCAAAATGTTTTAGCCTTAAAAATTATCTTTTCAAATGATTTTCAAAAAGATGTTTTAGCCTTAAAATATTCTTTGTAAACTCTTGTTTTAAACATCGTTTGTTTTAAAACTATCTTCAGATTTTTAAGTATTCTTTTATAATATATATATATATATACTTGAGATTTAAAATCAAATTTATATATACATTCTAGAAATATATTTTTCCACTCTTCTTTATTTTAAAACATAGGAAAATTAGTTTATTTTACTCCAGAATCATGTCATCTTGTTTTTCTTTCAATACAATTTTCAAAACAAATTTTACATTGTTTTTAACTAAGGGATGTCGACATGATGGGATACCCCATGTCGACATGGTGGCCGTTAAATTCAAAAGTTTTAATTTTCAAAAGAAGTGTCTATTCGTTTAAATCTCTTCACGAATGGTTATGACCGTTACTGGTCTATAAATAGCCTTCACAAACGAATTTTTTAAACTAACTATTTTCTTATTTTCTTCACTCCTTCTCCACAAATCCATATTCTAAAATTTTCATATTTTTAAGATCGTGCCGAAATTCTACCAAATTCTTAAGTGAATCAAATTAGAATCTCATTCTTGTTTGATTCTCTGCCCTCTCTCGAAGATCAAAGTGCTATTCTGAGTTATAAGCCTAATTTGTAATCAAAAGTTTATCGAGTCTCTCTATAAGGTGTGGTTGTGCCTGGAAATCAATTGGTGATCTTGTGTCCCGTAAATCAAGAGAGTTTGCCCTAGACTCGAAGACAGGAGGGTACCTCAAGGCCTTTAGAAATTGAGGATTGTAATCTCGACATTGGTATAATAAAAATCTGTACGAGGTGTTTGCCTTGGTACAGGACTGGACGTAGGGTAACTCCGAACCAGTATAAAATCCGGTTCAAAAGCAAGAATTGTTAACCTTCTTATTCAACACACCCTTATACCAAGATCGGGAAACTACAACAACCCAACTTTGAAATTTGCAAAGCTCTTTCTGCAATTTTTGGAAATTATGATATCAATTGGGCTCAAGTTATTTTGGCTGAGCTAAGGCCCAAGAATTTTACTATGGGTGAAAACACATTATATCATGGAGCTTATCTCACTCGGATTTTTAATTACTTTGGAGTTGATTTCAAAAGGGAAGAATTTATAACTAGAAAAGTGTTCAACCATGAAAACATTTCCCTTATGCAAATTCCATTAGTGTTTCAACCATATGAAACACTTACGGAAAAGGAAGAAATGCCGGCTCACGAAGAGATGGAAGAAATGGAGGAAGAAGAAGAGGAAGAGGAACAAATGGAAATTGAAGAGGAGGAAGAGGAAGATCAAGAAACTTCCTTAGAGAGTATTTAATATCCTACTAATCCTGCTAATCCATCCAATAAGACCATTCTCAATAATCAAAGAATTATAGTGGAAAATCAAAAGACACTCAAAAGATCAATGAGTAAGAAAATGGATAAGATTTCCACTAAAATCAACAAGTTCTTCGGGAAAGTTAGTCGAAAGCTTGGACTATCATCTTCTTCATCTTCATCTAATTAGTTTTAGTTCATGTTATCTTGTTTGCTTCAAGTTCTATCCATGTAATTTCCTTTATTTTAGTTAACATTATATTATTTTATGTAATGTTGACTAGAATCATTAATGAAATCTTTTATTTCCTGTTATTCAACTTCACTTGTCTTTGTAATTGCTTGTTTTTATGTTATACAAATTTTAGTTGCATAGATTTGTTCATAATATTCAAAACAAAGCAAATTGTCACTTTAGGCAGAGGCATGTCGACATCCCCCATCCCCCCATGTCGACATGCAATGGGCAGAAAGTAGTTACACTTTCAAATTTTAATTTCATGTAACTAACTAGTGTCTATTCATTTTAAATGACTTTCTACCCCTATTTATACCTGTTTCTTCCAGAATAAATTCTCAAACTTCATTTCTAATCACTCCCTTTCATATTTCTTCATATTTATTGAATTATGGCTTCTCCGTTTAAGAATCTAAGTGATAGTCTTGAGGAAACTCTCACTTCCTTCAAGAATATCCTTACATTCATACTTCGTAATCAACGCCACTTAGAATTGACTCAAATGCAGATGATCAAGGATCAAGAGAGACATTTCGACGCCCTTCGTTGGATGATCTCAGCCCTTAACAAGGACGATCTCGAAGGAAATCCACCAGTCACTCTCGAAAAAGATAAAAAAGAATGGGATGCCATCAAAGCAGACCCTATCTTTGGAGAAGATGGATGGGTGGAAGTACCAAGGAATGTCAAGTCATTTTGTATGTTATTTGTTTGATTTGTTTGGTGTGTTTTAAACTTGATTGACTTGACTTATTTAAAACATTTGGTGTGGTTTGTATATATGATTGCATTGAATAATTACTGTAAATATGATTGGATGATGATTGATTTACTTCTAGATTACATTTATGATCACATTTCACAATTATGATCAGATTTCATACTTTTGATCACACTTAGCACTTATTACACTTAAATATGGATTACTCTATTGTATTATGGTTGATTATCTTATATCAAGTCCAGGTATGGGCCATGAATTGGTGGAATGCCATGACTATTGCTACTCTTGAAGATCAGTTCAACTGGGAACAATTTTAGACAAGGTTCGAGGAGAAGTTCATACAAGCAGTCCAGAAGTTGGTGTTGTTCCGGAAGATTGTTGATCTCAGGTAAGGAGAGATGTCAGTTTCTGAGTATGTAGCAAAGTTTGATGCTTTGTCAATGTATGGGATTTCATTCAAGAAGTTCATCATTGGCTTAGATGACTATCTTAGAGAGAAGCTAGTAGACCACATTGATGAACCGTTTGAGAAGCTTGTGGAGAATGCACTTCATCATGAGAATCTATATCCTAAGGCTAGAACGACTATGGTTGTTTCCACTAAGAAGGAAGAGCCAAAAACTACTACAAAATAGTGGAGGCAAGAAGAAGTGAAACAAAAACAAGAAGCAGTCTCATAGAAAGAATGGTTAGAAAAAGGGTAAATGAGAACCAACTTGCGTTATGAGGAGAATGGTCATTTGATCAGGGATTATAATGTGAGTCAGAAGAAGAAGTGCTACAATTTTGATAAGCCTGAGCATTTGAAGAAGGATTGTCCACAACCGGTGAAGGATAAGCAGGTTGTGAAAGTGTATTCTTTGGACCCAGTCCTGACTTCGTCTAGTGCTTTCTCGACGAAGGAGAAGGGAAAGGAAGTCATCATTCAAGGTATACTTTTTATTAGTGAAGTTCCGTTCGAGTTTTCTTTGATACCGAGGCTTCACATTTATTCATACAGATTGTGATTGAGACCTGAGATAGTAAACCGACCCCTGATTATGATGAACCATAATGGAGGCTCTACTAGCCTTTACATGGTTTATTGTGGCCTAGTGTTATTGAGTCATGGGTGCTTTTTTTTGTGATTGCTTTGTTTTGAATTTCGTTGGGTTCTAGATTATCTTAGGAATCGATTAGCTAAAGAGATATGGGCTATAGTGGATTGCGAGAAGCTGTTGGTGACAATGGAGATGTGGAAGGGAAAAAGTAGTGATTAGCTGCATACTAGAGGATATGGTAATTGTTAGTTTTCTATATTCGCTAGAGGTTCCACAAGAGGGGTTGTCTTCTGTACCAATCGCTAAAGACTATCTGGATGTCTTTGAAGAAGTGATCAGATTGCCATTGCATAGAGAGGTTGAGTTTTGGATAGACTTAGTGAAGGAAGCTAGACCTATATGCCTTTGAGGCGTATGACACCCAGAGAGCAGAAGTAACTAGAGGTGCAAGTGAATGACTTATTAAAGAGAGGGTTTATTTGAAGAAGCATATCTGAGGGCATTGAACATGTAGTATTCGCGACTAAGGTGGATGGCTCTTTGAGGTTGTGTGTGGATTATCGTGAGCTGAATAAAGTGACGACGAAGAACAAGTACCCACTCCTCCGTATTGCTGACTTGTTTGATTAGCTTCACGGTGCGAAGGTATTCTCTCAAATGGATTTGGCAACGGGATTTCACTAGTTGAGAGTAGAAAAGGAGAGTGTTCCTATTACTGCATTTCTTACGCCATCTGATTTCTATGAGTGGTTGGTGATGTCATTTGGATTGAACAACGCTCCGGCATAGTCTGTGGATCTTGTGAATCGGGTTTCAAAGACCAGTTGAACAAGTTTTTGCTTGTGTTCATGGATGATATTCTGATCTATTCCGGAACTGAAGAGTAGCACAAGGCACACTTGAGGATTGTGCTAGATATATTGAGGAAGCACAAGTTGATGGCGAAGTTCTCTAGGTGGCATTTTTGGAGAGAAGAAGCGAGATTCTTGGGTCATGTCGTTTCGAGATAGGGTATAGCAGTGGATCCTGCGAAGGTAGCAGTGGTCCAAGATTTGAACCAGCCCAAGAATGCTATAGGTGTAAGGAGTTTCCTAGGATTGGAAGGATATTATAGATGCTTCATTAAGGACTTCTCAAAGATAAAAACACCTTTGACCAATTTGACGAAGAAGAATCTGACTTTTGTTTGGAATGCAAAGTGTGAGCATGCATTTGTGAGTCTAAAAGAGAGGTTGACGAGTGCATCGATATTGACCATTCCAAGTGGAAATGAGGAGTTGACAGTATGTCCAGATGTCTATGGTACTAGATTGAGTGCGGTATTGACGCAGAAGGGAAGAGTTGTTGCATATGCTAGTCGACAGCTAAAGCCGTGCGAAAGGAATTATCCGACTCATGATTTTGAATTGGCGACGATAGTTTTTTCTTTAAAGACTTGGAGGCATTATTTTCTAGGAGAAAGATTTGAGCTGTTCACGAACCATAAATCCTTGCGGTACCTTTTCTCGCAGAAGTACCTCAACCTTCGTCGGCAACGGTTGTTAGAGTTTTTGGCCTCTTATGATTTTAGCATTTCCTATATACTGGTTAAAGGAAATGCATTTGCCGATGCATTGAGTAAAAGACATGCTAGTTTGGGAGAAATGTTCTTAAAATGGAAGTGGATCGAGAATATTGCTGGATATGATTTCAGATCTCATTACGAGTTGGAACCAGAGATGTTGACAAGTGTATCGATCATTCTTACTCTAATTGAAAGGATTGGTGCTAGTCAGAAGCAAAATGCTAGGCTAGCGAAGATTATAGGAAAGATATTAGAAGAAGTAGAATCTGAAGACATGAAGCAATACGAACTCGTCTAAGAAGGTTGGCTTCATAAGGATGGAAGATTATTTGTTTCTGATATTGACGGATTATTAGATGAAGCGCTACGAGAGTGTCACCATTCCAGGTTGACCATTCATTCCAATGGTAATAAGATGTACCAAGATATGAAGCGAACTTGTTATTGGGAAGGCATGAAGAGGGATGTTGAGGCATTCATCTCGATGTGTATGAACTGCCAATTTGTAAAAGCAGAGCACAAGAAACCTAGTAGATTATTGCAACCGCTAGATATTCCTAAATGGAAATAGGAGCAAGTATCGATGGATTTTATAGATGGACTACAAACGACTCGAGCGTGGTACGGTAGCATTTGGGTTATGGTTAATCAATTGACCAAGAGCACTAGATTCGTACCTGTTAAGTCAAGTAAAACGACATCCAAGCTGGCAGAGTTGTATGTGAAATGGATAAAATGATTTCATGGTGTGTCAAAGAGCATTGTGAGCGAATGATACATGTTGTTCACCAGTGGGTTTTGGAAGAGCTTACAAGAGGCGTTAGGGATCAAGCTGCATCTTAGTACAACTTATCACTTACAAACGGATGGGCAAACCAAAAGGGTAAATCGTATATTGGAAGATCTCTTGCGAGCCTGCATTATAGATTTTGGAGGATGATCGGATGATCATTTGCATTTGGTAGAGTTTTCATACAACAATAGTTATTAGTCTAGTATTGGTATGGCTCCGCATGAAGCATTGTATGGCCGATTGTGTAATGCTCCTTCATGTTGGTGGGAAGTGGGCAAGAAACTGATACTTGGACCAGATATGATTAGAGAGACATCGGGGAAGATTGAGGTTATTCGACAAGGAATGAAAACTGCTCAAGATTGACAAAAAAGCTACGTTGATAAGTGACGAAGAGATTTAGAGATTTTTGTCAAAGATATGGTATTCGTGAAGGTTTCTCCTCTAAAGAATATTGTTCGATTCGGTAGAAAGGGGAAGTTGGCATTGATATTTGTAGGTTTTTTTTTCGAAAGTTAAGAGGATTTGGAAGCTAGCGTATAAGGTCGACTTACCTCAGAAGATAGCAGACATGCATAATTTTTTTCATGTCTAATATCTATGGAAGTTTGTTCATGACTCAGGCATGATGATTACATCGGTTTAGTTAGAAGATGATGAGGTAGAAGTTGAAGTTTCTATATCTCGTAGGCCACTTCGTATTGTTGGATACGATACAAAACAACTTAGGAGGAAGTTGGTGAAGCTAGTGAAGGTACAATGGAGCGGAAGTGATGACAATTGTATGTGGGGGACTGAGGAGAGCATGAGGACTACATGTCTGAAGCTCTTTGAATGGCAAGATCCACCATTTATCGTATCGACTTTCACTGTTGTACATTATATTTGATAGGTTAGTATTCCTCATACTAGGATAAGTTCACCTATGCTATTGATTGTATAGCTGCTTGTTTGAGACGTTTGATGGTTGATTATGATTGGTAGGCATGCAGGTAAGTATGGTTATTTATACTTTACTTGTCTATAGATTTTGAGGGTGAAATTCGTAAAGGAGGAGATAATGTAACGACTCATATTTTACATATCAAAGGATTGTAAAATATTTTTATTTTATTCATGTAAGCTCGTATGATTATATCATTTTAGGGTATGTCTCTTATGGATATTTTACACACATGTGATTTTTTCCGAATTTCTATGTGACCATTTAACCCTGAAAATTTTATTTGGGCTAAAACTTCTGATAAAAATTGAATTAGAGTCTCAAACTAGTTCCATTGCTTCGGGATGATGGTTTCCCATTTCTTAGAGTGGTTATAATTGAAAAATGGACTTACGTTAGAAAGTTATGCCAAATTTATGTTTTAATAACTGCTGACTGGAATTATTGTGTAATTATTTAAGCCCATAAATAGGCCCATTAGTCTAATTCGAGATTTACTATAAATAGGGGGCTGGAGAGTCAAATTAAAATTTTTCCCTCTTTCCAAAATTAGATCTAAACTCTCATTAACCCTAGATTAATCCAAAATCATCCAAATTACTCTCTAAATCAAACTAAATTGAAGATTAGTGAATACATCATTGATTAAAAGACAGAGATCATCGATTTGACTGATTTGCATTGCTTTTGATCACTGTCCATATTGAATCTACACTCAAATTGGTTGAATTTGGTAATTGGTGAGTGGTTTATGGCTTCTCACCATCATATGCATGTTTATATGGTATAATTATAGGTTTTGACATGGTTTTGATCTAGATAATCCTTTTCTAACCTTAATAACATGTTAAAACGTGTTTATGACCAAAATTGATGAATTCTAGTATGATTTGTAGGAATAACTTTGTAATTCACATCATTCATATTCATATGTTCATTGATTGCTTAGATTTGGATTAGAGATTGTTTGGTTTCTATAATTATATTTATTGCTTATGTGATTGGATGTTTATGCATGTTATTCTATGATTGTATGTTGTGCATGGATATGGTTTGTTAGTGTTTTGGATGTTTAGGAAGATGGTTGGATAATTTGGCCAATCGGAGGCAAAGTTGGTCGGAATTGGACAAAATTTGGAGGGTAGACTCTGAAGCATGGGTGGAGGATACAAAATAATTCGCACCTCCAAAGTCATTAAGGAGATGAGTCCTTACCGACTTAGTTAGGTCGGTACCTAGTCGTTTTATGGGTCTAATGGGTCGGTAGTTGGCATAGTTGGATAGAGATTGGCTAGAGGAGCTTGTCCATGGCAAGTTGTTGGAAATTAGCTAAGTGATAGATATGATAACGAGTTATTTCTAGATCTTGGAGTTGGATGATTCAGATTGGAGGTTGAGTTGTTTTGGTGAATGGTTCCGGGTCAAAAGCATCTGGGATTGGAGTATTAGAAGCAGGGAAGGCAACTTAGTCGAAGTTGACTAAGTATATAACTCGGTGCCAAGTCATTTTGACTCGGTACCAAGTGACTTTTATACATGGACTTGAGGTGGAACTTCGAGGGAATGGAGTAGAGGTCCTTTAGGTCGTGCTAGAGGTGTTTGCTCGTTCACATCAAGGTTAGATGGCGATGTAACAACATGATAAAAGCTTTGTATCTACGATTTGTTATTCATGGTGGGAGTAGGTACCAAAGGTAACGACTCGATAAAGGGAAGAGCCATAGAATGGGGAATGTGGTGGGTTCCTAGATAATGGAAACTGGATTGAGTAGAAAGGAGAGCTAGAAAAAATATACGTGCTAAGGAATCGTTGATACTCATAATGTTTTCTGCTGTACTCGAAGTAGTGGTATTGTAAGTAGGGATGCCCATGAATCATGTAGGGATCTGTATACCCTGGACTAGTGACTTTGGGTCTAGTGTCTAGCTTTGGGCTACAAGACACGTATCGAACTTAGGCTTCGTGATATGAGAGTACAACGAAAACCGGAATTTCCATTTGTCCCTGACAGTAAGGAGGCTATACGAGTTATAATATATTTAAGGCATAGGGATGAGTGATAGTGGGTATTGCCTGATGGATGTTATGGTTGCTTTGGTTGCTTTCTTTAGTGGGCTATCACTCGGGGATATCATTGGGTGTAGGTACTGGAGATAGGATATTCAAACATCCACCATTCTATGCTGCATAGTACCTTTTAATATTGTAGAGTAGCATATTATAGCTTTATGTGCTAACGCTTTGGTTGCAGAGACATGTTAGGTATGGCTCATGTACTCTTGTTCCTTACCATATTTACATGTATAATATTTTGATATTCATTTACCGCTCACTTCAGACTATTATCTGACCCAAGGTTTTATGGTTTGCTTTTTATTATCTTGGGTAATCTTAAATGAGTAGATTGAATAATAGGTCTTGGTGACGCAGTAGTTGTTGGGAGGATGAGCTGGATGGAGCTATCTCGTATTATATACCTATATGGATTTCTATGCTTTTCCATTGAGCAACACTAAAGAGCCCATGGAAATGCTTGCTTATATCTATTTGTTGAGATAGTTTATCTGAGTTGATCTTGTTGTATACTCTATGACATTTGATGACTCTATGGATATTATACTTTGATTGGTTCACAATGTTATTACTATCTCTTATGTTGTATATGTGATTCTATATTTTTCCATGCGCTGTGAGATATACGACAAGTTATATGCTGCCCTACATCAACCGGGAACGGCTACATCACATTATTTAGTTAATATTTATACTGGTGGTCTAGGACAGTCGTCTTATACACACACACACACACATATATATATATATATATAAAGCACGTCCTCTATTGCTCCTTATTCGAACTACCCTTCTATCACAATCTAGTACAATCCCTAAAATATGAAATCCAATCCATTCTTACAATCACTTTCTAGCCCAAAAATCCAAGTATATGCATGTCACATAAGAATTCTACAGCACATATTATTAATTTCAGCTCGTAGCATTTCATTGACTAGTGTGTCGAATGCCCAACAGGATTTGGCATTATTGTAAAATTGTGCACACGGTGAGTTTTAGCTGTAAACTTTCATCCAAACTATTATCTATGGTATGAGAAACTCCAGTAGTAAATAAAGTACGAATAGGAAATCAAAAATAAGTAATATACCTTCCATTAAAACTGTATTTCCTTTGTCTACCTCTACTGGTGGTTTGCTCAAACTAGGGCCGACATCAAGTGCATAAGCTTGAACAATATGTTCGCTCTTGCCTAAGGCCGGTCATTGCCACTTAATATGTCTTAAATGATTGCTGTTGTAGCATTTAATCTTTCCTGTGTTGTTCTACCATTTTTGGCTATGTGGCCTTTCTTTTGGCACTTCTTATATTTAATCCTTTGCTTTTTGAACTTGCTCTTCTCTACTTTTCCCCTCTTTCCTTGCGCTTACCCTGTTGATTTCCATCGTTTCCTTCTTCCTTTAGTTCCTCTTTTAACAACATCTTTCTAAATTATATTCAACACCACAATCGCTACCAGACCCTCAAATGTAGCACCATTAGGAATATGGTTAAGAGCTAAATCCCAAAACTATTGCCTTAATCTTCTAACCAACTTCAAAGATTTCTTTGTTACGGTGTTTAATAAATCAAAACCAAACTTAGAAAGATCATTAAACTAGTTTAGATTCTCCTTCACAAACAAGTCCCCTTGTTGCAAGTGGATGAACATCTCAAGTTGGACTCCTTTTGTAGCTATAAATAAAAACTTAGCTTCAAAACGCCTTTTAAAATTGCCCCAAGTTATCTGTTGTTCATTCACTTTAGTAATAACAATGTCCCACCAATTTAAACATTCCCCTTGCAAGTGCCAAGAAACAAATAGTCTATTATCAGCTTCTAAAAGAATTAGTGGTATGCCCTAGGGGAAATTATGTAATTATCACACACATCTAACTCCGTAGCCAATCTTTTTCATAATAAGAATGTTTATTTCCTTTTATATACATTATTGTCTTGCGATATAAATAATTAAGCAATTGGTTAAAAGTATATAATAATAAAATCCTTAAATAAATTTTTTATGTAATTATAGCTGCAAAGAGTAGCTAACTTGAGTAATTAATCACAATATGAAATAAAAAATTTCCTTAAATTTTCTTGACGAAGATGTTTGGAGAAAGGATACTGATACATTCATTAAGAACAAAGTGCATAATGCTCTCAAAATGTTGGGCAGTGTGTTACCCATGGCTTTTGGGAGTACTAAGGGGTTACATGTTCATAATTATTTTGATAACAATGGGATGAAGGATCCGAGAGTTTCCTACTGATTGATTATAACTAGATCATGTGAGAGTTAGGGGTATGCCCTAATGGCAATTCTATAATTTATTGTAATTATTAACTCTGCATATATTTTCATTTGAAATAAAAGGTGTTGTTTTATATGTACTTGTTATATTGTGATATATTAATTAAATTATTAATTTGAGTATATTTATTAGAAAATCCTTAAATAATATGTTATGTGGTAATAATTACAAAGAGTTGTAATCATTAGAAAATTATCATAATACTAAACAACATATCATTTTAAATATTCCTAGTTAAGATGTTTCGAGAAAGGAAATCGATGCATCTGTTATGACAACACTTTCCAAATGTTGGGTAGCTTAATACTTATGGCTACTGGGGGAACGAAGGGGATACACACTAATAGTTATTAGATAACCATGGAATTGCTCATCTAAGAGTTTCCTGTTGGTTAATAACATCTAGGTCAAACCGAAAATCTAGAGTGGCAACACAACATAGTTCTCTCGACTTGAGAATATTATCAAACTTCAATGTGGATACTCCACTTTGATTTTGGTTAAATTATGACATAGTGACCATTTAGTGATAATAGTTTGGTCTAAGCTGAAGAATTGGAAGTGAAACACTACTTAATAGAGAATTCATCTCCTTAATGGTATGAGGTTAGTATCACAGTCAACTCAAAGTCAAAATCTCTAGCTAAAGTATTACATATTATTATTAACTCGAAGACTTTGTTTATGGACTAACCAAGTTGATTGTGGATGATATTTGAATTGTGATCAAAACCAAATTCCACAAATCCTGAAATGATATAATGTTGATAAAGAGAATTTGTGCACATAATTTTGCTAACAGAAAAATAGTATTAAAGACAAAATTCCTTAATTTTTTAGCTTCAAGGACATGCTTTCAATTTTTTAGTTAGAAGGACAAACTTTTCAATATAATATAGTAGAAGGACAGTGCTATTATGTAGTATCAGTTTTGAACTACAGTAGCAGTTTTGAAGTATTTAACATTTTTTGATTTTGTAGTGGTACTTTTATGATTTGTAATATCATTTTGTAGGTGGAGTGTGTAATCTTATACTATAATGCTATTTTGTAGCAGCATATTATGAGTTGTAATAATATTTTTAATTAAATTAAATAAGAATAAAATAATACTATCTAGTATCGGTTTTCTTCACGTTGTTTGCTGTATTTTACTTGTAATAAAATTACAATTGCAGTATCATTTTATTTTGTTTTTTTAATACTTATTATGCTTATAATAGCAGTTTCTGAATTGTAGTAACAGTTTATACACATTTAATAGTATTTATGAATTATAGTAGTAGTTTATGAACTATAGTATGAATTATAGTAGCAGTTTATGAATTTTTATTAGAACTTTTTAAACAAATGTACCATTTTATAGATGAAGTGTTCATTTATTATGTTTGTAATAACAGTTTATGAATTTTAGTTTTTTTTTAAATTGTAGTAGCAGTTTATACATATCTAATAGTATTTATGAATTATAGTAGTGGTTTATACACATTTAATAGTATTTATGAATTATAGTAGCAGTTTTATACACATTTTTTTATAGCGGTAGTAAATGATACTATATACACATTTTGATAGTAGCAATTTTATAGTAGCGATTTTATACACATTTGATATTAGCATCTTTATACACATTTGATAGTAGCAGTTTTTTGATAGTAGATATACATTTGTTAGTAGCAGTTTTATGCACATTTGATAGTAGCAATTTTTTAATAGTAGATATAAATGATAATGCGCAGTATCAGTTTTTCATTTTTTTAAAATTAACGATGCACCTTTTCTTTATGTATAGTAGGATATGTATTTATGGTGATTATGAAGGAGTAAATTTAAATTGGAAAAGTAGAAGTATATGTATATTTTAGCTTATAATGACATTAATGATATTGCCTAGTATCATTTTATTTTATAAAAGGAAACTGATACTAAATAGTAGCAGTGTCGAACCGCTACTAAAATTTCAGATTTTGGCGATTGTGGTGGTGTTGGGAGCGGCAGCGAGGCTGGTGGAGTAGGTGACGGCGGTGAGTGGTGGTACTAGGAGTGGTGGTTGGTAATTTTGATGGTCTATCCTTATGAGTAATTTTGGAAGAATGTTTGTCCTTATTGCTAAAATATGGAGGTTGTGTCCTTAAGGCTAAAAAATACAAAATATGATTTTACTTAAAAGGTCCCTAAATAATGAATTTGACCAAACTGTCAACCACTAGCTATGGTGACGTGTCGACATCGATATTTGAATTGCTTAATATTAAACAACTCTTGCTTCAAAGAATCATCCTAATGAATTACAACATCGGCTTCTTGCTCATCAAAGGCTCCGGCCTTTAGAAAACCAAAAGAACAATCTAATGACAGACAGCTTACATTAGTGTTAGGTTGGTTTCCCGGGGTGTTATCCTCTCTTCCGACAGCTACAATTACACTCAATCGAGTAGCTCTATGTCATACGACTAGAAAAGTGAGGTGACCAAACAACAGAGAGAGGAGAGTGGTCATAGGGAGCAAGAAAATGGTTGTACATGCTAGCGTACCTATTAGCGCTATCGCTTTAAGGGATTTTGCGCTAGTATTATGGAATTTGAATATTAGTCGTTGACTGTATTTACATTTTGTGTCACATAACCACATTTGCGATTTCTTCAAAAAACAGCATGATTTAATTAATTTATAAAGTTTCATAAATTAGTTAAATTAATTAATATTTGAGAAATATTAATTTATTCAACGTTTTAAATGTTGTTGGCAATTATTTAAATGCATGTTGAAGTTATATTTGCATATATCGATATACGCTATCAGAATATTTTTTAAATGAGGTTTAAATAATAATAATTACTATGAGGGTTTTTGAAAACTTTGATCCTCATAGAGTAAGATAGGGTCAGCCCTAATTAAAGGAGATAAGGGGATAGGTTGTTGAAATTTTGAAAGGGAATTGAATATATGAAGAGAATGGAGGTTGTTTTTTCCCGTTAAAAAATCTCTTTATTTCATTACTTTGTTACAGAAAATTTTCATTCTCCTCTCCCCCAATACCAATGGCTACCATTTCCCACCAATAAAAAAACAACCACTTCAAATCAAAACACATCAAAAAAATTAAAAGCTAGGTGGTTCAACATTCTCTTGCAAAGTTGGGTGTGGATTCATTAAGAAATCTAAGGAGAAATTATAAATTGATAAATATTTTAAATTAATATTAATAATATAATATTGTGAAAATAATTCAATTTAATAAATTAATAAAATAAATTAAATATAAAGAAGGAAAAATGGTCATTTTTCAACTTTGAAATTTTTTGACCAAACCGGTGCAATTTCGACCATCTCCTTTTTCTGATTCATCTTGTTTTTGTTTGCCTCGTTTGGAGTCTGTATAAATGAGATATGGTAGAAAACATCGTTGAGTCAAGCGGGCGTCAAATGGGTTGAATGTAAATTTAGAAAATTGGCGGACAAACAGTTTCCCTCCTTCCACTAAAAAGAAAATTCTTGTACTCCTCAGTTTTAGAAAAACCGACCACTTCTTCTTCCTTCTCTCTTCTTCCTCCTAACATACCAAGAATTAAACCACCATATCTCTCTCGAATCTCAACAAAAATTCAAAAAACTGGGAAGTTGCAAAGCTATTGAAGAGTGATACAGCCCTGAAGTTATTAGGAGGTCAAATTCTAGGGAATGGAGGCATAGCAGGCTCAAACTGCGAAGGAAAGTGATGAATTTTCATACATAGTTTTCAGAATTCAATGTCCAATTCAAATTAGCATAACTACTTCATTTCTTGACGAAATTCGATAATCCACCTATTGAAACGATCGTATGGACGAGGTATGTGATCTGAAAAAGGATTTGGCATAAAAACGAAGGTTTTTGGTAGGAAAACAAGGAACAACAAAGGCAGGAGCGGCTCTAGAGTTTCGGTGAGTGGGTTTAACTAATTTTTATGTTTACTCTCTTGATTTCATGATTTAATATGATTAAATTTGGTAATTAAATGTCTGAATTCAAAATTGAGCTCTGTGATTTCTAAAAACATTTCCTAACTTGATTAATGAATGATTTTTGAATAATTAAATGAGTTAACGAAGTTATATAATATATAAGTAGACTCTATTTGCAAAATAAGGCAAAAATGAGGCATAAAGTTGGGAAAATCATAATGAAATGATGGGTAATTCAAACTAAACTTAGACAAATAAATTTTTGAGATTAGATATGGTGTTTATAGACCTAAATATATTTTTATGCATTTTTATATGATTTGTATGAATTAACATAAAAATATTATATTTTTGTGCCCAAATGGTCGAAAAATACAGATTTAATGATTTAGGCCATTTTAATATGTCAAATTGATATGAAACTATTTTTTGAGATTTGATATGTTGATATCAAGGCTAAATTGTATTTTTATGTAATTTAATTCAATTTATGTGAATATATATATTCAAATTTCATATTATGTGAAAATTAGCCAAATTTGTATTTTAATGATTTGATGTATATAATCACGTTAAAATGAGATGAAATTGATTTCTATAGTTAAAGTACATGTTCATATGAATTTTAGAAATTTTACTTTGGATTTATATACGTATATATATATATATATATTAATAATTGTGATTTATTTAGTGAAAAGTGCACTAAATGGTGATAACGTGTATATATGATTTATACATATAAAATATGGTTTAAAATTCAAGATTTGATTTTTGGAGATAAAATACATATATTTCATATTTTTAATTCAAATCTAAACTATATATACGAATTTATATAATATATTTTAATATATGAAAGCTAAAGAAATTAAAATTAAAAATAGTAAATGATGGTAAAAATCCATGGGAAAAATAGAATGATATGTTATGAATGTATATTACATAAGTATAAGATCAAGAGTTAAGAAATCACAAGAAAAAAGAGATAAAAATAAAAATATATGATATTATAGAGAAACATGTGTCCTTGAATATCCAAGGATTCGCTTCGAACTGGTGCACCGATGGACCAGTGGTCCGCACCAGTGTATCGCTCGCCAAGCATTTTTGTCATGTTGAACTTGTGCCTATTCCGGGTAGTAACATATAGATTTAAAGTCTCATGTTGAATTTCCTAAGTGTGTCGGGCCTTAATGAAGGGGTAGATGGCGTACCCTAGCTTTTGTGGCAATGTGTGTTAGTACACAGATATCGCATGTCATAGAGGGGCGATGTTTATAAGTTATGCGACTTAGTTTTTTATTATTGATTTGGAATAAAGTCAGAATGTGAAGGAGTCATGACTTTGGATGTCGTGAGTCGGCTGCAACAAAATTTTTATTGGGTATATCAGGATTCATAGTTTGTTCGGTTTATCCATGATACGAGTATATAACTGTACATAAGAGTATAAAGTTAGTTGCCTCATTTTAGAACAATTATAGCAACATGGCTATTGAAACCTTGTAAACATGTATTGTATATCGGATTGATTCGAGTTGAATATAAACTAAAATCTATAATGATAAGGTAGTTTATCATTTTTGATCATGTTATATTTTCAAATAAGTATAGTAAATGTTGAACTCGATTATATTCATTCACTAGACTTTATGCCTGACCCCCGCTCCTCTACCATGTTTCTATTATTAATGATGTGTGATAGGTTGATGGAGATAGGTTTGGTTACGATGACGCTGGAAGCTCAGGTGATGAAGGCGTGTTATGTATTATAGTGCGTATATGTGATGGTATGTATATCAATAAAACACTTGATGTATTGTATAGATTAGAATTTGTATTGAACATATCAGTGTCGTGTGAAAACTATATATGGATTGGTTTGGAAATGATATCATATTATTTGATTATTATATTTGTGTTCCTTCCGCTATGAGTTTTGGATGACTAATAGGTGGTTTTTGTTTTGTTTTCCTTGTATCAATTACTTAACGATCTGTTGCTTTTGACTTTTCTGGTTATAGTTGTTATTTTATGTTGAAAACCGAAGGTCCAAAAATAGTGGGTTGTTACATTTGGTATCAAAGCATAGGTGAGGAATTAAGACAGGAATTGTGAATGTACTGAGAGAGCATACTTGTATTTTCTATTAGATATATATTATATAGGAATTGAATATGTTTGTATCTTTTCTAACCGAGCTATCTATTTATTATATAGTTGCTAATAAATCCAAGTTAGGAATAGCAAAGGATGACTAAGTTAGTGAAGATAGAAAGTGGAACAAAGATAAATATGGGTTTAGTAAGACCGAAATTGGAATGGTGTTAGAGTCGATCTTAGGGATATTATGGTGTGAATGTCCATGTTTGGTTCCACAATTATCTATAAGTAATGAGTCAGACCAATGTAAACCCCACAACACCTACATTTGGTGTATGAGGAGTAGTTCTTAGTATTACGTTAAAACTGAACCCTAAATTTTTATGGAGACATGGAAAAGTTTTGTAAAAGTATATTTGATTGCTTGGATTTGATTTGATGAATGCATTAGATAGGAAGCTAGTGAGGATGGTAAGAGGATTAAGTTTCGAAAGTAAATTATTTTTAAGAGTGAAACTTTAAAGAAATAGTGAAAAAGGAAATTAGTTTTGAAAGTTGAAATATAAATTTCATTTATAAGAAAATTTATGAATCGATATTTTATTTATATAAAATAATAAGTATTTGGATGATTTTTGAATGGTTTAAAGTTCTAATTCGAAGTAAGTAGATTTCTGATGTCTTGATATATATTCATTTTCAAATAAGAAATTGAAAGGTTTATGAAATGAAATATTTGAATACATTTATAGTGAAATATATGGTTTGAGATTGCATAAAGGTTTTCTAAATTTATATAAATATGGTGAGTAGCTAAAGTGAATTTTTAAAATTATAGTTTCATATATACGATGTGTTGTTTAAAAGTATTGAAAATTTTATATTTATAAAATAAATTGATCTATACTGTATATATATGTATATATGATAAAATAATCATAAATTAATTGAAATGATGTTTTAAAATGAAATAAGAGTACTTTTGAAATCATCTTAAATTAAAATATATTTTAAATGATTAATATTAAGTTGTTGAAGTTAAAATATAAAAAGAATGTAATGCCGAGGAAAGGGTTACGTTGTATGGCTTTTAAGTAAATGGATGTTTTGCAAACCTATATTTTGAAAACTGATGCTATATTTTAAAAAGAAAATATAAGTTTTAATTTTAATATTGTAACAAGTACTTGATTAGAAAATGTTTTACTATTATTTCAAAGTACGAAAAAAAATTTTGAATGGTTAAATAAAGAATTGTTGTAACGACCCGTATTTTTTATAATTAAAAATATTAAATTTAATAAGCATTTTTTGGAATTTAATATTGTCAAAAATTAAAATCTATGGTTTATTAATGGAAAAAATTTGATTACAATATAATTTAGTAATGTTGTTTAATGTTATTGACAACCATTTTAATGTAATTTCAATTAATGGTATTAATAAAGGTTAATAATGAATGTTATTCCTAGTTGAAAGATAATTGTATAGGTTAATTTGGATTTAAATGGTAGGTTATTAAGAACTAGATTAACTGTTGCATTAAAGATAGAAATAATATGTATATAATTGAAATTGGTTATTATAGAATATGAAATCAGATATTGGTAAGTAATTTATAATCCTTGTCTGTAACCAATAAATTAATAGGTTTGAATTAATAAGTTGTAACAATTGATTTATTATCATCTAACTTATTAAATCAGTTGAAATTAAAATTGAAATTAATAAAATTAATGTAATGGAAATATTGCAATTATTATGGTAAAAGATCTTAATTGCAGAGTTGAGTGAAATAAAATGGAAACTTATGTTAATAAATAAATTACATAAGGAACTGTTGATTAATAATAAGAATGTAAATCAAAATAAAAGAATTTATTGAAATTTAAATTATAACAAACTGGGGTTTTATTACTGTTGTAATTTAACATTGTAATTAATGTAATATTTACACTTTGAAATCAACATGGAAAATTTAATTTTTAAAATATTATTAAATTTATGTGTAATCAAGAATGATAAAATGGTTAACTTTTGAATTTGAATTTAAAAGTGATTAAATTGATTTTTAAATAATAATTCATTTAGATAACGTGCAAAATTAGCCTTTTTGGGCACTATCTCGGATTTTGACAAAACCAGTTTCATCGGATCCGTAATAGCGAATTATTGTAAGATTTCAAGTTTTGTAGCAATCAGACTTATCGTTTGATCGTGCGAGCTCGAAACAAGTGTGAAATCAATTAATGGAATTTAATTGAATATAATTTGATTTTAAAAGCTAACTTATATATAAAATAGAATTAGGGTTTGAAACTAGTTCCATTGAGTTTAAAAATATCAAAAACATATATTTTGATATATTGGATGACCTATTTTCGTTTCAGGAACGAAACGGGCTTTTCGGGTCGTTGTTATCGTTTCAACCCAATTCAATCTGTTCCATCCATTCTTATCCATCTCTGTCTATATATAGGCTATTATAAACCCTAGCAGCTTCTTATTTTCATTTTCTGTACATACAATTTCTATCTATCTGTTCAATTATTTGTTCCTTCTCAATGGCAGACATTTCAAAACCCTAATTCCCAATTCCAAATCTCGAAAATCCAAACTCCTCAAACCCTATCATATAATATATCATCATGAAGCTCTCGACGAACGTAATCTGCATTTGTAGTTAATTTTTTCAATCAAGCTTCGGTTTGTTTGGAAATCAGTGAAAGGGTCACGGCCGTCGAAACTAGGGTTTGCAAATCAACAGTGGATCTTCACCCAATCGACGATCGGGAAGCGCAGGCGCATAGAGGAGGATGAGCAAACTTCATCCACCGGAGCCGTTCGTGCTATTGGTGCATGAATTCTCTAGATATGGTGAACTACGGCAGCAGCGACGGAGATCCAGGCGGCGACCAGAGGCGTCGAGCGACTTTCGGGGGAGCGGCGTGTTGAGGGCAGCGCAGCGGTGGTCTCTGATCATGGTGGCGGGGCTCGTAGAGGTGGTGGTCTGGATGCGTAGGGTAGCGGATGTGCTCGTGCTAGGGTTTGTTCGATTGACGTAGGGTAAGGAAGGTAAAGCTATTTACGATTATACCCCTAATATTATTTTAATTTTAATTAAAATTCAAATCTTCTAACTATCATAATTTTTGTATACGAACTCGGATTTACGCAAGGTTTCTTCCATTGGGATCGTATTGAAATTCCAGACAACATAGAATGGGTTTGGTTGAATTTAGAGACAATTCAAATTTTGGGCTTTTATTGGATTTTAAATTGACTGTAAATCAAAGGTGAGTGATTTAACCCACTCACGTAATACTAAATATTCTTATGTTTGTTGAATTAAATTTATGAAGTGATAAGAATGTTATTGGTTGCTGTTTGCTAGTTTAAACTGACATTTTAATCGAAGTTGAATTTTATTGAATTAAATTATCGTTTAAATTTGAAATTGAAATTGAAATTGAATTGCTTGTTAAATACCTGATATTGTTAACTAGTTAATTACTGTGATTTATTAGCTGATTTGGATGTTGACTGTAATATCCCGGAAATTTTAACAATATCAATTTAATAATCTGTTAAATAATTAAATTGATATTGATGATCTTTGATAATAAGATTTGAATTTAATTTAATAATCTGATTAAATTAGTATTAATTGGTGATTTTATCTTTTAAAAGTTAATAAGATATTTTCTATTTGAATATATATATTTATTTATATTGTAAATAGAAGCTTAGGGTAAATTGGGAATTTAGATTTAATTTAATTTGGATTTGAATTTAAGTTTTGAAATTCAAAAGAATAAATATTTAAATTGTTTTAGATCTTAGAATATTTGTATACACTTTTATTTTAAAATATAATTTGTTTTTGTTTCTTTAAAAAGTAATTTGTATATATATAGATAAGTATTTTATAAATAAGAAAAGCCATTTTATATACTTCTAAAATAAATAAATATGTAAAAATTAATTAAGAGACATGTGTTATTTTCTAAAGTCATTGTTTTGACATGTGTAATTTAAGTAACCAATGTTTATGACAAGTGTCTTCATTTATTTTTATTTTCTTTTATTTATCATAAATTCACTTATATTCACATATGCATTTCGTTACTTCATCCTTTCTATTTCCTTCTCAAAAACAAGAGAAACTCAAATGTAAATTCTCTAATACAAATCTGGAAATATTCAGTAATCAATATCTCTCAAAACCTTTCTCAAACAAAATATGTTCATATGCAAATCTGAAATCAGAGAACCAAATGCCTCAAACCAAAAATCAATCCCTATAATCTCAAAATCAAAACAAAGCCACTGCATTCTTTTCAAAACCTGCATTCTCTTCAACCTGGAAGCATGTTCAAACACTCATCTCTGCATCATATTCAAAGAACCAGCCTACCTTCATTTCTTTCAAATCTGGAATCATTTTAAGGCCTGTCTGCATTCATCTCTTCAAAATGGAAATCAAGCTTGCATGTTAATGAAAAGCAATTTAAAGGCAACAATTCGAGTTTTAAATCAAATTCAAGAAGCATGCAAGTCCACAGTTTTCAAAAGCTAAAATCTGGAAGCTCTGTTTCATTTTTTTCAATCAGGTGAGTAACATTCTTAGAACTTAAAATATAAGAATCTGTTTGCTTGTTAGCTCTGAAAGAAGTATGTTCTTGTGTGTATCTATATGTGAGTTTCTATAAATATATATATGTGGATGTGTTGATATATATGTGCATGTCTGTTATGTATGATATCCCTGTTTTATATTTTCTTTAAGTTCAGATTCTTGATAAAATCCCTATCTACTTATCTGATCTCTGATAGACTTAAGTTTTAAAACAAAATAAGTTTGTTTTATCATAAACCAAAGCTTAAAATTTAAATTAAGTCAAATCTTAAGCCTGGGTGTCTCTGGAAGATTAAAACATCAGTGTATATTAAATAAAGTGAAAATTCAAACCGTGAGATTTGTAGTTCCAGTATTATGGATTGAATAAGTAAACCAAATCATGATTTTTAACACTAAAATCAAGATTTTTAAGAATGTGGAAATGGTGCAGTTCTGTGATGAACTGAAATTGAGAATTTAAGGTTTTCTGGTAATTTATTGATTTTGGTAGATCGAGATTTTGGTTAATGATAGAGGAGTGGTCGTAGTTCATAGGAAAAATGCCTGATGATGTTGCATTTCATTGAGGAGGCAGCGGTGGCGATTCTTTGTCTGGAAACCTAGTTTTGTTTGGTCTGGCAATTTTGATCATATCACTCTTTCCAATGGATCGAGTGTATCGGAATTCAGGGTATTGGGAGCTGGAGCGTTAATGTAGACGAGGCCGGAGTGGGTGGATCTCAGATGATCGGAACGGCGAGCTTTGGTTGATGACAGGCTTTGACAATTCGAGCTGATAAGTTCCAGGCCTGGGAGATGATCGAATTTCGAATTCGAGCAGTAATCGATGAAGTGATGATCGTAGATTGGTTGGTGGATGAACGTCGATGTGGTGGAGTGGTCGTGGATGGACGGAGTGGACGTTGATGACCGTGCACGTGCACGCGATCGAATTTCTGGTGAGTTGTTGTTTTATCAGAGGGTTACTCGAGTTGTTTTCGTGGGAGACTCGGGGTTTTTAGTGTTTGGCTCGAAGTAGGAAGGGGGTAAGTTTCTTCGTTTAGTTGTAGGGTTTTGTCAGGGGAAACTCGGGTGAGACTCGAAGGATTTAAGGGTACGACTCGAAGTAATCAAGGGTCTCGAGTATGTTGGTATTGACAGGTTTAAAACCTGTATGTTTAAAAAGTTTAAACTAAAATTAAATTTGTAAAGAAATATTTAAACATGTTTTAAATTTAAGTTTAAATTGATTTAAGTTAAATTTGAATCTCAGTTCAAAATAAAATAAGTTTTTAACATTTAAATATTTGAACAACCTTAAAATGTATAGATAGCTAAATTTAAAAATAAAGTTTTAAATTGGAAGTAAGTTTAAATCTAAACTTAAAACTGGAATCAAATATAAATCTGTATTTCAGAATTGAAATAAAAAGGAAGTTTTAAATGAAATTGTTTTAATAACTTAAATTGTTTAAATCTTGTAAAATTTCTTTTATAAGAAAAATATTATTTATCATTTAAAGGTTTTAAATTGATTTTAAACTTGTTGAAGTTTAATTATAAGTTAATGATTTGTATGCATTTAATTATTAGAGTAATTAAATGGATAATTAATTTATCTAATAAATTAATGAAATAAATAATTACTTAAAGGTAATTAAAGGTTCAATCTTAAAGGTTTAAGATTAATTATTTTTAGAATAATTAACTTGTAATTAATATTTATTAATTAAATAGGATTTGATTTTTAATTAATGATTAAGATAAATTAATTAGGAATAATTAATTTGTAATTAAGGATTATAAATTAGAGTATTAATTAATGGTTAGGAATTAATTAATAAGTAATTAAATATTAATTAAGTTATGGTTAAAACTTAATTAATTAAATAATTAGATTGATTAATTGGTTATTAAGATTTATTAATTTAGAATTAATAATAATTAATCTAAGTTAATTACTTAAGAAAAGTAATTAAAGAATTATTAATAGTTAATGAAGGTCATTAACTATGGATTATTAAATAATTAATTAATATGATTAATTTTAATAATTAATTAGATTAATTAATTTAAAGATAATCAATTATAGAATTTGTTTAAAATGAATTACTTAATGGAAGTAATTAAGAATTAATTACTTATTGTAATTAATTGAAGTTAATTTGATTAGTTAAGTTAATTAATTAGGTTTAATTAATTTAGAATAATCAGGAGATGATTTGATAATAATTACTTAATGTAATTATTAAGGTATGATTATTTAGGAAGTAAATAATAAGATAATTACTGGAAGTAATTAATTGATGGTTATGTATTAAGGAAAGTAATTTAAGTTTAATTACTTTGAATAATTAATCAAGGGATTAATTAAGAAATTAATTAAGGAGTAATTAATTTATTTAAAGAAGTAATTAAGAGTAGTTAATTACTGATTGAAGATTAATCAAGGTGATTAATAAATGTTGTTTAATTTAAAGTTAATTACTTAATGTAATTAATTTAATTAAAGTAATTAATAATTAAGTTGTAATTAAGGATCATTAATTAATATAATTAATGATGTAATTAAGATTGATTAATTAAGTATAATTAATAAATGAAGTGATTAATTATTGTAATTAATTAAGGTTTAATGTAATTAATTATAGTTGATTAATTTAATTAATTATAGTTAATTAATTAATGAAGTAATTAAAGGTCAATTACTATAAGTGGTTAAGGTTAATTAATTTGAGTAATTAATTAAAGATAAATTACTTGAAGGTAATTAAAAGATAATTAATCAAAGATGATTAATTGAAAAAGATAATTAAAAGATAATTAATCAAAGATGATTAATTGAAAAAGGTAATTAGAGGATAATTAATTAATTTGTAATTAATTAATGTTTAGGTAAGAAGGATTTATAAAATAAAAGTAATTAATTTAATTAACTTTAAATTAATTAGAGATGATATAAATCATTACTTATGAATGGGTGATAGTATTGAATACTTTGCATTGATTGATATCTCTGATGAGATATATGCTATGTGATATGGATGTTTAGTTGAATTGTGATAATATGGATTATCTGATGATATTGATAATGTTGATTATCTATTGTGAATTATCTTTCTAAGTGTATAAAGAAAATTGAATTAAATTGTTTTAACCTTTAAAACAACTTGGCCTTAAAAGATACGTTTTGGATTTCGATGAGACCGGGATCGGGTTTCCGTATACCGGATTTCCAGGTCTGGAGACCCGAATACCACATCGATCCAAATTAACGATAGGTCGTGAATCAAGTGAAGATGAAGATTCAGAGTGCAAGGGTTATTGTCGTTAACTCTGAGGGTGATTCCAAAACGAGTGTAACGAGATAATGCCTTCGGTTTCGTTCGAACCCGGAACGAACTTGTATGGATTGAATGCTTTCAACACATCGTCAGGTGGACGATGAGCATTCTAAGTGATGTGTTCTTTTCTAAGGTAATCGTGACCTCAAGCCTCACAAACCGGGAATGGCTAAAACAGGGGAGGTGCAGCAAGGTTAGTGGGTAGCACCCAAGTAGGACAAGATTACCTCTGTCTAGATGTCCCTTTCTATTTTCGACTTAGTGTGTGCGGTTGAATCATGACAACCGTGGGGTATCTTGTGCGGGAATTATCCAGTAAGGGATGTTCCGACCTTGTGTTGCAGGGGATTGGGAGTGATCCTCGGTACGGTGATCTAGGCCACGTACTGTGACGGGCGGTACCCCGGTAGCCCTGCCATTGATGGAATCCAAACTCCAATAAGTGCCGTACGTTTTAGTTGTGCCCAACTATGTTGGAACGTGAGATGTAAGCATTCCAGCTATTTCATATTTATTTGAAAACCCTAGACCTATTATAATACAATCGAATTTCCTATCAAATGTTTTGGTTAGCGTAAGGTAAAAACTTACCCATATTTATTGGTGGGGAGTCTTACGTGATACCTTTTCTTTCAAAAGGTTTTGAAGTTAAACAAGTTTAACCTGTTACTCACACCAGACCCATGTCTGACCCAAGTTGTTTATTTCTGTTTTATAAACTCTTGGGTACTCAAATTTTTACGAGTAGCCAAGGGATTCAGGTTTAGCTTTGACGAGTAATCTGGAGGAGCAATGGAGCAGGAGGCTTCGGCGTTGTAGATATAGATAGTAGTTTTCCGCTGTGTTGATATTTGTATTGATCTGTATTGTGTTGAGATGTAATAACTAGACAGATGTTTATAACTGTCTAGTATGTGATGTGTAATCTGTGTAACTCTGATAGATGATGTATATGATACTATGTAATATTTATGTGATATATTATATTTCGTTTCGTTTCCGCTGTGAGTATCTGTTGTTGTTTTCTTTTCTCTTCTTCTCTTTTCTATTTCTCACCCCTTTCTTTCTTTCTGTCGATGCGATTTTCCGGGAGTGGAAAGTCGGGTCGTCACACGTGGTATCAGAGCTTAGGTTGAGCGAATGCCTAAGCTTTTGGTTAAGTGAATATCAGAGCAATTGGTTGAGTGAATACCTAGCTCTGGAGTGGTATCTATCGTGAGAGAGCGTATTTGTAATTTTTATATAACTATATATATATATTCTACCTATATTGTTGGGTTACCCGTACAGGTTCTCCAATATAAGATATAAAGGTAGATAGGGTAGTAGTGTATGAAACACGACTACCAATGGTTGGAATTAAGGTTGGAAGTGTATTTATCGAGACTGTAGACCCAATACTGTCTCGAGTAAGTTTTGCTGTGATGAAGGATTTCATCGAATCTCTGAAGGAAACCTGTTAAGGTTCGGAGTTTATCTGTAAAGTTGGATGAGTAGAGTTTGGATCTATCGGTTGAACAGAAGCAAGTGATGGTATCTTGATACCTCAGGTAATAGTAGCTGTGTGATGAGATGCAGTGATTATGGATTGTTCCCGAAGATGTTTTCTTTGGAACGAGTTTAAGGAAGTGTGTCTGTTTCAGTGTTATGGCTGAGTTCAGCATGGTATTTCTGTTTGGTTTGAAGTTCGAGTTTCTCGAAGAGCTTTGGTTAGGAATCTTTGGCATCTGTGGTAGCAGTGCAGCTTGGAGTGTTCTGTGTTGGCAGGAAGTTTTCTGGCTGAGTAGTTTTTCTGGAGGTGAAATTCAGAAGCAGCAGAGTGCATCCATTTCTTAGATGGATTGGATAGTTAAGTATGGTCTGTTCTGATTGGTAAGGAGAGAACAGTTTTCTTTGGAAATAGGCTGGGTTGATCGCAAAAGTGACTTGTGATAGTTTGAGGGTTCTCTTGGGTTATCAGAGTTTTTCTGAGTGTCTTCAGAGAAGTCAGGAGTTGTCCGCATCTGAAGGTTGAGTTTTCTTATCGACTGGATTCCAGGAGTAGTACCGGTAGTTCAGTCTAGTTGAAGGATGTTTCCTAGAGATGGAGTTGGTGCAGCAACTCAAGTTTTGATGAAGTATCTGAGTTTTATTTATGGATCAGTGAACCTTATTTCTGGAATGAGTTGTCCAGTCTGTGCTTGTGTTCTACCTCAGATCAGAATTGAGCAGCGAAAGCAGTTTGGAGTATATCTCTGGATAGGAGAAGTAAGTTTGGAATCTACTGATGTTGTGAAGTAAAGTTATGTTTGGATCTCTTCTGTGTTCTGATTTGGATAAGTATTGGGTTTTCAGGATTGAATTGTCAGTTTGGACAATTGGAATTCATTAAGTTTTATGTATCTCTGAGGGGTACGTGTAAGATTTAACTCTGGTTTTAGAATCAGCAGTTCTGGAAGGTTTAGTTGTTGAGTCAGACTCGTCTGTAGTCTGATATTCTATTTAGTTCTGTAGATCTAGATGAATAGGAGATCTATAGCTTAGTAGTTTAGATTGTTGTAGAGCAAGTATCCCGGTATATATATACTTGGGGAAACTCGAGGAATTCTATCTAGAATTTTGTCTGGATAGTTAGATTTGATTGATTGGATAAATTGGTTGCTATGGTTGTTAGCATATGGATGATAGTATATGCTTGTGTTTTAAAAATTTAAAATCTTTAATAAGATTATTAAATTACCTTTGTTTAAATTTCGGGGACGAAATTATTTTAAGGGGGAAGGAATGTAATATCCCGGAAATTTTAACAATATCAATTTAATAATCTGTTAAATAATTAAATTGATATTGATGATCTTTGATAATAAGATTTGAATTTAATTTAATAATCTGATTAAATTAGTATTAATTGGTGATTTTATCTTTTAAAAGTTAATAAGATATTTTCTATTTGAATATATATATTTATTTATATTGTAAATAGAAGCTTAGGGTAAATTGGGAATTTAGATTTAATTTAATTTGGATTTGAATTTAAGTTTTGAAATTCAAAAGAATAAATATTTAAATTGTTTTAGATCTTAGAATATTTGTATACACTTTTATTTTAAAATATAATTTGTTTTTGTTTCTTTAAAAAGTAATTTGTATATATATAGATAAGTATTTTATAAATAAGAAAAGCCATTTTATATACTTCTAAAATAAATAAATATGTAAAAATTAATTAAGAGACATGTGTTATTTTCTAAAGTCATTGTTTTGACATGTGTAATTTAAGTAACCAATGTTTATGACAAGTGTCTTCATTTATTTTTATTTTCTTTTATTTATCATAAATTCACTTATATTCACATATGCATTTCGTTACTTCATCCTTTCTATTTCCTTCTCAAAAACAAGAGAAACTCAAATGTAAATTCTCTAATACAAATCTGGAAATATTCAGTAATCAATATCTCTCAAAACCTTTCTCAAACAAAATATGTTCATATGCAAATCTGAAATCAGAGAACCAAATGCCTCAAACCAAAAATCAATCCCTATAATCTCAAAATCAAAACAAAGCCACTGCATTCTTTTCAAAACCTGCATTCTCTTCAACCTGGAAGCATGTTCAAACACTCATCTCTGCATCATATTCAAAGAACCAGCCTACCTTCATTTCTTTCAAATCTGGAATCATTTTAAGGCCTGTCTGCATTCATCTCTTCAAAATGGAAATCAAGCTTGCATGTTAATGAAAAGCAATTTAAAGGCAACAATTCGAGTTTTAAATCAAATTCAAGAAGCATGCAAGTCCACAGTTTTCAAAAGCTAAAATCTGGAAGCTCTGTTTCATTTTTTTCAATCAGGTGAGTAACATTCTTAGAACTTAAAATATAAGAATCTGTTTGCTTGTTAGCTCTGAAAGAAGTATGTTCTTGTGTGTATCTATATGTGAGTTTCTATAAATATATATATGTGGATGTGTTGATATATATGTGCATGTCTGTTATGTATGATATCCCTGTTTTATATTTTCTTTAAGTTCAGATTCTTGATAAAATCCCTATCTACTTATCTGATCTCTGATAGACTTAAGTTTTAAAACAAAATAAGTTTGTTTTATCATAAACCAAAGCTTAAAATTTAAATTAAGTCAAATCTTAAGCCTGGGTGTCTCTGGAAGATTAAAACATCAGTGTATATTAAATAAAGTGAAAATTCAAACCGTGAGATTTGTAGTTCCAGTATTATGGATTGAATAAGTAAACCAAATCATGATTTTTAACACTAAAATCAAGATTTTTAAGAATGTGGAAATGGTGCAGTTCTGTGATGAACTGAAATTGAGAATTTAAGGTTTTCTGGTAATTTATTGATTTTGGTAGATCGAGATTTTGGTTAATGATAGAGGAGTGGTCGTAGTTCATAGGAAAAATGCCTGATGATGTTGCATTTCATTGAGGAGGCAGCGGTGGCGATTCTTTGTCTGGAAACCTAGTTTTGTTTGGTCTGGCAATTTTGATCATATCACTCTTTCCAATGGATCGAGTGTATCGGAATTCAGGGTATTGGGAGCTGGAGCGTTAATGTAGACGAGGCCGGAGTGGGTGGATCTCAGATGATCGGAACGGCGAGCTTTGGTTGATGACAGGCTTTGACAATTCGAGCTGATAAGTTCCAGGCCTGGGAGATGATCGAATTTCGAATTCGAGCAGTAATCGATGAAGTGATGATCGTAGATTGGTTGGTGGATGAACGTCGATGTGGTGGAGTGGTCGTGGATGGACGGAGTGGACGTTGATGACCGTGCACGTGCACGCGATCGAATTTCTGGTGAGTTGTTGTTTTATCAGAGGGTTACTCGAGTTGTTTTCGTGGGAGACTCGGGGTTTTTAGTGTTTGGCTCGAAGTAGGAAGGGGGTAAGTTTCTTCGTTTAGTTGTAGGGTTTTGTCAGGGGAAACTCGGGTGAGACTCGAAGGATTTAAGGGTACGACTCGAAGTAATCAAGGGTCTCGAGTATGTTGGTATTGACAGGTTTAAAACCTGTATGTTTAAAAAGTTTAAACTAAAATTAAATTTGTAAAGAAATATTTAAACATGTTTTAAATTTAAGTTTAAATTGATTTAAGTTAAATTTGAATCTCAGTTCAAAATAAAATAAGTTTTTAACATTTAAATATTTGAACAACCTTAAAATGTTTAGATAGCTAAATTTAAAAATAAAGTTTTAAATTGGAAGTAAGTTTAAATCTAAACTTAAAACTGGAATCAAATATAAATCTGTATTTCAGAATTGAAATAAAAAGGAAGTTTTAAATGAAATTGTTTTAATAACTTAAATTGTTTAAATCTTGTAAAATTTCTTTTATAAGAAAAATATTATTTATCATTTAAAGGTTTTAAATTGATTTTAAACTTGTTGAAGTTTAATTATAAGTTAATGATTTGTATGCATTTAATTATTAGAGTAATTAAATGGATAATTAATTTATCTAATAAATTAATGAAATAAATAATTACTTAAAGGTAATTAAAGGTTCAATCTTAAAGGTTTAAGATTAATTATTTTTAGAATAATTAACTTGTAATTAAGATTTATTAATTAAATAGGATTTGATTTTTAATTAATGATTAAGATAAATTAATTAGGAATAATTAATTTGTAATTAAGGATTATAAATTAGAGTATTAATTAATGGTTAGGAATTAATTAATAAGTAATTAAATATTAATTAAGTTATGGTTAAAACTTAATTAATTAAATAATTAGATTGATTAATTGGTTATTAAGATTTATTAATTTAGAATTAATAATAATTAATCTAAGTTAATTACTTAAGAAAAGTAATTAAAGAATTATTAATAGTTAATGAAGGTCATTAACTATGGATTATTAAATAATTAATTAATATGATTAATTTTAATAATTAATTAGATTAATTAATTTAAAGATAATCAATTATAGAATTTGTTTAAAATGAATTACTTAATGGAAGTAATTAAGAATTAATTACTTATTGTAATTAATTGAAGTTAATTTGATTAGTTAAGTTAATTAATTAGGTTTAATTAATTTAGAATAATCAGGAGATGATTTGATAATAATTACTTAATGTAATTATTAAGGTATGATTATTTAGGAAGTAAATAATAAGATAATTACTGGAAGTAATTAATTGATGGTTATGTATTAAGGAAAGTAATTTAAGTTTAATTACTTTGAATAATTAATCAAGGGATTAATTAAGAAATTAATTAAGGAGTAATTAATTTATTTAAAGAAGTAATTAAGAGTAGTTAATTACTGATTGAAGATTAATCAAGGTGATTAATAAATGTTGTTTAATTTAAAGTTAATTACTTAATGTAATTAATTTAATTAAAGTAATTAATAATTAAGTTGTAATTAAGGATCATTAATTAATATAATTAATGATGTAATTAAGATTGATTAATTAAGTATAATTAATAAATGAAGTGATTAATTATTGTAATTAATTAAGGTTTAATGTAATTAATTATAGTTGATTAATTTAATTAATTATAGTTAATTAATTAATGAAGTAATTAAAGGTCAATTACTATAAGTGGTTAAGGTTAATTAATTTGAGTAATTAATTAAAGATAAATTACTTGAAGGTAATTAAAAGATAATTAATCAAAGATGATTAATTGAAAAAGATAATTAAAAGATAATTAATCAAAGATGATTAATTGAAAAAGGTAATTAGAGGATAATTAATTAATTTGTAATTAATTAATGTTTAGGTAAGTAGGATTTATAAAATAAAAGTAATTAATTTAATTAACTTTAAATTAATTAGAGATGATATAAATCATTACTTATGAATGGGTGATAGTATTGAATACTTTGCATTGATTGATATCTCTGATGAGATATATGCTATGTGATATGGATGTTTAGTTGAATTGTGATAATATGGATTATCTGATGATATTGATAATGTTGATTATCTATTGTGAATTATCTTTCTAAGTGTATAAAGAAAATTGAATTAAATTGTTTTAACCTTTAAAACAACTTGGCCTTAAAAGATACGTTTTGGATTTCGATGAGACCGGGATCGGGTTTCCGTATACCGGATTTCCAGGTCTGGAGACCCGAATACCACATCGATCCAAATTAACGATAGGTCGTGAATCAAGTGAAGATGAAGATTCAGAGTGCAAGGGTTATTGTCGTTAACTCTGAGGGTGATTCCAAAACGAGTGTAACGAGATAATGCCTTCGGTTTCGTTCGAACCCGGAACGAACTTGTATGGATTGAATGCTTTCAACACATCGTCAGGTGGACGATGAGCATTCTAAGTGATGTGTTCTTTTCTAAGGTAATCGTGACCTCAAGCCTCACAAACCGGGAATGGCTAAAACAGGGGAGGTGCAGCAAGGTTAGTGGGTAGCACCCAAGTAGGACAAGATTACCTCTGTCTAGATGTCCCTTTCTATTTTCGACTTAGTGTGTGCGGTTGAATCATGACAACCGTGGGGTATCTTGTGCGGGAATTATCCAGTAAGGGATGTTCCGACCTTGTGTTGCAGGGGATTGGGAGTGATCCTCGGTACGGTGATCTAGGCCACGTACTGTGACGGGCGGTACCCCGGTAGCCCTGCCATTGATGGAATCCAAACTCCAATAAGTGCCGTACGTTTTAGTTGTGCCCAACTATGTTGGAACGTGAGATGTAAGCATTCCAGCTATTTCATATTTATTTTAAAACCCTAGACCTATTATAATACAATCGAATTTCCTATCAAATGTTTTGGTTAGCGTAAGGTAAAAACTTACCCATATTTATTGGTGGGGAGTCTTACGTGATACCTTTTCTTTCAAAAGGTTTTGAAGTTAAACAAGTTTAACCTGTTACTCACACCAGACCCATGTCTGACCCAAGTTGTTTATTTCTGTTTTATAAACTCTTGGGTACTCAAATTTTTACGAGTAGCCAAGGGATTCAGGTTTAGCTTTGACGAGTAATCTGGAGGAGCAATGGAGCAGGAGGCTTCGGCGTTGTAGATATAGATAGTAGTTTTCCGCTGTGTTGATCTTTGTATTGATCTGTATTGTGTTGAGATGTAATAACTAGACAGATGTTTATAACTGTCTAGTATGTGATGTGTAATCTGTGTAACTCTGATAGATGATGTATATGATACTATGTAATATTTATGTGATATATTATATTTCGTTTCGTTTCCGCTGTGAGTATCTGTTGTTGTTTTCTTTTCTCTTCTTCTCTTTTCTATTTCTCACCCCTTTCTTTCTTTCTGTCGATGCGATTTTCCGGGAGTGGAAAGTCGGGTCGTCACATTGACTGTGATGGATGTCTATTTGTTGACATTTTGGATGATTGGATGTTTATTTATTTATACATATCCCTATTATCACCCTGTATATTAATTGAAGGCATATATACTGTTATTTCAATTATTTTGAATAAATTAATAAATAGGTTGAAATGAGATATACCTATTGCACTTTGATTTGGATTGAAATGATATATATCCATCCCTATAATTAAAATTGAAATAAATAATCACTTGACCATAGGGTAGAAAATTATATATGGAGACCGGGTTGGTTAAATTAAATGGTTTTAAAATCTTGAATTTGGATTTCGATTAAATAATATTGTTTTAAAGGAAATAAATTGTGGATTTATATGAATTAAATTATTTTCTAATTCAAGCTTTGAAAGGTTGAAATTAAAATTAGGTCAGAAGAAATTGTTTTAAAGAATTGAATTGGAAGTGCGAAGTTATAATTGATATTTGACTTTTATTCGGAAAATTGAATTATTTTAAGATTTGGACCTTAAAATTGAACAATGAGGTTTAATTTGATTTAAGGGATTTAAACCAGTAAATTGAAATTGGACTTGAAATTGATATAAATTGAAATGGTCTAAATAAGAATTGAATTGGAATTTTAAATCATTGAATTGAATTATTGAATCGAATTTGAAGTTAAATTGAATGTTTCGGAAATTGAAGTTAATTCGAATTGAAATTGTAATCAAGTTGATTTGAAGCTAAATCGAAATTGAGTCAATTGAATTGAAAGATTGGAAATTGAGTTGTTGATTTGAAATTGGACATGCGTCCAGATTTGTGAAATGGAAGGAAACAATTTGATTTAATACTATTTTCATAATAAATTATTTTAATATAAATTGTTTAAAATTATTTTAATACTTTTTAATATTTAAATTATTTAGCTTTTCCAAACCATTTTACTATATAAACCATTTTCAATACTCAAACCATTTTTATATCAAACTATTTAAACCATTTAAACTATTTCAACTACTCAAACTATTTTCTAAAATTTCAAACCGTGCAAGGTTGAGATGTTTATATTTAAATCGTTGGTTTAAAAGTGAACGTGGTCAAACGAAGTTATAACCTATGTTAGAAATTGAAATGATATATTCAAGTGAAAATGACATATTTTGAGTAAATATGATGACTTTGAAATGAAGGATATTTTGAACTGAAAATGATATTTTGATATCAAATATGAATTGGTTTCGAAATGTAAAAGAACCAACCGGTGTGAAAAATGACGTTTGGTTGTTAAAGAGACCGGGCCTCTTATTGGCATACTCTCAGTCAATATTGGAACCACTTTAACAACTGTGTACATAAGGGATGATCCAGAATGAAGTGGTTGAATTGGAGGCATTTGCTGGATTTGAAGAAATAGAATAATGGTGGATGACCCCGGCACTTGTGCCAATTTGAAATGACTAAAACAGGATGGCTTGTTAAGGCCTAGTGGGCTAGCTACCCCTAATGGACACACCTCTTCGTATTACTATATTGACGTTGGCTTGATCGGTGCACCGTGATTTGATTTGATTTTGGGAGTGTTGGACGCGGTGGGCGGTCGTAGCTACGATGCATTACCACCAACCCTATGACCCGAACTGGTAGTATCCTACCTTGGGCATTGCCGCTCGTGCCTTGTCATACTCTTTATCCTTATTCGTGCCCACCACGATTTTGTTTTAGCATGGTACATATAGGGGACTCACTGGCTATTGACGTTACTGGTTGTATTACAGGACCTGCATAGACACCTGCTTAAAAATGTGTTAAGGGGGATCAATGTAAAGTCTTAACGCTGAAAAATATATTTATTTTACTGATAGACACTACATATATAGCGTATCTTACTACATATAGATAGTTTAACGGATCCTTAGTAGATGGAAAATCCGTAACATCTCTTAAGTATTGCATGCACGTTATACACTAGATAGGAGATGTGAAATCCCGTAAACATCTCTGAAGCTATTACACTCATATTTATTTTTTGTTGATTTAACTTACATGAGAACTTTTAGTTCTAACTTGAGTGTTTTGTCTTTTCATTATGCTCGGGTCAGCCTGAGCATTTCAGTGTTGAAGACATTATTCTGAAGGACGAAGACGAAGTTTGGTATATTATATTATTAGTATTATTCTGCTGCATCACTATTGGTATGTTGTTGATTGTACTCTGATTATGTTGTAAAATTTGCGTAATCAAATGTATATTAAAGAACAGCTTCATGAATTGTTTATTTGATTATTATATTTTGTCAATTTTGCTGCAAGATTCTGTGTTTTGTTTTTCCTTTTTTTCTCTTATTTTCTTATTTAACCCATTGACAATCCTTCCTTTTGAATGGTTTGAGTTAGATATGTGTGGTTTATTGTCGATTTAAACCGTCCAAAAAGGTGGGTTGTCATAGTTGGTATCGGAGCTTTGGTTTAGAGATACCTTAGCCTGTTGGGGTTAACTCATTAGAGATAGGGTTAGTAATTCCCTAGAATGAGTTCTAGTGTATATATATGAGGGAGAGTATTTGTTAGTGTTATATAAAAATGTTTTATATTGTGTTAATTTGTTCCGTTGAGTATTTATAAATTCTGGTCAATACAGACGACGTTATGGCATCGATAGGGGTTTCTAAATACTTGAATAGGATAGACGGACACAATATTGTTTTGAAATAGGTAAATGAAATAATTTTACCTAGTGATTATATTTCGTATATTTAATATATATATATAATTTTTCATAAATTGATATTGTTAGTTTTGTTGTGTTGTTTGTTAGGAAATGATAATATTTGATTATTGTCATTTATTATTTTGTTAGTCAAAGTTTTCGAAAACTATTAACTATTGTATGTTATAAGAAAATATAATTTTATAAATATGGTTTACAAAATGTGGTTTGCAAATAAAATAAATTTCAACCAAGAAATTTGAGGACTTAAAATACTGGTGTTTTGAAATTGGTTTTCAAATGTTTGGAAAAATAATATTAGTATTATTTAAAAGTATTTTTGTATAGAAATATTTTCCATGAGATTTGAAAGAAATGCTTTTAAAGAATTTTAAAAAAGCAAATAAGTCATATACTCCCCTCTTCTGTTGCTGGAAAATAATTTCGGTGATGACTGCGTTGCATCATCGACGTTTATTTATGAGTTTCAAAGTGGGAAAACCACTGTAGTATCTCTGCTACACATTTTTTTTGAACAACAAATTTTAATTTTATTTTCTTAAGTATGATTTGATATACAGATGATATGAGTATATATTATTTCAAAATGATTTGAAAGGAACCCGGTATTTGAATTCTTAAGTTCCTGTTAATTAATGATTTCCGGTTGTAAAAAATAAAGTGAAATTTTAATAGCTGGAAACTTCTAAAATGAGAAATAAGAAATTAGAAGTTAAGTGCTTAATGAAACTGTAAAGAAATTGGAGATTGTAAATTAAAAGATGATGAAAATTAAGAAGATGTAAACTTTTGAACATTTTCGTTAACTAAAATGAATAAGATAAATTTGTATAACATTCAATTACATTCTAAAAACATATATAAAACTTACTTGAAATGTTTAAAAAGTTGTAATGTTAATATGAATATGTAATAGAATATTATACAAGTAAAAGCTTAAGTAACAAATATGCTTCAAAATGAACATATGTTTATAAATAAAAGAATTAAGATGTTACAAGAATATTATAAACTTAAGTTTATGTTTTGAAATGCTAATAATTAAATTGAATAGTAAAAAAAGTGAATACTATTTTAGTAAATGATTATAAACTTAAGAAAATGTTGAAATGATTCATTAATATATTTAATATTAATTTATTCATAAGTAGATGTAATATTGAATGACACTATATACGAAGGAGTGAATGTGAATTAAAAAGAATAGAGGAACTTAAGTATGAAATTTTTTTATTTATGAATATAAATAATTAACTGAAATCAAGGTTATAAGTAAATAATAAATGTGAATTAAACTACAATGAAATGTATGTAATACTTTAATATAGGATTCATTGATGATTTTAAATATTGAATGAGAAATAATCAATGTAAGTAAATAAATGTAAATTAATAAAGGATAATCTTGTATGAATAAATGAGAATTGAAAAATAAATGGAAAGAAAATGATATGTTAAAGAAACCAATAGAATAAATCATGTAAGTTGTGCGTAGATCATTTTATTCACATAACTGTTTTGATCCAGATTTTAATATATGATTTGTAGTAATTCAATCCAGTCCGAATTAGGATTTTTTGCTCGATTCTTGAAGGTGAACATTTGATATGAATTTGAAGTTTTTTATCATAGGTTATGGCTATGTAAGGAAAACAGAAATTTCTAATCAAGAAATCGGATCAGAGTCCGTACTAGAGTGATTGGGTTAACAAAACTAGTTCGAAAGTGAAATATGTGTATTCAAGCAAGCGATTATAATTGATATTGTGTATAAAAGATTTATGTACATCGTGCAAATTTAAATAATATTTGATTCCTTGTTGTTTGATTTACGGGAAGTTTGGGTAATTGTACTTCAAATTGTATGAGGTTGTATGAATAATCTATTGAGGAATTATCTAAGGCTGTTGAGTGTAAGGTACACTTGGTAGTTTATTTATCACCCTTGTACAATGAAAAGTTTATGAACCTGGACAAACCATTAGTTTTGATTGCTATCGATGTATGACTGATTTTTTTATTTCATATAATAGTTGTACTGCTTTTGTTTGCATATGATTATTTCAAATGCTGTGTTGCTTGTGCTATTAATTGTAACAACTAATATATTACCCTTTTTACCTAATTTTAACTCTTTTGGATTATGTAAGTAAAATACAGGTTTAAGGAAGCAATAGCTGTTGCTTTTGGTTTCATAAATAAACATCCCAAAGCTCCTGACGAATGTATTCGGGATTCAAACCCCGAATTACTAATTCCAGGTACTATTCAAATTTCTCGAAATCTATCTTGACTTTTCTACTTATTTCATTCCTACCTCACTCGTCTCGTTCCTTTTCGAGGACGAAAAGTTTTGAGTGGGGGAGATTGTAACGACCCTGATTTTTCAGCCCAATTTAAATTTTAAAATCTATCGTTTTAGTGTAAAATTTTAAATTTATAAACGATATCAATTGACTCCCAAACTTTGTTTATAAAATGCGTCTAGTTGGTTATTGATATGGGTAAAGTTTCGTCGTAAATTATCACTGTAAATTTCGTTCGCGTTTTATTGTATATCAGTTCATTTTAAAGCGCGAAATTTTTTTATCTTCGAACCCGAATATTTTTACATAGAAAAATTCTAAACCATCTTTTGAGCAAGGCGTCATTTTTCGTTTTTCAAAATTCGGACTTCTTTATCTCCGTCGATCTTACTTTTCGGCGTTTTTCCTGCATTTTCCCGATAATATAAAATTCGAAATTTTGTAATATAATCGTACCACCATTATCTGTGTACCGTTGGAAGCGCATCGTCGCACTGATCAAAACGGTATATTCATTCGTGTAAATCGGAGTCCAACGTAAAAATAGCCGCATTAATTTAACCGTTCCGGACAGACCGGTTAAACAAATTCAGCCCAAATTCTTTAGCCCCTTTCCAAAGGAAAATTTGAAAATAAATTCAGCTGATGCATTTAAGGTGGTAGTTGGAAGCCGGGGGTTAACTTTGGAAAGTGTTGTGACGGTTCGTTATTTGAGAAATGAAATTTACGTTTACGAAAATTTTAAAGTTAAAAGAAAACACTTCGTTTCATTCTCATTTCACTTTTTCAACTTTCAATTCTAAAGCTTCAGGTAAACGCCTCCTCCATCCTTCTCTTCTTCCTTTCTTATTTTCATTTCATCTCCTCGGAAACTTGCGAAAGAAAAAGAAAATAAAGAGTACAGGCCGAAACAAATGGGCACCGCACCCTTCCCCTCTCCATTCACCACAGGCCGAACCTCCACCTGAACCACCTCCGCCCACCTCAGCACCACTCCACTACCATCGGCCGACCATCCATTTGCCTCCGCCCACCTGAAGAGCACCGAGCCTCTTGCACTTATTCCTTCAGACCCCATGCGCACAACACCACACTACCGACACCCGCTACCACCAGCCTAGATCCGACCTCGACCACAACCCTTCACCTGAACCGCCCATATTTCATTTTTCCTTCCTTTGTTCGCCAGCCCACCCGAACCATTGCCGTCACTCAAGAGCCCACTGCTCCACCACCCAGCTCGTTTGTGCCACCCCAGACCTGTGCGTGTACAGGCGGTGTGCGCATGATGGGTTCATGCGTGAAAATGAAATGCAAGCCTGCATTTTTGAAGGCTCGGTTGTTTAAAAAAAAAAGAGGTGGACAAAAGAAAAAAAGGGAAAGATGGGTTGGAACTGGAAGCGTGAGTGAAGGAATAAGAAGGAGGGGGGATTGTTGATGGAACATGTACAAACTGTACATGCATGCGTGAGTGGGGGAAAGAGTTTGCTGCCTATTTTCTAGTCTTGGCTGAACGGAAAAAAAAATGAAACTGAGATTGGCTAATAATTCTAGATTTTGCTGAAAAGTATTTAAGAAAATATCTTTTGGTTGCCAAAATAGTAATCCAGTTTTTCTTTGCTTGTTGTTGCAGCAACCGACTGAGCTTCTTTCGCAGCAGCAAATTTTCAGCTTCGTTCTTTTCTCCGTCTTTGGTAAGCGCATTTATATGATTTTATAAATTATATATAGACGTTCATTGTATTAATATCGTTTTCTTTGGTCGATATTACAGTGTTCGTTGTTCGTGCTGTACCGACTCTATTCTTACTTCTTTGTGCTTCGCCGTCAATTTCTTTATCCACGAAAGGTGAAATAAATTTTCACGACATATATTCTTATGCCAGTTTGTATTGTTGAATGGCTATTATGTGATTAAATTGAACGATGATTGTTATTGTTAAGTGACAAATAAATTGCAAGTTAAATTTGATATAGGATAGTTAATGAATTAAAATTTGGATTATATATGTCAAACTTTGATTTGTTAAACTTGACCGCCTTCATATGTTAAATTTGATTGGTTAAACTGGACCCTTTAATTGTTAAGTTAATGGACACGTAGAATTTGATAAATCTCACTTTGGACCTTTGAACGTATATTTGATTTATTGTCGTAGTATTGAAAATAAAATTGAACGATAAGTGCAAAACCGTAATGTAATAATTTTTAATCTTTATGAAATGATAGTGTAGATTCTAGAAATAATTATATTGATTTGCATAAATAACAAATACAAATTAATACGATTACTTCGAGATTATTAAAATTGTCGAATTGTTGTGAATGGATGCTATTGCTTGTTTATTTACTTTGACAACATCCCAGTTATCACACTGCAAGTTCCCTTTGTATGCTTTGATTTTTGAATTGTAATGGAATCGGGTTGAAATGATAGATACCCAAATAAACCTTGACTTTGGATAGAAAATTAAATTAAACCCGATTGGTCAATGTTTTGATTTAAAATAAAATAAAGTTTTATTTGACTAATAATATGGTTTTGAATAAAATTTGGAATTTAAATTCGAATGAATGAAAAATGTGAATATTTGTAATTTGAAACAAATATTAACGTAGTAATTGACGAAGAACATTGTTTAAATTTAAATTGGTTAATAATGAAATTTTGGAATTGTTAAAAATTAAGTTTTGAAATTTGTAATAATTAAGTTTTGGAAATTATTAATAATTAAAGTTGAAATTAGAAATAATTAAGTTTTGAAATTGTTAATAATTAAGTAATAATTAAGATTTGAAATTATTTGATAATTGAATAAGATTGAATTATTTAATGATTAAATTAAATTGAATTTTTCTTCTTAAGAGAAAGTGAATTTTTGAATAAGTGAAACTAAGTTTCTTTAATTGGGTTTTGAAATTTGTAACTAAGTAAATAATAAATGAAATGAATTTCTTTGATAAGAAATAAAAATGCGTTTTATTGAAACAAATGGAAGACTTGAAATTTAAAGAACTGGATTCGACAAATTTAATCTAAGATAAATTTGTAAGCTTGATATAATAAATTGAACTTAAGGAAGTAATGTAATGGATTGAAAATTTAATTGAAATTGTTTTAATGATAAATCAATTAAATAAATATCGAATGAAATCGATAATTGAGTTTAAATCGATTTGAACGATAAATTAAGTTAAATGATTTTGGAATGAACTTATATACGAAGTTCAATGAATATTTGAATTGTTTTAAAATTGAAACTTTGAAATTGAATTATAGAAATTTTAAAAATGAAATTGGGAAGTTATGAGATGTAATTTTGGAAATTGATTTAGAAAGACTAACGAAATGTTGATTTAGGAATTATAATTGGAATTGAAATTGATTTGGTTTTGAAATATATTAACGACCAATCAGTGTTATAATTATGAAGGTTATTAAAGGAACCAGAATCGGTTAGGGACATACTCACTGTCTAAACTGAAAAACCACTTTAATAACTATGCGCGGAGTGTGATCCAGAATGAAGTGGTTGGAATGATGTACGTTGATGATTGAAGAAAGAGAACGATAATGGATAGCCTTGACACTTGTGTCAAATTGGAAATGACTAAAACAGGAGCCGTGCCGGGCCAAATGGGGTTAGCTACCTCGAGCGAACACACTTCTTCGTAAACTATTCATTACTTGTGATTGATTGGTGCACACCCTTGATTTGGGAGTGTTGTTTCGTGGTGTTGCGATCGCTGCGGCGATGCGTTCTCACCAGTCCGGATCAGGCAAACGGTAGTGTCACTACCTTGGGTATTGCCTCATGTGCCTTGTCATACTTGTATTCCCATATACGCGACCACTACGATTTGTTTTGTGTTATACCTATGGAGTACTCCCTGATATCCCACTAGTTTACGGTGGAGTTTATAGTGCTGTATAGTCTGTAATGCTATATAAAATGTGTTAAGAGGAATAATGGTGACGCCTTAACACTATCTTGATATTTTACTTTACTGTTAGACATTATCTATTTATCGTACACTACTATGTATAGATAGTTTATCGGATCATAAAAGATGTTTATTCCATTCATCTTTGAGTTATTGTTATTTCAAATTTTGAACCATATTATCTGTATAAGAATATATGTCCTAATTCGAGTGTTTGTTTGTGCATATGCTCGGATCAGACTGAGGATTGCTGTTGCTGTTCTACTTGAAGCTGAAGACTGAAGACTATCACTATCTTATCTTATCAGTATTGTTCTTTCTATTTGGACTATTGGACATCTATGTTGTTCTATTTCTTTTATTTGAGACATTGTTGTATTTATAGGTAGCTTCAAGAACTACTCTTATGACTATGTTGTATTTCCGCTGCACTATTCGGTTATGATGTATTTTCTGTGATTCTGTGATGATTCTCATTTATATACATATACTCCATTAATGATTCGTGTTTTGCACTATTTAAGTTGACATGTGTGGATTATTGTCAATTTAAATGGTCCAAATATACGGGTTGTTACAGTTGGTATCAGAGCTTTGGTTCCCGACAACCTTAGCCTATGGAGTTTTAAAGCTCATTAGAGATAGGGTAATATACACTAGAATGAGGAGAATCATTTCAGAATCCACACCCTTGATTCATCTTTCTTATTGAATTCATTGAGTAGAATTTCCTTAAGTTCTATAAATTCCTATCTTTGATTCTAAATCACTTTTGGTATTCCAGGATGGCTACCAGAAGAAATGATAGAGGAGGAAGGGGGTGGAAATGCTCCTGGTCTACATGCTCCAGCTCCCGCAGTCCGATTCTCCACTCTTAGCAAGGATTATACTCAGCTTGGAGGAGTCAAATTTACTGGCTCCGAGAGTATTATCGAAGCACAACAATGGCTAAAGAGTTTGGAAAGGATCTTTTCTGGCTTGGAGATCACAGATGCTCAGAAGCGTAAGTTTGCCGCTTGGCAGCTTCAGGATGCTGCACAAGATTGGTGGGAGTCAGTCACTTCTCGAACTGATGAGGAAACCATCACTTGGGCCCAGTTTAGGTAGTAATCTATCTAAGACTCCAACTAAATAAAATTCCTCTTATCTCGTCAAAATTTTGATTCGTTTTCATATCACTTGTAATAGGGATTCCTTTACGGCTCAGTGGATGCCAGCTGCTGGGAAGGCCCAACTCTATCGGTCTTTTATGGATCTCAAGCAAGGCAACATGACCTTCACTGAGTATGAAAGGAAATTCAACGAACTATCTAAGTTCGGACCGGGTTTGATTGACACACCTCTGCTTAAGAATGAGAAGTTCATACATGGTGCACGCCCAGGGTATTACGAGCTCCTCACCGCTCATGTCCATGGAACTTTCACTGAGTTGATGGATTTTGCTCTTCGATACAAGGGAAAGCCTAAGGGAACATCTGTCCCCAAAGCTCCAGTTACTCAGACATCGGCTAATCAGTCGGGAAAGCGAAAGCCAAATTTTGAGCAACAGAAGAAGAATTGGCAGCAGAAATCCGAGCTTGGCTATTCTCAGAAAAAGCCCATTGACTTATCCTCCATCACTTCTTTCAAGTGCGACCAGAGGGGTCACTACGCCAACAGTTGTCCAACATCTGCCAGTGCCGCTATTCCGCCACCTCAGAATACGAGGAACGACCTCTGTCACGTATGTCTGCAGCCGGGCCATTTCAAGAAGGATTGTCCTATGTATAAAAAGGGAAAGACAGTTGGAGTATTTGCTATGACTTCTTTCACCCGTGATCCGCCTACTCCACCTGCTCCGACTGATAACCAAGGTACATTACAGAGTACTTTTATGTTGCATACTTTACCCGTTAAAGTTCTATTTGATACCGGAGCAACACATAGTTTCATATCTATTGATTTGTGCAATATACTTGGTTTGGAACCCATCCTTGCATCTACTTTCTTATGTGTATCAAACCCTATTGGAGAGCCCGCTAACCTTAATAGGTTTTGCAAATATGTCACTCTTATGCATGGCATTCACCGCTTCACTTGGGATTTTTATGTCCTTGGATTCGAGGCATTCGATATCCTATTAGGTGTTGATTGGCTACAAAAATTCGAAGCCGTTATCTCTTGCAAAGCTCGAACCGTCTCTCTAATTGACGACAAGAGTATACCTTTAGTTATTAAAGGTAAATCACCTCAAGAATGTGCTGGGAGTTTTATATTCTCTCTTGACTCCCATCCAAATGAACTAAGCTCTACTCCAGTTGTTCAATTCTTTTCTGATGTATTTGGAGAAGTAAATTCTCCACCACCTACGCGGGAAATCGAATTCCGCATTGATCTTATTCTCGGTGCCCGACCAGTAGTTCTCCCTCCCCGGAGAATGGCTCCTAAAGAGAAGGCTGAACTGAATGCTCAAATTGAAGATTTATTTGCTAAAGGCTTGATTCGGCGAAGTCATTCAGAATGGGGTGCTGCAGTTGTATTCGTCACAAAATCGGATGGTTCTCTCAGAATGTGTGTGGACTATAGAGAGCTAAACAAGCTCACACACAAGAACAGATATCCAATGCCCCGCATCAACGATCTTTTCGACTAGCTCCATGGAGCTAAAGTATTCTCTCAACTCGATCTGGCTACTGGCTTTCACCAACTCAGAATTGCTGAGGAGAGTATTCCTAAAACAGCATTCCGCACTGAAAATGGTTTCTTTGAATGGCTGGTTATGCCGTTCGGTCTTACTAATGCTCCAGCTTATTTCGTCGACTTAATGAATAGAGTTTTCCGGGATGTTCTTAACAAGTTTGTTCTTGTTTTCATCGATGATATTCTCGTCTTCTCTAAGGATGAGAAGGAGCATAGGTCACATTTCGCTTTTGTTCTTGAAACTCTTTGCAGTCATCAGCTTAAGGCCAAGTTTTCAAAATGCCACTTTTGGAAGGATAAAGTTCGGTTTCTTGGCCATATTGTCTCGGAGAATGGGATTTCGGTCGATCCAGCTAAGATCGACGTAATCAATGTAAGTTCTATCCTTACTTGTCATTTCTATCCGAACATCTTATCTCTATCTAAATTCAAATCCTTTACATTCGCAGGATTGGGAGACTCCCAAAACTCCTACAGATATCCGCAGTTTCTTGGGTTTGGCGGGCTATTATCGCAAATTTATAGAAAACTTTGCTCGTATTGCCGCACCACTTACCGCACTGACCAGAAAGAATGTAAAATTTATTTGGAGTGAAAAGTGCGAAGTAGCTTTCAATGAGATGAAGCGAAAATTGACATCTGCCCCAGTTCTTACAGTTATTGACGGAAGCAAAGGATTGACTGTCTATACTGATGCCTGCAGTGATGGAGTAGGAGCAGTTTTAATGCAGAATGGAAAGGTTATTGCCTATGCTGGTCGTCAGTTAAAGACCCATGAAGCAAATTATGCAACTCACGATTTAGAGCTTCTTGCAGTTGTATTTGCTCTTAAACTATGGAGGCACTATTTATTGGGAACGAAATTCGAGTTATTCACTGACCATAAGTCATTGAGATATATCTTCTCGCAAAAGGATTTGAATCAGAGACAAGTCCGATGGCTCTAATTTCTAGCTGCATATGATCTTGATATTAATTACACTCCGAGAAAAGCAAATGCCGTAGCCGATGCTTTGAGCAGAAACCAAGCTATGATATGTTGTAATCTTGTTGAGGGATGTTATTCCAGCTTTCTGTCTCCCCAGCTCTTATGGATCGTATTATAGCCAAGCAATATGAGGACACTTTGCTTTATCGCATCAAAGAAATAGTTCTTGGCAGAGTTGGAAATGCTGATAATAAATTGGGTGCATATGTTGATAGTAATGGAATCTTGAGAATTGATAATCGTATCTGTGTTCCTAATGTTCATGGTCTAATACAGGAAGTGCTGAGAGAAAACCATCAATCTTCGCTTTCATTTCATCCCGGTGTCATCAAGATGTACCAGAATATGAAGAAGCTATATTGGTGGAGTGGGATGAAGTGCGATATTTCTACCTATGTTAGCAGATGCACAACTTGCCAACAAGTTAAAGCTGACCACAGAAAGACAGCAGGTTTGCTTCAACCTCTGGAGATTCCAGGTTGGAAGTGGGAGCAGATTTCTATGGACTTTATTGATGGGCTACCAAGGACTAGAAAAGGTAACGAAAGCATATGGGTGATTGTCGATAGACTGACGAAGTCCGCTCATTTTATTCCAGTCAAGTTCACTCGTACAGCTTCGAGTTTGGCCAAAATATACATGAGAGAAGTTGTTAAACTTCATGGTGTACCATCTAGTATTGTATGCGATCGAGATCCTATTTTCATTAGTAAATTCTGGAAAGCATTTCAGGATACTTTGGGCACCAAACTGAATCTGAGCACAGCTTATCATCCTCAAATAGATGGCCAAACTGAGAGGGTGAATCAGATTTTGGAAGACCTTCTTAGAGCTTGTATTATTGACTTCGGTGGATCTTGGGAAGACCATCTTCACTTGGTTGAATTCACTTATAATAATAGTTACCAGGTAAAGAAATTTAATTTCAAATTTGAATAAGTATATGGAATTTGAATTAATGATCTTTAATAAACCAGGCAAGCATTGGTATGGCACCGTTCGAAGCCTTATATGGACGGCCGTGCAAATCGCCAGCTTGTTGGATTGAGTCGGATGACCGACTAGTTCTTGGACCAGAAATAATTATGGAAGCTTCTGAAAAAGTCGAAGAAATCAGGAAGAAGATAAAGACGGCATAGGATAGACAGAAGAGCTACGCTGACAGAAGGAGAAGAGATCTCGAATTTAGTATAGGAGACAAAGTATTTCTGAAAGTGTCGCCTTTGAAGAATATTGTTCGATTTGGAAGGAAAGGGAAGCTTGCTCCCAGATTTGTTGGTCCGTTCGAGATTACAGAAAGAGTTGGAACATTGGCCTATAGAGTTGCATTACCAGAAAAGTTCGCCGGTGTGCACAATGTGTTCCACGTCTCACATCTTCGTAAATTTGTGCACGATCCATCTATGACCATCCCTACTTCTCAATTGGATGAGATAGTTATCGAGCCTGACTTGACTATTGAGCGAAAGCCTCTTCGGATAGTCAATCGTGAGACAAAGCAACTTAGAAGGAAGTCAGTAAATCTCGTCAAAGTCTAGTGGAGTGCAAATAAGCGAGATTGCACATGGGAGGCTGAGGATAGTATTCGGGATTCAAACCCCGAATTACTAATTCCAGGTATTATTCAAATTTCTCGAAATCTATCTTGACTTTTCTACTTATTCCATTCCTACCTCACTCGTCTCGTTCCTTTTCGAGGATGAAAAGTTTTGAGTGGGGGAGATTGTAACGACCATGATTTTTCAGCCCAATTTAAATTTTAAAATCTATCGTTTTAGTGTAAAATTTTAAATTTATAAACGATCTCAATTGACTCCCAAACTTCGTTTATAAAATGCGTCTAGTTGGTTATTAATATGGGTAAAGTTTCGTCGTAAATTATCACTGTAAATTTCGTTCGCGTTTTATTGTATATCAGTTCATTTTAAAGCGTGAAAATTTTTTATCTTCCGAACCCGAATATTTTTACAAAGAAAAATTCTAAATCATCTTTTGAGCAAGGCGTCATTTTTCATTTTTCAAAATTCGGACTTCTTTATCTCCGTCGATCTTATTTTTCGGCGTTTTTCCTGCATTTTCCCGATAATATAAAATTCAAAATTTTGTAATACAATCGTACCACCATTATCTGTGTACCGTTGGAAGCGCATCGTCGCACTGATCAAAACGGTATATTCATTCATGTAAATCGGAGTCCGACGTAAAAATAGCCGCATTAATTTAACCGTTCCGGACAGACCGGTTAAACAAATTCAGCCCAAATTCTTTAGCCCGTTTTCAAAGGAAAATATGAAAATAAATTCAGCTGATGCATTTAAGGTGGTAGTTGGAAGCTGGGGGTTAACTTTGGAAATTGTTGTGACGGTTCGTTATTTGAGAAATGAAATTTATGTTTACGAAAATTTTAAAGTTAAAAGAAAACACTTCGTTTCATTCTCATTTCACTGTTTCAACTTTCAATTCGCAAGCTTCAGGTAAACGCCTCCTCCATCCTTCTCTTCTTCCTTTCTTATTTTAATTTCATCTCCTCAGAAACTTGCGAAAGAAAAAGAAAATAAAGAGTATAGGCCGAAACAAATGGGCACCGCACCCTTCCCCTCTCCATTCACCACAGGCCGAACCTCCACCTGAACCACCTCCGCCCACCTCACCACCACTCCACTACCATCGGCCGACCATCCATTTGCCTCCGCCCACCTGAAGAGCACCGAGCCCCTTGCACTTCTTCCTTCAGACCCCATGCACACAACACCACACTATCGACACCCGCTACCACCAGCCTAGATCCGACCTCGACCATAGCCCTTCACCTGAACCGCCCATATTTCATTTTTCCTTCCTTTGTTCGCCACCCCACCCGAACCATTGCCGTCACTCAAGAGCCCACTGCTCCAGCACCCAGCTCGTTTGCGCCACCCCAGACCTGTGCGTGTACATGCGGTGTGCACATGATGGGTTCATGCGTGAAAATGAAATGCAACCCTGCTTTTTTGAAGGCTCGGTTGTTTAAAAAAAAAAGAGGTGTACAAAAGAAAAAAAAGGGAAAGATGGGTTGGAACTGGAAGCGTGAGTGAAGGAATAAGAAGGAGGGGGGAATGTTGATGGAACATGTACAAACTGTACATGCATGCGTGAGTGGGGGAAAGAGTTTGCTGCCTATTTTCTAGTCTTGGCTGAACGAAAAAAAAAACTGAGATTGGCTAATAATTCTAGATTTTGCTGAAAAGTATTTAAGCAAATATCTTTTGGTTGCCAAAATAGTAATCCAGTTTTTCTTTGCTTGTTGTTGCAGCAACCGACTGAGCTTCTTTCGCAGCAGCAAATTTTCAGCTTCGTTCTTTTCTCCGTCTTTGGTAAGCGCATTTATATGATTTTATAAATTATATATAGACATTCATTGTATTAATATCGTTTTCTTTGGTCGATATTAAAGTGTTCGTTGTTCGTGCTGTACCGACTCTATTCTTACTTCTTTGTGCTTCGCCGTCAATTTCTTTATCCACGAAAGGTGAAATAAATTTTCACGACATATATTCTTATGCCAGTTCGTATTGTTGAATGACTGTTATGTGATTAAATTGAATGATGATTGTTATTGTTAAGTGACAAATAAATTGCAAGTTAAATTTGATATAGGATAGTTAACGAATTAAAATTTTGATTATATATGTCAAACTTTGATTTTTTAAACTTGACCCCCTTCATATGTTAAATTTGATTGGTTAAACTGGACCCTTTAAGTGTTAAGTTAATGGACACGTAGAATTTGATAAATCTCACTTTGGACCTTTGAACGTATATTTGATTTATTGTCGTAGTATTAAAATTGAAATTGAACGATAAGTGCAAAACCGTAATGTAATAATCTTTAATCTGCATGAAATGATAGTGTAGATTCTAGAAATAATTATATTGATTTGCGTAAATAACAAATGCAAATTAATACGATTACTTCGGGATTATTTAAATTTTCGAATTGTTGTGAATGGATGCTATTGCTTGTTTATTTACTTTGACACCATCCCAGTTATCACACTGCAAGTTCCCTTTGTATGCTTTGATTTTTGAATTGTAATGGAATCGGGTTGAAATGATAGATACCCAAATAAACCTTGACTTTGGATAGAAAATTAAATTAAACCCAATTGGTCAATGTTTTGATTTAAAATAAAATAAAGTTTTATTTGACTAATAATATGGTTTTGAATAAAATTTGGAATTTAAATTCGAATGAATGAAAAATGTGAATATTTGTAATTTGAAACAAATATTAACGTAGTAATTGACGAAGAACATTGTTTAAATTTAAATTGATTAATAATGAAATTTTGGAATTGTTAAAAATTAAGTTTTGAAATTTGTAATAATTAAGTGTTGGAAATTATTAATAATTAAAGTTGAAATTAGAAATAATTAAGTTTTGAAATTGTTAATAATTAAGTAATAATTAAGATTTGAAATTATTTGATAATTGAATAAGATTGAATTATTTAATGATTAAATTAAATTGAATTTTTCTTCTTAAGAGAAAGTGAATTTTTGAATAAGTGAAACTAAGTTTCTTTAATTGGATTTTGAAATTTGTAACTAAGTAAATAATAAATGAAATGAATTTCTTTGATAAGAAATAAAAATGTGTTTTATTGAAACAAATGGAAGACTTGAAATTTAAAGAACTGGATTCGACAAATTTAATCTAAGATAAATTTGTAAGCTTGATATAATAAGTTGAACTTAAGGAAGTAATGTAATGGATTGAAAATTTAATTGAAATTGTTTTAATGATAAATCAATTAAATAAATATCGAATTAAATCGATAATTGAGTTTAAATCGATTTGAACGATAAATTAAGTTAAATGTTTTTGGAATGAACTTATATACGAAGTTCAATGAATATTTGAATTGTTTTAAAATTGAAACTTTGAAATTGAATTATAGAAATTTTAAAAATGAAATTGGGAAGTTATGAGATGTAATTTTGGAAATTGATTTAGAAAGACTAACGAAATGTTGATTTACGAATTCTAATTGGAATTGAAATTGATTTGGTTTTGAAATATATTAACGACCAATCGGTGTTATAATTACGAAGGTTATTAAAGGAACCAGAATCGGTTAGGGACATACTCACTGTCTAAACCGAAAAACCACTTTAATAACTATGCGCGGAGTGTGATCTAGAATGAAGTGGTTGGAATGATGTACGTTGATGATTGAAGAAAGAGAACGATAATGGATAGCCTTGACACTTGTGTCAAATTGGAAATGAATAAAACAGGAGCCGTTCCGGGCCAAATGGGGTTAGCTACCTCGAGCGAACACACTTCTTGATAAACTATTCATTACTTGTGATTGATTGGTGCGCACCCTTGATTTGGGAGTGTTGTTTCGCGGTGTTGCGATCGCTGCGGCGATGCGTTCTCACCAGTCCGAATCAGGCAAACGGTAGTGTCACTACCTTGGGTATTGCCTCATGTGCCTTGTCATACTAGTATTCCCATATACGCGACCACTACGATTTGTTTTGTGTTATACCTATGGAGTACTCCCTGATATCCCACTAGTTTACGGTGAAGTTTACAGTGCTGTATAGTCTGTAATGCTATATAAAATGTGTTAAGGGGAATAATGGTGACGCCTTAACACTATCTTGATATTTTACTTTACTGTTAGACATTATCTATTTATCATACACTATTATGTATAGATAGTTTATCGGATCCTGAAAGATGTTTATTCCATTCATCTTTGAGTTATTGTTATTTCAAATTTTGAACCATATTATCTGTATAAGAATATATGTCCTGATTCGAGTGTTTGTTTGTGCATATGCTCGGATCAGACTGAGGATTGATGTTGCTGTTCTACTTGGAGCTGAAGACCGAAGAGTATCACTATCTTATCTTATCAGTATTGTTCTTTCTATTTGGACTATTGGACATCTATGTTGTTCTATTTCTTTTATTTGAGACATTGTTGTATTTATGGGTAGCTTCATGAACTACTCTTATGACTATGTTGTATTTCCGCTGCACTATTCTGTTATGATGTATTTTCTGTGATTCTGTGATGATTCTCATTTATATACATATACTCCATTAATGATTCGTGTTTTGCACTATTTAAGTTGACATGTGTGGATTATTGTCAATTTAAATGGTCCAAATATACGGGTTGTTACAGTGAACATTTGATATGAATTTTTGATATGAATTTGAAGTTTTCTATCATAGGTTATGGCTATGTAAGGAAAATAGAAATTTCTAATCAAGAAATCGGATCAGAGTCCGCACTAGAGTGATTGGGTTAACAAAACTAGTTCGAAAGTGAAATATGTGTATTCAAGCAAGCGATTATAATTGATATTGTGTATAAAAGATTTATGTACATCGTGCAAATTTAAATAATATTTGATTCCTTGTTGTTTGATTTACGGGAAGTTTGGGTAATTGTACTTCAAATTGTATGAGGTTGTATGAATAATCTATTGAGGAATTATCTAAGGCTGTTGAGTGTAAGGTACACTTGGTAGTTTATTTATCACCCTTGTACAATGAAAAGTTTATGAACCTGGACAAACCATTAGTTTTGATTGCTATCGATGTATGACTGATTTTTTATTTTATATAATAGTTGTACTGCTTTTGTTTGCATATGATTATTTCATATGTTGTGTTGCTTGTGCTATTAATTGAAACAACTAATATATTACCCTTTTTACCTAATTTTAACTCTTTTGGATTATGTAAGTAAAATACAGGTTTAAGGAAGCAATAGCTGTTGCTTTTGGTTTCATAAATAAACATCCCAAAGCTCCTAACGAATGTAATCTGCATCTGCAGTTCATTTTCACAATCGAGTTTCGATTTGTCCAAAAATCAGTGAAACAGTCACGGCCGTCGAAACTAGGGTTTGCAAATCAATGGTGGATCTTCACCCAATCGACTATTGGGAGGCGCAGGCGCCTAGAGGGGGATGAGCAGACTTAATCCACCAGAGCTGTTCGTGCTATTGATGCAAGAATTCTCCAGATCTGGTGAACTATGGCAGCGGCGGTGGAGTTCCATGCGGCGACCGGAGGCGTCGCGGGACCTTGGGGGGAGTGGCGTGGCGAGGGCAACGCAACGATGGTCTCTGATCACGGTGGCGGTGCTCGTAGAGGGGGCGGTCTAGACGTGTAGGGTGGCGGTTGTGCTCGTGCTAGGGTTTGTTCGATCGACGTAGGGTAAGGAAGGTAAAGCTATTTACGATTACGCCCCTGATATTATTTTAATTTTAATTAAAATTCAAATCTTCTAACTATCATAACTTTTGCATACGAACTCGGATTTACGTGTGGTTTCTTCCGTTGGGATCGTATCAAAATTCCAAACAACAAGGATCTGTTTGGTTCAATTTGGAGACTGTTCAAATTTTGGGCTTTTATTGAAATTTAGATCGATTGTAAAAGGTGAGTGATTTAACCCACTCACGCAATACTAAATATTCTTATGTTTGTTGAATTAAATATATAAGGTGATTAGAATGTTATTGGTTGTTGTTTGGTAGTTTAAATTGACATTTTAATCGAAGTTGAATTTTATCGAATTAAATCGCCATTTAAATTTAAATTTGAAATTGTAATTGAATTGCTAGTTAAATACCTGATATTGATAACTAGTTAATTGTTGTGATGGATGTCTATTTGTTGACATTTTTGATGATTGAATGTTTATTTATTTATATATATCCCTGCTATCACCCTGTATATTAATTGAAGTCATATATACTTATTTAAATTATTTTGTATAAATTAAGAAATAGGTTGAAATGATATATACCTATGACACTTTGATTTAGATTGAAATGATATATATCCATCCCTATAATTAAAATTGAAATAAATGATCACTTGGCCATAGGTTAGAAAATTATATATGAACACCGGATTGGTTAAATTAAATGGTTTTAAAATCTTGAATTTGGATTTCGATTAAATGATATTGTTTTAAAGGAAATAAATTGTGGATTTATATGAATTAAATTATTTTCTAATTCAAGCTTTGAAATGTTAAAATTGAAATTTGGTCAAAAGAAATTGTTCTAAAGAATTGAATTGGAAGTGTGAAGTGTGAAGTTATAATTGATATTTGACTTTAATTCGGAAAATTGAATTATTTTAAGATTTGGACCTTAAAATTGAACAATGAGGTTTAATTTGATTTAAGTGATTTAAATCAGTAAATTGAAATTGAACTTGAAATTGATATAAATTTAAATGGTCTGAATAAGAATTGAATTGGAATTTTAAATCATTGAATTGAATTGTTGAATCGAATTTGAAGTTGAATTGAATGTTTCAGAAATTGAAGTTAATTCGAATTGAAATTGAAATCAAGTTGATTTGAAGCTAAATTGAAATTGGGTCAATTGAATTGAAAGGTTGGAAATTGAGTTGTCGATTTGAAATTGGACATGGGTCCAGATTTGTGAAATGGAAGGAAACAGTTTGATTTAATACTATTTTCATAATAAATTATTTTAATATAAATTGTTTAAAATCTATTCTTTTTAATATTCAAATTATTTAGGTTTTCCAAACTATTTTACTATATAAACCATTTTCAATACTCAAACCATTTTTATATCAAACTATTTAAACTATTTAAAACTATTTAAACTATTCAAACTATTTTCTAAAATTTCAAACTGTGCAAGGTTGAGATGTTTATATTTAAATCGTTGGTTTAAAAGCAAACGTGGTTAAATGAAGTTATAACCTAATTTAGAAATTGAAATGATATTTTCAAGTGAAAATGACATATTTTGAGTAAATATGATGATTTTGAAATGAAGGATATTTTGAATTGAATATGATATTTTGATATCAAATATGAATCGGTTTCGAAATGTAAAAGAACCAACCAGTGTGAAAAGTGGCGTTTGGTTGTTAAAGAGACTAGGGCCTCTTATTGGCATACTCTCTATCAATATTGGAACCACTTTAACAACTGTGTACGTGGAGGATGATCCAGAATGAAGTGGTTGAATTGGAGGCATTTGCTGGATTTGAAGAAAGAGAACGATGATGGATAACCCCGGCACTTGTGCCAATTTGAAATGACTAAAACATGACGGCTTGTCATGGCCAAATGGGCTAGCTACCCCTAGCGGACACGTCTCTTCATATTACTATATTGATGTTAGCTTGATCGGTGCACCTTGATTTGATTTGATTTTAGGTGTGTTGAAAGCAGTGGGCGGTCATAGTTACGATGCGTTACTACCAGCCCTGCGACCCAAACTTGTAGTATCCTACCTTGGGCATTGCATCACGTGCCTTGTCATACTCTTTATCCTTATTTGCGCCTACTACGATTTTGTTTTCGTATGGTATCTATAAGGGACTTACTGGCTACCGACGTTACTGGTTGTGTTACAGGACCTGCATAGACTACCTGCTTAAAAATGTGTTAAGGAGGATCAATGTAAAGCCTTAATGCTAAGAAAAATATTTATTTTATTGATAGACACTACATATATAGCGTATCTTACTACATATAGATAGTTTAACGGATCCTTAGGAGATGGAAAATCCTGTAACATCTCTTAAGTTATTGCACGCACGTTATACACTGGATATGAGATGTGAAATCCCGTAAACATCTCTGAAGCTATTACACTCATATTTATTTGCTGTTGATTTAACTTACATGAGAACTTTTAGTTCTGACTTGAGTGTTTTGTCTTTTCATTATGCTCGGGTCAGCCTGAGCATTTCAGTGTTGAAGACATTATTCTGAAGGACGAAGACGAAGTTTGGTATATTATATTATTAGTATTATTCTGCTGCATCACTATTGGTATGCTGTTGATTGTACTCTGATTATGTTGTAAAATTTGTGTAATCAAATGTATATTAAAGAATAGCTTCATGAATTGTTTATTTGATTATTATATTTTGTCAATTCCGCTGCGAGATTCTGCATTTTGTTTTTCCTTCTTTTCTCTTATTTTCTTATTTACCCCTTTGACAATCCTCCCTTTTGAATGGTTTGAGTTAGACATGTGTGAATTATTGTCGATTTAAACCGTCCGAAAAGGTGGGTCATCACAATTGTTTAATGGGTTATAAACAAAATAAGGAAGAGAATGATTATGCACCAGAAACGGCCCGAAGTGCAAATAGATCACCATCCGTTATAAGGAAGGGAGAGTAGATTGTGATTAAACGTGAGTTATAATATCAGATGGGGAATGTGACAGTAAGTAGTTAATGTGTAAGTCTCACATAGTACGTTAATCAATTGATTTTGGAGCCGATTGAATAACTTGCAATGGGATAATGTTGGATGAAGGTAGGAATGTGGCTTGGATAAGAATTAGTAGACTAGGAACAATTTTTTTATATGTCATGATACCAATATTCAAATAGAATTAGATAGAGAAAAAAAGATTATGGTTATGGTTAGAAAGAGAAAACGTAAACCAAATTATTGTGTTGAAGCCAATTAGAGAAAAGATGATTGCCAAATAGAATATTAAATTGGTTAAGATTTACATGAAAAAGATTTGGGCCTAAGTTGTATTAATTTGATATTGGAATAAATTTGAAGATGTAGTTGAAGATTTTGGTTGATGGGCTTAGAATTTATTTAAGATAGGGTCCCGCTGACCCAATTATGCTACTATGTGATCTGACCCGGTGATTGGTTCAATAGTGCAGAAATTGAAAATAATTGACGTTCATGCTCTTTTTTTCTGTATAATTGTAATAACGATTAGAGATAGAAGTGGATGATATTTAGGATGCTTTGTTGTTTGATATTATTGTAGAGGTAGCTTATTTGAGTTGAATTGTGGATATGTGTCATTGACCTGATGTGGTAGGTAACGTTACATAATTTTTTGTGATATGACTTGGATGGATGTTGTTCACTAAGTAAGTGATTATTGTCATGCTATGTATGTTTAGGGAGATAGTTATATAGGTCGATACTTGAGTAATGGTTTAACTGCAAGTATATGATTTAGATTGCATATGACATGAGTTTAATGGGATGTTCACTAAGCTAGGACATCATTCCTTTTTCTAATGTTCCTAGATATGTTGTGACGTAGGGTGTTATTATGATTGTTGAGTACTATATTGATTGGGTTTATATGGCAAGACACAATCCTTAGTAAGTTGTCTCATCCACGATATAGAAGAGTAATTGTAACAACCCACCTTTTTGGATGGTTTAAATCGACGATAAAACACACACGTCAGACTCAAACCATTCAAAAGGGAGGATTGTTATAGGGTAAATAAGAAAAAGCAGAGAAAGAAAGAAAAACAAAACACTGAATCTCACAGCGGAATGACAAAATATAATAATCAAATAAACAGTTCATGAAGCTGTTTTACAAATAACATTTGATTACACTTTTACAATACAGATCAGATTACATACAGCAGTAATAAATAAATAATGCAGTGGAACAATATGATGCAGTGGAATAAATAAAACAAATATAATAGATAGTAATAGTACTAAATCTTCGTCTTCGTCCTCCAGAAAGCAGTCTTCGAAACACTGAAAAGCTCAGACTGACTCGAGCAAATTGAAAAGACAAAACACTCGAGTTAGAACTAAAATATCTTATGTAAGTTAAATCAACAAAAAATAAATATAAGTGTAACGGCGTCGGAGATGTTTACAGGTTTTGACATCTCCTATCCAGTGTCAAACGTGAGTGCAATAACTTAAGAGATGTTCAGGATTCCCATCTCCTAAGGATCCGTCAAACTATCTACATACATAGTACAATACGCTATTATAATTGTGTCTACAGTAAAATAAAGTATTAAAATAGCGTTAAGGCATTACCCATATCCCCTTTAACATATTTTATATATTCCTGTAGTCTATACAGATACCGTAAGCTCCTCCATAAACTGGAGGTTTACTCAGTGAGCACTCCATAGGTACGGTACAAACCAAACTCGTAGAGGGCGCGATAAGGCATTTAACACGGCACGCGAGGCAATACCAGGGTAGGATTCCACTGTTTGCACTCTCGGACTGGTGGTAACGCATAGCAGCTACTACCGCCCACCTCAGAACACACTCCTAAAATCAAAATCGAGGGGTGGCCACCAAATCAGTCACAAAGTCATAATATGGTATCGAAGAAATGTGCCCGATAGGTGGAGAGACTTCACTTGACCTGGTATAGATCCTATTTTAGCCACATCAAGCTCACTCACGGGAGTCAGAGCTACTTAAATACCTCAATAGAATCGTTCGCCAAACTATCCTACTTCATTCTGGAATCTCCACCACATACACAGTTGTTAAAGTGTTTTTCGGTATTAGAAAAGAGTATGACAATATCCGATCCCGGTCTCTTTAACAACCAAATGCTTATTTCACACCGGATGGTTCTTTTACATTTCGAAAGTCAATTCATAATTGATATCCAAATATCATATTCGATTCAAACATATCACTTTCGAAATCATATTCACTTTCGAAATCATATCGACAAAATAGGTTAAATCTCATTTCAAAATCATCATATTCAATCAAATGTGTCATTTCAGTAGAAAATATCATTTAAATCCCAACTTAGGTTATAACTGTTATCCCGCCTTTTTGCAAGGCCAGGACACCAAAGAATTGATTGGATTCCAAATATCGCTTATCGTGGATATCGATGAATCTTGTCCGAGTCCAAATCAAGCTACAATTGATGAGACGTGGCTAGTAGAATAAAGGAAGCCAACGTTCCAAGTTTCAAGCCAATACGGGTTCATACACTCAGGATATGAATGATTCAAATTGAAGGGAAGGGCCCAGGTTTCGTATCCATCACTTTGAGAGATTTCTTATCCATCACTCTGGGTGGTTTCGTATCCATCACCGAAGCCCTAGTTCGGATCAATCAAGGTTCGTACCAACCAGCTTCGAATCCATCGAAGTACCCAGGTTCGACTCGGTTAGCTTCGAATCCATCGAGCTCGTATCGATGGACTTCGTACACATCAGCAGTTGAAGCGCTTCGTATCCATCAGCCAACGTCTGCTTCGCATCCATCGGATCTCCTTCATTCGAACCCATCGAGTTCGCATCGATATAGACTCTTATCCATCAACAGGTGACGTGTATCGCAACCATCAGTCGACGACCACTTCATGTTCAACGAGTCAATAAACTGGGATGACATGCCATTCATCGAACCAAATGAGGCGAAGTATATGGAGTCGAAGCAGTCAATGCGGCGCAAAGACCGAATCGAGACGAAGCGCGCGCGCATCACTTCAAGAGCACGTGCAGCCAGCAAGGCGAATGGATGGAGTCGAATTCATGGAGACGAACCGGACAGCCTACGAGAATTCACATTTCGTATCGATGATATCTCGTAAACCAATGATTCAAATCCAATGAAATTCCTAGGAGAGCTTGCGTACACAGTGAAGCAGGTCTCCACCAAATTTTGGCTTAATTGGACGTCATCTTGATCGATACGAAATGGATTCGTATCGATCACAGATCGAGGCCAACTTTCTGGAAACGGTCGAGTGGGTCCCCTCACGTGTCAGACCAAGTCTCCCGGAGTTTGGGCGAAATCTGAGCCTCCTACGCCTATAAATAGAGCCCTAGAGCCAACAGAAAAGGGATCTTTTTCCTCTGAAGCGTCCAGACTCTGCCGGATTGAGACTTGCACCATATCCTTGCTGCTGATTTCGAATTCCAAACTGTAATTCACTGTCGTTCGCTGTAATTGCTTGTAATCATCGAAGGAGAATCAATAAAATCATCAAAACTTCATAGTGGACGTAGGCATTACGCCGAACCACTCTAAACTGCTTGTCATTGCATTTTATATTTCTGTTTGCTGGAGTTTTTGTTAGATAATCTCTGTTTTACATTTACATTCTTCATTTTATCTCTTCAAATAACTCCCGAAGAGTGTTGTGCCCATTTTTGGTACAAACACTTTGGTGCTTTCACTGAGAAAACTAGTTTTTTCTCCTGCCCTTTGGATCTACCGTCGATACCGGATTGCATAAATCCAAGAGGAAGATCCAGATATCTGATCCGGACTTCTTCCATTCTACTCAGATTTGTGTAAAATCTAGGAAAGGACTCCACTACTGAAGATGGTTAGCACAAGAACCGGCGCTACCGCTACAGAGCAAGAAGGCCGAGATAGGCAGAATCCCACACAGCAGCCTTCTTCTAATCAAGACAATACCGCTCACTCGGATTCGACAGGGCTAGTCACCCGACAGGAGTTTCAAGTATTGCTCCAGGAACTGACCGAAAGCCGTCAGCAGTTGGCGGAACAGTTGCGCGCCAATATCGAGCTGACCAACCAGCTAAACCGCCGGGGCCACAGAAGGTCCAGGAGAGATGATGCCTACAGAGCATCTACCGAAAGCTCAACTTCATCTGACTATCACCACAGGACTACCCGTCCTCGGTTAGAGGGGAGTCGCACTCAAACTACGGGATATCAACCCGCCTTGACCGTCGGTCAATTGAGAGCAGGACCGTCGACCAGCTTTCAAACAGGCCCCTTGACATGAGGAGGCACTGCTCCACAGTACACCACGGACAACCGCGCTACAACCGCCGCGGTGGAGACAAGGGTTGATACCCGAAATCAGTCAGAGCTGAATAATCAGCAGCGCAGACATGCTCTTGAACCATATGTCCCAGAAGACGCTGAGCCAAGGAGGCGAGACACGGACCGTTGACAGCGCCCGGTCCAGACTCGCACTGTGGAACCCGACCACACCTTAGCTCAGCAGCCTCAGAATTTGCGAGTATCGGATATATCGACCATGATATGACAGATGATACGTGAGAGCCAGGGGCTCACTAATGATGATTGGGGAATCTCTCGTAGTCATACTCCTTTCACGGACGAAGTGTTACATGCTGAACCCCCTCGGCGATTCAGAATGCCGACTCTCCCGATGTATGAGGGAAATAGTGACCCCAACCAGCATATTCTGAAATATGAATGGTCGATGAGCGCTGCAAGGGCTGACGATGCAGTGAAGTGTCAAAGCTTCCCCATCTCTCTGGGGGGAATTGCGACGATGTGGTTTACACGCCTACCACCTAGGTCAATTTCTTCGTTCGATCAATTGGCCAAGAGGTTCGTGGAACAGTTTTGTATGCATGTTGCTAGGCCAAGAGACGTTAACACCCTGTCCAGCATCACTCAAGCTCATGGAGAAACGCTCAGGCGTTACCTAGAGAGGTTCCACGCAGCATGTGTTGAGATCACCAATCCTAACGATAACTCAATCTTGATGGCTCTGACCAAGGGGATTGATCCTGATTCTGAATTCGGGAACTGGCTAGCTGGAAAACCGCCCGCATCGTTGGACCGTTTTTACTCCAAAGCCACTCAATTCTTGCGGCAAGAGGACGCAAAACAGTCTAGGAAGCAGGACGATGTGAGGCCCAGCATTGAGGGAATACAGAGCAATGTAGCAGTTAAACAGTCCGATGAAAGCTCTGGGAAAGTTCAACTGAACATTCAGAACAAGCAAGCCCAGTCGAGAGGTAACAATGGCCAGGATAAGAAAAGGGATCAGAACCGAGGTCCACGGCGCAGAGCTCAAATGTTTGACAATTACACACCGTTAAATACGTCACTGGAAAACATGTACCTACAGACTTGCAACACTGTACAGTATAAGAAACCAGCTCCGAAGCCCTCATCGGAGAGGCAGGTTCAGACAGGGAAGTTCTGCAGATTCCATGAAAGCTACGGCCACAATACCAATGAGTGTCGGCATTTGCAAGACCTCATCGAAAAGTTGATCAGAGAAAGGAAGTTGGATCAGTTTGTACGGGTGCCGCTGTCTGGTGGAGCGGGCCCTTCAAATCAGAATCATTCACAAAACCAGGAGAGACAGGAGGAACCCGCCCGTGAGGGCGGGAGGTTAGTTATTAACACAATAAGTGGTGGTCCCCACCCGGCAGATAGGAGCTGGGGGGAAATGGAGTCGTATGCTAGTTCTATCAGGCATGCGGACTTCGAGTGTTGCAGTAATTGCGAGGACGGAACCCCGGTTAAACAACAAAAGATAATGTCTGATGATATCGTGTTCAGAAGCCGAGACGCTGATAAGGTCGAAGCCCCTACAATAGACCCACTAGTCATATCTGCCCAGGTAGGTCCTGCTTGGATGAAGAGGATCCTGGTTGATAGTGGAAGCTCTGTGAATATCTTGCTTAAACGGGCTTACGACTTAATGAAAATGGAGGCAAAGGACTTAAAACTTTGCCTGTCCCGAATCCACGGTTTTAACGGGAGTGCCACGATACCCATTGGAGTGACTGAACTACCGGTTGAGTTGGGGGTTGGAGAACGCCGGAGAGTCCGGATTTTACAGTTTGTCGTCTTAGAGATTGATTCACCTTACAACGCATTTTTGGGCCGACCGGCCCTAGCCGAATTCAGGGCGGCCATCGCCCCATGGTGCTTAACTCTGAAGTTCCCCACCGATCGTGGGATTGGAGTTGTTCAAGGAGATCAGGCCACGGGAAGGGCCTGTTATGTTGCTGAGCTGCGCGGGGCGCAACACAAAGAGAAGGGAAAGGGCGTAGAGGAATCTCTTTGCGTCCGTTCCATTGATAATTGACAATTGATGCCTGGGCCTCGGCCCGGGCACCATGACCAATTCCTAAAAGACTTGGATCATAGGGACAATGAGGATAAAGACGAATCTACGGAGAGTCAAGCTTCTCCAGCCGAACTGACTGTGGACGTCCCAATCAGTGAGGATGATGATTCAAAGATGCTGAAAGTCGGGTCTCAACTGAACAAGTAGACACAGCAGGAATTGGTCGAGTTTCTTCGGGCGAATCTCGACATCTTCGCCTGGACACACTCTGACATGTGCGGAATCTCGCCGAGCATTGCAAGTCACTCCCTGAACATAGATCCGCGACATCTCCCAGTCAAGCAGAAAAGGCACGGTATGGATCCAGAGAGATCTGCCGCCCTTAAGGAAGAAGTTGATAAACCGCAATCAAACGGGTTTATTCGAGATTCCTTGTATCCAGAATGGGTATCCAACCCTGTACTGGTTCGAAAGCCAAATGGAAAATGGAGGACCTGTGTTGATTACTCTGATCTGAACAAGGCCTGTCCAAAAGATAGCTTCCCATTTCCACGAATTGATCAGCTCGTAGATTCAACGGCCGGACATGAGCTACTATCTTTTATGGATTCTTATTCCGGCTACAATCAAATACCCATGAATTTACCTGATCAGGAACATACCAGCTTCGTGACCGATCTGGGACTCTACTGTTACAAAGTCATGCCATTTGGTCTAAAGAACGCAGGAGCAACATACCAACGCTTAGTCAACCGGATGTTCGCCGATCAAATCGGGAAGACCATGGAGGTTTATGTAGATGACATGCTGGTGAAGTCTCGATTCTCCACGGATCACGTCAGAGATTTGAATTCAATGTTCAGCATCCTCCGGGAGTATGGAATGAAGCTTAACCCGCTCAAGTGTCACTTCGGCGTCGCATCTAGAAAATTCCTTGGGTTCATCGTCAATGCTCGAGGGATAGAAGCAAATCCTGAGAAGATCTAGGGTATAAGAAATTTGCAAACCCCTAGAACCATAAAGCAAGTCCAGAGTCTCAACGGAAAGGTCGCAGCATTGAGCAGGTTCATTTCAAAGTCCACCGATAAATGCATTCCTTTCTTCGATCTGATCCGAAAGGGAAAACGAAACTTTGAATGGACCACGGAGTGTGAAGGCGCGTTCCGATCACTAGTTCAACATCTTTCCACACCTCCGATCTTGTCAAAACCGGTCGACCACGAACAATTGTACCTCTACCTGGCAGTATCGGAACATGCAATCAGTGCTGCTCTAGTTCGGGAGGAAGCCAAGGTGCTAAATCCGGTTTACTACGTTAGTAAGCGGCTAACAGGAGCTGAAAGAAATTACCCGAGACTGGAAAAACTGGCCTATTGCCTAGTCATTGCCTCAAGAAAGCTCTGCCCTTACTTCCAAGCTCATCCTCTTACTGTGTACACCGATCAGCCGTTACGGCAGGTCCTCACGTGGCCTGAGACATCCGGTAGGTTACTCAAGTGGAACATTGAGCTAAGCCAATTTGATATCACGTACGCTCCGCGAAGAGCAATTCAAGGACAAGTCCTGGCAGATTTCATAGCTGAATTCACCATTCCAGAAGACTTGCCCGAGACCAGTGAATCCCCCGAATACATCTGGAAGTTGTATACTGATGGTGCGTCAAATGACCGGTGTTCGGGCGCTGGAGTTGTACTTAAGACTCCCGAGGGCCGATCCATATGTTATGCTTTGAAGTTCGACTTTCGTGCAACTAATAACGAAGCTGAATATGAAGCCCTCCTAACCGGCCTAAAACTTGCCAGAGACTTGAGAATTATCACCGTGGAAATTTATTGCGATTCACAGTTAGTGGTATGTCAAGTACGAGGAGAATATCAGGCAAGAGACCGAAGACTGGCTGCTTACTTAGCCCGATTTCAGGAAATACTAAACTAGTTTGATTACTATGCCATCTATTATGTGCCTCGGGAGCACAATCAGAAAGCCGATTCACTGGCAAAGTTAGCCAGCACAGGTGAAGCGTAGCAAATGGGACTTGTCCCCGTTGAAACTTTGGCCTCCCCGAGCATCGATCGGATAGAAATGAACTTTGTGTTTGAAACCGCTCCCAGTAGAGAGTCTTGGATGACTCCGTATCGAAATTACATTGAGAATGGGACGTTGCCCGAGCCTAGAAATGAGAAGAGACAAATTCAGTGGAAAGCTTCGCGGTTCGTCATCCAAAACGGAGTCATGTACAAGAGAGGTTATTCTGTTCCTCTCCTCAGGTGTATCGCCCATAAGGAAATCAAACGAGTGTTACATGACGTACACGAAGGAGAGTGTGGCGATCATACCGGAGGACAAGCTCTCGCTAAGAAGATACTCCGATATGGGTACTACTGGCCGACAGTGAACCGAGATGCGGCAAACTATGCCCGGAAGTGCGATAAATGCCAGATACATGCCCGAATTCCAAGAGCCCCGCCTACTGAAATAACCCAAATGGTCAGTTCCTGGCCATTCGCAATGTGGGGCATCGATATCATCGGCGCTTTACCTCTGGCGAAAGGCGGTGCGAAATATGCCATCGTTGCCGTTGACTACTTTACAAAGTGGGCTGAGGCCGAAGCCCTTGTGACCATTACGACAAAGAAAGTGATAAATTTCGTGGTTCGCAACATCATATGTCGATTTGGACTCCCGCATACCATCATCACTGATAACGGAGCCCAATTCGAGAGTGCAGAATTAAAGAATTTCTATCAACGGTTTCATATCCACAAAAAGTTCTCGGCTGTTGCACACCCCCAGGCGAATGGACAAGTTGAAGCTGTCAATAAAGTTATAAAATCAATCCTGAAGAAACAATTGGAAAAGGCCGGGGGCAAGTGGGTCGATGAACTTCCTATAGCGTTATGGGCCTATCGAACGACTCACAAAACCGCGAACGGACACACTCCGTTTTCCCTATCTTATGGCTCAGAGTCTGTTATTCCGGTCGAGACAGAAGTGTTCTCTCATCGCGTGACTTACTATGATCCGAAAACAAACGCTATACTCCTGGCCGAATCCTTGGATCTATTGGATGAAAAACGGGAAGAGGCTGATTTGAGAGCAGCCGCACATCGAAGTCGGGTCGCCCGACTGTACAACACCAAAGTTCGACCTCGAACCTTTGAACTCGGCGACCTCGTGCTCAAGAGAATCTACCCAGTTCCTTCACACATGAAGCCGAACTGGGGAGGACCGTATGTAATTACACGAAAACTCGGAGATGGCACGTTCAAGCTGTCGACCATTGACGGTCTCGATTTGCCGAGGGCTTGGAACAGCGAAAGTCTCCGTCGTTATTACATATGACAGGCTTTATTTATTTCATTCTATTTAGCAATTTGTTTCTGCATTTCGAAATTTGAATTTTGTAATAAGGCAACTGACTTTGCCGCATTTTCTTATTTCAGCAATAAAATGCCACTTCTTCGAGCCAGAGCTGTGATTCATTAAGTACGATATACGACATCACGATGCACGAAGAGCTAAATCCCATCACGCAATGGGACTTATTCAAATGGAGAGTGGCTGTGATACGACCGGCCACTCGCTAAGTGAAACCCGAGCTCGGGGGCAAGCCATTACACCAATATTGATAGGATTGACACACGACAATCCTGAATCAACTCCGTATTCCCAGAGTGCGAAGCGGAGCATAAACAATCAACTCCGTGTTCCCAGAGTGCGAAGCGGAGTATAAACAATCAACTCCATATTCCCAGAGTGCGAAGCGGAGTATAAACAATCAACTTTATATTCCCAGAGTGCGAAGCGGAGCATAAACAATCAACTCCGTGTTCCCAGAGTGCGAAGCGGAGTATAAACAATCAACTCTGTATTCCCAGAGTGCAAAACGGAGTATAAACAACTAACTCCGTGTTCCCAGAGTGCGAGACGGAGTATAAACATCAATCAACTCCGTGTTCCCAGAGTGCGAAACGGAGTATAAACAATTAACTCTGAGTTCCTAGAGTGCGAAACGGAGTATAAACAATCTACTCCGTGTTCCCGGAGTGCGAAACGGAGTATAAACAACTGACTCCGTGTTCCCAGAGTGCGAAGCGGAGTATAAACGACCAACTCCGTGTTCCCAGAGTGCGAGACGGAGTACAAACATCAGTCAACTCCGTGTTCCCAGAGTGCGAACAACTGCTTGCAAGATGACTTATATCCCCGGAGTGTGGATGAAACGATTCATAAGAGAACACGTGTAGTTCGACCACTCGGTCCTCGCTTGATGCAATCACAAGCTGATCATCATAACTTAACCCTGGAACTGGCGGCAGAGGCAAATGTTAATCATTACCCGAAACTGTACGATGTTCAGCTCCGATGCGATCTCCTATCACAACTCAAGTCCGAGATTTCCATACTTAACAAGCAAAATGATCTATTCTTGAAACAATAAAATAATGCAAGTACACTGGACCGAAGTTCGAACACTGCAATATTCAAGCATAGAAAGGAACATAAGCTGAAACTAGAAGACAAAATTTTACTTTCAACTAAATCAAAGGCAACGGTTCATACATGAGCCTTTCCAAAATACTCCTACTTGCAGGGGCCGAACCCGCATCTAAACACGGCCTACAAAAGGGAAAAAAAGAAAAGTAATAAAATCCCTGACTGCCAAAAAAGAAAAATATGCCTAAAAGGAGTGTCTAATCCTTCTGCTTCCTCAACTTCTTCTTCCTCGAGGAGCTACCGGAGCCACCAGTACTCTTTCGTTTGGAACCTTTCTCCTTAGGCAGGCTCCCCTCGGGTGAAGGCATAATGTCGACGTCCTCGTCCGAGCTGGACTCTATGGGAATGCTTCCCATAGGAGGAGTTGGAGGAACAGAATCCGCAGCCGGAGGAGGGACTGATACACTAGTATCAATAAGCGTGCCCCCAGGAGACACAATCATAAGAGGAGTGGGGCACTGTGCTGCTGCTCCGCCATCTACGCTGCCGCCATGCGCCGCGGCCGCCATCTCGGCATTAATCTCGGCCAACATCGCCGCTTCCCGTTGTGCTCTGGCCTCGCTATGAGCTGTGATAGTCTGAGTTGAAGTGTCAGAAGTAGACGAGAATCCACCCAGGCCAAACGGCAAGTCCGCAAAAGGATCACTCTGACGGCCGAGGAGCTCGTTTATCATCTGTTCATCAAAAGAAAGTGAGCTCCCCTGCGTTACTCCGTATGGTGCCATTGCCGCGACGGAGGTCGCCTCAGAAATGATGGCTTCTGGCACTTGGCCTGATTCTTGGGCGGTGAAAGGCGCAGCTGGTGCAACTTCCGTCACTGATCAAAGAAAAAGAACATGTCGTTAATGTACACTTCGACACAGACTCTTCAATCCAAATATACAAGAAGTTAGTTCAGAGTACCTTCCTCGGTTTGGCTCGGGGTCGTCTGAACGACTTCGGAAGGATGCTCCTTAATAGGAGATAGATGCGGTCGGTCTGGATCATATGCCGGAATAGGCTGGGGGTCGATCATCGGAGTTGGCTCAGATTGAGATGACACGATTATCTCAGAACTCATAACATGGTGCTCTGCACCAGAGCTTTCTCCGACTTCCTGAGTCTGGGCACCAAGCCTCTCCTTATCGTGGGAAATCATGGAGTCATGGAGAACCTTCTTTTCGTCATCATTAAGAATGCGGTTCTCCAGCTTGAATTCATCAAGGGCTTCATCAGGGTGCCCAGACTTCTCCTCATCAACCAGTAAGTTCCAGGCGTTATAGAGATGCGTGGGGTAATCGTCAAGCCATGTCAAATCTCGGTGCCTTAGCACATTGGCATTGTAAGTGACGAGTAGCTCTTCTACCTCGGCCTCAATCCTGGCCTCCGCCTACCGTACCTTCTCGTCAACCCCAGCTTCAGCTTTGCGAGCTTGTTGCATAGCCGCTTCCTTCTCCTTTCGGAGCGTCACTGCCTGATCACAGGCCTCCTGCGCAGAGACATTAGCTGCGTCTTTCTCCTTCGCCATCTCGGAGAACTTTGATTTCAGCTCATTAAGCTCCTTAAGAGCGGCATCCCTCTCGGTGGTAATGGTGGTGTTCCTATGACCCATGTCCTCGATGGCGGTTGTAATACCCTAAAATTTTGTGAAAAATCATTTTTGTAAAATGATTTAATTTTTGAAATATTTAGATTTAAATATGGTGAAATTTCTGGAATAAATAGTGTGCAAGTATATGTGTGCACGTGCACACTGAAATGGCACAAGGAAGAACTCCAGATTTCTTGGATTTAAAACAAGAATTAAAAAGCAATACAAACATGATTTTGCAACATGGATATTTGATTTCTGGGATTATATGGATCATCTTAGAAAATAAGAAAAGTAAGTTTTACTTTAAATCAGTAAACAGATTTTATTTAAAACCCAGAAAAGAAAATTATACATATATATATGTTATAAGGATTTGTAAACCTGTGTACATATAGGTGCATATGTTTCTGAAATTAAAGAGGAATTAAATAAGCCTAGATAAGATATGTATACAAATATACATTTTTTTAAGTACTGAAAAGTATATATATATAAGCAAGTGAAACTATAACATTAAAATGACATGAAATGTGATACAAGTCAATATGCTTGTGTAGGCAAAAATAGCAAAGGGAATTCTCAGGAATAATTAAAATATAAAATAGGATAGTCACACTTTTAACATGACTAGGTGAGTGGCCATTTTCTGAAAAGTAAAAGAAAGAAAATGCAGCCTTTAAATTGGTTAATATGGCCGGGGTATTATGAATGAAAAATGCATGATGCTAGCCAGGACAGAAATGGAATTCTGTTTTAACAAAACCCTAGTGGAAAAATGCATATAAATAGGCAGTTTTAGCCAGTAGAATTATCTTTACCCCGAGCTGCACAAAAATAAGAATAGAAGAAAAATATTGGAAGGAAGGAGAAAACACTCATACAAGGATTTTCTGGATTAATAAGAGGAAATATTTAGGTGAGTAACCTCACTGAGTTCATGGCATTAAGACCTGAGATGAGGCAGCCACTTTTTATATTGCCATTTATATATTTCTGGTTTTGATGTATATGATTTCATCAATGCTTTTTGGATGTCTTATTTTAAATCTGATATGATTTAATATGGATGATTTTGATGATCTTTGATTGGTTGAGACATTTGTCTTTGGATGTGTATCATACTGTTTTATTTATACTCATAAATGTTAAAGTCTAGGATCTTAAAATTATATAGAGAATACTCTCAACTGTTATAGATCTATGGCATGGAAACTTTACAAAAAAAATGTTGGGAGCTGCATTATACTTGGTATAAGTGTTGAGGCTTGAGAAGAAAAATGTTAAGGGTGCAATAGAAATTTTCTAAGTGCTGAACCCTTAATCAAAAAAAAAAAAAGAAACTCACAAGCAAAAATTATGATTGAACCAGATCCTGAATCTGAATCAATCATAAAGGCTTGCAGATCAATATAATAAGAACATGCCATGCCTCTTTTACAGTTGAAAATATTCTTATATCTTACTGAGATCAAGACATATTGACCCCATTTAGGAAATAACTGTCTGCTTATTTCTGAGGAAAATTATGCTAGGAAAGATTATGGATGTTTCCATGTTTGCAGTGACATGTTCACTTAGCATATTTGATGATAGGATTTAAGACAATACACTAGTAAATAAAACTAGGGAAGGGAAGGCCAAGAAAGCTGCTGGAATGCTTGTCATATTTGAAGTATGCAAGTTGGCACATGGTTTGTTTAAGCCCTGAGATCTTTGTGCAATGATGTGAATTAGTTCATTGCAATGTGTCCCAGTGATTCCTTAATAGCAGATGAGGCAGGGATTTAAATTGAAATTATACAACCTGTAAATGAAGAAATAGGAATATGGATATTTCTTAGGTTGAATGGAATGGAACCAAGATGGTTCCAGTGAATGCAATTGTTGCAAATAGATAATTATGTTTGCATGATTATGTATGCAAGTGTAAGAATGATAAAAGAATGTATCATACCTGAATCAACTTAATTATACTATGTTAAAGTAAATGATGGCAGGAATTTGCTTAAATAACTAATTGGTGCTCTTATATTCTCTATTGCTTAATATCATGAATGTATTGATGTTACTCATACCAGATCATAGATCTGACCCTTGTTTGCTCATGGCATATGGGGTGTCTCATTTTAAAATGAGGCAGCCACTCATGCTCTTTCAGGTAACCCAGGCACTAAATAAAAATGAAGTTATGGCTATTATGGAGGAGTGAATGAACATGCTAGCTAGTTTCAATAAGAGCTTAAATTGATTATATCTGCATGTATTCAGGAAAAATTTTATGTTTCTAAGATTTCCAGTCATGTAATGAATTCTATTATGGTTAGATGGACTAGTTGTATCATGTTAAATATATTGTTATGCACTAAGGTTTAAAATCTAAAAGAAATATCTGAGTGGGAAACAAGGAAATGATCTTAAGTATTGATATGGATGCTTGGAAAAAGAAATATGCATATGTAGTTGAGCTACTGTTTTGCATAATTTATATTATGTATTAGTTAATCTTGAGACATAACAGAGCACTGAGTTTTAGAATAAAATCTGGATTTAGCTAGAAGTAAACTTATAAGGATTATAGTTTCTTTTTACTGAAATGCTTTGTAAATAAGTTTGAATTCATTTCTGAATCGTATTGAGAAAAGTAAAATGTTTTTAAAGGCTTCAGACAGAATGCAATGAATGGTATCTCCATTGCTTTGAACTAGTGTGTAGCAGATACAGGATACATGAATTAACCAGCTTCAAATAAATGATGTATTGGTTGATCATGATAGATTGTATTTTGAAAATAAAAATGCATTTCAAAAGCTTAGTACATTTAGCAATTGTTTCACCACAATCATCTTTAAAAGTTTAAGACAGATAAGCAATGTAAACTGGTTTGAACAAACAAAACCTGGCAACACTTCATATACTCTGAAGTTTAGGTAGATTCTGGTTTGTAAAATGCAAATAAAAGAATGGTCAGATTAACCATATGGTTAGACCATAGGTCAGGCAAATTGTTCACTTCAAATCAATGAAGCAAGGAACCATTTGAACCCAGTTTTCTGGAAAATGAGCAAAGATATTGACATGTACATGTATATCTGTGTACATGTTGATATTTGGGCAAAAATATAAACCTAAATTCCTAAAACAGTTGTAGGAAGGGGTTTCAAAAATGATAAAGCAAGAAATATTGTTTTGTATGTTAGATTATAGGCAAAAATTAAATATATATGTGCAGATATAGGTAGATATCAGAATTCAAACCATACAGGAGAAAAATAAAAAGAAAAACAAAAATTGGGTTTGAACCGACCAGCATAGCACTCGAACTCGTGACCTTTCATGTATAAGTTAGGCGCGTTTCCATTACGCCTAGATGTTGCTTGTGTTCACTTAGGATCCACTTTCTTTTAGCCTGAGTTTGATACTATACAGATTTTAACACAATCATCCATATTATAAGCTTGCTTTCCACTGATTATTACTTGATCGTTTCTTAATTAGAATAACAGACTAAAGTACATGTTTCCAGTGGATTCTATGGTCAAAAATCAATTAATCTGAATTGCTAAAATCTAAATCAAACAGAATGTTCTTGTACAACAAATAAATAAATAAAATAAAGTATATACTCTGAATATAAACAAGAGGAACACATACATCTTCATATGTATGTGTATGTTTTTAGATATACACTGATATATTTATATTGGTAAGTTATTTTGATCCTGGATATATTTTGTTTATTGGAGAAAGAAAATGACCCTGGGAAATATATTTGTAATGAATGATATATCTATATATCATCTCTTAAAAAAAAAATCCTTATGAAATTAGGGTGGAAATAGGAGGGTCATTTCAGTTGGTATCAGAGCACTTGGTTGCATTGATTGTTAAGTATTATAGAAATGTATTATGTCTGTTTGTTTTGGATGAAATAATTTAGATAAGAAAATAAAAATTATAGAAGTACTCATAATATACTAATACCATTTACCCAGAATTTAGTTAGCAGACCATGGTAGGAAGAGGATCTCATCACAATGCAGGACCCAGTGCACCCCAAATGCTTGATATGCAAGAATTTGTGAGGGTTTTAAGAGATGGAATTGGGCATAGGCCTGAGAACCCACATGAAGAGCTTTCAAAACTACTGAAGACTTATTCCAATTTGGGAGGCAAGAGTTTTGAAGGAACTGAGAGTGTGATGGAAATTCAAGCATGGTTGAGAACACTTGATAGGATTTTCAATGACATGCAGTTGGATGACCAAAGGAAGAGGCAAGTAGCTTCTAGACAACTGAAAGGGGTAGCTTTAAGCTGGTGGGAGGTGATCATAGCTGGAAGAAATGAAAATGAAATCACTTGGAATCAGTTCAAGGAGATTTTGGAGGCAAGATTTGTACCAGCATCAGCCAAGACCACTTTGCTTGAAGAATTTATCAAACTTAGGCAGGGAACTTTGAATGTCACTGAATACACTCAAAAGTTTGAGGGGCTATCCAATTATGGAGCAATGCTAGTGGCAGATGAAGCATCCAAAAATGATAGGTATATAAAAGGACTGAACCCAGGACTTAGCAGAGCTATGCTACCATATGCAGATAGAACATTTGATCAAGTAATTGATCTGGCCTTGAAACTGGAACAACATGACAAAGAAAGAGAGAAATATAGGAATTTTAAGAGCAACAACAAGAAGGATAAGGGAAGATATCACCCTTATGATAAAAAGAAGGAGGAGGCAGACAACAGGAAGAGTAAAGACACAAAAGCCAATGATACTAAGAAGAAATTGGTTTGCCATCATTGTGGTAAAGAAGGACACATCAAACCAAGGTGCCCAGAGTTAAAAGGAGGAGCCTTCAAATGCTACCTATGTGGGAAAGAGGGGCATATGAAGAGGAACTGTCCTGAGAATAAACAGCAAGGGAAATTGGCAACTTTGGAAGGTAAAGGCAAATCTGCAGTGAAAATTGATGCTGAAAATCATGGCCAAGTGGAAGGTACATTACTCATTTGTGCCATACCCATACCAGTAGTATATGATACCGGAGCAACACACTCTTTGATTTCCTATGAATTAGTTAAAGTGTTAAAATTAAACTGCATTTTGGTTGAAACCCCATTGCTTGTACAAAGTCCCCTAGGAAGTTCTAGTGTTTTGAACATGAATTGTGTGGATGTGGAGTTAAACATAGGAGGAAATATTTTTATTTCCAATTTATATGTTTTAAATTACCCAAATATAGGAGTTATATTGGGGGTAGATTGGTTAAGGCAATTTAAAGCCATAATTAATTTAGACTCATCCACCATATCATTGCAAAATTCTAGAGGCCAGAGGATCACAGTTCTATGTGAAGTAGCTAAGGAAGGAAAATTGTATCATTTAGTTGACATAGAAAAAGATCTGAGTGAACTAACCATTGAAGAAATTCCCATAGTTAATGAATACTTGGATGTGTTTGGGGAAGTTAAGGGTGTTCCACACCACAGACCAGTTGAGTTCCAAATTAATCTCATTCCAGGAGCAAGTCCAATAATCAAGAAACCTTATAGAATGGGGCCAAGTGAACTGAAAGAATTGAAAAATCAGTTGGAAGAATTAGAAGGCAAGGGATTTATAAGGCCAAGCAATTCCTGCTGGGGTTCTCCAGTAGTGTTTGTAAGAAAACATGATGGTACCTTGAGAATGTGCATAGATTACAGAGAACTAAATAAAGTAACCATCAAGAATAAATACCCATTGCCTAGAATAGATGATCTCTTTAACCAACTCAGTGAAGCTAAAATATTTTCTAGACTAGACTTAGCATCAGGATTCCATCAAATGAAGGTTGAAGACTCAAGTGTTAAGTATACTGCATTTAACACAAGATATGGCTTATATGAATTTTTGGTTATGCCATTTGGTTTGACAAATGCTCCTTCATATTTTGTTGATTTGATGAATAGAATATTTAGAGATTATTTAGACAAGTTTGTACTGATTTTTATTGATGACATTTTGATTTATTCTAAGACAGTGGAAGAGCATAAAAATCATTTGCATTTAGTTTTGTCAAGACTAAGGGAAAATGATTTAAAGGCAAAATTTTCAAAATGTGCATTTTGGAAAGAAGAAGTGCATTTTCTTGGGCATGTTATCTCTGCCAAAGGAATATCAGTAAACCCTAATAAGGTAGTGGCAATCCAAGCATGGAAAAGGCCTAGTACCATCAGTGAGATTAGATCATTTATGGGGATGGCAGGATATTATAGGAGATTTATAAAAGATTTCTCAAAAATATCATCACCACTTACCAATTTTACTAGAAAGAACCAAGCCTTTGTATGGACAGAAAAATGTGAGCAAGCTTTTATCAAAATAAAGGAAGCCTTGATTAATGCACCAGTATTGAGAGTGCCAGAAGGAAATGAAAATTTGGTTGTGTACACTGATGCAAGTGGCTCTGGGTTAGGGGCTGTGTTGATGTAGCAAGACCAGGTGGTAGCCTATGCATCTAGGCAATTAAAGCCACATGAAACCAGATATGCAACCCATGATCTTGAACTAGCAGCAGTTGTGTATGCTTTGAAACTTTGGAGACATTACTTGTTAGGTGCCAAATTCATTTTGTACACTGATCATAAGGCACTGAAATATTTATTCTCACAAAAAGATTTGAACATGAGGCAACATAGATGGGTAGAGTTCCTAGCTGCCTATGATCTAGATATACTGTATACACCAGGCAAGGCAAATAAAGTTGCAGATGCCTTGAGTAGACAACATGCCAAAGTAGCCATGTTGATGATGGAAGAGTTTAGGGATTTGTCTATACTTACTGATTTGGAAATTGAGGAAAACAGTAAGGTACAAATGATGCCCATTGAAGAAGGTGAAGGTAAAGGGAAATTAAGTATGATATCTCTGCAATCAGATTTACTTCTTAAGATTGGGAAAATGCAGGAACAAGACCTAAACATGGTGGAAAAGAAAATGCTCATATCAAAAGGGGAGGAAGTAATAAATTATCAAGTTGATAAAAATGGTTATTTAAGGAATAAAAATAGGATATGTGTTCCAGAAAATATAGAATTGAAGGAGGAAATATTAAATGAGTACCATAGGAGTAAGTACTCCATACACCCAGGTAGCACCAAGATGTATCAAAATTTGAAAAGAAATCTTTGGTGGAAGGGGATGAAGTCAGATGTGGCCAGATATGTTGCAAGGTGCATGACTTGCCAACAAGTCAAGGCAGAGACACAAAGGCCATCAGGACTGTTGCAACCCCTTAGTATACCACAGTGGAAGTGGGAGGATATATCTATGGATTTCATAGATGGTTTGCCTAGATCTAAGAAGGGAAACACAAGTATATGGGTAATAGTGGATAGGCTAACTAAGGTAGCACATTTTATCCCAGTTAAAACAGAAAGAAATGCTCCAAAATTGGCTCAAATATTCATGAAAGAGGTAGTAAGGTTGCATGGCATACCCAAAACCATTGTGAGTGATAGGGATACCATCTTCACCTCAAGGTTTTGGAAAAGTTTTCAAGAGGCCATGGGGAGTGAATTGTGCTTAAGCACTGCCTACCATCCACAATCAGATGGTCAAACTGAGGTGGTGAACAAAGTCTTAGAGGATTTGTTGAGAGCATGCACACTGGACTTTGGAGGCAACTGGGAAGACCACCTCCATCTAGCTGAATTCACATACAATAACAGTTACCAAAGCACCATAAGGATGGCACCATTTGAAGCCTTATATGGCAAGCCATGTTTATCACCTATATGCTGGGTAGAGACTGGAGAAAGGGCTGTTCTTGGACATGAATATGTTAAAGAAACTACAGAGAAAATTGGGTTAATAAGAAAAAGAATAGCAGCAGCTCAAGATAGGCAAAAGAAATTTGCAGATAGGAAGAGAAAGCAAGTGGAATATGAAGTGGGAGACTTTGTTTTCATCAAGATTTCACCTATGAAGAAAGTCATGAGATTTGGCAAGCAAGGTAAGCTTACACCAAGGTATGTTGGACCCTATAAAATTCTGGAAAGAATTGGTTCATTGGCTTACAAATTAGAACTACCAGAGGAAATGAAAGCAATGCATAATGTTTTTCATGTGTCCCAACTTAGAAGATGGGTACATGATAAAGAAGACATTTTGGAAGAGCCTACCAAAATTCAAATAAATCCTGACTTGGTTTATGAAAAAGAACCAGTGGGGATTGTAGCCAAGGAAGAAAAGAAATTAAGGAGCAAAACCTTGAAACTAGTTAAGATCCAATGGAGTAGTGATCCTAATGACTGCACATGGGAGTTAGAGGATAAGATTAGAATGGATTATCCTAAGCTTTTTGCAAATTAAAAGGTAATTTTTTTTTCTGGAAAAATTTGTTATGCATGGTTGATATGGTTGAATTTGTTTGCTTATGCATATGTTTGATAAGTTTTCAGAAAAGAAAATGATGCTTGATATAAATGTTAGAAAAATTGTGAGGACACAATTCCTAAAAGGAGGGGTGAATGTAATACCCCAAAATTTTGTGAAAAATCATTTTTGTAAAATGATTTAATTTTTGAAATATTTAGATTTAAATATGGTGAAATTTCTGGAATAAATAGTGTGCAAGTATATGTGTGCACGTGCACACTGAAATGGCACAAGGAAGAACTCCAGATTTCTTGGATTTAAAACAAGAATTAAAAAGCAATACAAACATGATTTTGCAACATGGATATTTGATTTCTGGGATTATATGGATCATCTTAGAAAATAAGAAAAGTAAGTTTTACTTTAAATCAGTAAACAGATTTTATTTAAAACCCAGAAAAGAAAATTATACATATATATATGTTATAAGGATTTGTAAACCTGTGTACATATAGGTGCATATGTTTCTGAAATTAAAGAGGAATTAAATAAGCCTAGATAAGATATGTATACAAATATACATTTTTTTAAGTACTGAAAAGTATATATATATATATAAGCAAGTGAAACTATAACATTAAAATGACATGAAATGTGATACAAGTCAATATGCTTGTGTAGGCAAAAATAGCAAAGGGAATTCTCAGGAATAATTAAAATATAAAATAGGATAGTCACACTTTTAACATGACTAGGTGAGTGGCCATTTTCTGAAAAGTAAAAGAAAGAAAATGCAGCCTTTAAATTGGTTAATATGGCCGGGGTATTATGAATGAAAAATGCATGATGCTAGCCAGGACAGAAATGGAATTCTGTTTTAACAAAACCCTAGTGGAAAAATGCATATAAATAGGCAGTTTTAGCCAGTAGAATTATCTTTACCCCGAGCTGCACAAAAATAAGAAAAGAAGAAAAATATTGGAAGGAAGGAGAAAACACTCATACAAGGATTTTCTGGATTAATAAGAGGAAATATTTAGGTGAGTAACCTCACTGAGTTCATGGCATTAAGACCTGAGATGAGGCAGCCACTTTTTATATTGCCATTTATATATTTCTGGTTTTGATGTATATGATTTCATCAATGCTTTTTGGATGTCTTATTTTAAATCTGATATGATTTAATATGGATGATTTTGATGATCTTTGATTGGTTGAGACATTTGTCTTTGGATGTGTATCATACTGTTTTATTTATACTCATAAATGTTAAAGTCTAGGATCTTAAAATTATATAGAGAATACTCTCAACTGTTATAGATCTATGGCATGGAAACTTTACAAAAAAAATGTTGGGAGCTGCATTATACTTGGTATAAGTGCTGAGGCTTGAGAAGAAAAATGTTAAGGGTGCAATAGAAATTTTCTAAGTGCTGAACCCTTAATCAAAAAAAAAAGAAACTCACAAGTAAAAATTATGATTGAACCAGATCCTGAATCTGAATCAATCATAAATGCTTGCAGATCAATATAATAAGAACATGCCATGCCTCTTTTACAGTTGAAAATATTCTTATATCTTACTGAGATCAAGACATATTGACCCCATTTAGGAAATAACTGTCTGCTTATTTCTGAGGAAAATTATGCTAGGAAAGATTATGGATGTTTCCATGTTTGCAGTGACATGTTCACTTAGCATATTTGATGATAGGATTTAAGACAATACACTAGTAAATAAAACTAGGGAAGGGAAGGCCAAGAAAGCTGCTGGAATGCTTGTCATATTTGAAGTATGCAAGTTGGCACATGGTTTGTTTAAGCCCTGAGATCTTTGTGCAATGATGTGAATTAGTTCATTGCAATGTGTCCCAGTGATTCCTTAATAGCAGATGAGGCAGGGATTTAAATTGAAATTATACAACCTGTAAATGAAGAAATAGGAATATGGATATTTCTTAGGTTGAATGGTATGGAACCAAGATGGTTCCAGTGAATGCAATTGTTGCAAATAGATAATTCTGTTTGCATGATTATGTATGCAAGTGTAAGAATGATAAAAGAATATATCATACCTGAATCAACTTAATTATACTATGTTAAAGTAAATGATGGCAGGAATTTGCTTAAATAACTAATTGGTGCTCTTATATTCTCTATTGCTTAATATCATGAATGTATTGATGTTACTCATACCAGATCATAGATCTGACCCTTGTTTGCTCATGGCATATGGGGTGTCTCATTTTAAAATGAGGCAGCCACTCATGCTCTTTCAGGTAACCCAGGCACTAAGTAAAAATGAAGTTATGGCTATTATGGAGGAGTGAATGAACATGCTAGCTAGTTTCAATAAGAGCTTAAATTGATTATATCTGCATGTATTCAGGAAAAATTTTATGTTTCTAAGATTTCCAGTCATGTAATGAATTCTATTATGGTTAGATGGACTAGTTGTATCATGTTAAATATATTGTTATGCACTAAGGTTTAAAATCTAAAAGAAATATCTGAGTGGGAAACAAGGAAATGATCTTAAGTATTGATATGGATGCTTGGAAAAAGAAATATGCATATGTAGTTGAGCTACTGTTTTGCATAATTTATATTATGTATTAGTTAATCTTGAGACATAACAGAGCACTGAGTTTTAGAATAAAATCTGGATTTAGCTAGAAGTAAACTTATAAGGATTATAGTTTCTTTTTACTGAAATGCTTTGTAAATAAGTTTGAATTCATTTCTGAATCGTATTGAGAAAAGTAAAATGTTTTTAAAGGCTTCAGACATAATGCAATGAATGGTATCTCCATTGTTTTGAACTAGTGTGTAGCAGATACAGGATACATGAATTAACCAGCTTCAAATAAATGATGTATTGGTTGATCATGATAGATTGTATTTTGAAAATAAAAATGCATTTCAAAAGCTTAGTACATTTAGCAATTGTTTCACCACAATCATCTTTAAAAGTTTAAGACAGATAAGCAATGTAAACTGGTTTGAACAAACAAAACCTGGCAACACTTCATATACTCTGAAGTTTAGGTAGATTCTGGTTTGTAAAATGCAAATAAAAGAATGGTCAGATTAACCATATGGTTAGACCATAGGTCTGGCAAATTGTTCACTTCAAATCAATGAAGCAAGGAACCATTTGAACCCAGTTTTCTGGAAAATGAGCAAAGATATTGACATGTACATGTATATCTGTGTACATGTTGATATTTGGGCAAAAATATAAACCTAAATTCCTAAAACAGTTGTAGGAAGGGGTTTCAAAAATGATAAAGCAAGAAATATTGTTTTGTATGTTAGATTATAGGAAAAAATTAAATATATATGTGCAGATATAGGTAGATATCAGAATTCAAACCATACAGGAGAAAAATAAAAAGAAAAACAAAAATTGGGTTTGAACCGACCAGCATAGCACTCGAACTCGTGACCTTTCATGTATAAGTTAGGCGCGTTTCCATTACGCCTAGATGTTGCTTGTGTTCACTTAGGATCCACTTTCTTTTAGCCTGAGTTTGATACTATACAGATTTTAACACAATCATCCATATTATAAGCTTGCTTTCCACTGATTATTACTTGATCGTTTCTTAATTAGAATAACAGACTAAAGTACATGTTTCCAGTGGATTCTATGGTCAAAAATCAATTAATCTGAATTGCTAAAATCTAAATCAAACAGAATGTTCTTGTACAACAAATAAAAAAAAAGTATATACTCTGAATATAAACAAGAGGAACACATACATCTTCATATGTATGTGTATGTTTTTAGATATACACTGATATATTTATATTGGTAAGTTATTTTGATCCTGGATATATTTTGTTTATTGGAGAAAGAAAATGACCCTGGGAAATATATTTGTAATGAATGATATATCTATATATCATCTCTTAAAAAAAAATCCTTATGAAATTAGGGTGGAAATAGGAGGGTCATTTCAGCGGTATAATGCTCTTGCTTCATTCTGGTCATGGCAGCGTTTACTTCATCAACCTTTTTTAGGGCCTCCATTTCAGATTTACGAGAAGACTCAGCCTCCGCGTTGAGCGCTTTTATGATTCGGTCATTGTGACCCTACTCCTTCTCAAGCTTCTCAATGGTGACGCCCCGATCGAATGCCACTTTGGACGCTTTCCTCGCGGCCCGTGCCCATTCCCTGTACTGGAAGAAGATGTCTGCAACATAATCATGGATAGTGGTTTCAGCGGTTGGCGGAATTCTCCTCAAGTGCGGAGGGAAGACATAACCATCAAAGCAGATGTCGGGAAATTCCTTTCTCATCTGTGCCAATTTAAGCGCTCCTTCACTGGACGCATCAGTCGGGACCGGTGTGGTAGCCGAAGAGGTGGCTATTTCAGTCCTGCGCGGAGGATCGGGCCTCGAAGCTTGAGAAGGTGGCCTAGGCCGTGAAATTTTAGGAGGACGAATAACTGCTACCGTAGGAGGTGCGGAGGTCCTGGCAGGAGGAGAGCGAGATCGGGATCGGTGAACGTATCCCCTGTCTCTGTTAGACTTCTCCTGACCAGAGTGTCCTGAGTCGTAATCCCTCTCGCCCTCTCTCCTGCGTGGCTCATGATAACGGCGCTTGTTGCGCAAACTACCAAGCACAGAACTTTGCCCAGACATCGTACCTGAAAAGCAAACCACGAAAAATCAGTAGCCGTTTGCAATATGTTGTTTAAGGTTAGGAAAATGTGTTGTGCCGTGAAGAGTGTGTGAATGTGTAACCCCCCGGACCAACCAGAAGTGTCAATCGCACTGGCAGGAAGAGGCTCGCTAACATCGACGATATGTCGCGGTCCACCCAATTCAACGTCGTGTTGCTCGGGCTCGATGTCTAGGATTGGAGGGTCAGCAGGCCCTTCGAATTGATTTTCAGCTTGCAGGGAGGGTGCCTCCGCAATTCTAACTCCTGACAGGGGGCGGTGTAAAACCACCGACTTCCGCCTCCCGGATTTAGGCTGTTTGGAGGCCACCGCTTTGCCTTTTCTCTTTTCATCAGAATCCGGGATTGCATTAGTAGGTCCGACCAACGGTTCCTCGTCGGTATGAGTTCTTTCGGAATCGGGTTCCTCAATTATCACAACCCTGGGTTTCTTCCGCTTGACCTTTTCTCTGGAGACGGTCTTTAATGCACCATCGAGCCTTATGCTCTGCCTCCGCCCGATCAACCCAAGAACTCTAAGGTTCTGGTCCGTCGGTAGCAATTCGATATTCCTTTCTTCGCTAGGGATTTCTTGAAGGACACGAACTATCTCTCTATAGTAGCCACCTTTAGGTCGCTGGATTATTGCTGAAAGAAAAGGAATAGGAGATATGAGTTTAGTTTCATTCAAAAATTGCCCCGTCAATTACTTGGGAAAAAGACAATGCTTACGTCTAAACAGCCATCTTCTGGCAAACCCCGGCGGACATCGGACATAGAACCACTATGACTTGAAGTAGCTCAGCCTAGTCCATGACCCCGTGACAACTTGGCAGTTTCTTACAGACTCCAAGAATGTAAAAGATGGGCTGTCAGTTCGACTTTTGAAGTTGAAGAGGTATCTTATCTCGGTCGGGCGGGGAGGTCGGTAGAGGTATTCCATAAATGCGATGAACAAGCCATTGAGTGAAGCATATCCATTCGGATGTAGCTGAGACGGAGCAATATCCAGGTAAGCCAACACTTCTCTTATATAATCGTTGAACGGAGGAAGTGTACCGGCTGCGCATGCATGTCGATTAAAGGCAGTATACCCCTCCAGGGGATTGTGTGGTCTGTCGTCCGGTGCAGGCAACATTACATCGTCCAACGATAAGCCATGCCTCAAGCATATTCTCCCTAGCATATATTCAGAGATGTTAGACGGGACAGAGTCAAGTGGACTATTATTGAAGGACGCATCGGGCAACTCATCCGGAGCTGGACCAATAGCTTCGGCCTCGATGTCCGGAATCTCAAGTCTGGAAGGGATAAGATTCTGAGTTTCTTGCTGCTGCGAACTTGACGGTTCCATAACTGGTTAACTCACGAGAAACCATCATTAGATGATAAAAAGCCCGTGCATTCCCCCGTGTAAAGTGTGTGTTGTGCAGTGCAAATGTCGTGCGTGACTTGAGCAAATTCTGTGAAATAAGCCGAAATGTGTAAACGGCAAAACTTTGAAAGTCAGCCTGGAAGTGACCGTCATCGCTGACCGTTATGACCACACAATCCGAATGCTAGATGGTTGATTCAAGTGTAAGTCCGTTATATATTCGTTAAGTTACAGTTCCGTCGACGAGCCTCAAAAGGCAGTCAAATATGCAGTCCTGTGGTCAAGTTCAGTTACGCAAGGTAGATGCTCGTCGAAGTTGAAGGTCAAGGTATGCAAAAGTGAGGCTCATTAGAATTATGATAAAGAATGGAGTTCATTCAACTCCATCATGATGTCAGTTCGAATCGGTCAGATGGAGTTCGTTCGAACCCATCAATGTATCAGTTCGAATCGATACCGGTAAGCGCATTTCGAGTCGATTATGAGGGGCTGAGTTCGTATCGATCAGAATGAGATAACTTCGCATCGGTCCTTGGTTGCTTGGTTCGTACCGATCAGAGAAGTTTTAGGTTGACATCGATGACGCTAGAATCGACAGTTTTCATATCGATCGTAGACGCAAAATTTGCGTTGATCCGAAGCAAAGGGGTTCGTATGACTCATTCATTTGTATCAACCATTTCGTATCGGTACGATCAACCGCCTGAGCCATTGGTTCGAACTGCATTGACACTAGTTCACTCCAAGAATCGATGCGAAATTCAGGAAAAATCTCATCGCTCTCACCAATTCAAACATAACCCCCATATCGATTCAAAATCGCCCTCTCCGTCCTTTCTTCTCCAATCTGCATAAATAGCCATGGCCATCATAGCTTCGAGCCAGATCTGGTTTTACCAGTTGCCAGAATGACAGATTGATGAAGAGAGAGCGGATCCGTGGCAACTTCGTCATTTAGATTCGCTGTTGCCTACCTAGTTTGGAGCTTGGATTCGAAGATCTGGAGGAACAAGTTTGATCGAGTCGAAAGTGTGGAGTTGTTATCTCTTCCCAAATCGATCGCAAGAGGCTAAAGGCAACAGTAAAAACAGAAAGTGAAAAAGTGAAAAATGGGCTAAGTCCCAGGTATTTATATGGAGTCCAGGGTGGAACCGAGTCGATTCGACTCTCAGTCAACCTGACCGGTCGCAACCAGTCAAATGGCGCTTCAAAGCGAAGGTCCGTTTCGAACCCACCAGACTTCCTCGATCCGAGATGCGCAGAGAAGCCACCTGAAGATAATGGACCCCATCGATTCGAAGCACGCGTTCTCAGCGAAGCAGGCTTATCGATACGATCACAGAATTCATATCTGTTATAATCCATCAATACGAATAATCATTTCGTATCCATCGAGTCAGCCCGCATCGATACGAAGAAAGGTTTCCCAACTTTTAACATTGATTCATGTGGGGATCAATACAAGAAAATGGTAAAAGGCGGTCATCAGACATCGTTTCGACTCAAGTTTCAAATCAGTTCGAGAAGGGATTAATGCGAGGTTCAATAACGACAAATGTTGATGACGACTCGCAAACTTGTGGCTTTTCAAAGCACGTCATGTTTTCACAAGACGTACTTTGGGGGGCAAATGTTATCCCGCCTTTTTGCAAGGCCAGGACACCAAAGAATTGATTGGATTCCAAATATCGCTTATCGTGGATATCGATGAATCTTGTCCAAGTCCAAATCAAGCTACAATTGATGAGACGTGGCTAGTAGAACAAAGGAAGCCAACGTTCCAAGTTTCAAGCCAATCCGGGTTCATACACTCAGGATATGAATGATTCGAATTGAAGGGAAGGGCCCAGGTTTCGTATCCATCACTTTGAGAGATTTCGTATCCATCACTCTGGGTGGTTTCGTATCCATCACTGAAGCCCTAGTTCGGATCAATCAAGGTTCGTACCAACCAGCTTCGAATCAATCGAAGTACCCAGGTTCGACTCGGTTAGCTTCGAATCCATCGAGCTCGTATCGATGGATTTCGTACACATCAGCAGTTGAAGCGCTTCGTATCCATCAGCCAACGTCTGCTTCGCATCCATCAGATCTCCTTCATTCGAACCCATCGAGTTCGCATCGATATAGACTCGTATTCATCAACAGGTGACGTGTATCGCAACCATCAGTCGACGACCACTTCATGTTCAACGAGTCAATAAACTGGGATGACATGCCATTCATCGAACCAAATGAGGCGAAGTATATGGAGTCGAAGCAGTCAATGCGGCGCAAAGACCGGATCGAGACGAAGCGCGCGCGCCACATCACTTCAAGAGCACGTGCAGCCAGCAAGGCGAACGGATGAAGTCGAATTCATGGAGACGACCCGGATAGCCTACGAGAATTCACATTTCGTATCGACGATATCTCGCAAACCAATGATCCAAATCCAATGAAATTCCCATGAGAGCTTGCGTACACACTGAAGCAGGTCTCCACCAAATTTCGGCTTAATTGGACGTCATCTTGATCGATACGAAATGGATTCGTATCGATCACAGATCGAGGCCAAACTTTCTGGAAACGGTCGAGTGGGTCCCCTCACGTGTCAGACCAAGTCTCCCGGAGTTTGGGCGAAATCTGAGCCTCCTACGCCTATAAATAGAGCCCTAGAGCCAACAGAAAAGGGATCTTTTTCCTCTGAAGCGTCCAGACTCTGCCGGATTGAGACTTGCACCATATCCTTGCTGCTGATTTCGAATTCCAAACTGTAATTCACTGTCGTTCGCTGTAATTGCTTGTAATCATCGAAGGAGAATCAATAAAATCATCAAAACTTCATAGTGGACGTAGGCATTACGCTGAACCACTCTAAACTGCTTGTCATTGCATTTTATATTTCTGTCTGCTGGAGTTTTTGTTAGATAATCTCTGTTTTACATTTACATTCTTCATTTTATCTCTTCAAATAACTCCCGAAGAGTGTTGTGCCCATTTTTGGTACAAACAATAACATCACTTAACCGTATTCGCTTTAAAATTCAAGGATTAAATATAAACACTTCCACTTTACACAGTCTGAAATTTATAAAATAGTGTAGATAGTTATAAATAGTTTAGCATAGTTTAAAATAAATTTTAAATAGTTAAAATACTCTAAAATAGTTTAAAAATAGTTTAAATGGATTTAAGATAGTTTAAATAGATTAAACTTAGATTAAATAGATTTAAAATAGATTAGATAGATTTAAAATAGATTAGATAGACTTAAAATAGATTAAATAGATTTAAAATAGGTTAAATAGATTTAAAATAGATTAAATAGATTTAAAATAGATTAAATAGATTTAAAATAGATTAAATGGGTTAATTAGTTTAAAATAGGTTAAAATAGATTTAAATTGGTCAAATATATAAAAATAGATTAAAATAAATTAAAATAGTTTTAACTTGATTAAAATAGTTTAAAATAGATTATATTAGTTTAATAGTTTGAAAATCTTAAAAATTAGGATTTTTAAAATAATATATTTTTAAACGGTTTATATTAAAATAATAAATTTGTAATTAATATCAAATTAAACTATTTCTTTCATTTCAACACATCTGGACCATGTCCAGCTTTCAAATCAACAAACCCAATTTTTGTCTTTCAGTTCAGATTCTCATTTAAAGCCATTAAATCAATATCGATTTCAAATCCAAGTTCGAACTATAAATTCAACTATTTTAAATTCAGTAGATTTCAAAGTTACATTTCAAATGTATTCAATAACTCAATTTCGATAAATTTCAGTTATACTTCAAATTCAACTTTAAAATTTCAATTAAAACCAATTTCAAATTTTAACATTTAAAACTCTGATTTTCAAGAATAATTCAGTTTATATAAATCAAAATTTCTTCAAAATCTCATTTAACTAAATTTAAAATTTAAGGGTTTAAAATCGTTTAATTTAACCAATCCGATGTCCATATATAATTTTCTACCATATGGTCAAGTGATACAGACATATATCATTTCAATCCGTAATAATTTTAAAATTTATAGGTATATATCATTTCAACCTGCAATCCTAAATTTTACTTCAAATCCATGAACTGCTCGAGTCTATCATTTTAACCCATAATGATTTCTCCCTAATCTATCAGATTGTTTGTGCAATGACCATAATTCTTAACCAAAAATTTTTTTTTTTTTTATCATACTTAGCTAAGACTACCTAGGGTCATCCTTCCCTATTCTCATATTATCCAGGATCTTTCACAATATAAAAACATTGTTTTAAATCTAAATCATTCCTAACATACATATATGAAGATATCTATGTTATATTCTACTAGAATCAGAGCATGATAATATGTAAGTAGAAATCCTTTTAAATCTATTAAAATGTGATAATTCCCTGATAAAAGATTAATTATTGTATCCTGATTTTTGACCATAGAATCCACTGGGAACATGTACTTTAGTCTGTTATTCTAATTAAGAAATGATCAAGTAATAATCAGGTGGAAGAAAGCTTTTAATATGGATGATTGTGTTAAAGTCTGTATAGTATCAAACTCAGGCTAAAAGAAAGTGGATCATAAGTGAACACAAGCAACATCTAGGCGTAATGGAAACGCGCCTAACTTACACATGAGAGGTCACGAGTTCGAGTGCTATGCTGGTCGGTTCAAACCCAATTTTTGTTTTTCTTTTTATTTTTCTCCTGTATGGTTTAAAATCTGATATCTACCTATATCTACACATATATACTTAATTTTTGCCTATAATCTAACATACAAAACAATATTTCTTGCTTTATTATTTTTGAAACCCATTCCTACAACTGTTCTAGGAATTTATGTTTATATTTTTGCCCAAATATCAACATGTACACAGATATACATGTACATGTCAATGTCTTTGCTCATTTTCCAGAAAACTGGGTTCAAATGGTTCCTTGCTTCATTGATTTGAAGTGAACATTTGGCCTGACCTATGGTCTAACCATGTGGTTAATCTGACCATTCTTTTATTTACATTTTACAAACCAGAATCTACCCAAAACATTGATACTCCTTCTTTTCAAAAGCATGTTTATATATGTATGAATCAGACACCTTGTGATCAGATTTATATCATCCTTCCTAACCATAATTCTCTTTTAAAAATGCATATTCAGGGTATATACACTTTTACTTGCATTTGGACATATATCAATATCATGACTTGAAAATATAACAGTTATAATTCTTTCTGGATTTTCCCAATATAATTTCCTATATATCTATCTTTTGAAAGGACTTAGGATGAACTATAATCATCATAAAATGATTATGCTTATAAAATCCAGGTTTTTCCTCTAAATCAAAAACAACTTTAGCAAATAGATTTTCAAATCAGTTTAACATCAATATCCTTAATACATACCAAACCAGAAATAACCAGAAACAACATAACACGTATTTCTTACAAGTTCTTCCTACTTAATACATTTAGATAGCCATATCAATCAGGAAATACATGCATGAATTAACACATTCTAGCTCTTATTTCTAATTATCTTAGCATTCTCTATTCCATATCTTTTTAATCTTGCTTACTTAGCTCCATCACAACCTGCAAAAGCATTAGTGGCTGCCCCATTATGAATGAGACACCCCCATGTGCCATGAGCAATAAGGGTCAGATCTATGATCTGGTGTGAGCATTTCTAACATATCCATGATATTAAGCTAAGGATACAGCATAAATGTACCTTGCATAACTTGACAGGTATTATCATGAATGATTAATGTATAAATTGATCAGGTATTCCCATATACATACACAAGAGCAAACATATGCATTAAAACAATTTTTATCTGGAACTACTAAGGTTCCTCATACCAACCCTAATCCCGGAAAGACCCAAGTTTCCTATATCATCATTTAAGGTTGCCTTTTCTTCTTATAAATTCCTGGCCTCATCTACTATAAGGAATCAAAGGGACACATTGCCATGAACTAATTAACATCATGGCACAAAGATCTCAGGACTTAAACAAGCCATGTGTCAACTTGTCTACTTCAAATAGGACAAGCATTCCAGCAGCCTTCTTGGCACAAAATCCTTAGTTATATTACTAAGTGTATTCATGTTCATTTTATCAATGATAGCTAGGTGTACAGACCACTTATATACATGAAACATACTAGTTACCTTGCAGACATAATATTGCAAGCAAGTTAAAGGTTACTTTCTAGAGGTATAACACCCAGTCATTCCATCTCACATTATTTAGCATATAAACACCCTATTCAAACATATACCAGAATGTTTGCAACTGAGAATAAATGCATGGCTCTATTGGGTTTATTTTGATTTTGCAAGCAACTATGTTTAGCCAGATTTTTAATCTTGTTTAAACATAATTTTTAGGCTTGTAAATTTTCTGTTTGGTTTAGGGCTCAGCACTTATAGAGAAAGACTCCATTGCACCCTTAACCAATTATTTCAAGCCTCAGCACTATACCATTGTATATGCAGCTCATAGTTTTTTTTTCTTCATTCTTTGTCTTAAGCCATGATTCAGACTAGTTACAAATACTCTCTTACATGTTCTTTAAGGTTTTGGTATAACATACAGGGATGAAAATAGAACAACAAAGTTATACATCCATCATAGCAGATCATATCTCATCAAGCATTCATGAAACCATCAGTAGTCAACATGGTTTGCAAATCAAAACATGCAAAATATAGCATATAAAAGCTTGGCTGCGTAATCTCAGGTCTTAATGCCATGTATATGAGTGAGGATACTCACCTAAATGCTTACACAAGCTTAATCCAGAAAACCCCTCAAATCTTTAGCCTTTTCTTCCTCTTCTTCCTTAGGTTAATTAATTCAGTGAGAGAGTAGTTTTCTGGTTAGGCTCTTGATTTATATAAGGGTTCTACCTAGGGTTTTGGGTGATGCAAAATCCCTATTTTAGCCCAAACCAGAATCATGCATTTGGCATTGCATATTCTCTCCCTCCTAACCCTTAATGTCCCGGCCAATATTTTAAAACAAGGCTAAGTTGTGCCCATTTTCTTTTCTTTTCAGAAAGTGATTACTTTAAGTATTTTTATTATACTTACCTCAAACATGATAATGGTGTGACTTTCTATTTTCTGTCTTTATACATTTGCTTTCTTGCACTTTAGTTCTTACTATTTTAGTGCTTCTTTTACTTATTTTTCCTTTATTAATTTTCTGCTCAAATAATATCTGTGTATATACATTTATACAACTATGGGTGTTAGTTTAACTTTAACCTTCTTTTATTTGCAGAAAACATGTGCATTCTTATATGCATTTCTACACTCCTATTATTCAAATAAAATTTCACTTATTCATTATAAATCAATGTTCTCTTCTATCTTAATTTCCAGACAAGTCATACATATGCATATATATATAGATATATATATATATATACATATCCTCAGGAATTTTAATATTCATGTCTAGGCCTATATTTCCTTTATTTAAAACATTTTATCTAAATGTTTTCCTTCTTTGTTTTATTATTCAGGAATTCTGGATTTTCTCTTAGTGCCATAACTAGTGTGCACGTGCACACATGCACACAACCTTGCACCACTGAAAATCCCACCTATATAATAATTCTGATTTTTCCCCCAGAATTTTAATCATTTATTTAAAAAGGATTTTCCTCAAAATCTTGGGGTATTACAATCACCCCTTCTTTTAGGAATTGTGTCCTCACAATTTGCAACATAATCTTTGAGTACTTCTAATTTCTTAGGGAAAAATTATTCAGCATATGCATGAGCAAATCAATTAGTCACTGTCTATCATACATATTAAACTTTCTTAGTAATCTAAGAATTTACCTTTTAAATTTGCAAAGAGCCTAGGGTAATCCATCCTGATTTTATCCTCTAGCTCCCAAGTACAATCACTAGGATCTATACTCCATTGAATCTTTACAAGCTTCAATGTCTTGTTTCTTAATTTCTTTTCTTCTCTTGCCACAATTCCCACTGGCTCTTTCTCATAGATTAGATCTGGATTAATCTGAACTTCAGTAGGCTTTTCTAAGATTTCCTCCTTGTCATGTACCCATCTCCTTAGTTGTGACACATGAAACACATTGTGCATTGCACTCATCTCCTCTGGAAGCTCCAGCTTATAGGCTAGTGAGCCTATCCTCTCCAAAATCTTGTATGGTCCAACATATCTGGGTCTGAGTTTTCCTTGCTTGCCAAATCTCAAGACTTTCTTCATTGGTGAAACCTTAATGAAGACATAATCACCTACTTTGAATTCCACTGACTTCCTCTTTGCATCAGCATATTTCTTTTGCCTATCTTGAGCAGCTGCCATCCTCTTTCTCACCAGTCCTATTTTCTCTGTGATGTCCTTGACATATTCTGGCCCTAGGATAGCTTTCTCTCCTGCCTCATCCCAACACATAGGTGATAGACATGGCTTTCCATATAGGGCTTCAAAGGGTGCCATTCCAATTGTGCTTTGGTGGCTATTATTGTATGTGAACTCAGCCAAATGGAGATGGTCCTCCCAATTTCCTCCAAAGTCTAACACACATGCTCTAAGCAAATCCTCTAAAATCTTGTTTACCACTTCTGTTTGCCCATCTGATTGGGGGTGATAAGCAGTGCTTAGGCACAATTCACTCCCCATAGCTTCTTGGAAGCTCTTCCAGAATCTTGAAGTGAAGATTGTATCCCTATCACTCACTATAGTTTTAGGAACACCATGCAACTTTACCACTTCTCTCATAAAAGTTTGGGCTAGCCTAGGTGCATTTCTGTCTGCTTTTACTGGTATGAAGTGGGCTACTTTAGTCAGCCTATCTACAATTACCCAAATACTTGTATTTCCCCTCTTGGATCTAGGAAGACCATCTATAAAATCCATAGATATGTTTTCCCACTTCCACTGTGGTATGCTAAGTGGCTGCAACAACCCTGAAGGTCTTTGGGTCTCAGCTTTTATTTGTTGACAAACCATGCACTTAGCAACATGTCTAGCTACATTAGACTTCATTCCCTTCCACCAATAGTCCCTTTTTAAGTTTTGGTACATCTTGGTGCTGCCTGGATGTATGGAATATTTGCTCCTATGGTACTCATTAAGGATTTCTTCTTTCAATTCTATGATGTTTGGGACACATATCCTACCCTTGTACCTTAGGTATCCTTTTTCATCAATGTGATAATCCTTCACTTCCTCCTTCTTTAATAGGAGAGACCTTTTTTCTGCTAAGTCTTGATCTTCTTCTTGCATCTTTGCCACCTTCAAGACCAAATTTGATTGTAAAGTAATTAAACTTAACCTTCCTTTACTCCTTTCTTCCTCAACTATCTCCATACTTATCCCACTGCTCTCATCTACTTCCAAATCAGTGAGCATGGTCAAGTCTCTAAACTCCTCCATCATCAACATGGCCACTTTTGCATGCTGCCTACTCAATGCATCTGCCACTTTATTAGCCTTGCCTGGTGTATAAAGTATATCTAAGTCATAAGCAGCCAGAAATTCAACCCATCTGTGTTGTCTCATATTCAAATCTTTCTGTGAAAAGAGATACTTTAAGGCCTTGTGATCAGTGTATAAAATGAACTTTGCACCTAATAAGTAATGCCTCCAGAGCTTCAAGGCATATACTACTGCTGCCAACTCAAGATCATGAGTTGCATATCTAGTTTCATGGGGTTTTAGTTGTCTAGATGCATAGGCTATGACCTAATCTTGCTGCATCAACACAGCCCCTAGCCCTGACCCACATGCATCTGTATATACAACTAATCCCTCATTGCCTTCTGGTACTCTCAACACTGGTGATTTTACCAAAGCCTCCTTGATCTGGGTGAAAGTTTGTTCACACTTATCAGTCCATATAAACTTTTGGTTCTTCCTAGTCAGGTTAGTGAGTGGCATTGCTATTTTAGAAAATCCTTGTATAAACCTCCTATAGTATCCTGCCATCCCCATGAATGACCTAACTTCACTAACATTGTTAGGCTTCTTCCATGCTTGGATTGCTACTATCTTATTGGGGTTTACAGAAATCCCTCTAGCAGAGACAACATGTCCAAGAAAATGTACTTCCTCTTGCCAGAACACACACTTAGAGAACTTTGCTTTCAAATCTTTTTCTCTTAATCTAGATAAGACCAAATGTAAGTGGCTCTCATGTTCCTCTATTGTTTTAGAATAGATTAGAATGTCATCTATAAAAATCAGAACAAACTTGTCTAAGTAATCTCTGAATATCCTATTCATTAGGTCTACAAAGTAAGAAGGGGCATTTGTTAGCCCAAATGGCATAACCAGAAACTCATACAAACCATATCTTGTGTTAAATGCTGTATATTTAACACTTGAATCCTCAACCTTCATCTGATGAAACCCAGATGCCAAGTCTAGCCTAGAAAACACTTTAGCTCCACTGAGTTGATCAAAGAGATCATCTATCCTGGGTAATGGGTATTTGTTTTTGATGGTTACTTTGTTTAATTCTCTATAATCTATACACATTCTCAAGGTACCATCATGCTTTTTAACAAATACTACAGGAGCACCCCAGCATGAATTACTTGGCCTTATAAACCCCTTGGCTTCTAATTCTTCCAACTGGTTCTTTAGCTCCTTTAATTCACTTGGCCCCATCCTTGTAGGCTTTTTGATAATTGGGCTAGCCCCAGGCATAAGGTTAATCTGGAATTCAACAGGTCTATGGTGTGAGACACCTTTTACTTCCCCAAATACATCCAAGTATTCTTTAACTATGGGGATTTCATTAATAGCTATTTCCTTGGGATTATTTTCTAATTCAATTAAATGATTTAGCCTGTTTTCTTTGATAGGTTCACACAGAATTGTAACCCTTTGGCCTTTAGAATTTTGTAGTGAAATGGTGGATGCATCTAGGTCAATTATGGCTTTGAATTGTCTTAGCCAATCTGCCCCTAATATAACTCCTATATTTGGGAAATTTAGAACATATAAATTGGAAACAAATGTGTTTCCCCCTATGTTCAAATTCACATCCACACAAATCATATCTAATACACTAGAACTTCCTAAAGGGCTTTGTATTAACAGAGGTATTTTAGCCAAATTGCAGTTCATTTTCAACCTTTTAACTATTTCATGGGAAATGAGTGAGTGGGTTGCACCGGTATCATATATTACAGCTAAAGGTATGGTACAAATAAATAGTGTACCTTCCACTTGACCATGGTTTTCAGCATTAGCCTCAATTATGGCCTTGCCCCTACCTTCCAGGTTTGCCACTTTCCCTTGTTGCTTGTATTCTGGGCAATTTCTTTTCATATGCCCTTCCTTCCCACATAGAAAGCATTTGAAAGCTCCCCCTTTAAGCTCTGGGCATCTTGGCTTAATATGGCCTTCTTTCCCACAATGGTTGCAAAGTATTTTTCTTTTGGCTTCATTGGGTTTTGCATCTACTGCCTTCTTACCATCTACCTCTCCTTTCTTCTTATCATAAGGATGGTACTTCCCTTTGTTCTTCTTGTTGCTATTGTTTTTGAAGCTCCTAAACTTATCTCTTTCCTTGTCATGCTGCTCAATCTTCAGAGCCAAATCTATCACTTGATTAAAAGTTCTGTCAGCATAAGGTAATATAGCCCTGCTAAGCCCTGGGTTCAATCCCTTGATGTATCTATCATTTTTGGATGCTTCATCAGCCACTAACATTGCCCCATAGGTTGACAATCCCTCAAACTTCTGGGTGTATTCTGTGACATTCATAGTCCCCTGTCTAAGTTTGATGAACTCCTCAAGTAAAGTGGTTTTTGCTGAGGCTGGAACAAACCTTGCCTCTAACATCTCCTTAAATTGATTCCAATTAATATCATTTTCATTCCGGCCAGCTATGATCACCTCCCACCAACTCAAAGCTGCACCTTTTAATTGCCTTGAGGCCACTTGCCTCTTCCTTTGGTCATCTAGTTGCATATCAGTGAAGATCCTCTCTAATGTCCTCAGCCATGCTTGAATCTCCATTACACTTTCAGTTCCTTCAAAGCTCTTGCCTCCCAAATTGGTATAAGTCTTCACTAACTTGGAGAGCTCCTCATATGGGTTCTCAGGTCTGTGCCCAATTCCATCTCTCAAAACTCTCACAAATTCCTGCATGTCAAGCATTTGTGGTGTGCTAGATCCTCCTTGATGATGAGACCCTCTTCCTACCATATTTCTAAAAGTATATGTATTTCATTATATTAGTTTATAATACTTCGCTTTAATTTTAAATTGGTTGTATCTTTCCTATTTAATCATTGTGTATGTCACATGCACACACGTACATTCAGGGAATACTTATAAACAGTCAAATATATCACAAACAAACCTAGTATAAACATAAGCATACAAATATTTTGCTATGTTAATTAAAACATAGCTCTGATACCAAATGCAATGACCCTAATTCTTAACCAAATTTTTTTTTTATCATACTTAGCTAAGACTACGTAGGGTCATCCTTCCCTATTCTCATATTATCCAGGATCTTTCACAATATAAAAATATTGTTTTAAATCTAAATCATTCCTAACATACATATATGAAGATATCTATGTTATATTCTACTAGAATCAGAGCATGATAATATGTAAGTAGAAATCCTTTTAAATCTATTAAAATGTGATAATTCCCTGATAAAAGATTAATTATTGTATCCTGATTTTTGACCATAGAATCCACTGGAAACATGTACTTTAGTCTGTTATTCTAATTAAGAAATGATCAAGTAATAATCAGGTGGAAGAAAGCTTTTAATATGGATGATTGTGTTAAAGTCTGTATAGTATCAAACTCAGGCTAAAAGAAAGTGGATCATAAGTGAACACAAGCAACATCTAGGCGTAATGGAAACGCGCCTAACTTACACATGAGAGGTCACGAGTTCGAGTGCTATGCTGGTCGGTTCAAACCCAATTTTTGTTTTTCTTTTTATTTTTCTCCTGTATGGTTTAAAATCTGATATCTACCTATATCTACACATATATACTTAATTTTTGCCTATAATCTAACATACAAAACAATATTTCTTGCTTTATTATTTTTGAAACCCATTCCTACAACTGTTCTAGGAATTTATGTTTATATTTTTGCCCAAATATCAACATGTACACAGATATACATGTACATGTCAATGTCTTTGCTCATTTTCCAGAAAACTGGGTTCAAATGGTTCCTTGCTTCATTGATTTGAAGTGAACATTTGGCCTGACCTATGGTCTAACCATGTGGTTAATCTGACCATTCTTTTATTTGCATTTTACAAACCAGAATCTACCCAAAACATTGATACTCCTTCTTTTCAAAAGCATGTTTATATATGTATGAATCAGACACCTTGTGATCAGATTTATATCATCCTTCCTAACCATAATTCTCTTTTAAAAATGCATATTCAGGGTATATACACTTTTACTTGCATTTGGACATATATCAATATCATGACTTGAAAATATAACAGTTATAATTCTTTCTGGATTTTCCCAATATAATTTCCTATATATCTATCTTTTGAAAGGACTTAGGATGAACTATAATCATCATAAAATGATTATGCTTATAAAATCCAGGTTTTTCCTCTAAATCAAAAACAACTTTAGCAAATAGATTTTCAAATCAGTTTAACATCAATATCCTTAATACATACCAAACCAGAAATAACCAGAAACAACATAACACGTATTTCTTACAAGTTCTTCCTACTTAATACATTTAGATAGCCATATCAATCAGGAAATACATGCATGAATTAACACATTCTAGCTCTTATTTCTAATTATCTTAGCATTCTCTATTCCATATCTTTTTAATCTTGCTTACTTAGCTCCATCACAACCTGCAAAAGCATTAGTGGCTGCCCCATTATGAATGAGACACCCCCATGTGCCATGAGCAATAAGGGTCAGATCTATGATCTGGTGTGAGCATTTCTAACATATCCATGATATTAAGCTAAGGATACAGCATAAATGTACCTTGCATAACTTGACAGGTATTATCATGAATGATTAATGTATAAATTGATCAGGTATTCCCATATACATACACAAGAGCAAACATATGCATTAAAACAATTTTTATCTGGAACTACTAAGGTTCCTCATACCAACCCTAATCCCGGAAAGACCCAAGTTTCCTATATCATCATTTAAGGTTGCCTTTTCTTCTTATAAATTCCTGGCCTCATCTGCTATAAGGAATCAAAGGGACACATTGCCATGAACTAATTAACATCATGGCACAAAGATCTCAGGACTTAAACAAGCCATGTGTCAACTTGTCTACTTCAAATAGGACAAGCATTCCAGCAGCCTTCTTGGCACAAAATCCTTAGTTATATTACTAAGTGTATTCATGTTCATTTTATCAATGATAGCTAGGTGTACAGACCACTTATATACATGAAACATACTAGTTACCTTGCAGACATAATATTGCAAGCAAGTTAAAGGTTACTTTCTAGAGGTATAACACCCAGTCATTCCATCTCACATTATTTAGCATATAAACACCCTATTCAAACATATACCAGAATGTTTGCAACTGAGAATAAATGCATGGCTCTATTGGGTTTATTTTGATTTTGCAAGCAACTATGTTTAGCCAGATTTTTAATCTTGTTTAAACATAATTTTTAGGCTTGTAAATTTTCTGTTTGGTTTAGGGCTCAGCACTTATAGAGAAAGACTCCATTGCACCCTTAACCAATTATTTCAAGCCTCAGCACTATACCATTGTATATGCAGCTCATAGTTTTTTTTCTTCATTCTTTGTCTTAAGCCATGATTCAGACTAGTTACAAATACTCTCTTACATGTTCTTTAAGGTTTTGGTATAACATACAGGGATGAAAATAGAACAACAAAGTTATACATCCATCATAGCAGATCATATCTCATCAAGCATTCATGAAACCATCAGTAGTCAACATGGTTTGCAAATCAAAACATGCAAAATATAGCATATAAAAGCTTGGCTGCCTAATCTCAGGTCTTAATGCCATGTATATGAGTGAGGATACTCACCTAAATGCTTACACAAGCTTAATCCAGAAAACCCCTCAAATCTTTAGCCTTTTCTTCCTCTTCTTCCTTAGGTTAATTAATTCAGTGAGAGAGTAGTTTTTTGGTTAGGCTCTTGATTTATATAAGGGTTCTACCTAGGGTTTTGGGTGATGCAAAATCCCTATTTTAGCCCAAACCAGAATCATGCATTTGGCATTGCATATTCTCTCCCTCCTAACCCTTAATGTCCCGGCCAATATTTTAAAACAAGGCTAAGTTGTGCCCATTTTCTTTTCTTTTCAGAAAGTGATTACTTTAAGTATTTTTATTATACTTACCTCAAACATGATAATGGTGTGACTTTCTATTTTCTGCCTTTATACATTTGCTTTCTTGCACTTTGGTTCTTACTATTTTAGTGCTTCTTTTACTTATTTTTCCTTTATTAATTTTCTGCTCAAATAATATCTGTGTATATACATTTATACAACTATGGGTGTTAGTTTAACTTTAACCTTCTTTTATTTGCAGAAAACATGTGCATTCTTATATGCATTTCTACACTCCTATTATTCAAATAAAATTTCACTTATTCATTATAAATCAATGTTCTCTTCTGTCTTAATTTCCAAACAAGTCATACATATGCATATATATATAGATATATATATATATATATATACATATCCTCAGGAATTTTAATATTCATGTCTAGGCCTATATTTCCTTTATTTAAAACATTTTATCTAAATGTTTTCCTTCTTTGTTTTATTATTCAGGAATTCTGGATTTTCTCTTAGTGCCATAACTAGTGTGCACGTGCACACATGCACACAACCTTGCACCACTGAAAATCCCACCTATATAATAATTCTGATTTTCCCCCCAGAATTTTAATCATTTATTTAAAAAGGATTTTCCTCAAAATCTTGGGGTATTACAGTTTGGGTATGTATCATTTCAATCCATAGGGAACTTGTAGTGTTATAACATTATAAAAATATAACATCCAATCATCTAATATCAAAAATCAAACATCCATCACAATCACCATTCAAACCAATCAATAAACAATAAAAAGTGATTGATTTACAATAACGGGTATTAACTGGTAATTTAGAATTTAATATTAAATTAATGGCAATAATGTTCAATAAAAGTCAGATTTAATGGGAATGGCAATTTAAGTATACGAAACGTTAACCAATCAATTTCTAATCGCATCATAAATTCAATTTAACCAACATAAGATAATCTAGTAGTTGTGAGTGGGTTAAAACACTCACCTTTGATTTCTAATCGATTTGAAATCCAATATAAGGCCCAAAATTTAACAGTCTCAGAATTCATCCAAACCAGTTCCATAATGTCTGAAATTTCAATACGATCTCAACGGAACAAACCGCGCGTAAATCCAATCTTGTATCAAAAAGTTATGTAAGTTAGAACTTTTTAAAACTTTCAAACTTGAATAAAATCGAAAAAGAAATAACAGGCCGATGAAATCAAGACACATCACCTCAGCAATTTCTCATGCAGAACCTTAAATCGCGACTTCGTTCAAACGTTGACAGCCGCCACCATCTTTCAAAAATCGCCGCCTCCTTGCAAACTTTCCACCAGATCTGATGGCGCCTCTGACTTCGCCACCTCCGGCCGACCACAGCATGCCCACGCGCAAGCTCTCCGATGGTCAGAGCCTCCTCCGCTACCGTTAGAGAAAAACGCCAAATTTGGCGAATTCTGACCATCTTGGCACGGGCGAGTACCACTGATGATCATTGCTCGACGAGCTCTACCACCCCATGTCCTTCGATCGATTCCAGGACAAAGATCCACCGTTAAAAATCAAAATCCTAGTACGAACGGCCAGAGATTATTCATCAAATTCTGGACACATGGAGACCCAAATCGAAAAACGAACTGCAGATCTAGATTGCACTCTTCGAGAGATTTCTAATGATATAAAAATGATATAGTTTGAGAAGTTTTAATTTTTGAAATGGATTTTGATTTGAAATTGAATTGGGATTTAGGGTTTCATATTCTGTCGTTTGAGAAGGAGGAACTGGTAAAAGTAATAGTACGTACAGAAATAAGAAATGAGAAACAATTAGGGTTTATAACAGCCTATATATGGGTAGAGCTGAAATAGAAAGGATGGACTAGATCGATTTAGATTGAAACGATAACAACAACCTGAAAAGCCCATTTCGTTCCCAAAACGAAAATGGATCATCCAATATATCAAAATAGATATTTTCGATATTTTTAAACTCAATGAAACTGGTTTCAAGTCCTAATTCCATTGTATGAAGAAGTTAGCTTTTAAAATCAGCTTATTTCAAATTGATTTCAATAAATTGATTTCTACACGTTTTGAGTTCGTACGATCAAACGACAAGTCCGATCGCTACGAAACTTGAAATCCATAATAATTCACCGTTATGGATCCGATAAAACTAGTTTCGTCGAAATTCGAGATAGTGGCCAAAATGGCTAATTTCACGTTAATTAAATAAATTATTATTAAATTAATTTAATCCACTTTTTATATTCAAATTTTATAACTAACAATTTTTATCATTTTTGATTACCTATTAATTTATAATCCTTTAAAGTAAATTTCCAAGTAAAAACCAATGTGAAATATTACACAGATTACATCGTTCAATATTTAATTGCAACAAATCCATTAATTAATTTTTATTCCAATAAACTTATTTATTTTGATTTACAATCTTATTGTTCAATCAATTATCATATTATGTATATAAATAACATTGGTTTACCATTTATCACATCAATATTCTACAGTTTCCATTTCAATTCATCTTAACTGCAATAATTAATTACATTAATTGCAATTGATTTCCAATTGATTTTCAATGAATTAAATAGTGAATTTATAATTAAAACTGATTAATTATTCTATATTACAAAATTTCAATTTATTTCATACAATTTCACCGTTTAATACAACATTTGGTTTATTTCCTCATTTATAATTTATAACCAAATTTTATATTTACAATCATTTCAATTAATTGAAATTGCATTTAAAGTAGTTATCAATTACCTTAAATTAACACTATTACATTTCATTCTAGTTGTTTTTTCTCGTTATTAAATCTAAAATTTTTAATTTTCCACAACATTAAATCCCAAAACTTATTTAATTAATAAATTTAATTATCGAAACTAACGGGTCGTTACAGTAATAAGTTGGAAAAATGATATGTGGAAAAGGAAATATTGGTTGGTTATTATTAGAAAATAAATTGAGCTTGTATTTTGTTCATGAAGGGTATTGAGCGTGAATTCTCGATTTTAAAGGAAATTCTAAATTAGATTTGGTATAAGACTATATGGGTTTGTGTTATCTATGAATGGGATGAAATACTTGAAATTTTATAGATAGATGTGATATGGAGAATAAAGAAATGGTGTAGAGTTGTATCTTCTGTATATAAAAGGTATTCCAACTTGGATTGGCAGCAAGGATTATATGAGCAGTATTTTTGATTGGTATAGATGAAGGAATTTCGATAACAGATTTTGAGCTATTAAGGTAAACCTTATCTGAGGAATTGAAGGAAAGAAGTACTAGATTAAGTGGATACTAAAGTAAATTAAAGAAGTACCACAGGGTGGTGCGAATTCTAGTTTTCCAGGATGATTGAAGAAAATTATTTGTTGGAAAGATTGAAGAGAAGGAAAATGGAATTTGAAAGTTTGGATATGACTTTGAAAGACGAATAGATATATTCTTTTCAGTCATCCCTCGACTTGAAGAGAGGCTGCCTATTCAAATAAAACACTTTTGAAATAGCGACTTAAAAGTACAGAGTTTACAGTGCATATGAGGTGCATGTAAACAATGTATTATTTAGTCGATCCTTTTTACCTTATCACTATTTTAAGTTAGTATTATCCCTAGGTTAGAATTCCACTTAGATTTAGGATCTTGATTTCTATGGTTGTATTGGTTGAATAGAATAGGATTACCCTTGTTTGGATGCTTGCTTAGCTGTAGGATTTAGGATCGAATGTTTAGAAAATTGAGGAGGTGAAACTTTGTGTATCAATGTAATGATACCACTAAAGTTAGTTTGGAGGTTTGGACAGATGATATATTATTTTCATCAGGTTAAGCTATCTATCATTTCAAATGTTCTTAGGTAAAATAAGGAATAGTATTATGATTTAAGTCTTTTGGATTTGTTTGGGCAAGACACCATCCACTTTTTAGTTGCCTTACCTTAGCAATATAAAAGATGAAGAAAATACTACTATATAAATTAGGTATTAAATATGGGCATTTAGAGATGGTATGAGGGAATGCAATTTTTGTGGGCATGTTTGTGCTAAGGAAACCCGTTGTTATGTGTTGTGGCATTATTGAAACGAGATTGTAGTAGAGATTGCAGAAGTTGTAGACATGCACGTATGACTGAGATTATAATTTGGGATTTAGTTGTGCTTGTAGTAGACTTTGTTGGACTATTTCAAGGAGAACAATTTGATCATGGACAATTGGAAAGTGGAGGAGTAGAACCAATCCTTTTAATTTGATTCCTTTCCAAAGCATTTTCACATTTATGTAACAACCCTACTTTTTGGATGGTTTAAATCGACGATAAACCACACACATCAGACTCAAACCATTCAAAAGGGAGGATTGTTATGGGGTAAATAAGAAAAAGCAGAGAAAGAAAGAAAACAAACACAGAATCTCACAGCGGAATGACAAAATATAATAATCAAATAACAGTTCATGAAGCTGTTTTACCAATACAATTGATTACACCTTTACAATATAGAATCAGAGTTACATATAACAGGAATAAATAAATAAATAAATAAATAGCAGAACAACATGATGTAATGGGATAAATATAATAAATAATAATAAAACTAAATCTTCGTCCTCGTCCTCCAAAGGCAGTCTTCGATACACTGAAAAGCTCAAACTGACCCGAGCGAATTGAAAAGACAAAATACTCGAGTCAGAACTAAAAGATCTTATGTAGGTTAAATCAACAGTAAATAAATATGAGTGTAACGGCGTTAGAGATGTTTACTGGGTTTGACATCTCCTATCCAGTGTCTAACATGCGTGCAATAACTTAAGGGATGTTCGGGATTCCATCTACTAAGGATCTGTTAAACTATCTATATACATAGTACAATACACTATTATAATAGTGTCTACAGTAAATTAAAGTATTAACATAGCATTAAAGCATTACCCATATCACCCCTTAACACATTTTATATAATGTCGTAGTCTATACAGTATTGTAAACTCCACCGTAAACTGGTGGGCTATCAGGGAGCACTCCATAGGTACGACACAAACCAAACTCGTAGAAGGCGCGATAAGGCATGTGACAAGGCACACGAGGCAATGCCTAGGGTAGGATACTATCGTTTTGCGGATCCGGACTGGTGGTAACGCATAGCAGCTACTACAGCACACCTCGGAATACACTCCCATAATCAAAATCGAGGGGTGGTGTAACAACCCTAGATTCTTGTATATTATTTAAATTGGACTTTCTTTTATTTTTAAATTATTTTAAATTTATTTTATTTCAAACATTTCATTTTAATATATAAATGATGATTATTAGGTGAATTATAGTTTCAAACTAGTATAAATTGGATATTTCACTGAAAAAAGTGAATTTCTGGTCAAACTGTTCAATCTTTGACTTTTAAACTTCAAATTTAAATTATATAAAATCTTAAATTTTACCTTTTATTATGAAAATAGATGTAATAACTTGAACACTGCTTTTTGTTTCGTTGAAAACGGAGTTAAACTGTAAAAGTTATGTATATTTCAATATTGAGTGCAATTTGTTTTATTCTGCAATTTTGTTATTTTAAATTTGTATAAATTATATTTTCTTTTTCATATTTTATTTTAATATTTTTTAATATGTTATTTTATGTATATTTTTATCTTTTAATAATTTTAAAGTGATAATATAATTTGTCCAAAGTTTACTTGAATTTATTTCAATTTATAATGCCTAGTTTCCATTTTTCTGCTATTTTCTTCATTAAAATTATATTTAATTAAAATTTATTTATTTATTTTGTGAATTCATTTTTATTTTGTGTTCTTATCTTTATTTATAAATACTTTTCAAGTACATAAAAAATTTCCAAAGTTCATTGCATTTATTTTCAAATTTTCTAGACTAGTTTGCAATTTTGTGCTATTTTCTTATTTTAACCTTATATAATTAATAAATATTTATATATTTTTTATATTTTGTTATATTTTCGAATTTATGACTGAATGTATTATTATTTTCAGTAATATAAACTTATATAAAGAAATTAAAAGAAATTTGAAAGGTTATGACTTTTGATTTGCCTAAGGCCTTTTATCTTCCAACCTTTCACATTTGTAACTTATATTTTCATCAATTAGCCTTTACTATCCACATCTTTCAGATGCATACTCTATTTTCTATTCACGTACATTCATTTTCATTTCTGAAACAAAAGAATTTCGGCCATGGCTATTGAGGAAAGTTTGGGTAATGATTTTCAACTTTTTCTTATTCTTTTTCTACTTGTCTACATTGATTTTTGCACTTGCTCTCTTCTTCTAGGGTTGGCTCCTCCTCAACCAGATCTGGTCCGACCTCCACCACCCCCTTTCTCTGATCATTACCCACCCTACTACACCACCAAGGTAGGCCAAGCACATCCATGGCAAGGAGCACCACCAAAATCAACAAAAACCACCACATATTACACTAGCCGAGCCTAGATTGTTAGCACCACCTTCTACCACCATTTGCCGCCACTACCACCACCACCACCACCTCTGACCTGACCTCCACCCTCTTCCACATCATCCACCATCACCAGCACCCACTGGCCGTGACCCATGACCTATGGCCGAACCTATTTGTGCCAAAGATGTGAGGTTATGTTGCATTGTTTAGCCTTGAACACCTAGTTTATGCACCTAGACTTCACCACTTTGTTAACACATGCTAGGCCGACCTTTAGGAACCCAAACCAGATCCAAACCATGCTATTAGCCATGCCATTTCAGATCTGGAGCTGAAGCATAGATGGTAGAAAGTAAGTGCGAACACTTTGGCTTTGTTTCATGCATTCATTTCTAACATTGTTTTATTGAATTTTTGGGTTGAAAACTCATGTTGTCTATATTTGTTTTGTTTGAATGTGACAAGGCAATTAGTTTTGGCTCTTCCAATCTCAAATCATTATCGTGCTTTCGTGCCTCTGGAAATCCTTGTTGTGTGTTCGTGGTCGTCATCTCCAGCTTATACAAGTGAGTAAATCTCACTAGACTAATATGTACTTATATAGTTGATAAACTGACATCACTTGAATCAGTATATGCATATCATCCTGTTATAACTGTTATATTATGTTTATATGATATTCACCCATGCTTATTTATCTGTTATACCATATGTTACTGTTTATTATGTTATTCTGTTTATTTATATCAGTTTATCACACTGCAAGTTCCCTGTTAGTATAGAAATCACTATGGGTTGAAATGAAACATACCCGAACGGACTTTAGAATAGGGAAAGATCGTTATGGGCTGAAATGATAAGCCTGAGCGACTTTTTATTTATTTTATTTAACTTGGGATTGCGGGTTTGAAATGATAAAACCCGATTTTTCTTTGTAAACTGCGGATTGAAATGATACATATCCGTATCACTTGACCTAGGCTAGAAAATTATATACAGACCCGTGGTTTATATATTTTTCTGAAATGTTTAAAATATTTTAAAAATGTAAATATTATGATATTTTTATTTAAATTTTATTTAAAATGATTTCTATAAAATATTAGTGATTTTCTACAAATTAAATAAGTGAATTAAGTAAATGGTGAAGTAGAATTTGAAACATAAGTTAATTTTGGAATTTATGATTTTGTTTATAAATGGAATTTATGTAAAGTAAGAAAATATGACAAATTTGATTTAAAAGATGAATTTATTGATTTTATTAAGTAAGAATAATTTTTAAAAGTGTTAATGATTTTGTATAAATTAAAATATGAAACAAATGAATATTTAAGCTGAATTTGGAAATATATCTTAAATTGAATTTTGTGAAATTTGTTTAAAAGTGAATTTTTAATTAAGTAAAATAAATGGAAATAAGTTATATTTTGGAAATTTAAACTTAAGTGTTAAGTTAAATTTTTAAATAAAGAAATGAAAATTTAATTGTTATTTAATTTGATTTTTGTATGGAAATTTGACTTTATAAAATCATAGAAATAAAGGTATTTAAATGATTGTTTTAAATGTGAAAATATATGATTTTATAAGTTAAAATGATTTATATTAAAAGTTAATTATGTGTGAAATTGTAAATGAAACTCTGAATTTGATTTGACAGCATTTTTGAAATGTAATGTAAAGATATTACAGCATTGGAAAATGCTGTATTTGTTTTAAATGAACCTAATAGCAAATTTGAACTAAGGGTTATTATAGCACTTTGTTAGTGCTATAGTTGCTAAATTTAACTAAAATTTAATTGAAACTAAATTAAGATATTATAGTATTTTTAATGTTGTCTTTTGTTAATGAACTGTTTTAAAACATAACATTTCGTAGCATTTCCTAAGTGATGTGAAAGTTGAATTTTCATTGTTTTAATAAACTTAAATGGATAAATGATCTTTGAAAAAGATTAAATTTTTTAAATTAAATATTTAATTATTAAATATAATGAATTGACTTTAAATGATTTAAATGGAATAGTTGATTTGGGAAATACAACTATTTTGAAATGTGATTAAATGGTATTTAAATTTAAATTAAATAAATGATGTTTTGAAATGATATTTTGATATTTTGAAATGAATTTGGAATGATATTAAATCTTGGAATGAATAAGTGAAGTTTATATTAGTATTAAAAATATTTGGTTTACTTGTAATTTGAATCTATTTAAAAGATATTGGACTTATGAAATATAGGATAATAAAGCTTTGGAATTTATTTTATAATTTGAATAGTTATTTTGGGATTAAATCTATATTTGAAATTTATAAGATTTGAAATGGTCTATGGAAATTTAATTGAAATAAATGATTGAATTGAATTGAAACTTTGGAAATTTTAATACTTGATTTGAAAGTATAATAATTACACTTTTAAAATGTTTAAATGAATTTTTTTGGTTGAAATATAAACTATCTAAAAAGGTGACTTGAAATGATAATAAATGAATGATATCTTTAAATTTAAAAAGTATTTAAAGTTGAATATTTAGATTTGTACTCAAATGATATTTTGGTATATTAAAATGATTTGAAATGAAGTTTGAAAGGATATGATATTTTGATATATTAAAATGATTTGAAATGAAGTTTGGAAAGATTGATATTTTGATAGATTAAAATGATTTGAAATGAAGTTTTGGAAAGATTGATATTTTGATATATTAAAATGATTTGAAATGAAGCTTTGGAAAGATTGATATTTTGATATATTAAAATGATTTGAAATGAAGTTTTGGAAAGATATGATATTTTGATATATTGAAATGATTTGAAATGAAGTTTTGAAATGATATGATATTTTAAATATATTGAAATGGTTTGGAATTGATTTAATCTTTATTTTGATAAAGATTTGGATTTGAATTTCTATTTTGAAGTATAAACTATTTTTAAATTATAACCACGGGTTATAATAATGATTGGTTGTTAAAGAGACCGGAATCGGATATGGACATACTCTCTGTCGATACCGAAAACCACTTTGACAACTGTGTACGCTGTAACGACCCGTATTTCTACGGATCAAAAAGTTTGTCAAAATCTGGAATTTTCAGCATTTTTAAGTTGTTTCAGATTTTGGATGGAATTTGCCCAAGTCCTAGGTCGTACGCGACCTAAGAGTTGAGTCATGGGTTGTTGGCGACTTAGGTGATAAGTCGTGAGCGACTTAAAGAAAGTCTGCGACCTAAGGGGATAGGCGAGTTAAGAGTTAGGTCGTAACCAAGATTAAGTGCCGCACTGTCTTGAATCGTACCTAAGTATTAGGTCGTTCAGATAATAGGTCGCATGGTGGTTTAGGTCGTGGACAGTTTGGAGCGACCTATAGGGGTAGCGAGTTAAACCCAGTAGTTAACGACCTAGTGTGTGAGCGACCTAAGTTTGGGAGTTGTGTTGTTAGATCGTCTAGATGACCTAAGGCAGTGGATTGGTTAAGTACTAGGTCGGTTCGAACGACCTATAGAATGTTAGCGAGTTAAGAGGGCTTACGACCTAGTGGTTATCTAGTTAGTATAGTTAGGTCGGCAACGACCTAGAGAAGCTGGGTAACAGTGAGCGACCTAGTAGTTTAGTGTTAAGTCGCGTGGGTCTAAGTGTTAGGTCGTAACATTTTTAGGTCGCTAGGCTATTACACTGTTAGATCGCTGGGTTGTTGAGGCATTATGTCGTTAGGTCGCGGATGCGCATTTGGTTAGGTCGTAGAGTCTGGGGTTTGTTAAGTCGGAGGTTGATAGGTCGGAAGAGGCTAGATCGGAGGGGTCTTAGGTCGTAAGTCGGAGACGACTTATGGAGAGCCGAGTTACGACTTAAGAGAATTTTCAGTTATAAATAGGAAGGGTATTTCTCACTTTTTGGGATCCAGATTTCGAAGCGACGAAGTGCTGCCATTTTGAGAGCTCGACTTCTACACTCCTTCACTTCTTTTCTCCACTCTAATCTAGTGCTTCCTTTCATCCAAATCGAAGATCAAGATCGAAGATCCAAGAGCTAAAGTTGAAGATCTTCATCCATTATAGTGAGATTTCTTCGTTTGAAGCGGATTCGTGATAGATCAAGCTTGATCCTTCGCTGTCCAGATCTGAAGCGTGTTGATTTGAGTTTGTTTTGGTGATTTGGTGAGTGGTGATTATCTCTCACACGGATCCAGAGGAGTATATCGGATTGTTGGCTCGATTTGGTGTTAAAATTGGGATTTCCATGCATTTTCTTTATCCTAAGTGTAGATCCATATAGATCCATTGTTCATGATGATGTTACATCCATTTTATCATATGTTAACCTATGCAAGTTCATTCATCAAGTTTGTAGAGATATTGTTCATGTTTTCATGCTTGTTAGACTTTCAACTCTTTAATTACGAAAATGCCATTATTGTTATAATTGTCTACTTAGATCATATTCGAATGTTTGATTGCTTGGATTAATGTTTGATTTGATTGGTTGCTATGAATTAGATGATTGATGGTTTGATTTAGACCGAAGGTGATTCAAAAGCTAAGAGAAAGGCTCTTGAATTGGGAAAGTTGTTCGTGTCATATGTAGCGGTATGATAAAGCTCTTATGCATAGATTTGATGATGTGATGTTGAGATGAAGCTTTGCGAGGATGTGAGGAAGCGAGGCAATCATGTGATGAAGACTTGGTTTAATCCAGACGGGATCATTCCAAGCATGTTGATAACTCGGTGATATGATTCGAGTTGAAGATAATGAATGGATATGAGAATAGTCGTCGAAGAGGATGACTAGGAGGCTTGGGTCTCATCGTTGTTGAAGGTTCTAGCATGCTCAAAGCAAGAGTACGTTTGGGCAGATTCGATAGTCCCAACGGCCAACTGTTGATGGTCGAGTACTCTAGGAAGATTCGATAGTCCTAGGCACGGGCTGCGACGACGTGCAGAGTAATGTCTAGAACCGGGGTTTCCATTAGCCCTTGACGGACGGCTGAAAGAATGTGCCGGTCATTCAATTAACGGTGAAATCGAAGCAATGATAACAGTGATAGCCAGAGTCATGGATGTTTGGTTGTATCATCATTCGGTCTCAAGAGCAGTGTTTTCTGGGTGCTTATCTGATCTTGGTTTAGGCCTTGGGGGTTTGTGCTTGGAAAACATCGCCCTTGACTCGAGTGATAATTGCTTTACTTTAAATTGTATGCTCTGCTATGTTTGCTTTTGCTTAGTGTGTGTTTGGGGGCTATCACTGTAGAAAGAGGTTGGAGTGGGAGGGTTGTATTCCTATTCCTTTTCCTTTATGCTCTTTTGGTATGTTGTTAGTTCATTTACTGCTCACTAAGACTGTTGTCTGACTCAAGGCTTTATGTTTTAATTCTTATTGCCTTGGGCTGTTCGTCCATTTTGGGACGGGCATACTAGGTAGCAGGTGACAGATGCTGTTCTAGCTTTTCACGGTGCTGATATCGAAGACGAGTTGGAGTATTGCATATTGTTCTTTCTTACTATATGTACTGGATGTTCCGCTGCTTTGTATTCTCTGAGTGATATGTAGTGAGGCTTGATGTATTGACTATTTGGATGCTTGTACTATTATGGAGTTTTATATGATGGCATTTTATTCTGTAAAGCTTCACTATACATATGATCTATTGTATTTTGTCCATGCGTTGTGAGTAATACGATAGATTTTGTTGTTTTAATTTACCCTGACAATCGTCCATGGTTGCCTGGCACACTTTACAGCGCATTTTCTCTTGATTCAGTGCATGGGTCATGGGCGGTCGTCACATTTGGTATCAGAGCATTGGTTAATCGATTTTACCCAACGCTCGCTGACGTAACTACGTATGAGAGACGTAATTGTAATTTTGATGGATGATTACTATATATAATATAGTAGCTTAGAAGAGTTTGAGTCCTTTATGCAGTTGTTTCTCTAGATGTTCTGATCATTCCTTTTTATAGATATTGAGAATGAGTCGAAGAGGGAGACCAGCTGCTAGGGAAGGCCGTGCTACTGAGGGGACTGCTGATATGCAGCTATGTTCGAAGCTATGATGACTTCGATCATGAGAAGGATACCAGTTCCGGGGGCAGTAGTTGATGTTGGAGTTCAAGTCCAAACTCCAAAACCAGTGGATTTCGCTAAGTTGTGTAAGGACTATACTGCTCTTGGAGGAAAGGTTTTCTTGGGAACAGAATCAACTATCGAAGTCCAGAGATGGATAGATGCTTGTAGAAGGATCTTTAGTGATTTGGGAATTGATGATGCAACAAAGAGGAAGTTGGCATCAAGGAAGCTTCAAGGGAGAGCCTCTGATTGGTGGAACTCTATTACCATCAATACTGCGGAGGAAGAGATTACTTGGGAGCAATTCCAAGCTAGATTTGAAGCTAAGTTCATTTCTACAGCTCAGAAGTCTATTCTGTTCAAGAAGTTTGTGGAGCTCAAGCAAGGTGGAAGATCAGTCCTTGAGTATGTTTCTGAGTTTGAAGCTTTGTCCAAGTATGCCCGGTCATATATTGAGTCTGCATACCAGAAGAATGAGAAGTTTGTGACAGTCTTGGATAGTTATCTTGGGAGACAGTTGGTGGATCATTTGGACGATTCGTTTGAGAAGCTTGTGGAGAAAGCTCTCAGGCATGAGAGTCTGTTTCCTAAGGAAGGATCTGTTGTTGCTGTGACCAAGGGAGAGTCTAAACCACAGTAGGGTGGAAACTAGAAGAGGAAGCAGCAGCAGCAGAAGGGTAAGGATGCCTGAAGAAGCCGAAAGGCGAGGTGACTTGCTACAATTGTCAGCATAAGGGCCATTTCTCTAAGGATTGTAAGAATCCGAAGGTGCCAATGAAGTGTCACAACTGTGACAAGCCGGGACATTTCAGGAAGAATTGTCCAGAACCGAGGAGGGACAAGCAGATTGTGCAAGCTTATGCTTTGGGAGCTGTTCCGTCGTCTTCGAAGGCTCCTACCACTGAAGAGAAGGGAAAGAGTGTGGTGGTTCAAGGTACTCTTTTCCTATGTGGTGTTCCAGTTAGAGTTCTGTTTGATACTGGAGCGTCGCATTCGTTTGTTTGTAGTGAACTTGTAGGCCGGTTGGGTTTGGAACCGGATATTGTTGATAGGCCATTGGTTGTGACTAATCCAGTTGGGGGTTCGTCCTGTTTGTGTATGTTATGCCGTGGTCTAGTCGTATCGAGTCATGGTTGCTCTTTTGTTTGTGATTGCTTTGTTCTGAACTTTGCGGGGTTCGAAATTATTTTGGGTATGGACTGGCTTAGGAGGTATGCGGCAAAGGTTGATTGTGAGAGGCTGGAAGTGACAGTCGAGAATGTGGAAGGGCGAAAGATTGTGATACGATGTAAGCATGAAGAAGGCGTCTTCATGAGCTTCATGTATTCGCTAGTTGTTCCACGGGATGGACTGTCATCGGTGCCAATCGCTAATGGATTCGAGGATGTCTTTGACGAACTCAAAGGGTTGCCGCCGCATAGAGAGATCGAGTTTCGTATAGATCTAGTTGAAGGAGCCAGACCTGTTGTGATGCCTCTTAGGCGGTTGGCGCCTAGGGAACAGCAGGAGTTGAGGGTGCAAGTTGATGATCTTTTGCAGAAAGGATTCATTCGGCGTAGTGTGTCCGAGTGGGGTGCACCAGTTGTGTTTGCAACCAAGGCGGATGGGTCGTTGAGATTGTGTGTGGATTATCGTGAGCTGAATAAGGTGACTAAGAAGAACAAGTATCCATTGCCGAGAATAGATGACTTGTTTGATCAGCTTCACGAAGCCAAGGTGTTTTCTCAAATGGATTTGGCAACGGGATTTCACCAGTTGAGAGTAGCTAAGGATAGTGTGTCGAAGACTGCTTTTCGAACACCATCCGGTTTCTTTGAGTGGATGGTAATGCCGTTTGGATTGACTAACGCGCCAGCATATTTTGTGGATCTTATGAATAGAGTGTTCAGAGATCAGTTGAACAAGTTTGTGCTTGTGTTCGTGGATGATATTCTGATTTATTCCAGAACTGAAGAAGAGCACAAGACGCACTTGCGTATTGTTTTGGAAATCTTGCGGAAACATCAGCTGAAGGCTAAGTTTTCGAAGTGTCACTTCTGGAAGAGTGAAGTGAGGTTCTTAGGCCATGTTATTTCTGGAAGTGGAAAAGCGGTTGATCCCGCTAAGGTGGCAGCAATCCAGGATTGGGTTAGACCTAAGAATGCATCTGATGTGAGAAGTTTTCTTGGATTAGCAGGATATTATCGACGGTTTATCAAAGACTTCTCCAAGATAGCTGCACCGTTAACAGGATTGACGAAGAAGAACCAAGTGTTCAGTTGGGATGCTAAGTGTGAGCAAGCTTTCAGAATCCTGAAAGAGAGATTGACGAGTGCTCCTGTTCTGACTATTCCTAGTGGGAATGATGAGATGGTGGTTTACACCGACGCATGTGGTACTGGACTTGGAGCAGTGCTGATGCAGAGAGATAAAGTTGTTGCGTATGCAAGTCGACAACTGAAGTCGCATGAAAGGAATTACCCGACTCATGATTTGGAATTAGCGGCAATTGTTTTTGCTCTGAAGATGTGGAGACATTATCTATTGGGAGTTCGATTCGAGTTGTTTACGGATCATAAGTCGTTGAAGTATCTTTTCTCCCAAAAGGATTTGAATCTTCGGCAGCAACGTTGGCTAGAGTTTTTGGCATCATATGATTTTGGTATAGCTTATACTCCGGGAAAAGATAACGCAGTGGCAGATGCGTTAAGTCGAAGACATGCAGGATTGGGAGCCATGTTTTCAGAATGGAAGAATCTCTAGTATTTAGCTGGATTTGACTTCAGGCCCAGATGCGAATTGGAACCTGAGATGTTGGCAAACTTATCAATAAGACCGACTCTTGTGGAAAGGATTGGCGAGAGTCAAAAGCGAGATGATAAGATTGTCAAGATTATCCATGATTTGGAATCTGGATTAGAACCAGAAAAGGATAAAGGATTCGAGGTCAATCGAGAGGGTTGGCTTCGGAAGCAAGGACGACTAGTTGTTCCCGATATAGATGAATTGAGGAGTGAAGTTCCGAAGGAAAGTCATCACTCGAAGTTGACAATTCATCCGGGTGGAAATAAGATGTATCGGGATATGAAGAGAACCTACTACTGGGAAGGCATGAAGAAGGATGTTGGAAATTTTATTTCCAAGTGTATGAACTGCCAGTTGGTAAAAGCCGAACAGAAGAAGACAAGTGGATTACTTCAGCCATTAGAAGTTCCTACATGGAAGTGGGAGCAGATATCGATGGATTTTATTGATGGGCTACCTAGAACCAGAACGGGAAATGAAGGGATTTGGGTCATTGTGGATCGTCTGACCAAGAGTGCGAGATTCATTCCTGTTCGATCGACTAGGACTGCATCAAAGTTGGCCGAGTTGTATGTTAATTGGATAGTTCGATTCCATGGTATTCCGAAGAGTATAGTGAGTGATCGAGATCCATTGTTCACTAGTGGATTTTGGAAGAGCTTCCAGGAAGTTTTGGGAACCGAGTTGTGTTTGAGTACAGCTTATCACCCTCAAACAAATGGTCAGACCGAGAGAGTCAACCGAGTTTTGGAAGATCTTCTTAGAGCTTGTCTTTTGGATTTCGGAGGATCATGGGAAGATCACCTTCATTTGGTGGAGTTTGCATACAACAACAGTTACCAGTCAAGCATTGGTATGGCACCGTATGAGGCATTGTATGGAAGACCGTGTAACTCTCCGACATGTTGGATAGAGACAAGAGAAATGTTGATACTTGGGCCAGAGATGATTCGACAGACTTCGGATTGCATAGAGATCATTCGGCAACGAATGAAGGCAGCCCAAGACCGTCAGAAGAGTTATGCCGATAAGCGTCGAAAGGATTTGGAATTCGATGTTGGTGATATGGTTTTTGTGAAGATTTCTCCACTGAAGAATGTTATCCGATTCGGGAAGAAAGGAAAATTGACTCCGAGATTTATTGGACCATTCTCGATCATCGAGCGAATTGGAAAGCTCGCCTATAGACTGGAGTTACCTGAGAAGATGTCGAGTGTGCACAATGTTTTTCACGTATCATATCTACGGAAGTATGTGCACGACTCAAGTATGGTGGTTTCTGCTGATAGCTGTGAAGACTTAGAAGTTGATCCAGTCGATAGAAGACCTCGTAAGCCGCTTCGTGTTGTGGGAACCGACACGAAACAGCTTAGGAGGAAGGTAGTTAAGTTGCTCAAGATACAATGGAGTGACGATGATAACGACTGTACGTGGGAGGTGGAAGAGAGGATGAAGGCAGCTCATCCTGAACTCTTCAAGGTATGGCCCTAAGGTGTCGTGTCATCTCACGATATTGTAACTTGTTCTAGTGTAAGAATTCTGTACGCTAAGCTAGAATTGGATGCATGGTTTGTTGATTGTTATGGTTGGTAGGCGTACATAATAGTTTTGATTGCTTTGTTTGTTTGGAATTTCGGGGGCGAAATTCCTAAGGGGGAGAGAATGTAACGACCCGTATTTCTACGGATCGAAAAGTTTGTCAAAATCTGGAATTTTTAGCATTTTTAAGTTGTTTCAGATTTTGGATGGAATTTGCCCAAGTCCTAGGTCGTACGCGACCTAAGAGTTGAGTCATGGGTTGTTGGCGACTTAGGTGATAAGTCGTGAGTGACTTAAAGAAAGTCTGTGACCTAAGGGGATAGGCGAGTTAAGAGTTAGGTCGTAACCAAGATTAAGTGGTAGGTCGCACTGTCTTGAGTCGTACCTAAGTATTAGGTCGTTCAGATAATAGGTCGCATGGTGGTTTAGGTCGTGGACAGTTTGGAGCGACCTATAGGGGTAGCGAGCTAAACCCAGTAGTTAACGACCTAGTGTGTGAGCGACCTCAGTTTGGGAGTTGTGTTGTTAGATCGTCTAGATGACCTAAGGCAGTGGATTGGTTAAGTACTAGGTCGGTTGGAACGACCTATAGAATGTTAGCGAGTTAAGAGGGCTTACGACCTAGTGGTTATCTAGTTAGTATAGTTAGGTCGGCAACGACCTAGAGAAGCTGGGTAACAGTGAGCGACCTAGTAGTTTAGTGTTAAGTCGCGTGGGTCTAAGTGTTAGGTCGTAACATTTTTAGGTCGCTAGGCTATTACACTGTTAGGTCGCTGGGTTGTTGAGGCGTTATGTCGTTAGGTCGCGGATGCGCATTTGGTTAGGTCGTAGAGTCTGGGGTTTGTTAAGTCGGAGGTTGATAGGTCGGAAGAGGCTAGATCGGAGGGGTCTTAGGTCGTAAGTTGGAGACGACTTATGGAGAGCCGAGTTACGACTTAAGAGAATTTTCAGCTATAAATAGGAAGGGTTTTTCTCACTTTTTGGGATCCGGATTTCGAAGCGACGAAGTGCTGCCGTTTTGAGAGCTCGACTTCTACACTTATTCACTTCTTTTCTCCACTCTAATCTAGTGCTTCCTTTCATCCAAATCGAAGATCAAGATCGAAGATCCAAGAGCTAAAGTTGAAGATCTTCATCCATTATAGTGAGATTTCTTCGTTTGAAGCGGATTCGTGATAGATCAAGCTTGATCCTTCGCTGTCCAGATCTGAAGCGTGTTGATTTGAGTTTGTTTTGGTGATTTGGTGAGTGGTGATTATCTCTCACACGGATCCAAAGGAGTATATCGAATTGTTGGCTCGATTTGGTGTTAAAATTGGGATTTCCATGCATTTTCTTCATCCTAAGTGTAGATCCATATAGATCCATTGTTCATGATGATGTTACATCCATTTTATCATATGTTAACCTATGCAAGTTCATTCATCAAGTTTGTAGAGATATTGTTCATGTTTTCATGCTTGTTAGACTTTCAACTCTTTAATTACGAAAATGTCATTATTGTTATAATTGTCTACTTAGATCATATTCGAATGTTTGATTGCTTGGATTAATGTTTGATTTGATTGGTTGCTATGAATTAGATGATTGATGGTTTGATTTAGACCAAAGGTGATTCAAAAGCTAAGAGAAAGGCTCTTGAATTGGGAAAGCTGTTCGTGGCATATGTAGCGGCATGATAAAGCTCTTATGCATAGATTTGATGATGTGATGTTGAGATGAAGCTTTGCGAGGATGTGAGGAAGCGAGGCAATCATGTGATGAAGACTTGGTTTAATCCAGACGGGATCATTCCAAGCATGTTGATAACTCGGTGATATGATTCGAGTTGAAGATAATGAATGGATATGAGAATAGTCGTCGAAGAGGATGACTAGGAGGCTTGGGTCTCATCGTTGTTGAAGGTTCTAGCATGCTCAAAGCAAGAGTACGTTTGGGCAGATTCGATAGTCCCAACGGCCAACTGTTGATGGTCGAGTACTCTGGGCAGATTCGATAGTCCTAGGCACGGGCTGCGACGACGTGCGGAGTAATGTCTAGAACCAGGGTTTCCATTAGCCCTTGACGGACGGCTGAAAGAATGTGCCGGTCATTCAATTAACGGTGAAATCGAAGCAATGATAACAGTGATAGCCAGAGTCATGGATGTTTGGTTGTATCGTCATTTGGTCTCAAGAGCAGTGTTTTCTGGGTGCTTATCTGATCTTGGTTTAGGCCTTGGGGGTTTGTGCTTGGAAAACATCGCCCTTGACTCGAGTGATAATTGCTTTACTTTAAATTGTATGCTCTGCTATGTTTGCTTTTGCTTAGTGTGTGTTTGGGGGCTATCACTGTAGAAAGAGGTTGGAGTGGGAGGGTTGTATTCCTATTCCTTTTCCTTTATGCTCTTTTGGTATGTTGTTAGTTAATTTACTGCTCACTAAGACTGTTGTCTGGCTCAAGGCTTTATGTTTTAATTCTTATTGCCTTGGGCTGTTCGTCCATTTTGGGACGGGCATACTAGGTAGCAGGTGACAGATGCTGTTCTAGCTTTTCACGGTGCTGATATCGAAGACGAGTTGGAGTATTGCATATTGTTCTTTCTTACTATATGTACTGGATGTTCCGCTGCTTTGTATTCTCTGAGTGATATGTAGTGAGGCTTGATGTATTGACTATTTGGATGCTTGTATTCAACTATTATGGAGTTTTATATGATGGCATTTTATTCTGTAAAGCTTCACTATACATATGTTCTATTGTATTTTGTCCATGCGCTGTGAGTAATACGATAGATTTTGTTGTTTTAATTTACCCTGACAATCATCCATGGTCGCCTGACACACTTTACGGTGCATTTTCTCTTGATTCAGTGCAGGGGTCATGGGCGGTCGTCACATACGCGGTGGAGTTTCCAGAAAGAAGTAGTATGGTGGCGACGATCCTAAGGTATATACGTGGACCCAACTCCCGTGAGTTGGCATAAGGTGGCTAAAACAGGAGCGATCGACGGGCCAAGGAGGTAGCACCTCTTATCGGACACACTTCTTCGATACCATTCTATTACTTGTGATTGATTTGGTGCGCACCCTTGATTTGGGAGTGTTGTTCGAGGTGGGCGGTAGTGGCTGCTATGTGTCACCACCAGTCTGGATGCGTAATTGGTATATCTACCCTGGCATTGCCTTGTGTGCCGTGTCACCTACCATATCGAGCCCACTACGATTTTGGTTTAAAGATACGACCGCATTAAGGTTCACCATCCCCTTAACGCTATTTTCTATATGATTATACTTTACTAATTAGACACTACTGTATATAGTGTATATTACTACATAATAAACAGTTTAACGGATCCTTAAAGAATGGGCGATCCCAAGCATTCTTTAAGTTACTTGTACCTTTATTACAGTTCACTTGAGTTGGTTTACATTATATAAGTATATATTGTCCTGACTCGAGTGTTTTGTGTTTTGCTTTACACTCAGGTCAGCCTGAGTTATTCACAGATTTGGATTTCCACTCTCTTGGAGATTTGAATCGCTGGAGATTATCTGCTTGTCATGTCCTATCTATTTCAATTCCGTTATTCTACTCAGCTTGTACTTGGTTATTATATTGAGACTTTTGTTGTATTCTATTTCTTCTGTTATATCTTATGTAACTCTGATATATTTATATAGTAGCTTCATGAACTACTATTTCTTTTACTTCCGCTGCATTATTTTACTCTGTGTCTGTGATCTGTGATTATATTTATTTACTGTATATTCTGAGATTTGCCAAATTTTATTTACAACGCGGTATTTTGAGCAATTCAATTCCGACATGTGTGTCTGCCTATGCACTTGGCGGGTGCAACATGATAGGGGGTTCTCGCATTTGGTTTGGTAGCGAGCGGATGACTCTTACTCCTACATGTCCCTGCGGGGTTGGTGCAGTCGAGAGGCTGGCTATAAAGGCAGAACACAGGTACTGCTGTATGCTACGGTGGGCGTTACACCACTGACGCTATCCGTTACAGTTGGTATCAGAGCTTTGGCTTTGAGGCAAAACTCAGCATATGGAGTAGATTTATTTATAGAATCACTTTCGTTCGAGTTTGAATTTTTTCCTCTTGATTCGAATTTCCTTTGAATTTTGGAATGTTCCCTGCGGTTCAAAAATCCATTCGTGTCCCTCACTATTCATCTTCTTCTGATTCTGGAGTATCCCATAACTCCACTTCGAATGATTTTTATAGTGAAATTGGCGGTCTCCCCAATATTCTAATTTTCTTGTAAAGGGGAAAACTCCTTTACAATGGCATCGATTCACCGGAGATTTATATATATCCTCGGTTTAGATGCTAATATCTTTTATTACTCCAAACTCTATCTCCTAAGTTCGAATGTAGATTTATCCCTGAAATCCACATCGATCTTATTCTTTAAGTCACGGTTGACCCGGTTAAGGTTGCCCGCGATTAATTTAAGCTTATCAATCTCCCTACTCAGTTATAATCATCTTGTCTTTTGTGTCCAACCTATCTTCATAACTTTTTTAAAAATTTTACATGTAAATCTATTTTTTGTTTTATATATTGTGTTGTTTGAGTTGTTGATGTTGATTTGGGTTTCCGATCGATTCGTTTGATCAACGCTATCGATAGGATTTCTAAAACACTTTGACAAAACAAACTTACACAATATTATTTTAAAATTTGGTTAATGAAATAAATTTTGATATAAGTAAATATTATGGAACTTAATAAATTGATTTAAATTGATTATTTGAAATGATAATACTTGATTTATCATTCTATAAATGAATTTATAAATAGTTGTTTATAAATTTGATTTGGGAACTAAAATGAATTTAAATCAAGAATTTGAGAATTTAATTTCCGATGGGTTCAAACCTTGTGTTTAAAGTTTTAAAAGGGATATATTATTTAAAGTATTTTTGAATAGAAATTTGTTTCCAAAGAATTTTAAGGTTTTAAAATTTTAGTGCTCTTCTCTTTGTCCCTGGAAAATAATTTCGGTGATGACCGCGGCATCATCGACGTTCATTTTCGAGTTTCGAAGTGAAGAGACCATTCTGTAGTCCTACTACAGTGTTGTTTTGGGAAATTTAATTTATTTGAATTTCTAAAATATGATTTGATTTATAATATGTATAGATATATGATTTAAATTTTATTTTACAAATTATGTACATACATTTATTTATCTCAAAATATATTGAAAGGAATCGGAAATTTTATTCTTAAATTCTATCTTAAATAATAACTTCAAGTATAAGAAGAAAATCAAAATTTTGAATAAATATTCAAGCTTGAAATGATTGAATTAGAATGTTTATATGGTATATTAATTTTAGAAAGTTTTATTTGTATAATTCTCAATTGCATTCCATTATAACTTACCTTAATTTTTAAAAGTTAACAATGTAATTGGATAATATACAATATAAAAAGATTTTTATAAATAAAATTTGAGTGGTTATATAAATGAGGGAATTAGGCATAAGGACAAACTTTGAAAAAAAATTAGGCTGAAGGACACAAAGTTTCATTTTTGGGCTGAAGGACAAACTTTGAAAGAAAATTAGGCTGAAGGACAATGCTAAATATAGTTAGCATTTTGTACAGTGCAAACATTGTACAAAATGCTAATTATAACTAGCATTATATCCAGTTTTACATTGTACAAAATGCTAGTTGTATTAGCATTGTCCTAGTTTGTCCTTCAGCCTAAAAATGAAACTTGTTGTCCTTCAGTCAAAATTTTTATGAAAATTTGTCCTTGTGCCTATTTTCTACTATATAAATATTATACACTTAAATTTTAGTTATAAAAAGATTAACAGAGGTAAATAGACTAAAAGGTTAATTGAATAATTTACAATATAAATGATGTTAAGGGAATTAGGAATAAATTAAAACAGTTATAATAAGTGTAAGTATATTTAACATAGGTGATAAAATATTGAGAGGAATAAATTTAATTTTAATTAGGAATAAAGAAGAATTAAATTTATTGAATGTTATACACTTAATTTTAATCAAATCCATGATTTTTGAAATTGTTAGTTTAAGAAAATTTGATGATAAGATAATGAAATTAGAGATAGTAAGATTTATTTAACTTGTGTAAAATTAATTATCAATTTAAGCTGAAACCATGGAAATTTCAAACCTATTATCTTATTTTGTTTTTCAAACTTATTATCTTATTTTGTTTTCAAACTGTCTTTTGGTTGTCCTTATTTTCCTCATCTTGCTACAGACTGGTATAGGCATCTTTTTATAATCTTTTTGTTTAGAAATCTTTCTATAATCTTTAATAATCTTTGGTACTTATTTTAATCTGAGCATTGCTTGCCATCCACCTTGTTAAACTTACCTATAACAATAGTTGTTAGGTATAATCTCAATCTCCTTGTCATCCTGTCTTAATCTTATTTCACTCTATTTTTTTCTATGCTTTACTGTACTTCATTCCTTTTCGAGGACGAAAAGTTTTGAGTGGGGGAGAGTGTAACAACCCTAGATTCTTGTATATTATTTAAATTGGACTTTCTTTTATTTTTAAATTATTTTAAATTTATTTTATTTCAAACATTTCATTTTAATATATAAATGATGATTATTAAGTGAATTATAGTTTCAAACTAGTATAAATTGGATATTTCACTGAAAAGTGAAATTTTGGTCAAACTGTTCAATCTTTGACTTTTAAACTTCAAATTTAAATTATATAAAATCTTAAATTTTATCTTTTATTATGAAAATAGATGTAATAACTTGAACACTTCTTTTTGTTTCGTTAAAAACGCAGTTAAACTGTAAAAGTTATGTATATTTCAATATTGAGTGCAATTTGTTTTATTCTGCAATTTTGTTATTTTAAATTTGTATAAATTATAATTTCTTTGTCATATTTTATTTTAATATGTGTTGATATGTTATTTTATGTATATTTTTATCTTTTAATAATTTTAAAGTGATAATATAATTTGTCCAAAGTTTACTTGAATTTATTTCAATTTATAATGCTTAGTTTCCATTTTTCTGCTATTTTCTTCACTAAAATTATATTTAATTAAAATTTATTTATTTATTTTGTGAATTCATTTTTATTTTGTGTTCTTATCTTTATTTATAAATACTTTTCAAGTACATAAAAATTTTCCAAAGTTCATTGCATTTATTTTCAAATTTTCTAGACTAGTTTGCAATTTTGTGCTATTTTCTTATTTTAACCTTATATAATTAATAAATATTTATATATATTTTATATTTTGTTATATTTTCGAATTTGTGACTGAATGTATTATTATTTTCAGTAATATAAACTTATATAAAGAAATTAAAAGAAATTTGAAAGGTTATGACTTTTGATTTGCCTAAGGCCTTTTATCTTCCAACCTTTTACATTTGTAACTTATCTTTTCATCAATTAGCCTTTACTATCCACATCTTTCAGCTGAATACTCTATTTTCTATTCACGTACATTCCTTTTCATTTCTGAAACAAAAGAATTTCGGCCATGGCTATTGAGGAAAGTTTGGGTAATGATTTTCAACTTTTTCTTATTCTTTTTCTACTTGTCTACATTGATTTTTGCACTTTCTCTCTTCTTCTAGGCTTGGCTCCTCCTCAACCAGATCTGGTCCGACCTCCACCACCCCCTTTCTCTGATCATTACCCACCCTACTACACCACCAAGGTAGGCCAAGCACATCCATGGCAAGGAGCACCACCAAAATCAACAAAAACCACCACATATTACACTAGCCGAGCCTAGATTGTTAGCACCACCTTCTACCACCATTTGCCGCCACTACCACTGTAACAACCCTATATTTTGCAAATATTTTTAAATCGATTTTTCCAGATTCAAAAGCTTTATTTATGAAAAGAATAAATTTTGTTATTGTAAATATAAACTTTGATTTTTTTTTGTGTGGATTAGAATTCCAAATATGACTAAATTTAATATTTCCAGAAAATGTGAATTTTGGTCAATAGTCAAACTTTGACTTTTAAGTTTAAATTTTAAATATTTGAAATTATAAATTTTATCTTTTATTATGACAATAGATTTAATAACTTGAATACTGCTTTTCGTTTCGTTGGAAACGGAGTTAAAATGTAAAAGTTATGTACATTTCAATTTTTAGTATAATTTGTTTTATTGTGCAATTTTGCCTATTTTAAATTTTATAAATCATATTTTTCTTTCTTATATTTTATTTAATATGTGTCAATATGTTAATTTATGTATATTTTCATCTCTAAATATTTCAAAAATAATAATAGAATTTTTCCAATGTTTACTGTGTTGATTTCCTATTTTTAAAGGCTGTTTTCTTATTTTCTGCTATTTCCTTCATTAAAATTATATTTAAATTAAATTTTATATATTTATTTTGTGAATATATATTTATTTTATGTTATTATTTATGTTTAGAAATATATTACAAGCTCATATGAATTTTTCTAAAATTTATTCTATTCAATTTCAAATTTTCTAGACTAGTTTACTATTTTTAGCTATTTTCTTAATTTAACTTTATATGATTGATAAATATTTCGAAATTTTATCTGGGATTATTATTTTTTCCAGAAATATAAAGTTATAAAAATAAAATAAAGTAATATGAAAGGCCCTAAACCTTCTATCTTCCTATGAGCTTTTATAGTCCACTTTTTTTACGTTTTAACCTAACCTTTCACCAATTAACCATAACTATTCCTCATTCCTTTTTTTCTAGCCTTCTTCCTCCTGTTATTCACAAATTTCAAGCTCCAAAACCGTAAAAAAAGTCATGGCCTCCATCTTGAAAAAAATTAGGTAAATCCCTCTTTTCTTTCTACTTTTTTTTCTTACTTTTTCTATGCAATTTTGCCTTGTTTTCTCCGTTGTTTAGATCGGCCTCTCCCCCTTGTTCCACGGCCACCACCTCCTTCCATCTCTTCCAGACTACCACCACCATCTACCCCACCAGATCTGACCATGGACGAACCCCCTTGATGGCCAAACCCCTCAAACTACAACCTAGATGCCTAGATCCATGCTTATTTCACCTCTACATGCTCATCCACTTCAACCACCACCCAAACCACCACCATAGCCGCCACCACTCCCCTGACCTGACCTCGACACACCCCTCCCCACCTCTGTCCAGTCATGACACACCACAGGCCGAGCCCAATCCCCATGGCCGAGCCCTTGTTTTGACCAAAAACCACCTAGTTGCCTTCAAAACCACATCACCTCCTCATGTACAAACTCCACCTTGTCTTGCCTTGAACCCGAGCTATGTTAGCCCAAACCTGACCCAAAACTTGACCACATCTAAACCACATCAGACCCCAAAGCCATACCAAACAATAGAGAAGGAAAAGCAAAAGACTACGTAGTCGTATCTCCTTTTATTTCAATGATATTGCATTTTAAAGTCATATTGAATTTTGCTGTTTTGATTGTTTGTTTTGGGTTGTACACAAGAGTTGTAGATTGGATTCGCTCTCCACTCAAGTCCGTAGTCTTGTCATCGTGCTTTTGTTTCCATTGTGTCATTGGTTTTGATATCTCCAGCACAAACAGGTGAGTTATTCTCACCAGACAATATGTACCTATATAACTAGTAAATTAACACCCTGTGAATCTGTAGAAATATATTATCATGTTATACTTGACTATGTTATGATCATATGATGTTTATACACCTGTTATATCATATGTTACTGTTATTTAATGTTATTCTGTTATTTATTTCAGTTATCACCATTGCAAGTTCCCTGTAGACTAGAATCACTATGGGTTGAAATGATACATACCCGAACGGACTTTAGAATAGGGAAAAATCATTATGGGCTGAAATGATAGGCCTGAATTGTAACGACCCGTATTTTTACGGATCGAAACATCGTTAAACAGATGATGTTTGGTCACATTGTTGATAAGTCGTCTAGTGTCTACGTCTTAGGTCATAGGAAGATTTGGAGCGACCTAGGCATTGGAATAAGTCATTGGGAAGTTAGGTCGTATGGGGTGGCTTAGGTCGAGTGACCGACTTAGGAAGTGTACGACCTAAGAGATAGATGATCTAAGGAACTGACCGACTTAAGGAGTGTTGGAGTTAGGATGTGAGCGACCTAAGTCTAGCAGTGAAGTCGTAACTTAGTTGAGTCGTGGCCGAGTTAAGGGAATAGTGTGTTAAGCCTAGGTTGTGAGATAGGTTAGGTCGTTTGACCGACCTAAGTATTTGACCGACCTATAGGATAGGCGACCTAAGGTTTTGAACGACCTAAGGGATAGGTCGGCAGCGACCTAAGGAGAACCAGTAGTTAGCGGGTTAAGTGATGTTAGGTCGTATCCTAGCTAAGATGATAAGTCGTAGGCTACCGTGTTAATTTAGGTCGTAGGCGACCTAGGATAGTTAGGTCGTGAGTTTCTGGGTGAGTTAGCGACCTAAGGGGGATAGGTCGGCAACGACCTAAGGAAGAAGTAGTTAGGTCGCTAGGCCATTAATCAGTTAGGTCGTAGCCTATGTGTTAAGTCGTATGGTTTCTGATAGGTCGCGCACATATGCTATGTGTTAAGTCGCGAGCGACCTAGGAGTTAGGATGTTAAATCGTATCTCGTTGAGTCCTGGTTCGTTAAGTCGAGCGCATTGTTAGGTCGGAGACCCTGTTAGGTCGGCATCAGTTAGGTCGCGCGCGCATGATAGGGCGTAGGTCGCGTGGGTGTTAGGTCGGAGATTGTGTAGGTCGTAGGTCGTGGCTCTATAGGTCGTGTACGACCTAATTCCGAGTGACGACTTAAGAGAGGATTTCAGCTATAAATACTCGTCCATTTCCTCACTTTTTGGGATCCGGATTTTGAAGCGACGAAGTGCTGCCATTTTGAGAGCTCGGCTTCTACACTTCTTCACTTCTTTCCTCCACTCTAATCTAGTGATTTCTTCCATCCATATCGAAAATCGAATCGAAGACTGAAGAGCTTAGATTGAAGATCTACATCCATTGAAGTGAGATTTCATCGTTTGAAGTGGATTGGTGATAGATCGAGTTAGATCCTTCGCTGTCCATATCTAAAGTGGGTTTCTTTTGAGGTGTTTAGGTGATTTGGTGAGTGGTGATTATCTCTCACACGGATCCAAAGGAGTATATCGGATCGTTGGCTTGATTTTGGTGTTAAGATAGTGATTTCCATGCATTTTCCTAATCATATGTGTAGATCCATATAGATCCATTATTCATGATGATTTGACATCCATTTTTCTACATGTTAACCTATGCAAGTTCATTCATCAAGATTATATAGATATTTCTCATGTTTTCATGCTTGTTAGACTTTTGACTCTTTAATTACGAAATTGCCATTATTGTTATAATTGTCTATTTAGATCATATTTGAATGCTTGATTACTTGGATTAATGTTTGACTTGATTGATTGCTATGAATTAGATGATTGATGATTTGATTTAGACAAGTTGGTCGAAGATGATTCAAAAGCTAAGGGAAAGGCTCTTGAATTGGAAAAGCTGCTTATGGCATATGTAGTAGATGATGAAGCTCATATGGATAGATTTGATGATGATGTTGAGATGAAGCTTTGCTATGATGATGATGAGGCGAAGTATGAGATGAGGTAGTCTTGGTCTAATCCAGACGGGATCATTCCAAGCAAGTTGATAACTCGGTGATATGGTTCGAGTTGAGGATAATGGTTGGCTCGAGAGGTGCTTGAGCTAGTATGGGAATAGTTGTCGAGGAGGATAACTAGAAGGCTGAGGTATCATTGTTGTTGAAGGTTCTAGCATGCTCAAAGCAAGAGTACGTTGGGCAGATTCGATAGTCCCTGAAGGCTACTGATTGGGTAGTCAAGTACTCTGGGCAGATTCGATAGTCCTAGGCACGGGTCACGATGACGTGTAGAGTTATGTCTAGAACCGGGGTTTCCATTAGCCCTTGACGGACGAATGAAAGAATGAGCCGGTCATTCAATTAACGATGATATCGAGGCAATGATAACAGTGATAGCCAGAGTCATGGATGTTTGGTTGTATCGTCATTCGGTCTCAAGAGCGGTATTTTCTGGGTGCTTATCTGATCTTGGTTTAGGCCTTGGGGGTTTGTACTTGGAAAACATCGCCCTTGACTCGAGTGATAATTGCTTTACTTTAAATTGTATGCGTTGCTATATTTGCTTCTACTTAGTGTGTGTCTGGGGGCTATCACTATAGAAAGAGGTGGAGTGGGAGGGTTGTATTCCTATTCCTTTTCCTTTATGCTCTTTTGGTATGTTGTTAGTTAATTTACTGCTCACTAAGACTGTTGTCTGACTCAAGGCTTTATGTTTTTAACTCTTATTGCCTTGGGCTTTTCGTCCATTTTGGGACAGGCAGACTAGGTAGCAGGTGACAGGTGCTGTTCTTGCTTTCCACGGTGTTGATATCGAAGACGAGCTGGAGGGTTGCATATTATCTTCTTATTATATGTACCGGGTGTTCCGCTGTTTGTATTTTCTCTGAGTGTTGTAGTGAGGCTTATTGTAATGACTATTCTGATGTTTGTATTCAACTATTATGAAGTTTTATTGATGAGATTCTATTCTGTGAAGCTTCACTATATGTATGTTCTATTGTATTTTGCCCATGCGCTGTGAGTAATACGATAGATTCTGTTGTTTTAATTTACCTTGACAATCGTCCATGGCTACCTGGCACACTTTACAGCGCACTTTCTCTAGGTTCAGTGCAGGGGTTATGGGCGGTCGTCACATTTGGTATCAGAGCTTTAGTTAATCGATTTTACCCAACGCTCGCTGACGTAACTACGTATGAGAGACGTAATTGTATTTTGATGGATGATTATTATATATAATATAGTAGCTTAGTAGAGTTTGAGTCTTTTATGCAGTTGTTTCTCTAGGTGTTCTAATCATTCCTTTTTATAGATATTAAGGATGAGTCGAAGAGGGAGACCAGCTGCTAGGGAAGGCCGTGCTACTGAGGGGGCTGCTGATTATGCTGCTATGTTCGAAGCTATGATGACTTCGATCATGAGAAGGATACCAGTCCCGGGGGCAGCAGTTGATGTTGGAGTTCAAGTCCAAACTCCAAAACCGGTGGATTTTGCTAAGCTGTGCAAAGATTATACTGCTCTTGGAGGGAAGGTTTTCTTGGGAACAGAATCAACTATTGAGGTCCAGAGATGGATAGATGCTTGTAGAAGGATTTTTGGTGATTTGGGAATTGAGGATGCAACTAAGAGGAAGTTGGCATCAAGACAGCTTCAAGGGAGAGCCTCTGATTGGTGGAACTCTATTACCATCAATACTCCGGAGGAAGAGATTACTTGGGAACAATTCCAAGTCAGATTTGAAGCTAAGTTCATTTCTACAGCTCAGAAGTCTGTTCTGTTCAAGAAGTTTGTGGAGCTCAAGCAGGGAGGAAGACCAGTTCTTGAGTATGTTTCTGAGTTTGAAGCTTTGTCCAAGTATGCCCGATCATATATTGAATCTTCGTATCAGAAGAATGAGAAGTTTGTGACAGGTTTGGACAGTTATCTTGGGAGGCAGTTGGTGGATCATTTGGATGATTCATTTGAGAAGCTTGTGGAGAAAGCTCTCAGGCATGAGAGTCTGTTTCCTAAGGAAGGATCTGTTGTTGCTGTAACCAGGGAAGAGTCTAAACCACAGCAGAGTGGAAGCAAGAAGAGGAAGCAGTAGCAGCAGAAGGGTAAGGATGGCCAGAAGAAGCCGAAGGGCGAAGTGACCTGCTTCAATTGTCAGTAAAAGGGCCATTTCTCTAGGGATTGCAAGAATCCGAAGGTGCCGATGAAGTGTCACAACTGTGACAAGCCGGGGCATATCAGGAAGAATTGTCCGGAACTGAGGAAGGACAAGCAGATTGTGCAAGCTTATGCTTTAGGAGCTGTTCCATCATCTTCGAAAGCTCCTACCATTGAAGAGAAAGAAAAGAGTGTGGTGGTTCAAGGTAGTCTTTCCATATGTGGGGTTCCAGTTAGAGTTCTGTTTGATACTGGGGCGTCGCATTCGTTTGTTTGTAGTGAATTTGTAGGCCGGTTAGGTTTGGAACCGGATATCGTTGATAGGCCATTGATTGTGACTAATCCAGTTGGGGGTTCGTCTTGTTTGTGTATGTTATGCCGTGGTCTGATTGTATCGAGTCATGGTTGCTCTTTTGTTTGTGATTGTTTTGTTCTGAACTTTGCGGGGTTCGGAATTATTTTGGGTATGGACTGGCTTAGGGAGTATGCGGCAAAGGTTGATTGTGAAAGGTTGAAGGTGACAGTCGAGAATGTGGAGGGGCGAAAGATTGTGATACGATGTAAGCATGAAGAAGGCGTCTTCATGAGCTTCATGTATTCGCTGGTTGTTCCACGGGATGGACTGTCATCTATGCCAATCGCTAATGGATTTGAGGATGTCTTTGACAAGGTCAAAAGGTTACTGCCGTATAGAGAGATCGAGTTTCGTATAGATCTAGTTGAAGGAGCCAGACCTGTTGTGATGCCTCTTAGGCGGATGGCGCCTAGGGAACAGCAGGAGTTGAGGGTGCAGGTTGATGACCTTTTACAGAAAGGATTCATTCAGCGTAGTGTGTCCGAGTGGGGTGCACCAGTTGTGTTCGCAACCAAGGCAGATGGGTCGTTGAGATTGTGTGTGGATTATCGTGAGCTGAATAAAGTGACTAAGAAGAACAAGTATCCATTGCCGAGAATAGATGACTTGTTTGATCAGCTTCACGAAGCGAAGGTGTTTTCTCAGATGGATTTGACAACGGGATTTCACCAGTTGAGAGTGGCTAAGGATAGTGTGCCGAAGACTGCTTTTAGGACATCATCCGGTTTCTTTGAGTGGCTGGTAATGCATGCCGTTTGGATTAACTAACGCGCCAGCATATTTTGTGGATCTTATGAATAGAGTGTTCAGAGATCAGTTGAGTAAGTTCGTGCTAGTGTTCGTGGATGATATTCTGATTTATTCCAGAACTGAAGAAGAGCATAAGACGCACTTGCGCATTGTTTTGGAAATCTTACGGAAACATCAGCTGAAGGCTAATTTTTCGAAGTGTCACTTCTGGAAGAGTGAAGTGAGGTTCTTAAGCCATGTTATCTCTGGAAATGGAATAGCGGTTGATCCCGCTAAGGTGGCAGTAATCCAGGATTGGGTTAGACCTAAGAATGCATCTGATGTGAGAAGTTTTCTTGGATTGGCAGGATATTATCGACGGTTTATCAAAGACTTCTCCAAGGTGGCTGCACCGTTAACATGATTGACGAAGAAGAACCAAGTGTTCAAGTGGGAAGATAAGTGTGAGCAAGCCTTCAGAATCCTGAAAGAAAGATTGACGAGTGCTCCTGTTTTGACTATTCCTAGTGGGAATGATGAGATGGTGGTTTACACCGACGCATGTGGTACTGGACTTGGAGCAGTGCTGATGCAGAAGGATAAAGTTGTTGCGTATGCAAGTCGACAACTGAAGCCGCATGAAAGGAATTACCCGACTCATGATTTGGAGTTAGCGGCGATTGTATTTGCTCTGAAGATGTAGAGACATTATTTATTGGGAGTTCGATTCGAGTTGTTTACAGATCATAAGTCGTTGAAGTATCTTTTCTCCCAAAAGGATTTGAATCTTCGGCAGCAACGGTGGCTAGAGTTTTTGGCATCATATGATTTTGGTATAGCTTATGCTCTGGGGAAAGGTAACGCAGTGGCAGATGCATTAAGTCGTAGACATGCAGGATTGGGAGCCATGTTTTCAGAATGGAAGAATCTCGAGTATTTAGCTGGATTTGACTTCTAGCCCAGATGCGAATTGGAACTTGAGATGTTGGCAAACTTATCAATAAGACCCACTCTTGTGGAAAGGATTGGCGAGAGCCAAAAGCGAGACGATAAGCTTGTCAAGATTATCCGTGAATTGGGATCTGGATTGGATCCAGAAAAGGATAAAGGATTCGAGGTCGATCGAGAGGGTTGGCTTCGGAAGCAAGGACGACTAGTTGTTCCTGATATCGATGAATTGAGGAATGAAGTTCTAAGGGAAAGTCATCACTCGAAGTTGACAATTCATCCAGGTGGAAATAAGATGTATCGGGATATGAAGAGAACCTACTACTGGGAAGGTATGAAGAAGGATGTTGGAAATTTTATTTCCAAATGTATGAACTGCCAGTTGGTAAAAGCCGAACAGAAGAAGCCAAGTGGATTGCTTCAGCCATTAGAAGTTCCTACATGGAAGTGGGAGCAAGTATCGATGGATTTTATTGATGGACTACCTAGAACAAGAACGGGAAATGAGGGGATTTGGGTCATCGTAGATCGTTTGACTAAGAGTGCAAGATTCATTCCTGTTCGATCGACTAGGACTGCATCAAAGTTGGCTGAGTTGTATGTTAAGTGGATAGTTCGATTCCATGGTATTCCGAAGAGTATAGTGAGCGATCGAGACCTATTGTTCACTAGTGGATTTTGGAAGAGCTTCCAGGAAGTTTTGGGGACCGAGTTATGTTTGAGTACAGCTTATCACCCTCAAACAGATGGTCAGACCGAGAGAGTCAACCGAGTTTTGGAAGATCTCCTTAGAGCTTGTGTTTTGGATTTCGGAGGATCATGGGAAGATCACCTTCATTTGGTGGAATTTGCATACAATAACAGTTACCAGTCAAGCATTGGTATGGCACCGTATGAGGCATTGTATGGAAGACCGTGTAACTCTCCGACATGTTTGTTAGAGACCGGAGAAAAGTTGATACTTGGGCCAGAGATGATTCGACAGACTTCGGATTGCATAGAGATCATTCGGCAACGGATGAAGGCAACCCAAGATCGACAGAAGAGTTATGGGGATAAGCGTCGTAAGGATTTGGAATTCGACGTAGGTGATATGGTTTTTGTGAAGATTTCTCCACTGAAGAATGTTATTCGATTCGGGAAGAAAGGAAAGTTGACTCCGAGATTTGTTGGACCATTCCCGATCATCGAGCGAATTGGGAAGCTCGCCAACAGATTGGAGTTACCAGAGAAGATGTCGGGTGTGCACAATGTTTTTCACGTATCGTATCTACGGAAGTATGTGCATGACTCGAATTCAGTGGTTTCTGCTGATAGCTGTGAAGATTTCGAAGTTGATCCAGTCGATAGAAGACCTCGTAAGCCGCTTCGTGTTGTGGAAACCGACACGTAACAGCTTAGGAGAAAGATAGTTAAGTTGCACAAGATACAATGGAGTGACGATGATAACGACTGTACATGGGAGGTGGAAGAGAGGATGAAAGCAGCTCATCCTGAACTCTTCAAGGTATGGCCCTAAGGTGTCGTGTCATCTAACGATGTTGTAACTTGTTCTAATTTTAGAATTCTGCATGCTAAGCTAGAATTGGATGCATGGTTTGTTGATTGCTATGGATGGTAGGCATGCAGAATATTCTTTGATTGCTCTGTTTGTTTGGAATTTCGGGGGCGAAATTCCTAAGGGGGAGAGAATGTAACGACCCGTATTTTTACGGATCGAAACATCGTTAAACAGATCATGTTTGGTCACATTGTTGATAAGTCGTCTAGAGTCTACGTCTTAGGTCATAGGAAGATTTGGAGCGACCTAGGCATTGGAATAAGTCGTTGGGAAGTTAGGTCGTATGGGGTGGCTTAGGTCGAGTGACCGACTTAGGAAGTGTACGACCTAAGAGATAGATGATCTAAGGAACTGACCGACTTAAGGAGTGTTGGAGTTAGGATGTGAGCGACCTAAGTCTAGCAGTTAAGCCGTAACTCAGTTGAGTCGTGGCCGAGTTAAGGGAATAGTGTGTTAAGCCTAGGTTGTGAGATAGGTTAGGTCGTTTGACCGACCTAAGTATTTGACCGACCTATAGGATAGGCGACCTAAGGTTTTGAACGACCTAAGGGATAGGTCGGCAGCGACCTAAGGAGAACCAGTAGTTAGCGGGTTAAGTGATGTTAGGTCATATCCTAGCTAAGATGATAAGTCGTAGGCTTCCGTGTTAATTTAGGTCGTAGGCGACCTAGGATAGTTAGGTCGTGAGTTTCTGGGTGAGTTAGCGACCTAAGGGGGATAGGTCGGCAACGACCTAAGGAAGAAGTAGTTAGGTCGCTAGGCCATTAATCAGTTAGGTCGTAGCCTATGTGTTAAGTCATATGGTTTCTGATAGGTCGCGTGCATATGCTATGTGTTAAGTCGCGAGCGACCTAGGAGTTAGGATGTTAAATCGTATCTCGTTGAGTCCTGGTTCGTTAAGTTGCGCGCATTGTTAGGTCGGAGACCCTGTTAGGTCGGCATCAGTTAGGTCGCGCATGCATGATAGGGCGTAGGTCGCGTGGGTGTTAGGTCGGAGATTGTGTAGGTCGTAGGTCGTGTACGACCTAATTCCGAGTGACGACTTACGAGAGGATTTCAGCTTAAATACTCGTCCATTTCCTCACTTTTTGGGATCCGGATTTTGAAGCGACGAAGTGCTGCCATTTTGAGAGCTCGGCTTCTACACTTCTTCACTTCTTTCCTCCACTCTAATCTTGTGATTTCTTCCATCCATATCGAAGATCGAATCGAAGATTGAAGAGCTTAGATTGAAGATCTACATCCATTGAAGTGAGATTTCATCGTTTGAAGCGGATTGGTGATAGATCGAGTTAGATCCTTCACTGTCTAGATCTGAAGTGGGTTTCTTTTGAGGTGTTTAGGTGATTTGGTGAGTGGTGATTATCTCTCACACGGATCCAAAGGAGTATATCGGATCGTTGGCTTGATTTTGGTGTTAAGATAGTGATTTCCATGCATTTTCCTAATCATATGTGTAGATCCATATAGATCCATTATTCATGATGATTTGACATCCATTTTTCTACATGTTAACCTATGCAAGTTCATTCATCAAGATTATAGAGATATTTCTCATGTTTTCATGCTTGTTAGACTTTTGACTCTTTAATTACGAAATTGCCATTATTGTTATAATTGTCTATTTAGATCATATTTGAATGCTTGATTACTTGGATTAATGTTTGACTTGATTGATTGCTATGAATTAGATGATTGATGATTTGATTTAGACAAGTTGGTCGAAGATGATTCAAAAGCTAAGGGAAAGGCTCTTGAACTGGAAAAGTTGCTTGTGGCATATGTAGTAGATAATGAAGCTCATATGGATAGATTTGATGATGATGTTGAGATGAAGCTTTGCTATGATGATGATGAGGCAAAGTATGAGATGAGGTAGTCTTGGTCTAATCCAGACGGGATCATTCCAAGCAAGTTGATAACTCGGTGATATGGTTCGAGTTGAGGATAATGGTTGGCTCGAGAGGCGCTTGAGCTAGTATGGGAATAGTTGTCGAGGAGGATAACTAGAAGGCTGAGGTATCATCGTTGTTGAAGGTTCTAGCATGCTCAAAGCAAGAGTACGTTGGGCAGATTCGATAGTCCCTGAAGGCTACTGATTGGGTAGTCAATTACTCTGGGCAGATTCGATAGTCCTAGGCACGGGTCACGATGACGTGCAGAGTTATGTCTAGAACCGGGGTTTCCATTAGCCCTTGACGGACGGATGAAAGAATGAGCCGGTCATTCAATTAACGATGATATCGAGGCAATGATAACAGTGATAGCCAGAGTCATGGATGTTTGGTTGTATCAACATTCGGTCTCAAGAGCGGTATTTTCTGGGTGCTTATCTGATCTTGGTTTAGGCCTTGGGGGTTTGTACTTGGAAAACATCGCCCTTGACTCGAGTGATAATTGCTTTACTTTAAATTGTATGCGTTGCTATGTTTGTTTCTACTTAGTGTGTGTCTGGGGGCTATCACTGTAGAAAGAGGTGGAGTGGGAGGGTTGTATTCCTATTCCTTTTCCTTTATGCTCTTTTGGTATGTTGTTAGTTAATTTACTGCTCACTAAGACTGTTGTCTGACTCAAGGCTTTATGTTTTTAACTCTTATTGCCTTGGGCTGTTCGTCCATTTTGGGACGGGCAGACTAGGTAGCAGGTGACAGGTGTTGTTCTTGCTTTCCACGGTGTTGATATCGAAGACGAGCTGGAGGGTTGCATATTATCTTCTTATTATATATACTGGGTGATCCGCTGTTTGTATTTTCTCTGAGTGTTGTAGTGAGGCTTGTTGTATTGACTATTCTGATGTTTGTATTCAACTATTATGAAGTTTTATTGATGAGATTCTATTCTGTGAAGCTTCACTATATGTATGTTCTATTGTATTTTGTCCATGCGCTGTGACTAATACGATAGATTCTGTTGTTTTAATTAACCCTGACAATCGTCCATGGCTACCTGGCACACTTTACAGCGCACTTTCTCTAGGTTCAGTGCAGGGGTTATGGGCGGTCGTCACATGAATGGTTTTTATTTAATTTATTTTAACTTGGGATTGTGGGTTTGAAATGATAGAACCCGGATTTTTCTTTTTTAAACTGCGGATTGAAATGATACATATCCGTATCACTTGACCTAGGTTAGAAAACTATATACAGGCCCGTGGTTATTTTATAAAGTGTTTTGGATATTTTTAAGTATTTTTAAAAATATAAATTTATGAAATTTGATTTAAATAGTTTTTGAAATGTTTTAAAATAAAGAAATTATGATTTTTCTATGAGTTAAAAATGTAATTAATGAATGGTTAAATTGGATTATTGAAATATAACTTAAGTTTGGAATTTGGAATTTTGGTTAAAAATAATATTTAAGTTATATAAATGAAAATGAAAATTTAATTATATTTGGAAAATGGTAAAATATGATAATTTGATTAAATTTGAATTTAAGTGATTTATTAAAGTATTATTGATTTTTCTATGAGTTTAAGTGGTTAAATAAATGAATGTTTAAAAGTGATCTTTTAAAATATAACTTGACTAGGAAATGTGAAATTTGGTTTTAATTAAAGGTTTAAGTTAATTAAATAAAATTGTAAATTTAGTTAAATTGTGAAATGGTAATTTAAATTTGAAGTGTTAAGTTTATTTATTGAAATGTGAAGAATTGGACACTTTTACACTAAAATTTATTAAGTAAATTATTGAAAATTGGATTTGATTATAAGAAATTTATTGTGAAAAGATATATGTTAAATGATATGTAAATGAACATTTTAAATGTTAAAATATGATTTTAAAAATGTTTATGTGTTTTAAATTAAAGTTATTTAATTGCTGGAAATACACTAACACCTGAAATTAACTTTTAATAGCATTCAGAATTGCTATAGATTCTGTTTTGAACTAAAATTGTGTAAAAAGGAGCTATTACAGCATTTCTGGAATGCTGTAGTTGCTGTAGTTGAACTTATAGGCTAATATTGAACTCATGACTATTATAGCATTCTCTGGAAATGCTATAATGGTCTGCAGTCTATGTTGAAATCAAATTTAACCCTTATTTTGAAATCTGAACTATCGCAGCACTTCTGAAATGCTGTCTTTTCTGTTTTGAACTATAATTCAACTAAAACTGAGTTTTAACAGCAGTTTTAAGTGCTGTCTTTGCTGAATTAAAAATGTTTTCAAATATAACTTATAACAGTTGTTTTTAAATGCTGTGAAATGCTGAAATTTTAATAATTAGGGTTTTTGACTTAGTAAACGAACTCAGAATGGTTTGAAACTTTGGAAATTGAATACTTGATTTGAAAATATAATAATTACACTTTTAAAAGGTTTAAATGAATTATTTTGATTGGAATATAAACTATTTAAAGATGATTTGAAATGATAGTAAATGAACGATATCTTTGAATTTAAAAGGTATTTAAAGTTGAATATTTGGATTTGAACTGATAGGATATTTTATTTTATTAAAATGATTTGAAATGAAGTTTTGTAAGGATATGATATTTTATTATATTAAAATGATTTGAAATGAAGTTTTGAAATGATATGAAAATTTAAATATATGGAAATGGTTTGGAATTGATTTAATCTTTATTTTGATAAAGATATGGTTTGAAATGATATTTTATTTTGAAGTAAAGTATTGTTTTTAAAAGTTATAACCACGGGTTATAATAACGATTGGTTGGCAAAGAGACCGGGATCGAATATGGACATACTCTCTGTCGATACCGAAAACCACTTTGACAACCGTGTACGCGGTGGAGATTCCAGAATGAAGTAGGATGGTGGCGATGTTCTTAAGGTATGTTACGTGGACCCAACTCCCGTGAGTTGGCATAAGGTGGCTAAAACAGGAGCGATCTCGGACCAGTGAGGTAGCACCTCTTCTCGGACACATTTCTTAGATATTATACTCTTACTTGTGATTGATTAGATGGCCATCCTCTGATTTGGGAGTGTTGTTCGAGGTGGACGGTAGTGGCTGCTATGCGCTCCATCAGTCCGTGTGCGTAATTGGTATATCTACCCTGGCATTGCCTAGTTGTGCCGTGTCACCTACCATATCGAGTTTTACTACGATTATGGTTTTAAGATCCGACCGCGTTAAGGTTCTCCATCCCCTTAACGCTATTTTCTATATGATTATACTTTACTGATTAGACACTACTGTATATAGTGTATATTACAATATAGTAAATAGTTTAACGGATCCTTAGAGGATGGGCGGTCCCAAGCATCTTCTAAGTTACTTGTACCCTTATTACAGTTCGCTTGAGTTGGTTTACATTATATAAGTACATATTGTCCTTACTCGAGTGTTTTGTGTTTTGCTTTACGCTCGGGTCAGCCTGAGTTATTCACAGATTTGGATTTCCACTCTCTTGGAGATTTGAATCGCTGGAGATTATCTGCTTGTCATGTCCTATCTATTTCAATTCCGTTGTTCTACTCATCTTGTACTTGGTTATTATATTGAGACTTTTGTTGTATTCTATTTCTTCTGTTATATCTCATGTAACTCTGATATATTTATATAGTAGCTTCATGAACTACTATTTCTTTTACTTCCGCTGCATTATTTTACTCTGTGTCTGTGATCTGTGATTATATTTATTTACTGTATATTCTGAGATTTGCCAAATTTTATTTACAACGCGGTATTTTGAGCAATTCAACTCCGGCATGAGTGTCTGCCTATACACTTATAATGGATGCAAATGGTTGAAAATATCGGGTCGTTACAACCACCACCTCTGACCTGACCTCCACCCTCTGCCACATCATCCACCATCACCAGCACCCACTGGCTGTGACCCATGACCTCTGGCCGAACCTATTTGTGCCAAAGATGTGAGGTTATGTTGCATTGTTTAGCCTTGAACACCTAGTTTATGCACCTAGACTTCACCACTTTGTTAACACATGCTAGGCCGACCTTTAGGAACCCAAACCAGATCCAAACCATGCTATTAGCTATGCCATTTCAGATCTGGAGCTGAAGCATAGATGGTAGAAAGCAAGTGCAAACACTTTGGCTTTGTTTCATGCATTCATTTCTAACATTGTTTTATTGAATTTTTGGGTTGAAAACTCATGTTGTCTATATTTGTTTTGTTTGAATGTGACAAGGCAATTAGTTTTGGTTCTTCCAATCTCAAATCATTGTCATGCTTTCGTGCCTCTGGAAATCCTTGTTGTGTGTTCGTGGTCGTCATCTCTAGCTTATACAAGTGAGTAAATCTCACTAGACTAATATGTACTTATATAGTTGATAAACTGACATCACTTGAATATGTAAATGCATATCATCCTGTTATAACTGTTATATTATGATTATATGATGTTCACCCATGCTTATTTATCTGTTATACCATATGTTACTGTTTATTATGTTATTCTGTTTATTTATATCAGTTTATCACACTGCAAGTTCCCTGTTAGTATAGAAATCACTATGGGTTGAAATGATACATACCCGAACGGACTTTAGAATAGGGAAAGTTCGTTATGGGCTGAAATGATAAGCCTGAGCGACTTTTTATTTATTTTATTTAACTTGGGATTGCGGGTTTGAAATGATAAAACCCGGTTTTTCTTTGTAAACTGCGGATTGAAATGATACATATCCGTATCACTTGACCTAGGCTAGAGAATTATATACAGACCCGTGGTTTATATATTTTTCTGAAATGTTTAAAATATTTTAAAAATGTAAATATTATGATATTTTGATTTAAATTTTATTTAAAATGATTTCTATAAAATATTAGTGATTTTCTACAAATTAAATAAGTGAATTAAATAAATGGTGAAGTAGAATTTGAAACATAAGTTAATTTTGGAATTTATGATTTTGTTTATAAATGGAATTTATGTAAAGTAAGAAAATATGACAAATTTGATTTAAAAGATGAATTTATTGATTTTATTAAGTAATAATAATTTTTAAAAGTGTTAATGATTTTGTATAAATTAAAATATGAAACAAATGAATATTTAAGCTGAATTTGGAAATATAACTTAAATTGAATTTTGTGAAATTTGTTTAAAAGTGAATTTTTAATTAAGTAAAATAAATGGAAATAAGTTATATTTTGGAAATTTAAACTTAAGTGTTAAGTTAAATTTTTAAATAAAGAAATGAAAATTTAATTGTTATTTAATTTGATTTTTGTATGGAAATTTGACTTTATAAAATCATAGAAATAAAGGTATTTAAATGATTGTTTTAAATGTGAAAATATATGATTTTATAAGTTAAAATGATTTATATTAAAAGTTAATTATGTGTGAAATTGTAGATGAAACTCTGAATTTGATTTGACAGCATTTTTGAAATGTAATGTAAAGATATTACAGCATTGGAAAATGCTGTAGTTGTTTTGAATGAACCTAATAGCAAATTTGAACTAAGGGTTATTATAGCACTTTGTTAGTGCTATAGTTGTTAAATTTAACTAAAATTTAATTGAAACTAAATTAAGATATTACAGCATTTTTAATGCTGTCTTTTGTTAATGAACTGTTTTAAAACATAACATTTCGTAGCATTTCCTAAGTGCTGCGAAAGTTGAATTTTCATTGTTTTAATAAACTTAAATGGATAAATGATCTTTGAAAAAGATTAAATTTTGTAAATTAAATATTTAATTATTAAATATAATGAATTGACTTTAAATGATTTAAATGGAATAGTTGATTTGGGAAATACAACTGTTTTGAAATGTGATTAAATGGTATTTAAATTTAAATTAAATAAATGATGTTTTGAAATGATATTTTGATATTTTGAAATGAATTTGGAATGATATTAAATCTTGGAATGAATAAGTGAAGTTTATATTAGTATTAAAAATATTTGGTTTACTTGTAATTTGAATCTATTTAAAAGATATTGGACTTATGAAATATAGGATAATAAAGCTTTGGAATTTATTTTATAATTTGAATAGTTATTTTGGGATTAAATCTATATTTGAAATTTATAAGATTTGAAATGGTCTATGGAAATTTAATTGAAATAAATGATTGAATTGAATTGAAACTTTGGAAATTTTAATACTTGATTTGAAAGTATAATAATTACACTTTTAAAGTGTTTAAATGAATTTTTTTGATTGAAATATAAACTATCTAAAAAGGTGACTTGAAATGATAATAAATGAATGATATCTTTAAATTTAAAAAGTATTTAAAGTTGAATATTTAGATTTGTACTCAAATGATATTTTGGTATATTAAAATGATTTGAAATGAAGTTTGAAAGGATATGATATTTTGATATATTAAAATGATTTGAAATGAAGTTTGGAAAGATTGATATTTTGATAGATTAAAATGATTTGAAATGAAGTTTTGGAAAGATTGATATTTTGATATATTAAAATGATTTGAAATGAAGCTTTGGAAAGATTGATATTTTGATATATTAAAATGATTTGAAATGAAGTTTTGGAAAGATATGATATTTTGATATATTGAAATGATTTGAAATGAAGTTTTGAAATGATATGATATTTTAAATATATTGAAATGGTTTGGAATTGATTTAATCTTTATTTTGATAAAGATTTGGATTTGAATTTCTATTTTGAAGTATAAACTATTTTTAAATTATAACCACGGGTTATAATAACGATTGGTTGTTAAAGAGACCGGGATCGGATATGAACATACTCTCTGTCGATACCGAAAACCACTTTGACAACTGTGTACGCGGTGGGGTTTCCAGAATGAAGTAAGGTGGTGGCGACGATCCTAAGGTATATACGTGGACCCAACTCCCGTGAGTTGGCATAAGGTGGCTAAAACAGGAGCGATCGACGGGCCAAGGAGGTAGCACCTCTTATCGGACACACTTCTTCGATACCATTCTATTACTTGTGATTGATTTGGTGCGCACCCTTGATTTGGAAGTGTTGTTCGAGGTGGGCGGTAGTGGCTGCTATGCATCACCACCAGTCCGGATGCGTAATTGGTATATCTACCCTGGCATTGCCTTGTGTGTCGTGTCACCTACCATATCGAGCCCACTACGATTTTGGTTTAAAGATCCGACCACGTTAAGGTTCACCATCCCCTTAACGCTATTTTCTATATGATTATACTTTACTAATTAGACACTACTGTATATAGCGTATATTACTACATAGTAAATAGTTTAACGGATCCTTAAAGAATGGGCGATCCCAAGCATTCTTTAAGTTACTTGTACCTTTATTACATTTCACTTGAGTTGGTTTACATTATATAAGTATATATTGTCCTGACTCGAGTGTTTTTTATTTTGCTTTACGCTCGGGTCAGCCTGAGTTATTCACAGATTTGGATTTCCACTCTCTTGGAGATTTGAATCGCTGGAGATTATCTGCTTGTCATGTCCTATCTATTTCAATTCCGTTGTTCTACTCAGCTTGTACTTGGTTATTATATTGAGACTTTTGTTGTATTCTATTTCTTCTGTTATATCTTATGTAACTCTGATATATTTATATAGTAGCTTCATGAACTACTATTTCTTTTACTTCCGCTGTATTATTTTACTCTGTGTCTATGATCTTTGATTATATTTATTTACTGTATATTCTGAGATTTGCAAAATTTTATTTACAACGCGGTATTTTAAGCAATTCAATTATGGCATGACTGTCTACCTATACACTTATAATGGATGCGAATGGTTGAAAATATTGGGTCGTTACAAGTGGCCACCAAATCAATCACAAAGTCATAATATGGTATCGAAGAAGCATGTCCGATCGGAGGTGCAACCTCACTTGTCCCAGCGTGGCTCCTGTTTTAGTCACATCAAGCTGACTCATGGGAGTCAGGGCTTCATAAATACCTCATACAGAATCGTTCGCCAAACCATCCTATTTCATTCTGGAATCTCCACCACGTAAACAGTTGTTAAAGTGGTTTTCGGTATTGGCAGAGAGTATGACAATATCCGATCCCGGTCTCTTTAACAACCAAACACTTATTTCGCACCGGATGGTTCTTTTAAATTTCCAAAACCGATTCATAATTGATATCATAATATCATATTCAATTCAAACCATATCAGTTTCAAAATCATATTCACTTTCGAAATCATATCGACTAAATAGGTAAAATCCTCATTTCAAAATCATCATATTTAATCAAATATGTCATTTAAATCCCAATTTAGGTTAGAACATCGTTTAAACGTATTCGCTTTTAAATCAAGAATTTAAATATAAACCATCCCACTTTACACAGTCTGAAATTTAGAAAATAGTTTAGATAGTTATTAATAGTTTAAATAGTTTAGCATGGTTTAAAATAAATTTTTAAATAGTTAAAATACCCTAAAATAGATTAAAAATAGTTTAAATGGATTTAAGATAGTTTAAACAGATTTAAAATTGTTTAAATAGATATAAAATAGATTAAATAGATTTAAAATAGATTAAATAGATTTAAAATAGATTAAATATGTACAAAATAGATTAAATAGGTACAAAATAGATTAAATAGGTACAAAATAGATTAAATAGGTACAAAATAGATTAAATAGATTTAAAATAGATTAAAATAGGTTAATTAGTATAAATAGGTTAAAATAGATTAAATTGGATTAAATAGATAAAAATAGATAAAATAAATAAAAATAGTTTAGATTGGTTAAATAGTTTAAAATATTTTAAAAAAGATTAACTTAGTCTAATAGTTTGAAAACCTTTTTAATCAGGATTTAAAAATAATATATTTTAAACAGTTTATATTAAAATAATAAATTTGAAATTCATATCAAATTAAACTATTTCTTTCATTTCAACATATCTGGACCATATTCAGTTTCCAAATCAACAAACCCAATTCCAAATCTTTCAGTTCAGATTCTCATTGAAAACCATTAAATCAATATCGATTTCAAACCCAAGTTCGAACAATAAATTTAAATTATTTTAAATTCAGTAGATTTCAAAGTTACATTTCAAACGTTTTCAATAACTCAATTTCGATAAATGTCAGTTATACTTCAAATTCAACTTTAAAATTTCAATTTAAACAAATTTCAAATTTTAACATTTAAAACTCGGATTTTCAAGAATAATTCAGTTTATATAAATCAAATTTTCTTTCAAAATATCATTTAACTGAATTCAAATTTTAAGGATTTAAAGTCATTTAATTTAACCAATCCGGTGTCCGTATATAATTTTCAACCCTATGGTCCAGTGATACGGACATATATCATTTCAATCCGTAATAATTTTAAAATTTATGGGTATATATCATTTCAACCCGCAATCCCAAATTTTACTTCAAATCCATGAAATCACTCGAGTCTATCATTACAACCCATAACGATTTCTCCCTAATCTATCAGATCATTCGGGTATGTATCATTTCAACCCATAGGGAACTTGCATTGTTATAACCATATAAAAATATAGCATCCACTCATCTGATATCAACAATCAAACATCCATCACAATCACCATTCAAACCAATCAATAAACAATAACAAGTGACTGATTATCAATAACGGGTATTAACTAGCAATTTAGAATTTAATATTAAATTAATGGCGATAATATTCAATAAAAGTTAGATTTAACCGGAATGACAATTTAAATATACCAAACATCAACCAATCAATTTCTAACCACATCATAAATTCAATTTAACTAACATAAGATAATATAGTAGTTGTGAGTGGGTTAAAACACTCATCTTTGATTTCAAATCGATTTGAAATCCAAAATAAGGCCCAAAATTTAGCAGTCTCAGAATTCGTCCAAAGCAGCTCCAGAATGTTCGAAATTTCAATATGATCGCAGTGGAGCAAACCACTCGTAAATCCGACCTCGTACGCGGAAGTTATACACATTAGAAGTTTTACGATTTTATATTTAAAACGAATGAAAAAAATAAAATAAATTTACACGTCACTTACCTCCCCACGTCAGCAGTTTTCACGCACTCGAGTATGCTCTAGGTTTCAAACGAAACCCTAGCCGCCCTTCAGATCGACGCTGACCATAAATTTTCCGACCATCCACGCACGACCACCCAGATCTGAGTCCTCCAGCGTGCCGCTCTCTCTTCGCCGCCCCTAGACCTCAGTTGCGGCCACCTCCGGTCCCACTCTAGTTCGACCACCGCCGCCTACGTTATTTGTAGTTCATGGTGAATTTACACCACTTGGGGTCAAATGAACAAAATCTTCAAGGCCTGCTCGACACCCTCCACACTCTTGTACCTTCCGATCATCCTACGGGTGAAGATCCACCGTTGGATCGAACCCTAGCAAATGGACAGCCGAAACTAAATCACTAATTTATGGAAAAATGGTGATTCGATTGCAAAAACGAATTGCACCAGTGGATTACGTTCGTTGAGAGCTTCGAAACGGTATATAATATGTCATGGTTTGGAGGAGTTTGAATTTTGAAATTGATTCAAAATGTTGAAATTATGGTTTGGATTTCTGCCACTAAGGAAGAGGGAAGGAACAGTCAGATAGAATTATACGTAAAGGAATAAGAAAATGACTGCTAGGGTTTGGGAAACAAGACTATTTATATGGACAAGGCCCGATAAGAAAGAACAACATATCGAATTAGTTCGAAACGACAATAACGACCCGGAAAGCCCATTCTGCTTCCGGAATGAAAGCAGGTCATCGCATATATCCAAATAGATGTTTTCGATATTTTTAAACTCAATGAAATATGTTTCAAGTCCTAATTCCATCGTATGAAGAAGTTAGATTTTAAAATCAGCTTATTTCGATTGAGTTCAATTCAATTGATTTCTGCGCGTTTCGAGTCCGTATGACCAAACACAAGTCCAATCGCTACGAAACTTGAAATCCTGCAATAATTCACCGTTACGGATACGATGAAACTGGTTTTGTAGAAATCCGAGACAAGTGGCCAAAATGGGTATTTTCACACTAATTAAATAAATTAGTATTAAATAAATTAAATCACTTTAACTTCAAATTTAATAACTAACAATTTATTTTGCATTTCTAATTACATAAAATTAAATAACCTTTTAAAACAAATTTCCCATGTCAAATTTAATGTTAATTATTGCACTAATTACAATGTTTAATTTCAATTTCAATAAACCCATTAATTATAATTTAAATTCCAATAATTTGATTAAATTTGATTTCAATTTTTTTATTCAATCAATCATTATCAAATGGATATAATTAACATTGGTTTACATTTATTACATCAATATTCTACAGTTATTATTTTAATTCACATTAACTGCAATATTTAACTGAATTTATTGCAATTGATTTTCAATTTAATTTAAATGGATTAAATACATAATGACAATTTAAGCAATTATTATTCATTAATAATTCAAACACATTTCTAAGTCTATTGTTTACAAACAAAAGCAAATGGATTCACATACTGATTAATTATTCTATATTAACCAATTTCAATTAATTATGTAAAACTTTACCATTTATATACAACATTTGGTTTATTTACTTATTTACACTTTAACCAATTACAACTTTCCAATCATTCTAATTAATTGGAATTAAAATAAAATAGTTATCCATTACCTTAAATTAACATACTAACATTTCATTCTAGTTATTTTTCTTTTTAATAAATCACATTTTTTTTATTTCTTCCAATATTAAATTACGAAATCTTATTAAATTCAATATTTTAATTATCGGAAAATTACGGGTCGTTACACTCTCCCCCACTCAAAACTTTTCATCCTCGAAAAGGTAAAAGAAGGAGTTAAGGAATTAATATATTATATTCAAAATATTCAATTTATAACAATTAATTTACATATAAGTATTTAAATAAAATATATCAATTAAAACAATTAATTCCTTTCATATTCATGTTCAATAAAGGTTCGAAAACATTTCCACTTTCTCAAAAAATTTCGAACTCCAAAATTCACAGGAAATTTCGGCTTAGTCTCCTTTGTATGGAGAGGTCTGGGAGAAATAATAATATCAATAATAACAATATATATATCATATCTAAAAATAAATATCCCAAACCATGGGAAAATAATATAATATCGCTATAAAACCGTAATCCGAGAACGTACCAATTTGTTGGACAAACAATGCTTTATTTATGAAACCAAAAGCAGTAGCTATTGCTTCCATAACCTTTATTTCACTTATATAATCCAGAAGAGTTAGATTTACGTAAAAAAAAAGAAATATTTAAGTTGTTTCAATTAATAATAAACAAATCAACACACCATAACAACAGTTGCTTGCAAACAACCCATACAATCATCACATGCAATCAAAGTAATCAACCATTCATCCATAACAACCAAAACAAATGGTTTGTTCGGGTGCAGAAACTTTTAACCATATAAAATGATAAATCAACTACTAAGTATACCATACACTCAACAGTCCTAGATAAAACTTAATAGATTATTTATACACCTTTATACAATTAGAAGTACCTTTCCCAAACATTCCATAAGCCAAACAACCAAGAATTCCAAATATTATTTAGGTTTGTTCTCATTAATCACGTTTCACATCATTTACTGTTCATTTTTTCATTCATACAATGATTATTTTCTTTAATTTACGTTCATTACTTACAAAATTCATTTCTCATTTTATTCACACAATGCCCTTTTTCCATTACTTTACATCCATTTATTTACATAATATTTTAAAATTCTAAGTTTCTTTGCAATTCTAATTCACCATTTCATTTACGTTGATTCCCTTTTATATCAATATTTATTTGTGAATCAACCCATACTTAGAAATTTTAATTCGTTTTCTTTTCACATTTATTTCTTTCATATATAGTCTTCACTTCTACTATTCACTTCCATTATAAATAGCTTCAAACGTTAACTTAAGTTTATAATCATTTTACTTACATTATTCACTTTTTCTATAAATTTAATTACTAGCATTTCAAATTATTAACTTAAGTTTATAACATTTTATAACATCGGAATTCTTATTTATAGAAATAAACCCATTGAACACTTTCATTACCTAAGTTTTACTTATATAATATTCTATTACATATTTCTATTAACATTTCAACTTTTAACATTTTGGTAAGTTATATATATGTCTTTTAGAATGTAATCGAATGTTACACAAGTTTATCTTATTCATTTTTAGTTAACAAAATGTTCAATGGTTACATTCTCTTTTTTTCATATCTTTTTGATTTACAATTCATAAATTTTCAATTTCTTATATATATTTCATTAATCACTTAACAATAAATTTCTTATTGAGGGAATTAGGCACAAGGACAAACTTTGAAAAAAATGTAGGCTGAAGGACACAAAGTTTTATTTTTGGACTGAAGGACAAACTTTAGAAGAAAATTAGACTGAAGGACAATGCTAAATATAGTTAGCATTTTGTACAGTGCAAACATTGTACAAAATGCTAATTATAACTAGCATTATATTCAGTTTTACATTATACAAAATGCTAGTTGTATTAGCATTGTCCTTCAGCCTAATTATTTTTCAAAGTTTGTCCTTCAGCCTAAAAATGAAACTTGTTGTCCTTCAGTCAAAATTTTTATGAAAATTTGTCCTTGTGTCTATTTTCCACTTTCTTATTTTCCGTTTTAGAAGTTACCAACTTACAATATATTCAAGATTTCATTCATTACCATAATTAAAATTTCCAATTTATAGAAAACTTAAGAACTACATACCGGTTCCATTTCAAATCATTTAAAAATAATATATAAACTTATAACGTATATATATCCAATCATATTTAGAAAATAAAATTAAGATTTGTTTATCAAAACAAATGTGCAGTAAACTACTACAGTGCTCTTCCCACTTTGAAACTCAAAAATGAACGTCGATGATGCGTGCACTCATCACCGAAAATTATTTTCCAGCGACAGAAAGGGGAGCACGGAACTTATTTCCTTCCAAAATTCTTTTAAAACATTTCTTTTAAATCATATTGAAATATTTATATTAGAAAATACTTCCAAATAATACTAATATTATGTTCCAAAGTCCTTTCAAAACAGATTCTAAATTCCTGGACTTAAGTCCTCAAATTTCAATTTATATTTACTTTACTTGTAAATCTTATTTTACAATTCAATGTTTATAAAATTTCAATTCCAAGCAAACAAACATACATAACACATACCAAATATACATTTATAAAGATTATACTTTTGTACACAAAATATAATACTAGGTAAAATTATTCCATTTACCTATATTTCAAAACAATATTGTGTCAGTCTGCCCTATTAAGTGTTTAGAAATCACTATCGATGCCATAGCGTCCCATGTACCGATCATAATTTATAAATACTAAACATAACAAATTAACACAATACAAAAACCTTTTATAACACTAACAAATACGCTCTCATATATATACACTCAATGACTCATTCTAGGGTATTACTACCCTATTTTTGATGAGTCAAACCCCACAAAGCTAAGGTTATCGCTAAACCAAAAACCTGATACCAAATGTAATGACCCAACTTTTTGGACGGTTTAAATCGACGATAAACCACACACGTCAGACTCAAACCGTTCAAAAGGGAGGATTGTTATGGGGTAAATAACAAAAAGCAGAGAGAAAGAAAACAAGCAAAGAATATCACAGCGGAATGACAAAATATAATAATCAAATAACAGTTCATGAAGCTGTTTTACCAATACATTTGATTACACCTTTACAATACAGAATCAGAGTTACATATAACAGGAATAAATAAATAAATAAATAAATAAATAAATGCAGTGGAACAACATGATGTAGTGGGATAAATATAATAAATAATAATAAAACTAAATCTTCGTCCTCGTCCTCCAAAGGCAGTCTTCGATACACTGAAAAGCTCAGACTGACCCGAGCGAATTGAAAAGACAAAACACTCAAGTCAGAACTAAAAGATCTTATGTAAGTTAAATCAACAGTAAATAAATATGAGTGTAACGGCGTCAGAGATGTTTACAGGGTTTGACATCTCCTATCCAGTGTCTAACGTGCGTGCAATAACTTAAGAAATATTCGGGATTCCATCTCCTAAGGATCCGTTAAACTATCTACATACATAGTACAATACGTTGTTATAATAGTGTCTACAGTAAAGTAAAGTATTAAAATAGCATTAAGGCGTTACCCATATCCCCCTTAACACATTTTATATAATGTCGTAGTCTATACAGTATTGTAAACTCCACTGTAAACTGGTATGCTACCAAGGAGCACTCCATATGTAACGACCCGCAATTTTGGACCATTCGCATCCATTATAAGTGTATAGGTAGACACTCATGCCGGAATTGAATTGCTCAAAATACCGCGTTGTTAATTTAAATTTGGCAAAACTGAACATATACAGTAAATAAATAATCACAGATCACAGACACAGAGTAATAATTTGCAGCGGAAATAAAAGAGATAGTAGTTCATGAAGCTACTATATGAATATATAAAATACATCAGAGTTTACAACAGAAGAGTAATACGATACATCAGATACAAATCAGAATACATCACTGGAATCATCGAATATCTGAAAGCTGGATAGATAGCTGGATCTCCAAGCGAAGCTCCAACTCCAAAGGTGAGTCTCGAAAGCTGAACCACTCAATCTGACCCGAGCGTAAAGCAAAAACACAAGACACTCGAGTCAGGATTAACATTCTTATATTAATAAATCCAACTCAAGTGAAATAGCAATTGAAATACAAGTAACTCAAAGGATGTTTGGAATAACCATCCTTTAAGGATCCGTTAAACTATCTACTATGTAGTAATGTACGCTAAGTAGATAATGTCTATCAGTAATATAAAGATATCAAAATAGCGTTAAGTCATGGCCCATTCCACCCTTAACACATTTTTATTCCCAAAAGCATATACAAGACCGTAGTTTCCCCAAAAACGGAAGTCACCAGAGGGCAATACATATACTAAAGGTACAAATCAAAATCGTAGTGGTCGCGCATAAATGGAATACAAGTATGACAAGGCACATGAGGCAATACCCAAGGTAGTGATACTACCGTTCGCCTGATCCGGACTGGTGAGAACGCAACGCCGCAGCGCCCGCAACACCGTGAAACAACACTCTCAAAAATCAAGGGTGCACCAATCGACAACAAGTATAAGTAGTTCGAAGAAGTGTGTCCACTTGAGGTATCAATCCTCCATTGGCCCGGCACAGCTCCTGTTTTAGTCATTTCCAATTTGACACAAGTGTCAAGGCTATCCATCATCGTTCTCTTTCTTCAATCAACACGTACATCATTCCAACCACTTCATTCTGGATCATCACTCCGCGTATAGTAATTAAAGTGGTTTTCGGTTTAGATAGAGAGTATATCCATAACCGAATTCCGGTCTCTTTAATAACTTTCGTAATTATTACACCGATTGGTCGTATGTTTATTTCAAAACCAAATCAATTTCAATTTCAATTAGAATTTGTAAATCAACATTTCATTTGTCTTTCTAAACCAATTTCCTAAATTTACGTTTCAAAACTTCCAATTTACCATTTCAAAATCTTATAAATCAAATTCAAATTATTTAAAACAATTCAAATTTGGATTCAAGTTCGTATATAAGTTTCATTCCGAAATCATTTAAATTTGATTTAACATTCGAATCAATTAAACTCATTTATCGATTTCATTCAATATTCGTTAAGTTACTTTATCATTCAAAATGACTTCTATTAAATTTCCAATTCATTAAACCAATTTCTCAAGTTCAACTTCATTAAAACCAAACTTAAGATTTTGAATTAAATTAAATTCATCAAATCAATTCTTTCAATTTCAAGTCTTACATTAATTCCAAAAACATCACATTTTCATTTCTTGTTAAAGAAATTCAATTTCACTTATTTACTTCCCTAAATAATTTTCCAAAACTTACTTAACAAAGAAAACTCAATTTCAATTATTTACGAAGTAAAATTCACTTATTCAAAGGTTCAATTTTTCTTATTAAAGAATTCAATTCAATTTAATCATTAAATAATTCAATCTTATTTAAGTATTAAATAATTCAAAACTTAATTATTAAATAATTTCCAAGTTTAATAATTTCAAACTTAATTATAATTTCAAACTTAATTATTAAATCATTTCAAACTTAATTCACTCATTTCTCAAATTAAACAATATTCTTTCATCAATTACATTTGTTAATATTTTATTTCAGATTATTAAATATTAACATTTTCCATTCATTAAAAATTCAAATTTCAACTTCATTTCAAAACCATGTTATTTATTCAAATAAAATCTTCGTTTTATTTTAAATCAAATTATTTACCAATCGAGTTTTATTTAATTTCCTATCCTAGGTCAAAGTTTAATTTGGGTATTTATCATTTCAACCCGATTCCAATTCAATTCAAAAATCAAAACATAACAAAGGGAACTTGCAGTGTGATAACAGGGATGGTGTCAAAGTAAATAAACAAGCAATAACAATAATCAATATCAATCCAATAATCAATTCAAATAATCCCGAAATAACCGTATTAATTCGCATTGTTATTTGTACGAATTAATATAATTATTTCTAGAATCTACACTATCATTTCATGTAGATTAAAGATTATTACATTATGGTTTTCACTTGTCATCTATTTACAATTTCATACCTCATCAATTTAACAACATACATTCAGTGGTTCAAAATGTAATTAAACAAATCCTAATGTCAATAAATTCAACAGTTAAAGGGGTCATATTATACAAATGTCAGTTAATCAAATTTAACATTTAATTATCCTATATCAAGTTCAATTTCATACTATTTATCATTTTAACATTAACAATTCAACATCCAATATAAACATCAACAATCAATCAATTATCAGCCAAATTGTATTATCATCGCATAAATAATTAACAGATAATGGTGTCAGATGTCACAGGTGAACTGATACAGGTAATAGTATATATAACAGTGTAATTAACTAACAGCAGCATATTTCAATTGAAATCAAATCTAATAAATAAAAGAACGTTAATCGTGAGTGAGTGCTCACCTTTCGAGGCTAGAGCGAATAGACACTGAAATTGAGTTACGAGATCCAGACACGAATCCAAAGCAACAAGGTTGGCACGAATTTGGTCGGACAAAGCTGATAAATAGAAATGGATGAGAACGGATCCAATTAGCTTTATATAATTGAAATTATATTATTATTTTATTACTTTCTTTCAAAAATGAATGTTTAAATCAAAACACATATTTTAAAATGAAATATATATGTGAATATAGCAGACCAAACTCTACATAAATACATCACTTATATAAACTTATCCTTACAAAATCAATACTGATATATATACTGACACACATTGAAAATTTTGTATACACATATATATACTAATACATAACATATATATTTAAAACTGATATGTAAATATAACTTGTACATAAAACTTCAAACTATACTTAAAACAAATCTACTACAAGCTGTAAACCACATATGAGCAAACAAGCAATTGCTAAAATCAAGCAACTTACTATACAGAAATCCATACCTATATATAACGTATAATATTTATATCGATACCTATTTATATACACTTATAAGATACAAGTTTCTTATTTAAATATTACTCTCGGCAAAACATCAACAGATGAATATATGTTGGTATATACTACGTATAAGAATTTATTTATTATTATTATCATTTTTTTTTGAAACAACGTATATACAATTATATACGTAAGCTCTTTAAATATGCAGACGCCTACATGTGCAATACATGCATGTTAATATATATACAGACCCATGCAGACATACATCATATATAGCCCAACAGATCATTTCAAAAATGCATGTAAACTACAACCAACAATTATGTGCAGATTACATTTAAACTAATATATGTAATATAAGTGAAATCTGGAAATCATGTACCATTTTGTCGAATGTTACTAGCAGTAGAAATACACTAAACATGTTACTAGCTAGATTACAATGCGATTTCTAGATATAAGATATTTTATTGGGAATTATAAGGGCCTGACAGTGGATTTTCTTTGATTTTGTCTTAACAGATGCAGACGGATGGCTGCACGAGAATTATGAATAGAGTATATATATATGTAAAACTAGTATACCAAAATTTAAAACAAAACGTAATGCATTATACTAATATATATCTATATATAAAAACGTACGTCTAAAATAGTAGAAATAAAACGTACCCGAGATTAAATATAAAGATGCGAACACTATGAGTGAGAGGGAGGGTGTCAGGGCTCGGCTATTCTCAGGTGATGGTGCGGTAGAGGCGATGCACGCAAGTGATGTGGGGTGTCGTGGAAGAGAGGTCGGTGATGGCGTTCGCCTGTTTACAAGGCAGCGGACTGCACGATGGAGTTTAAAGCGGAGGTGGGCGGAGAAGGCATGAGGTGGCGGAAATAGTGGCGGGCGAGCTGGCTGGAAAATGCTGGTGGATGACGGCAGCAGACACAAGGCCGGGTTGGACGGGTTTGAGGGGCTGGGTCGCGTCAGGCTAAGGCGGTGGAAGGAGAGGGGCGAGTGGGTGCCGAGGCTGGTGGTGGATCGGGAAAAGGAAGAGGCGGTCATTGTGGAGAGGGGAGGATCTGCGTTGGAGGAGCATTGTTTGATGGGGAGGGTGATGGGTAGACGTGAGTGGTTGGGAAATGATGGATCACTAGAGAAAAGAAATGCAAGTGGACACGGCTTCCCACCAAAATAAATGCAAAAAAACAGTACAACATGTATGGTTTTTGATACCGAAGGGAATAGCAATAGGCCGAAGGAAATATATTTAAGATAAAGGGACGTGTATTGTAACTAAGTTACCATATTTATTTTTCTACTAACCATGCAGATAGAACAAAAGTAACAGCTAGGGAATCATAAAAGTCAGAAGGCTGAATTCAAGTAAATATTAAATGCAAATGTGAAGGGCCATAAGTTGTTTCAGAATTAAATAAAACAATTTCGGATTTGATTTATACAACTGGAGATTTGAAAAGCCACGAGGAACAAATGACACAAGTATGGTACCTTACGACGGACCGTTACGTAAATTTCGCCGCGTAACGATTTCCTGAAATATCGAAACGAATATACTACGGGAATCAGCATGACGAGACGATCCAAACGGTACACAGATATTAGTGGTACGATCGAATTATAAAAATTCGAATTTTCTACCAGTGGAAAATGCAAGAAAAACACTGAAAAATAAGATCGACGGAGCCAAAGATGTCCGAATTTGGAAAAACGACAAACTGACATCTTGCTCAGAAGATGGTTTAGAATTTTTCTATGTAAAAATATTTGGGTTTCGGAAACATTTTATTTTCATCGCTTTTTAACTGATTAATTTGAAGTGAATTTACGCGCGAAATAAACTTTCGTATTTTCGGACGAAAATTTACCAGTTGCTATGTTTAACTAGACGTATTCCAAATATTAAATTTTTATTTCAAAATTTTATCGTTTAAAATTTCACAAAATTTCAACTAATTACGTTATTAAAACAGTTGAAATTTACGGGTCGTTACACTCTCCCCCACTCAAAACTTTTCGTCCCCGAAAAGGAACGAGGTAGGAGAATAGAAACAACCAGAAAGAAAACAGATTTGAAATACAAAATAACAATTAATTTAAACCATATAAATTCAAAATTTAAATTAATTGATATTCAAAAATTGATTTAATCCATTTGATTTCACTAAAATCAATCTCAACTATTTCTAAATTCATTATCTTATTATCCCATTTCTTCGATTTACAATTTCTAAAACCATAAATTTGAATAGCTTTTATTATAATCATATTTTTTCAACAATTTTAAATTCTTCTTTATTCCAAATTATTGTTAAATTTATTCTCCTTGATATATCTAATCACATATATTTAATCCATATAAATTGATTTAAACCATAAAAGTTTCGATTTAAATTAATTTACATCTATTAATTTCCTTTAAATTCAAGGTATTTTCATATGTTGATCAAATTTCAATTTATTAATTTTTCCAAAACAAATTTATTAATTCTTTCAAACAATTTATTTCATTCTTAACTGAATTTACTTATTATCTTTCTAACTTTATTAACATCTTTATAATCAAAATTCAGTGTATAACATTTATTATAAACACTTAAATTTTATTTATAAATTCAATTTATTTTATTTATTATCCAATTACATATTCAACTTCTGAATGATTTAGGTAAGTTGTATTAGAATGCAGTTGAACAATATACAAATAAAATTTTCCCAATTCAATTTTTCAAGTTTTAATATTTATTCCAAAATTTGGTTTTATTTATAAGTAAATCATCCTTTAACAAAATTTAAGAATTAGATTTCCAATTAACTTTAAACAATTTAGAGATATATACAATATTTTTATATCAAATCAAATTAAATTTTAAAATAAGATACCTATATATATATATATATATATATATATGTATGTATGTAAATCAAAATATACTAAAGAAGTTCAAATCAAAATATTTTTTTTTCCAAAACAAAACCGTAGCAAAGCTATAGAATAGTATCTCCACTTCGAAACTCGAAAATGAATGTCGATGATGCGGCCGCAATCACCGAAATTATTTTCCAGCGACAAAGAGAAGAGCTCTGATTTCAACATTTTAAAATTCTTTGAAAACGGTTTCTGTTTGAAAATACTTTAAATAATATACATTCGAATTCTTTGGAAACAAATTATAGTCAAAATACCTTTAAATAATGTGCATTTTAAACCTTTAAAACCATAGTTCGAAAATCATTGGAAATTAAATTCTCAAATTTCTGAATTAAATTCATTTCAAATTCCAAATCGATTTATAAACCGTATTTATAAATTTATTTAGAACAATAAATGATAATCAAATATTATCATTTCAAACAACAATTTAATTTACCTGTTAAATTCCAGAAAATTTTTACTTATATTTTCACAATATAATCAAACAAATTTATTCCATTTTCCAAATTTGAAAATAATATTGTGTCAGTTTGCTCTGTTCAAGTGTTTTGGAAATCCTATCGATAGCGTTGATCAGACGAATCGATCGAAAACCCAAATCAACATCAACAACTCAAACAACACAATATATAAAACATTTTAAAGTATTAATTTACAAATACATTTCTTTGCTCGTCGATACAGGAATGAATTTTTCAAATAAAGATAGGGTTCCAAATTTGATGGACTCAAACCAAAAGAGAATTTTGATTCGAAGATAAGTTCGAAACAAAGATTAGATGATGAAATAACGAAATAGAAAGATGGATAAGTTTATATAAATCGCGGGCGACCTTAACTGGGTCAACCGTGACTTCAAGAATAAGATCAATGTAGAATTCCGAGGTAAATCGACATTAGATCTCAAGAAATAGAATTCAGGTATAGCAGGAGATAGATAGCATCGTAAACCGAGGATACAGAAATCTCTGGTAAATCAATGCCTATTATAAAGGAGTTTTTGCTCCTTTATGAATCATTCGAAGATTGGTGAGACCGTCGATATTATAGATATCATTCAAAATGGAGTTATGGGGTGCTCCAGAATTGAAAGAAGACGAATAGTGAGGGACACGAATGAATTTCGGAACCGAGGTGAACGTTCCAAAATTCAAAGGAATTGAGTCAAAGGAAGGGATTGAAACTCGAATGAGAGGGATTCTGTAAATACATTTCCCTATATGTTGAGTTTTGCCTAGAGCTACCAAAGCTCTGATACCAACTGTAACGACCCGCCATTTTGGACCATTCGCATCCATTATAAGTGTATAGGTAGACACTCATGCCGGAATTGAATTGCTCAAAATACCGCGTTGTTAATTTAAATTTGGCAAAACTGAACATATACAGTAAATAAATAATCACAGATCACAGACACAGAGTAATAATTTGCAGCGGAAATAAAAGAGATAGTAGTTCATGAAGCTACTATATGAATATATAAAATACATCAGAGTTTACAACAGAAGAGTAATACGATACATCAGATACAAATCAGAATACATCACTGGAATCATCGAATATCTGAAAGCTGGATAGATAGCTGGATCTCCAAGCGAAGCTCCAACTCCAAAGGTGAGTCTCGAAAGCTGAACCACTCAGTCTGACCCGAGCGTAAAGCAAAAACACAAGACACTCGAGTCAGGATTAACATTCTTATATTAATAAATCCAACTCAAGTGAAATAGCAATTGAAATACAAGTAACTCAAATGATGTTTGGAATAACCATCCTTTAAGGATCCGTTAAACTATCTACTATGTAGTAATGTACGCTAAGTAGATAATGTCTATCAGTAATATAAAGATATCAAAATAGCATTAAGTCATGGCCCATTCCACCCTTAACACATTTTTATTCCCAAAAGCATATACAAGACCGTAGTTTCCCCAAAACCGGAAGTCACCAGAGGGCAATACATATACTAAAGGTACAAATCAAAATCGTAGTGGTCGCGCATAAATGGAATACAAGTATGACAAGGCACATGAGGCAATACCCAAGGTAGTGATACTACCGTTCGCCTGATCCGGACTGGTGAGAACGCAACGCCGCAGCGCCCGCAACACCGTGAAACAACACTCCCAAAAATCAAGGGTGCACCAATCGACAACAAGTATAAGTAGTTCGAAGAAGTGTGTCCACTTGAGGTATCAATCCTCCATTGGCCCGGCACAGCTCCTGTTTTAGTCATTTCCAATTTGACACAAGTGTCAAGGCTATCCATCATCGTTCTCTTTCTTCAATCAACACGTACATCATTCCAACCACTTCATTCTGGATCATCACTCCGCGTATAGTTATTAAAGTGGTTTTCGGTTTAGATAGAGAGTATATCCATAACCGAATTCCGGTCTCTTTAATAACTTTCGTAATTATTACACCGATTGGTCGTTTGTTTATTTCAAAACCAAATCAATTTCAATTTCAATTAGAATTTGTAAATCAACATTTCATTTGTCTTTCTAAACCAATTTCCTAAATTTACGTTTCAAAACTTCCAATTTACCATTTCAAAATCTTATAAATCAAATTCAAATTATTTAAAACAATTCAAATTTGGATTCAAGTTCGTATATAAGTTTCATTCCGAAATCATTTAAATTTGATTTAACATTCGAATCAATTAAACTCATTTATCGATTTCATTCAATTTTCGTTAAGTTACTTTATCATTCAAAATGACTTCTATTAAATTTCCAATTCATTAAACCAATTTCTCAAGTTCAACTTCATTAAAACCAAACTTAAGATTTTGAATTAAATTAAATTCGTCAAATCAATTCTTTCAATTTCAAGTCTTACATTAATTCCAAAAACATCACATTTTCATTTCTTGTTAAAGAAATTCAATTTCACTTATTTACTTCCCTAAATAATTTTCCAAAACTTACTTAACAAAGAAAACTCAATTTCAATTATTTACGAAGTAAAATTCACTTATTCAAAGGTTCAATTTTTCTTATTAAAGAATTCAATTCAATTTAATCATTAAATAATTAAATCTTATTTAAGTATTAAATAATTCAAAACTTAATTATTAAATAATTTCCAAGTTTAATAATTTCAAACTTAATTATAATTTCAAACTTAATTATTAAATCATTTCAAACTTAATTCACTCATTTCTCAAATTAAACAATATTCTTTCATCAATTACATTTGTTAATATTTTATTTCAGATTATTAAATATTAACATTTTCCTTTCATTAAAAATTCAAATTTCAACTTCATTTCAAAACCATGTTATTTATTCAAATAAAATCTTCGTTTTATTTTAAATCAAATTATTTACCAATCGAGTTTTATTTAATTTCCTATCCTAGGTCAAAGTTTAATTTGGGTATTTATCATTTCAACCCGATTCCAATTCAATTCAAAAATCAAAACATAACAAAGGGAACTTGCAGTGTGATAACAGGGATGGTGTCAAAGTAAATAAACAAGCAATAACAATAATCAATATCAATCCAATAATCAATTCAAATAATCCCGAAATAACCGTATTAATTCGCATTGTTATTTGTACGAATTAATATAATTATTTCTAGAATCTACACTATCATTTCATGTAGATTAAAGATTATTACATTACGGTTTTCACTTGTCATCTATTTACAATTTCATACCTCATCAATTTAACAACATACATTCAGTGGTTCAAAATGTAATTAAACAAATCCTAATGTCAATAAATTCAACAGTTAAAGGGGTCATATTATACAAATGTCAGTTAATCAAATTTAACATTTAATTATCCTATATCAAGTTCAATTTCATACTATTTATCATTTTAACATTAACAATTCAACATCCAATATAAACATCAACAATCAATCAATTATCAGCCAAACTGTATTATCATCGCATAAATAATTAACAGATAATGGTGTCAGATGTCACAGGTGAACTGATACAGGTAATAGTATATATAACAGTGTAATTAACTAACAGCAGCATATTTCAATTGTCGTTTCAATTGAAATCAAATCTAATAAATAAAAGAACGTTAATCGTGAGTGAGTGCTCACCTTTCGAGGCTAGAGCGAATAGACACTGAAATTGAGTTACGAGATCCAAACACGAATCCAAAGCAACAAGGTTGGCACGAATTTGGTCGGACAAAGCTGATAAATAGAAATGGATGAGAACGGATCCAATTAGCTTTATATAATTGAAATAATATTATTATTTTATTACTTTCTTTCAAAAATGAATGTTTAAATCAAAACACATATTTTAAAATGAAATATATATGTGAATATAGCAGACCAAACTCTACATAAATACATCACTTATATAAACTTATCCTTACAAAATCAATACTGATATATATACTGACACACATTGAAAATTTTGTATACACATATATATACTAATACATAACATATATATTTAAAACTGATATGTAAATATAACTTGTACATAAAACTTCAAACTATACTTAAAACAAATCTACTACAAGCTGTAAACCACATATGAGCAAACAAGCAATTGCTAAAATCAAGCAACTTACTATACAGAAATCCATACCTATATATAACGTATAATATTTATATCGATACCTATTTATATACTTATAAGATACAAGTTTCTTATTTAAATATTACTCTCGGCAAAACATCAACAGATGAATATATGTTGGTATATACTACGTATAAGAATTTATTTATTATTATTATCATTTTTTTTGAAACAACGTATATACAATTATATACGTAAGCTCTTTAAATATGCAGACGCCTACATGTGCAATACATGCATGTTAATATATATACAGACCCATGCAGACATACATCATATATAGCCCAACAGATCATTTCAAAAATGCATGTAAACTACAACCAACAATTATGTGCAGATTACATTTAAACTAATATATGTAATATAAGTGAAATCTGGAAATCTTGTACCATTTTGTCGAATGTTACTAGCAGTAGAAATACGCTAAACATGTTACTAGCTAGATTACAATGCGATTTCTAGATATAAGATATTTTACTGGGAATTATAAGGGCCTGACAGTGGATTTTCTTTGATTTTGTCTTAACAGATGCAGACGGATGGCTGCACGAGAATTATGAATAGAGTATATATATATGTAAAACTAGTATACCAAAATTTAAAACAAAACGTAATGCATTATACTAATATATATCTATATATAAAAACGTACGTCTAAAATAGTAGAAATAAAACGTACCTGTAATATCCCGGAAATTTGGGGCAATATAAATTTAATAATTTATAATTAAATTGATTAATAATCTTTGATAATTAAAATTTGAATTGGTTTAATAATCTGATTAAATAAATATTTACTGAGTGAATGTATCTTTTAAAAACCAATAAAATGATTTCTATTTATAATGTATATATATATATAAGTATATATATATTGTAAATAGATTAGCTTTGGGTTGAAATATAATAAATAAATAAAAATCTTGTTTTAAATTTCTAATGTATATTCTTATAGTTTGGAAATTATGATTTATTTAATAGTAGCTTTTCAAAGTTATTTAACAAATAACTATATGGTTTTAAATAAAATTAATAATAAGGTTATTTTATGTTCTTTTTGAATATTGCTTAATAAATCAGATTTAAGAGTGTATATATATAGGTTTAAAATACAATATTAATAGTGTATTGTTTTATATATAGATATAAATTGACTTTAATAAAAAGATTGTTATTTCAAATTTAATGTGTTGTTTTAAATTTACTTTAAATTGAATTTTTAAATACAATTTGAATTTGACTGTAAATTATTTTTGAAATTCAAAAGAGGTAAGATTTTAAATAGTTTTGGATTTTAAATTATATGGATAAACTTTTATTTATAAGTATAATTGGTATATCTCTTTAAGAAGTTATCTATATATATATAGATAAGTAATTGTATTTAATAAATAAAGAAAAAGGTTTTTACATTTAAAATAAATATAAATTAAATAAAAGGACATGTGTAAACATATAAAGGCTTGTTTAAAACAAGTGTAAACCAATTAACACATATAAAGACAAGTGTCAATCTTTTAATTTATATTTTATTTTATTTTTAAGAAATTATTTTCAGCCTACATATGCATGTTTTCCTCATCTATATTTCTTTCTAATCTTCAATTCTAAAATCTGAAATTCATTTTCCCCTTCTAAGAGCAAACCAGAAAATAAATCTCTCAAAAACAAACCTGCAATTCTTTCCAACATCAAAGTTCAACCTGCAAATCCCTTCTTCAAAACCCAGAAAATCAATCCCTGAAATGCATGTTCAAAAGCAAGTTTAAGATCAAGATCTAAGCATTTCAGTTTCAAGTTACAATTCGAATCAAACAAAATGCTACTAAATCAAAGTCTGCATCTTTTTCAAAACCTGGAATCAAAAGCCTGTTCTTTCTTTCAAATCTGGAAGCAAGATCATTTCAGTACAACTGATCTAAGCAACATCTCAACAAACAAGATTTTAGAGCATGCATGCAAGTTTCAAAATCAGCATTCAAGTTTTAAAAAAGTTTTCAAAGCAGTTTCAAAATGAAGCTCTGTTCTTCATTTCAAACCAGTGAGTAACACTTTCTAAAAAGCTTAAGTATTCTATAAGATCTGGTTGTATGCATATCTCTGAAAATAAGTTATATGTGAGTATAGTTTTTAAGTATATCTATGTGCATGTTTGTATATATATGTTGGTGTGCATGTATGTTATCTATGATACTCTATTCCCAGTTTTCAAACTCGGTTTTGGTTTAAATTTTGTATCTCTGGACCTAGGCATTGTTATGATTTAAAATTTTAAACAATAATTGATGGTTTAATCATAGATTGGTATTTAAATTATAATTAAGTTAAAATATATATGAATGTCTCTAGAAACTAAAGGAAGAACAGTGCATGTTTAAATAACTGGAAATTTAAGTATTTTTATTTATCAATTCAAGTTTATAAACTGATTCCTTATACAAATTAATGATTTTTGAAAGAAGAATCACGATTTTTAATTGGGTATATCTCGAGAATTAGTAAGATGAACGTGAAATGGGTTTTGTCGAAATTCTGGTGATCGGTGGGTTTTCAGATCTCGTGATTTGAGTAATAGTTAGCTAAGTGGTTGGGGATCATCACAAAAATGCTCGTTGATTTTATAAATCATTGTGGAGGATGAACGAGAGTAATTTAGGGTTTAAGGCACAGTTTTGTTGAGGTTGTTCTCGGGGAAATTTCGTAGTCCATGGTGAATCGGTCATGGCCGGGATGGTTGGAATCGAAGCAAGGATCGTTGATGGAAAACTGATCGTGATGGTGAGGTTTCAGATGGTCTCGATCGACGAGGCAAGTTGAAACTGGAGATCGAAGTTCTGTTCCAGATTTTGATCGTAATGCTCGAATTCGATTGAGGCGTTTGTTCGTGGTTCTGGTGATCGAGATCGTGAGAGATGGTCGTGGACGAGATGTCGGCATTAGAAGCGATGGTCGGAGGCGATCAACTCGCCTGTGCACGTGCACATGGTATCAGTTGGGTTCGTGTTTAAGAATTGAGGAAGAAGCAGTGTACTCGAGTAAGTCGACGAGTGACTCGAAGTCATGATCGAGGAAATAAGGTTCTGGCTCGGGGTCGTTCAAGGGAACTCGCGTGGGTAAACTGTTTTTAAAAATTTTATAACAAAGTTTTAAATAAAAAGAAGAGAAGGAAACTCGAAGAAGTACGCGGGATTTCTGTAATTTTGCTCGGGGAAAATGGAGTTTGTCTCGGGTAGATTTAGTAATTGAAGTTTAAAGCCTGACAGTGATTTTAAAATTTGAATTGAGTTTTAAACTTTGAAAACAGGATTTAAAACCAGTTTTAAATCAAGTTTCATTCGAGTTCAAGCTTAAAATTTATATCCTAGAATTTGAGATAAATAAAGTTTTATAAAATTTATAATGTTTTAACAAAATGAAAAATGTTAAAAGTATAATTTTATAAAGGTTTGAATTTAAAAATCTTATAAATTATCTTTATAAATGTTAAGTGTTCTTAACATTTGAATTTAAGAAGATTTTGTAAATTTGATTTTAAATTTGTTAAAGTTAAATTGTAATTTATTTTAAATCTTTAAATTGAATTAAAAGAAAGATTTTTTTTAAAGTAAAATGTTTTAAATCTTTATTAATAGTAATTTAAGTAGTTAAAGGATAAATACTTTAATTTAGTAATTAACTAAGATTTAATGATTAGGTTCATTAAAATAATAGGGAAATTAAAGAATAATTTGATAATTTAATTAATTAATGGTTTAGTGTTAATTAATTAAATAATTAAGATTATAAGGTTAATTAATTTGGGATTAAGAATCATTTATTTAAATAAATATAGATTTTTAATAAATGATTAGAAATTAATCAATCAAGCGATTAAAGATTAATTAAGAAATTAATTTAGTAATTAGAAATAAATTAATTGGTAATTAAGAGTTTATTAAGTGTAATTAATAAATAATTGATTAAAGCTTAATTACTTAAAGAAGTAATTAAAGGGTTATTAATAATGTATGAGGGATCATTAATTAGGGATTATTAAATAATAAATAAATGGGATTAATTTCGATAATCAATTGGATTAATTAATTAATATGGAATTGGTTAAGTATAATTACTTAATAAAAGTAATTAAATGAATTAATTACTTAAGGTAATTAATTAAATAAATTTGATAAGTTAAATTAATTAATTTAATTAATTTAAGATAATCACTTGGTTATGTGATAAATATAATTACTTAAATGTAATTAGTGAAGAGTAATTACTTAGGAAAGTAATTAAAGTTAATTAGTGGATGTAATTAACTAAAGAAGATTTTAATAATAAAAGTAATTTTAGTTTAATTACTTTGTATAATTAATCAGGGGATTAATTAAAGGATAATTAATTAAGGAATAATTAATTTATGAAGTGTAGTAATTAAGAGTAGTTAATTACTAAATGAGATTAATCAAAGGTGATTAATAAATGTGACTAATTAATTATTAATTTAAATAAGATAATTAATTAAGAATAATTAAGGATCATTAATTAATATAATTAATGATGTAATTAAGAATTGATTAATTAAGATTAATTAATAAATAATAAGTGATTAAAGTAATTAATTAATTGTAATTAATTAAGGATTAATGTAATTAAGTATGGTTAACTAATTAATGAAGTAATTTAAGATTTATTACTGAAATGGTTTAAGATAATTAATTTGTGAAATTAATTAAAGTAATTAAAGTATAATTAATCAGGAATGATTAATTAAGATGGATATTTAGAGTAATGATTAATTAATTGGTTTAATTAATAATTAAGTAAGCAGGATTTATAGAATGAAGTAATTAGTTTAATTCACTTTAAATTAATTAGATGATATAAATCATTGCTTAAGGATGGATGAATGAGATTGAATGTATTTCATTGTTTGATATCTCTGATGAGATATGACTGATATATGATATGGATGTTTGGTTGAATTATAATGATAATGTGAATTATCTGTTTGGTATGATAATGTAGATTATCTATTGAATTATCTATCTTTGTGTATATAGATAAGAATTGAATTGTTTTAACCTTAAAACAACTTGGCCCTTAAAAGATACGTTTTGGATTTCGATGAGACCGGGATCGGGTTTCCGTATACCGGAATTCCAGGTTTGGAGACCCGAATACCACATCGATCCAAAATAACGATAGGTCGTGAATCTCAAGTGAAGATGAAGATTCATAGTGCAAGGGTTATTGTCGTTAACTCTGAGGGTGATTCCAAAACGAGTGTAACGAGATAATGCCTTCGGTTTCGTTCGAACCCGGAACGAACTTGTATGGATTGAATGCTTTCAGCACATCGTCAGGCGGACGATGAGCATTCTAAGTGATATGTTCTGATTAAAGGTAATCGTAACCTCAAGCCTCATCAACCAGGAATGGCTAAAATAGGGGAGGTGCAGCAAGGTTTCGTGGGTAGCACCCACTGAGAGCAAGATAGATCCCTGTCTAGAGGTCCCTTTTCCTTTATTCGGCTTAGTGTGTGGTTGGTCGCGCCAACTACGGGATTGTCTTGTTCGGGATTATCCAGTAAGGGATGGTTCCGGCTTTGTGTTGCAGGGGAGCGGGCGTACTCCTCGGTACGGTGATCTAGGCCACGTACTGTGACGGGCGGTACCCCAGTAGCCCTGCCATTGTATGGAATCCAAACTCCAATAAGTGCCGTACGTATTAGTTGTGCCCAACTATGTTGGAATGTGAGATGTAAGCATTTCAGCTATTTCTATATTTTACTTGAAAACCCTAGACCCTATTATAATAAAATCAGATTTCCTATCAAATGTTTTGGTTAGCGTAAGGTAAAAACTTACCCATGTTTATTTGTGGGGAGTCTTACGTGATACCTTTTCTTTCTAAAGGTTTTGAAGTTAAGCAAGTTTAACCTGTTACTCACACCAGACCCATGTCTGACCCAAGTGTTTATTTCTGTTTTATAAACTCTTGGGTACTCAAATTTTTACGAGTAGCCAAGGGATTCAGGTTTAGCTTTGACGAATATTCTGGAGGAGCAATGGAGCAGGAGGCTTCGGCGTTCGTAGATATAGTATTCCGCTGTGTTGATATCTGTGATAGTGTCTTGTTTTGTATTTGAGTTGTAATGTCTAGACAAATGGTTATAACTGTCTAGTAAGTGATGTATATGCTGTGTAACTCTGTAAATTGTTGTATACTATGTAATAGTTTATGTTATTAATATAATTTATTCGTTCCGCTGTGAGATCGTTGTTGTTGTTTCTTTCTTTCTTCTCTTCTTTTCTATTTTCTACCCCCTTTCTTTCTTAATAATGATGCGACTTTCTGGGCATAGGAAGTCGGGTTGTTTCATTTGGTATCAGAGCGAAGGTTGAGCGAATGCCTAAGCTTTTGGTTAAGTGAATATCAGAGCACTAGGTTGAGTGAATACCTAGGTTCGGAAGGATTGTTCATTAGAGATAGGATCTGTAGCAACCTGTTTGAGTCTGAGTATATATATACGAGAGCGCGTATTTGTTAGTTATATAAAATGGTTTTATATTGTGTTAATTGATCGGTTGAGTGGTATATGGATTCTGGTCAATACGAGTAGCTAACGTTATTGATAGGGATCTCTAAACACTTGGACCAGGCCAACAGACACAATATTGTTTTAAAAAGGTAGATGAAATAATTTTACCCAGATATAATTTCTATATAAAAAAAGTATCATTTTAAATGTATATGGTATTTGTAATGATTGGTTGAGATGATAATAATTTATCATCTAGGATTAGGAGTCTGAGTGTTGAGGTTGGAAGTGTATTTGTCGAGACTGTAAACCTAATACCGTCTCGAGTGAACTTTGCAATTGTAAGGATTTCACAATCTCTGAAGGAAACCTGTTAAGGTTCGGAGTTTATTTTTGAAGTTTGGATCTGTCGGTTGGGCAGAAGCGAGTGATGGTATCTTGATACCTCAGGTAATAGTAGCTGTGTGATGAGACGCAGTGACTATGGATGTTCCCGAAGATGTTTTCTTTGGAAAAAGTTGTGGAAGTGTGTCTGCTTCGATGTTGTGGCTGAGCTCAGCATGGTGTTTCTATTTGGTTTGGGTTCGAGTTTCTCGAAGAGCTTTGGAAAAGGAAGTCTTTGGCATCGGTGGCAGCAGTACAGCTCGGAGTATTCTGTGCATTGATAAGAAGTTTTCTGGCTGAGCAGTTTTTCTGAAGGTGAAGTTCAGAAGCAGCAGAGTGGATCCATTTCTTCGATGGATTGGATAATTAAGTGTAAGCTGTTCTGATTGGTAAAGAGAGAACAGTTTCTTTGCATTTTGGCTGGGTTGATCGCAAAAGTGACTTGCGATAGTTGAGTGTTCTCTTGAGTTATCCGAGATTTTCTGGGATGCATTGTCCAGTCTGTGCTTGTGTTCTTCATCAGCATTCTTATCTACTCCAGATCAGAGTGGTGTAGCGGAAGCAGTTTGGCGAGTGCTCCTGTTTGTCTTTTCCAGATAGGAGAAGTTAGTTCAGTCTACTGATGGTAGTAGAGTTGTGTTTTGGATTGGGTAGATCTTGAGAGGATCATTGGTTGAGTTATTTTTTTTGTCCTATTTGTTTCTAGAAGCATCGGCGAAGGTTGAGCTGATCAGAAAGGATTTGTAGGAAGCCGAGATCGTCTGAAGATTTTGTGCATAAGAGACGAAGGAATTTGAAATTCGAAGTTGGAGACTTCGTTGTTGTGAAGTTTTCTCTGATAAAAGGGAGCTATAAGATTGGGTAAGTCTGGGAAGTAAGCTCCGAGTTGTTTTGGATCTTTTCTGTGATCTAATTTGGATAAGTACTTTGATCCACAAGGTTGAATTGTCAGTTTGGATAACTGGAATTCAATGTATTTTACGTATCTCTGAGGGAGTACGTGTTTGATCTATCTCTGGTTTTGGAACCAGCAGTTCTGGAAGATTTGGTTGTTGAGTCAGACTCGTCTGTAGTCTGATATCTTATTTAGTTCTGTAGATCTAAATGAGTAGGAGCTTTATAGCTTAGTAGTGTTGATTTTGTTTGAATTCTGTAGAGCGAGTATCCCGGTATATATACTTGGGGAAACTCGAGGAAATTGTATCCAAGATTTTTCTGGATAATTAGAATTGTTTGATTTGTGTGAATTGGTTGCTATAATTGTTAGCATATGGATGATAATATATGCTTGTGATTTAAATGGATTATTAAATTACCTTTGTCTTAAATTTCGGGGACGAAATTATTTTAAGGGGGGAGGAATGTAATATCCCGGAAATTTGGGGCAATATAAATTTAATAATTTATAATTAAATTGATTAATAATCTTTGATAATTAAAATTTGAATTGGTTTAATAATCTGATTAAATAAATATTTACTGAGTGAATGTATCTTTTAAAAACCAATAAAATGATTTCTATTTATAATGTATATATATATATAAGTATATATATATTGTAAATAGATTAGCTTTGGGTTGAAATATAATAAATAAATAAAAATCTTGTTTTAAATTTCTAATGTATATTCTTATAGTTTGGAAATTATGATTTATTTAATAGTAGCTTTTCAAAGTTATTTAACAAATAACTATATGGTTTTAAATAAAATTAATAATAAGGTTATTTTATGTTCTTTTTGAATATTGCTTAATAAATCAGATTTAAGAGTGTATATATATATAGGTTTAAAATACAATATTAATAGTGTATTGTTTTATATATAGATATAAATTGACTTTAATAAAAAGATTGTTATTTCAAATTTAATGTGTTGTTTTAAATTTACTTTAAATTGAATTTTTAAATACAATTTGAATTTGACTGTAAATTATTTTTGAAATTCAAAAGAGGTAAGATTTTAAATAGTTTTGGATTTTAAATTATATGGATAAACTTTTATTTATAAGTATAATTGGTATATCTCTTTAAGAAGTTATCTATATATATATAGATAAGTAATTGTATTTAATAAATAAAGAAAAAGGTTTTTACATTTAAAATAAATATAAATTAAATAAAAGGACATGTGTAAACATATAAAGGCTTGTTTAAAACAAGTGTAAACCAATTAACACATATAAAGACAAGTGTCAATCTTTTAATTTATATTTTATTTTATTTTTAAGAAATTATTTTCAGCCTACATATGCATGTTTTCCTCATCTATATTTCTTTCTAATCTTCAATTCTAAAATCTGAAATTCATTTTCCCCTTCTAAGAGCAAACCAGAAAATAAATCTCTCAAAAACAAACCTGCAATTCTTTCCAACATCAAAGTTCAACCTGCAAATCCCTTCTTCAAAACCCAGAAAATCAATCCCTGAAATGCATGTTCAAAAGCAAGTTTAAGATCAAGATCTAAGCATTTCAGTTTCAAGTTACAATTCGAATCAAACAAAATGCTACTAAATCAAAGTCTGCATCTTTTTCAAAACCTGGAATCAAAAGCCTGTTCTTTCTTTCAAATCTGGAAGCAAGATCATTTCAGTACAACTGATCTAAGCAACATCTCAACAAACAAGATTTTAGAGCATGCATGCAAGTTTCAAAATCAGCATTCAAGTTTTAAAAAAGTTTTCAAAGCAGTTTCAAAATGAAGCTCTGTTCTTCATTTCAAACCAGTGAGTAACACTTTCTAAAAAGCTTAAGTATTCTATAAGATCTGGTTGTATGCATATCTCTGAAAATAAGTTATATGTGAGTATAGTTTTAAGTATATCTCTGTGCATGTTTGTATATATATGTTGGTGTGCATATATGTTATCTGTGATACTCTGTTCCCAGTTTTCAAACTCAGTTTTGGTTTAAATTTTGTATCTCTGGACCTAGGCATTGTTATGATTTAAAATTTTAAACAATAATTGATGGTTTAATCATAGATTGGTATTTAAATTATAATTAAGTTAAAATATATATGAATGTCTCTAGAAACTAAAGGAAGAACATTGCATGTTTAAATAACTGGAAATTTAAGTATTTTTATTTATCAATTCAAGTTTATAAACTGATTCCTTATACAAATTAATGATTTTTGAACGAAGAATCACGATTTTTAATTGGGTATATCTCGAGAATTAGTAAGATGAACGTGAAATGGGTTTTGTCGAAATTCTGGTGATCGGTGGGTTTTCAGATCTCGTGATTTGAGTAATAGTTTGCTAAGTGGTTGGGGATCATCACAAAAATGCTCGTTGATTTTATAAATCATTGTGGAGGATGAACGAGAGTAATTTAGGGTTTAAGGCACAGTTTTGTTGAGGTTGTTCTCGGGGAAATTTCGTAGTCCATGGTGAATCGGTCAAGGCCGGGATGGTTGGAATCGAAGCAAGGATCGTTGATGGAAAACTGATCGTGATGGTGAGGTTTCAGATGGTCTCGATCGACGAGGCAAGTTGAAACTGGAGATCGAAGTTCTGTTCCAGATTTTGATCGTAATGCTCGAATTCGATTGAGGCGTTTGTTCGTGGTTCTGGTGATCGAGATCGTGAGAGATGGTCGTGGACGAGATGTCGGCATTAGAAGCGATGGTCGGAGGCGATCAACTCGCCTGTGCACGTGCACATGGTATCAGTTGGGTTCGTGTTTAAGAATTGAGGAAGAAGCAGTGTACTCGAGTAAGTCGACGAGTGACTCGAAGTCATGATCGAGGAAATAAGGTTCTGGCTCGGGGTCGTTCAAGGGAACTCGCGTGGGTAAACTGTTTTTAAAATTTTTATAACAAAGTTTTAAATAAAAAGAAGAGAAGGAAACTCGAAGAAGTACGCGGGATTTCTGCAATTTTGCTCGGGGAAAATGGAGTTTGTCTCGGGTAGATTTAGTAATTGAAGTTTAAAGCCTGACAGTGTTTTTAAAATTTGAATTGAGTTTTAAACTTTGAAAATAGGATTTAAAACCAGTTTTAAATCAAGTTTCATTCGAGTTCAAGCTTAAAATTTATATCCTAGAATTTGAGATAAATAAAGTTTTATAAAATTTATAATGTTTTAACAAAATGAAAAATGTTAAAAGTATAATTTTATAAAGGTTTGAATTTAAAAATCTTATAAATTATCTTTATAAATGTTAAGTGTTCTTAACATTTGAATTTAAGAAGATTTTGTAAATTTGATTTTAAATTTGTTAAAGTTAAATTGTAATTTATTTTAAATCTTTAAATTGAATTAAAAGAAAGATTTTTTTTAAAGTAAAATGTTTTAAATCTTTATTAATAGTAATTTAAGTAGTTAAAGGATAAATACTTTAATTTAGTAATTAACTAAGATTTAATGATTAGGTTCATTAAAATAATAGGGAAATTAAAGAATAATTTGATAATTTAATTAATTAATGGTTTAGTGTTAATTAATTAAATAATTAAGATTATAAGGTTAATTAATTTGGGATTAAGAATCATTTATTTAAATAAATATAGATTTTTAATAAATGATTAGAAATTAATTAATCAAGCGATTAAAGATTAATTAAGAAATTAATTTAGTAATTAGAAATAAATTAATTGGTAATTAAGAGTTTATTAAGTGTAATTAATAAATAATTGATTAAAGCTTAATTACTTAAAGAAGTAATTAAAGGGTTATTAATAATGTATGAGGGATCATTAATTAGGGATTATTAAATAATTAATAAATGGGATTAATTTCGATAATCAATTGGATTAATTAATTAATATGGAATTGGTTAAGTATAATTACTTAATAAAAGTAATTAAATGAATTAATTACTTAAGGTAATTAATTAAATAAATTTGATAAGTTAAATTAATTAATTTAATTAATTTAAGATAATCACTTGGTTATGTGATAAATATAATTACTTAAATGTAATTAGTGAAGAGTAATTACTTAGGAAAGTAATTAAAGTTAATTAGTGGATGTAATTAACTAAAGAAGATTTTAATAATAAAAGTAATTTTAGTTTAATTACTTTGTATAATTAATCAGGGGATTAATTAAAGGATAATTAATTAAGGAATAATTAATTTATGAAGTGTAGTAATTAAGAGTAGTTAATTACTAAATGAGATTAATCAAAGGTGATTAATAAATGTGACTAATTAATTATTAATTTAAATAAGATAATTAATTAAGAATAATTAAGGATCATTAATTAATATAATTAATGATGTAATTAAGAATTGATTAATTAAGATTAATTAATAAATAATAAGTGATTAAAGTAATTAATTAATTGTAATTAATTAAGGATTAATGTAATTAAGTATGGTTAACTAATTAATGAAGTAATTTAAGATTTATTACTGAAATGGTTTAAGATAATTAATTTGTGAAATTAATTAAAGTAATTAAAGTATAATTAATCAGGAATGATTAATTAAGATGGATATTTAGAGTAATGATTAATTAATTGGTTTAATTAATAATTAAGTAAGCAGGATTTATAGAATGAAGTAATTAGTTTAATTCACTTTAAATTAATTAGATGATATAAATCATTGCTTAAGGATGGATGAATGAGATTGAATGTATTTCATTGTTTGATATCTCTGATGAGATATGACTGATATATGATATGGATGTTTGGTTGAATTATAATGATAATGTGAATTATCTGTTTGGTATGATAATGTAGATTATCTATTGAATTATCTATCTTTGTGTATATAGATAAGAATTGAATTGTTTTAACCTTAAAACAACTTAGCCCTTAAAAGATACGTTTTGGATTTCGATGAGACCGGGATCGGGTTTCCGTATACCGGAATTCCAGGTTTGGAGACCCGAATACCACATCGATCCAAAATAACGATAGGTCGTGAATCTCAAGTGAAGATGAAGATTCAGAGTGCAAGGGTTATTGTCGTTAACTCTGAGGGTGATTCCAAAACGAGTGTAACGAGATAATGCCTTCGGTTTCGTTCGAACCCGGAACGAACTTGTATGGATTGAATGCTTTCAGCACATCGTCAGGCGGACGATGAGCATTCTAAGTGATATGTTCTGATTAAAGGTAATCGTAACCTCAAGCCTCATCAACCAGGAATGGCTAAAACAGGGGAGGTGCAGCAAGGTTTCGTGGGTAGCACCCACTGAGAGCAAGATAGATCCCTGTCTAGAGGTCCCTTTTCCTTTATTCGGCTTAGTGTGTGGTTGGTCGCGCCAACTACGGGATTGTCTTGTTCGGGATTATCCAGTAAGGGATGGTTCTGGCTTTGTGTTGCAGGGGAGCGGGCGTACTCCTCGGTACGGTGATCTAGGCCACGTACTGTGACGGGCGGTACCCCAGTAGCCCTGCCATTGTATGGAATCCAAACTCCAATAAGTGCCGTACGTATTAGTTGTGCCCAACTATGTTGGAATGTGAGATGTAAGCATTTCAGCTATTTCTATATTTTACTTGAAAACCCTAGACCCTATTATAATAAAATCAGATTTCCTATCAAATGTTTTGGTTAGCGTAAGGTAAAAACTTACCCATGTTTATTTGTGGGGAGTCTTACGTGATACCTTTTCTTTCTAAAGGTTTTGAAGTTAAGCAAGTTTAACCTGTTACTCATACCAGACCCATGTCTGACCCAAGTGTTTATTTCTGTTTTATAAACTCTTGGGTACTCAAATTTTTACGAGTAGCCAAGGGATTCAGGTTTAGCTTTGACGAATATTCTGAAGGAGCAATGGAGCAGGAGGCTTCGGCGTTCGTAGATATAGTATTCCGCTGTGTTGATATCTGTGATAGTGTCTTGTTTTGTATTTGAGTTGTAATGTCTAGACAAATGGTTATAACTGTCTAGTAAGTGATGTATATGCTGTGTAACTCTGTAAATTGTTGTATACTATGTAATAGTTTATGTTATTAATATAATTTATTCGTTCCGCTGTGAGATCGTTGTTGTTGTTTCTTTCTTTCTTCTCTTCTTTTCTATTTTCTACCCCCTTTCTTTCTTAATAATGATGCGACTTTCTGGGCATAGGAAGTCGGGTTGTTTCATTTGGTATCAGAGCGAAGGTTGAGCGAATGCCTAAGCTTTTGGTTAAGTGAATATCAGAGCACTAGGTTGAGTGAATACCTAGGTTCGAAAGGATTGTTCATTAGAGATAGGATCTGTAGCAACCTGTTTGAGTCTGAGTATATATATACGAGAGCGCGTATTTGTTAGTTATATAAAATGGTTTTATATTGTGTTAATTGATCGGTTGAGTGGTATATGGATTCTGGTCAATACGAGTAGCTAACGTTATTGATAGGGATCTCTAAACACTTGGACCAGGCCAACGGACACAATATTGTTTTAAAAAGGTAGATGAAATAATTTTACCCAGATATAATTTCTATATAAAAAAAGTATCATTTTAAATGTATATGGTATTTGTAATGATTGGTTGAGATGATAATAATTTATCATCTAGGATTAGGAGTCTGAGTGTTGAGGTTGGAAGTGTATTTGTCGAGACTGTAGACCTAATACCGTCTCGAGTGAACTTTGCAATTGTAAGGATTTCACAATCTCTGAAGGAAACCTGTTAAGGTTCGGAGTTTATTTTTGAAGTTTGGATCTGTCGGTTGGGCAGAAGCGAGTGATGGTATCTTGATACCTCAGGTAATAGTAGCTGTGTGATGAGACGCAGTGACTATGGATGTTCCCGAAGATGTTTTCTTTGGAAAAAGTTGTGGAAGTGTGTCTGCTTCGATGTTGTGTGTAACGACCCGCCATTTTGGACCATTCGCATCCATTATAAGTGTATAGGTAGACACTCATGCCGGAGTTGAATTGCTCAAAATACCGCGTTGTTAATTTAAATTTGGCAAAATTGAACATATACAGTAAATAAATAATCACAGATCACAGACACAGAGTAATAAGTGCAGCGGAAATAAAAGAAATAGTAGTTCATGAAGCTACTATATAAATATATAAGTTACATCAGAGTTAAACCAGATACAACGAAAGAGTAATATGATACATCAGATACAAAGCAGAATACATCACTGGAATCATCGAATATCTGAAAGCTGGATAGATAGCTGGATCTTCAAGCAAAGCTCCAACTCCAAAGGTGAGCCTCGAAAGCTGAACTACTCAGTCTGACCCGAGCGTAAAGCAAAACACAAGACACTCGAGTCAGGATTAACATTCTTATATTAATAAATCCAACTCAAGTGAAATAGCAATTGAAATACAAGTAACTCAAAGGATGTTTGGAATAACCATCCTTTAAGGATCCGTTAAACTATCTACTAGGTAGTAGTGTACGATAAGTAGATAATGTCTATCAGTAATATAAAAAGATATCAAAATAGCGTTAAGTCATGGCCCATTCCACCCTTAACACATTTTTATTCCCAAAAGCATATACAAGACCGTAGTTTCCCCAAAACCGGAAGTCACCAGAGGGCAATCCATATACTCAAGGTACAAAACAAATTCGTAGTGGTCGCGCATAAATGGAATACAAGTATGACAAGGCACATGAGGCTATACCCAAGGTAGTGATACTACCGTTCGCCTGATCCGGACTGGTGAGAACGCAACGCCGCAGCGCCCGCAACACCGTGAGACAACACTCCCAAAATCAAGGGTGCACCAATCGACAACAAGTATAAGTAGTTCGAAGAAGTGTGTCCACTTGAGGTAGCTAATCCTCCATTGGCCCGGCACAGCTCCTGTTTTAGTCATTTCCAATTTGACACAAGTGTCAAGGCTATCCATTATCGTTCTCTTTCTTCAGTCATCACATACATCATTCCAACCACTTCATTCTGGATCATCACTCCACGTATAGTTATTAAAGTGGTTTCGGTTTAGATAGAGAGTATATCCATCACCGATTCCGGTCTCTTTAATAACTTTCGTAATTATTACATCGATTGGTCATTTATATATTTCAAAACCAAATCAAATTCAATTTCAATTTCAATTCGTAAACCAACATTTCATTTGTCTTTCAAAACCAATTTCCAATAATTTACGTTTCAAAACATTCAAATTACCCTTTCAAGATCTTATAATTCAATTTCAATTTCCTTTAAAACAAGTCAAATATTGATTCAAGTTCGTATATAAGTTTCATTTCGAAAATCATTTAAATCAATTTAATTTAACATTCCAATCAATTTAAATTCATTAGTCGATTTCATTCAATATTCATTAAGTTACTTTATCACTCAAAACAATTTCTATTCAATTTCCAATTCATTAAATCTATTTCTTAAGTTCAACTTCATTATATCAAAACTTACCAATTGAATTAAATTTAATTCGTCAAATCAAATTCTTTAACTTTCAAGTCTTACATTAATTCCAAAAATATCACATTTTCATTTCTTATTACAGAAATTCAATTTCACTTATTTACTTTCTTAAATAATTTTCCAAAAACTTAATTTATAAAGAAACTCAATTTCAATTATTTACGAAGTAAAATTCACTTATTCAAAAATTCAATTTTACTTATTAAAGAGTTCAATTCAATTTAATCATTAAATAATTAAATCTTATTAAATTTTTAAATCATTCAAACTTAATTATTAAATAATTTCAAAGTTAATAATTTCAAACTTAATTATTAAATCATTTCAAACTTAATTCAATCATTTCTCAAATTAAACATCGTTCTTTCATTAATTTCATTTTTAAATATTTTGTTTCAGATTTTTAAATATTAACATTTTCCTTTCATTAAAAATTCCCATTTCAACTTCATTTCAAAACCATATTATTTATTCAAATAAAATCTTCGTTTTATTTTTAAATCAAATTTATTGACCAATCGGGTTTTATTTAATTTTCTATCCTAGGTCAAAGTTCAATTTGGGTATTTATCATTTCAACCCGATTCCAATTCAATTCAAAAATCAAAGCATAACAAAGGGAACTTGCAGTGTGATAACTGGGATGGTGTCAAAGTAAATAAACAAGCAATAACAACAACAATAACAATCCAACAATCAATTCAAATAATCCCGAAATAACCGTATTAATTCGCATTGTTATTTGTACGAATTAATATAATTATTTCTAGAATCTACACTATCATTTCACGTAGATTAAAGATTATTACATTACAGTTCTTCACTTGTCATCTATTTCAATTTCATACATCATCAATTTAACAATATACATTCAGTGGTTCAAAGTGTAATTAAACCAATCCTACGTGTCAATAAATTTAACAGTTAAAGGGGTCATATTATACAAATGTCAGTTAATCAAATTTAACATTTAATTATCCTATATCAAGTTCAATTTCATACTATTTATCATTTTAACATTAACAATTTAACGTCCAATATCAACATCAACAATCAATCAATTAACAACCAAACTGGATTATCATTGCATATATAACAGATAATGGTGTCAGATGTCACAGGTGAACTGATACAGGTAATAACAGTGTACTGTCAAACAACAGCAATATTTCAATTGTCGTTTCAATTGAAATCAAATTTAATAAATAAAAGAACGTTAATCGTGAGTGAGTGCTCACCTTCCGAGGCTAGAGAGAACAGACGATGACACAGATATGCACACTGAATTTGAATGACGAATCGAAGCAAAGCAAACATCGGCACGAATTTGATGTTCAAAGCCGACGACAAGGAATTGACAAAGTCGAGTTAGAGCTGGATCGATTAAAATAACGGTATAAGTGAACTTATATATATTATTTTAAAACTCTCTATATAATAAAATAAAATAAAATAAAATAAAAATCAATAACAAATTAATTCAAATATGTAACTACACTTATACCTAAATATATGAAACCCAACTATACCATTTATATGCAAAACAATGTAAATGAATAAATTGGACCGTGTCCCACTATATGCAAACATATTATAAAATTACAGCTACTGTATAAATATGCAAAATACTCGTCTACAACCTCACCAGTAAAAGAAAGCACCACTAGACACCAAAGTGTACTTGCAGACCCTATACATACTTTATAACAATATATATGCCCTGAAAATATTAACAGCACCTATATGTGTATTAGAAATGTATCTATATATGTATCTCAAATAAGCTATGCAGACCGTACATATTTTATCCAACGTATACTATGAAACAAAGGAACCATGCAAAGTATGATTTACAAACTAGCTTCAGATCCACCAAAGTTGTGATAACAAAATATAGATGTAATACATAACTTATATAAACCTGCAGACCACAAAACTTCACACGCAAAACAGAAATAAAATTAAAATATTAACAACTTGTCTATATATTATAACTATACAATTACATATACTACCATAAGTACATATGGATAAATCTCTAAAACCTTATATACAACTAGCTTGGTAGAAATGAACGTATTATCAACACAAAAATATATATAAAACATTTATTAGACTTTTTATATAAGTATATTAAAATATATATTTACTCAAATTATGAAATACTGACCTGCTAGCTGGAGATCTATACATGGAGGATGAAAGAAAGGTGAGAGTCGAGCAAATGAAGCGTACGGCGTCAAAAGGAGGAATTGTCGTCTCAGACGGCTATTGTTAGGGGAAGTGCGATGGCAGGAAGAAGATGCAACCCAGTAGCTGCTCGGGAAGGCTACAGAAGTGCAAGGCCGACACATGGTGATGGACGCGGCTTTTGGGCTGCGCGTTTGCTGCGAAGGGACGAACTGGGGTCAGTGGGTGCTCGAGATGCTGTCACAAGGCAGCGGGCTGTTCAAGTTGTGGTGCTTGGGTTCGGCAGCGAGGAGGTGGGCTAAAGTTTGTTGGAAGCTTGGGTGGAAGGTGGAGATGCGGGGTAGCTAACAGTGGCGGTGAGTGTCAAGGTAGATGGGCGAAAACTGATGCAGGCGGAGGGAGGGTGAGTGCTACAGTAGGGTTCAGGCGTGGTGGGTCGGATCTCTAGTAGGGTGGTGCGGCCATTGGTGTGGTCGGAGAGGCTAGGCAGAAGGCGATGCATGGGGAGGACATGGAGGGGAAAGGCGGCCGATTTACATTTCTAAAATACAAGTTTTATATTTTATATACATATAACTTTTTATAAAATAACAGAACGAGCAGGTTTTCAAAAAAATAATAAAAGAATGAAAACATGCTTGCAAACTGATGAATCGGCAGTAGTAAATAATATATAAGCTTTGTATAAAGTATATATATTATAAGTTTTGTTTTTTTTTTTGCACGAAGAAGAAGATGAAGGAGGGAGTGCGTGCCATAGACTGGAGAGGGAAGGTGCGTGGGGAAGGCGAGTTGTTGCCTTGGTCTAGTGCGGTGATGGGTTTGGGTGCTCGGTGTGGAAGTGGGGACGACGTGGCATGTTGGAGTGGAGGTGCTTCAGCTGGGCATGAGCATGCAGACAAGGGGAGAGGAACAGCGTATTATAATTTGTTCTAAAAGAAATGGGACAGAGATAGTGATGGATTCAAAGCAACAAAAGGAAACGAACAGGTGAAATAAATAGCAAGATAAATTGTAGACTTGGAAATAGCAAAGGTCTTGTACGTTTGAATTCAACTAAATTAAATGCAAATGACCATTGGATTTCCCAGTGTATAAACGAACAAACCAAGGAATTCAGAAAGTTCAAAGCTGTACCGATACGGTAGGCGTTACGCAAAGTGCAACGTGTAACGGAACTCCGAATTTGACAATCGAATATATCGTAGAGATCGGCACGACGAGACGATCAAAACGGTATATAGAAATCAGTGGTACGGTCATCCGATAAAAATCGATATCGGTACCAGAATACTGCTATTTTGCAGAAAATAAGAACGACGGAGCCAAAGATGTCCGAATTTGGAAAAACGACAAACTGAAATCTTGCTCAGAAGATGGTTTAGAATTTTTCTATAAAAAAATATTTTGGTTTTGAAAACGTTTTATTTTCAACGCTTTTTAACTGATTAAATTGAAGTGAATTTTCGCGCGAAATGAACTTTCATATTTTCGGACGAAAATTTACCAATTGCTATGTTTAACTAGACGTATTTCAAATATTAAATTTTATTTCAAAATTTTATCGTTTAAAATTTCACAAAAATTTTAACTAATAACGTTATTAAAACAGTTGAAATTTACGGGTCGTTACATTGTGGCTGAGCTCAGCATGGTGTTTCTATTTGGTTTGGGTTCGAGTTTCTCGAAGAGCTTTGGAAAAGGAAGTCTTTGGCATCGGTGGCAGCAGTACAGCTCGGAGTATTCTGTGCATTGACAGGAAGTTTTCTGGCTGAGCAGTTTTTCTGAAGGTGAAGTTCAGAAGCAGCAGAGTGGATCCATTTCTTCGATGGATTGGATAATTAAGTGTAAGCTGTTCTGATTGGTAAAGAGAGAACAGTTTCTTTGCATTTTGGCTGGGTTGATCGCAAAAGTGACTTGCGATAGTTGAGTGTTCTCTTGAGTTATCCGAGATTTTCTGGGATGCATTGTCCAGTCTGTGCTTGTGTTCTTCATCAGCATTCTTATCTACTCCAGATCAGAGTGGTGTAGCGGAAGCAGTTTGGCGAGTGCTCCTGTTTGTCTTTTCCAGATAGGAGAAGTTAGTTCAGTCTACTGATGGTAGTAGAGTTGTGTTTTGGATTGGGTAGATCTTGAGAGGATCATTGGTTGAGTTATTTTTTTGTCCTATTTGTTTCTAGAAGCATCGGCGAAGGTTGAGCTGATCAGAAAGGATTTGTAGGAAGCCGAGATCGTCTGAAGATTTTGTGCATAAGAGACGAAGGAATTTGAAATTCGAAGTTGGAGACTTCGTTGTTGTGAAGTTTTCTCTGATAAAAGGGAGCTATAAGATTGGGTAAGTCTGGGAAGTCAGCTCCGAGTTGTTTTGGATCTTTTCTGTGATCTAATTTGGATAAGTACTTTGATCCACAAGGTTGAATTGTCAGTTTGGATAACTGGAATTCAATGTATTTTACGTATCTCTGAGGGAGTACGTGTTTGATCTATCTCTGGTTTTGGAACCAGCAGTTCTGGAAGATTTGGTTGTTGAGTCAGACTCGTCTGTAGTCTGATATCTTATTTAGTTCTGTAGATCTAAATGAGTAGGAGCTTTATAGCTTAGTAGTGTTGATTTTGTTTGAATTCTGTAGAGCGAGTATCCCGGTATATATACTTGGGGAAACTCGAGGAAATTGTATCCAAGATTTTTCTGGATAATTAGAATTGTTTGATTTGTGTGAATTGGTTGCTATAATTGTTAGCATATGGATGATAATATATGCTTGTGATTTAAATGGATTATTAAATTACCTTTGTCTTAAATTTCGGGGACGAAATTATTTTAAGGGGGGAGGAATGTATGGTTTTTGATACCGAAGGGAATAGCAATAGGCCGAAGGAAATATATTTAAGATAAAGGGACGTGTATTGTAACTAAGTTACCATATTTATTTTTCTACTAACCATGCAGATAGAACAAAAGTAACAGCTAGGGAATCATAAAAGTCAGAAGGCTGAATTCAAGTAAATATTAAATGCAAATGTGAAGGGCCATAAGTTGTTTCAGAATTAAATAAAACAATTTCGGATTTGATTTATACAACTGGAGATTTGAAAAGCCACGAGGAACAAATGACACAAGTATGGTACCTTACGACGGACCGTTACGTAAATTTCGCCGCGTAACGATTTCCTGAAATATCGAAACGAATATACTACGGGAATCAGCATGACGAGACGATCCAAACGGTACACAGATATTAGTGGTACGATCGAATTATAAAAATTCGAATTTTCTACCAGTGGAAAATGCAAGAAAAACACTGAAAAATAAGATCGACGGAGCCAAAGATGTCCGAATTTGGAAAAACGACAAACTGACATCTTGCTCAGAAGATGGTTTAGAATTTTTCTATGTAAAAATATTTGGGTTTCGGAAACATTTTATTTTCATCGCTTTTTAACTGATTAATTTGAAGTGAATTTACGCGCGAAATAAACTTTCGTATTTTCGGACGAAAATTTACCAGTTGCTATGTTTAACTAGACGTATTCCAAATATTAAATTTTTATTTCAAAATTTTATCGTTTAAAATTTCACAAAATTTCAACTAATTACGTTATTAAAACAGTTGAAATTTACGGGTCGTTACACCATAGGTACGACATAAACCAAACTCGTAGAAGGAGCGATAAGGCAGGTGACAATTCACGCGAGGCAATGCCTAGGGTAGGATACTATCGTTTTGCGGATCCGGACTGGTAGTAACGCATAGCAGCTACTACCGCCCACCTCGGAACACACTCCCATAATCAAAATTGAGGGGTGGCCACAAAATCAATCACAAAGTCATAATATGGTATCGAAAAAGCATGTCCGATCGGAGGTGCAACCTCACTTGGCCCAGCGTGGCTTCTGCTTTAGTCACATCAAGCTGACTCATGGGAGTTAGGGCTACGTAAACACCTCATACAGAATCGTTCTCCAAACCATCCTACTTCATTCTGGAATCTCCACCACGTACACAGTTGTTAAAGTGGTTTTCGGTATTAGCAGAGAGTATGACAATATCTGATCACGGTCTCTTTAACAACCAAACGCTTATTTCATACCGCTTATTTCATACCGGATGGTTCTTTCAAATTTCCAAAACCGATTCATAATTGATATCAAAATATCATATTCAATTCAAACCATATCACTTTCGAAATCATATTCACTTTCGAAATCATATCGACCAAATATGTAAAATCCTCATTTCAAAATCATCATATTTAATCAAATATGTCATTTAAATCCAAACTTAGGTTATAACATCATTTAACCGTATTCGCTTTTAAATCAAGGATTTAAATATAAACCATCCCACTTTAGACAGTCTGAAATTTAGAAAATAGTTTAAATAGTTATTAATGGTTTAAATAGTTTAGCATAGTTTAAAATAAATTTTTAAATAGTTAAAATACTCTAAAATAATTTAAAAATAGATTAAAAACAGTTTAAATGGATTTTAGATAGTTTAAATAGATTTACTATAGTTTAAATATATATAAAATAGATTAAATAGATTTAAAATAGATTAAATAGATTTAAAATTGATTAAATAGATATAAAATAGATTAAATAGGTACAAAATAGATTAAATAGGTACAAAATAGATTAAAATGGGTTAATTAGTTTAAAATAGGTTAAAATAGATTAAATTGGATTAAATAGATTAAAATAGATAAAATAAATTAAAATAGTTTAAATTGATTAAATAGTTTAAAATAGTTTAAAATAGATTAACTTAGTTTAATAGTTTGAAAATATTAATAAACAGGATTTAAAAATAATATATTTTAAACAGTTTATATTAGAATAAAAAATTTGAAATTCATATCAAATTAAACTATTTCTTTCATTTCAACATATATGGACCATATTCAGTTTCCAAATCAACAAACCTAATTTCAAATCTTTCAGTTTAGATTTTCATTTAAAACCATTAAATCAATATCGATTTCAAATCCAAGTTCGAACTATAAATTTAAATTATTTTAAACGCAGTAGATTTCAAAGTTACATTTCAAACGTTTTCAATAACTCAATTTCGATAAATGTCAGTTATACTTCAAATTCAACTTTAAAATTTCAATTTAAACAAATTTCAAATTTTAACATTTAAAACTCGGATTTTCAAGAACAATTCAGTTTATATAAATCAAATTTTCTTTCAAAATATCATTTAACTGAATTCAAATTTTAAGGATTTAAAGTCGTTTAATTTAACCAATCCGGTGTCCGTATATAATTTTCTACCCTATGGTCAAGTGATACAGACATATATCATTTCAGTCCGTAATAATTATAAAATTTATGGGTATATATCATTTCAACCCACAATCCCAAATTTTACTTCAAATCCATGAAATCGCTCGAGTCTATCATTTTAACCCATAACGATTTCTCCCTAATCTATCAGATCGTTCGGGTATGTATCATTTCAACCCATATGGAACTTGCAGTGTTATAACCATATAAAAATATAGCATCCAGTCATCCGATATCAACAATCAAACATCCATCACAATTACCATTCAAACCAATCAATGAACAATACCAAGTGACTGATTATCAATAACGGGTATCAACTAGCAATTTAGAATTTAGTATTAAATTAATGGCGATAATATTAAATAAAAGTCAGATTTAACTGGAATGACAATTTAAATATACCAAACATCAACCAATCAATTTCTAATCACATCATAAATTCAATTTAACTAACATAAGATAATCTAGTAGTTGTGAGTGGGTTAAAACACTCACCTTTGATTTCAAAATTGATTTGAAATCCAAAATAAGGCCTAAAATTTAACAATCTTAGAATTCGTCCAAACCAGCTCCAGAATGTCCGAAATTTCGATACGATCGTAGTGGAGAAAATCGCATGTAAATCCACCATGTACGTGAAAGTTATACGCATTAGAAGTTTTACGATTTTATATTTAAAACAAATGAAAAAAAATAAAGTTACACGTCACTTACCTCCCACGTCAGCAGTTTTCACGCGCTCGAGTACGCTCTAGGTTTCAAAGAAACCCTAGCCGCCCTTCAGATCGACGCTGGCCATAAATTTTCCGATCATCCACGCGCGACCACCCAGATTTGAGACCACCAGCGTGCCGCTCTCTCTTCGCCGCCACTAGACCTCAGCCGTGGCCACCTCCGGTCCCACTCTAGTTCGATTGCCGCCACCTACATTATTTGTATTTCATGGCGAATTTACACTACTTGGGGACGAACGAACAACATCTTCAAGGCCTGCTCGACACCCTCCACACTCCTGTATCTTCCGATCGTCCTACGGGTGAAGATCCACCGTTGGATCGAATCCTAGCAAATGGACGGTCAAAACTAAATCATTTATTTCTAGACAAACAGTGATTCAATTGCAAAAACGAATTACACTAGTGAATTACGCTCATCGAGAGCTTCGAAACAGTATATAATATGTCATGATTTGGAGGAGTTTGAATTTTGAAATTGATTTGAAATTTTGAAATTGATTTGAAATTTTGAAATTGATTTGAAATTTTGAAATTAGGGTTTGGATTTAGGAATTTGGTTTCTGCCATTGAGAAAGAGGGAAGGAATAGTCAGATAGAATTGTACATATAAGAGTATGAAAATGACTGCTAGGGTTTGGGAAACAAGACTATTTATATGGACAAGGACCGATAAGAAAGAACAACATATTGAATTAGTGCGAAACGACACTAACGACCCGAAAAGCCCGTTCTGCTTCCAGAACGAAAGCAGGTCATCCCATTTATCAAAATAGATGTTTTCGTCATTTTTAAACTCAATGGAACAGGTTTTAAGTCCTAATTCCATCGTATGAAGAAGTTAGCTTTTAAAATCAGCTTATTTCGATTGAATTCAATTAAATTGATTTCTACGCATTTCGAATCCGTACGATCGAACACAAGTCCGATCGCTACGAAACTTGAAATCCTACAATAATTCACCGTTACGGATCCGATGAAACTAGTTTTGTCGAAATCCGAGACAGTGGCCCAAATGGCTATTTTCACGCTAATTAAATAAATTAAATTACTTTAAACTTCAAATTTAATAACTAACAATTCTTTTTTTCATTTCTAATTACATAAAATTAAATAACCTTTTAAAACAAATTTCCTATGTCAAATTCAAAGTTAATTATTGCACTAATTATAGTGTTTAATTTCAATTTCAATAAACTCATTAATTATAATTTAAATTCCAATAATTTGATTAAATTTGATTTCGATCTTTTTATTCAATCAATCATTATCAAATGGATATAATTAACATTAGTTTACATTTGTTACATCAATATTCTACAGTTATCATTTTAATTCACATTAACTGCAATATTTAATTGGATTTATTGTAATTGATTATTAATTTAATTTAAACGGATTAAATACAGAATGAAAATTTAAGCAATTATTACTCATTAATAATTCAAACACATTTCTAAGTCTATTGTTTACAAACAAAAGAAAATGGATTCACATACTGATTAATTATTCTATATTAACCAATTTCAATTAATTACATAAAACTTTACCATTTAAATACAAAATTTGGTTTATTTACTTATTTACACTTTATAACCAATTATAACTTTCCAGTCATTCTAATTAATTGGAATTAAAATAAAATAGTTATCTATTACCTTAAATTAACATACTAACGTTTCATTGTAGTTATTTTTCTTATTAATAGATCACAAATTTTTTTATTTCTTCCAATATTAAATTACGAAATCTTATTAAATTTAATATTTTAATTATTGGAAATTACGGGTCGTTACAATTTACTTGATTGTTAGTTTAGTTAATATCTAGGTTTAGTTGAATGATTGCTAGGATCCATTCTTGTTTTTATTTATGTTACTTGATATCAATTAATTATGCTAAAACTTTGATTTGTTTGTTATGCTTTGGTTTTTATGAATTATATATGTATATATTCACCATGTGTTATGCTAATGCCATTAGTTGTGCATACCCTAGAATTTATATGTTCACCCTAGGATGCTCGCATATATGCTTAAATATGTCATATCTTCTCATTCATATAGAAGGGCCCAAAGGTTAGATGCTTGCATATATATATTGTCATGTATCATTACATCCATATTTGGATGTTATGTTGTTGGTTGCATTTTATAAACGTACACAAACATCATGTAGAGGGGTGTGTGTGTATGCTAATAGGACACGTGCACATATTTAATGAACTTTGATCCGATTTCTTATGTTATGCATGAATATTTGGTTTAATTCTTTTTTTATGGATGATTGTGTAGATGAATGGATACATGATTGATTGTATGATATATTTGTGTGATATGAGAGAGTACGATACATTCTTTGTCCCTTGGGAATTTCGGGGATGAAATTCTTTTAAACTGTGAGAATGTAATATCTCATAAAATTAGTAAATATTTTAACTAAATATTAATGACATAATAATCTGAAATTAATTGAAGTTAATAAGTTAATAAAAAGTTAAAATAAGGAAGGGAAAAAAGTCATTTTTCTGACTTTGAAATTGGACGACCAAACAAGTGCCATTGTGACCATCTCGTTTTTCTGATTGCTTAGTATTTTTTTTGCCCTTTTTTAGTCTGTATGAAGGAGATTGGTCTAAATGTCATTGTGTCAAGCGGGCGACAAACGGGTTGAATTTGTATTTTGAAAATTGGCTTACAGATAGTTTCCATCCTTTCACTTAAAAGAAAATTCACGTATTCTTCAGCTTCAGAAAAACCAACCACTCCTTCTTCCTTCTCTCTTCTTTCTCCTAACATACCAAGAATCAAATCACCATATTACTTTCGAATCCTAATGAAAATTCACAAAACCAACTACATTACGAAGCAATCAAAGAGAGCTATAGATTTGAAATGATTGAGAGGACAAATTCTAGAACATGGAGACGCAGCAGAGCCAGACATGGAAGGAAGTGGTGAATTTCTGTATATAGTTTTCAAAATTCATCGTCCAACTTCAAACCGACATATCTCCTTCGTTTCTTGACGGAATTCGATGGTCCACCTCAAAATGACCATATGGACGAGGATTATGATCTAAAATAGAAGATGTGGTGGAAGATGAAGTTTCCTTGTAGGAAAGTGAAGGGAAAACAAAGGTAGGAGTCACCCTGGAGGTTCGGTGAATGGGTTTAACTAATTTCTATGTTTACTCTCTTGATTTCATGATGTAATATGATTAAATTTGGTAATTAAATAACTAAATTCGAAACTAGCTTTGTCATTTCTGGAAACCTTTTCTAAATTGATTAATGAATGATTTTTGAGTGATTAAATGAGTTAATGGAGTTATATACTCTATATGTAGACTATATGCAAAACAAGGCAAAAATGAGGCATAAAATTTGGAAAATCATAGTGAAATGATAAGTAAATTAAATTAAAATTAGATGAATAAATTTATAAGATGAAATATGGTGTTTATAGACCTAGATATAATTTTTGTGCATTTTTATATGATTTGTATGAATTAATATAAGAATGTTATGTTTTTATGCACAAACGGTTCAAAAATACATATTTGATTATTTAGGCTATTTAAATAAGTCAAATTGATATAAAACTATTTTCTAAGTTGATAAATGATATCAGGTATAAAATGTATTTTAATGTAATTTAATTCAATTTATATGAATTTATGCATACAAATTTCATACTATGTGATAATCGGCCCAAATTTATATTTTAATGATTTGATGTATATAATCACATCAAAATGGCATGAAATAGATTTCTAAAGTTAAAGTACATGTTTATATGAATTTTGGAATTTTATTTTGGATTTATGGAGATATATATTAATAAATATGATTTATTTGGTGAAAAGTGCACTAAATGGTGATAACATGTATATATGAATGTATATATGATTTATACATAAAAGTATGGTTTAAAATTATTTTTGGAGACTAAACACATATATTACAATAAGAAATATAATTTTATTTATTATTTAAACTATATATATATGAATTTATAATATAAATATATGAAAGTTAAAGAAATTATAATTAAAAATAGGAAATGATGATAAAAAATATTAGGAAAAATAATATGATATGTTATGAATGTATATTACATGAGTATGAGATCAAAAGCTAAGAAATTATTAGAACAAAGAGTTAAAAATAAAAATATATGATATTATAGAAAAAATATATATCTTGGAATAACCTAGGATTTGCTTCGGACTAATGCACTGGTGGATCGATGGACCACACTGGTGTACCGGTCGTTGAGCAGTTTTATCATGTTGAACCTTTACCTATTCTAGGCCATAACATATAGGTTTAAAAGCTCATGCTGGATTTCTTGGGTTTGTACGCCCGAGTGAAGGTGTAGATGACGTATCCTAGAATATGTGGCAATGTGTGTTACTACAAGGATATCGCATGCCGTAGAGTGGCAATGTTTGTAAGTTATGCGACTTAGTTTTTGGTTATTGATTTGGAATAGAGCCAAAATGTGAGGAAGTAATGACTCTAGATGTTGTGGGTTGGCTACAACACAACTTTTATTGGGTATAGTGGGGTTCACGGTTTGTCTGGTTTATCTGTGATACGACTATACAACTTATTGCATGAACAAGTGTGAATTTGGTCACCTCATTCTAGATGAGTATAGCAACACGACTATATGAAACCTTGTAAACATATATTATATATCAGATTTGATACGAGTTGAATATAAATTAAAATGTATAATAATATGATAGTTTAACATTTTTGATCATGTTATATTATAAAATAAGTGCAGTAAATGTTGAACTTAGTTATATTTACTCAACAAACTTTGTGTTTGACCCCCCTATTATATTTCCCTTATTTATGATATGTAATAGGTTAATGGAGACAAGTTTGGTTATGATGATGTTGGAGGCTCGGGTGATGAAGGCATGTTATGTATTATAGTATGTGTGTGTGATGATATGTATATAAAGAAGACAATTGATGTATTGTATGGGTTTGGATTTTTATTGTATATATCAATGACATGTGAAAACTATGTACGGATTGGTTTGGAAATGACAGTGTTATTTGATTATTATATTTTGTGTTCCTTCCGCTGTCAGTTCTAAATGACAAATGGATGGTTTCTATTTTGTTTTCCTTGTATTAATTACCAAATGATCCATTGTTTTTGACTTTTTTTGGTTATAGTTAGTGTTTTATGTCAAAAATCAAAGGTCCGAAAATAGTGGATTATTATAGAAGTCATAAGTAAACGTGTTACAAAAGGCAAGGCTTTTTAGGTTTGATTCCTCTTTTTTAATTCATTCATGATGTTTAAACCAAATCTAGTTCATAGATATGTATATTCATTACTACTTATTAAGTCTATTTCGAAATTCTCTTTTGTATTGTGAATTAAATGCAAATTCAATCTTATATGTGTTTTATTTTGAATATTGATATTGTTCTGATTAGATCTGAAATCATTAGTTGATATAGAGTTGATTTTCTATAAAAGTTACTTTTTCTACCACAAATTTAATCCACCAATTATTATTTAAATCCAATTTGTGTTCTGAAACTAATTTTCTTGCTTGTTAGATATGATATTATTAGTTTATGTAGATTTGACTTGTCGTGATAGAATTAACTTTGGTTACTACAGTTTAATTCTCTTATAACCATGGACTTGATGTTGAAGTAATTGAATTATGTGTGTGTGTTTTCATATGCTTCATTTTCTTGTTTTCAAAATTATAAATTAATATCAAATTGAACTTTTAGTTGAGCAGATTTTTTTTAAAATCAATATATTCAAGTACATTGCTTAGTCAAATGTATGTTTTGCAATCAAATCTTAGTTTGCTATAAAAACCTTTATGTATATGTAGTGTTTTAGAGTTAATTGTATCATTGGAGCAATACATTAAATTATGACTATACGTTTAATTTTTCATGTTGAATGTTTATTTTTAGATCTGCAATTTCAAAGTTTGTAACGACCCACTATTTTGGACCATTCAAATCGACAATAAATCCACACATGTCCGACTTGAATAATTCAAAATAATAGATTGTAATTAAAATTTGGCAAAACTCAGTATATATAGTAAATAAATAATCACAGAATCACAGACACAGAGTAATATAACAATAATGCAGCGGAAATAAAAGAATAGTAGTTCATGAAGCTACTATAAATATATAACAGAGTTAAACAAGATACAACAGAAGTCTCGAATACATAGATGCCTCAATACAATAGTCAAATACAAGATCTGAATACATCACTGAAATCAACTGAATAACTGATAGCAGAATCGATAGATAGCTGGCTCTCCAAGCGAAGCTCCAACTCCAAAGGTGAGTCTCAAATGATGTATCACTCAGTCTGACCCGAGCGTAAAGCAAAGCACAAAACACTCGAGTCAGGATTAACATTCTTATATAAATAAATCCAACTCAAATGAAATATCAACTGAAATACAAGTAACTCAAAGGATGTTTGGGATAACCATCCTCTAAGGATCCGTTAAACTATCTACTATGTAGTAATATACGCTATTATAATAATGTCTAATAATAAAATAAACATACTTTTTAATAGCATCAAGGGGTTACCCATATAGCCCATAACACGTAATAGTCCCAGTAGTCTATCCAGTATTAGCATACTCCCAAAATAGGGGCTACCCTCGATACTCCACAGGCTACGGGAGAAATTCAAACTCGTAGTAAAGCTCGCTATGGTAGGTGACACGGCACAACTAGGCAATGCCAGGGTAGATATACCAATTACGCATCCGGACTGGTGGTGACGCATAGCAGCCACTACCGCCCACCTCGAACAACACTCCCAAATCAAGGGTGCGCACCAAATCAATCACAAGTAATAGAATGGTATCGAAGAAGTGTGTCCGATTAGAGGTGCTACCTCCTTGGTCCGTCAATCGCTCCTATTTTAGCCACCTTATGCCAACTCACGGGAGTTGGGTCCACGTATATACCTTAGGATCGTCGCCACCATCCTACTTTGTAACGACCCACTATTTGGACCATTCAAATCGACAATAAATCCACACATGTCGGACTTGAATAATTCAAAACAATAGATTGTTAATTTAAATTTGGCAAAACTCAGCATATACAGTAAATAAATTAAACATAGAATCACAGACACAGAGTAATACAGTAATACGCAGCGGAATAGATAAAATAGTAGTTCATGAAGCTACTATATAAACGTCAGAGTTAAAAATAAAATACAACAGAATATCTCAAATATAGTGAAGTCTTCAGTACGAACAGATGACCTCTCTGAACAAATCAACTGGAAAAGCTGAAAGCAGAATTGATAGTTGGATCTCCAAAAGAAGCTCCAAATTCCAAGGTGAGTCTCAAATGCTGTATCACTCGGTCTGACCCGAGCGTAAAGTAAAACACAAAACACTCGAGTCAGGATTAACATTCTTATATCAATAAATCCAACTCAAGTGAAATATCAACTGAAATACAATTAACTTAAAGGATGTTTGGGATAGCCATCCTCTAAGGATCCGTGAAACTATCTACAATGTAGAAATATACACTATAACACCGTGGTCATTTCAATTTAATTTATACTTCAAACCCAAATATCATTTTATTTCAAATATACCTATTTTCCAAAATAGTATATATAGGTTAAATAATTTATAAAGTAAAGTAGTTATAATTTCCTTAAGTCTCACAAATTGCTTCAAATCAACTCAAATTCCAAATTTAATTTATTCAAAGCTCAATTCATCAATTCAATTCAGTTCTCAATAGACCATTTAAATTTCCAATATATTTCAAAGCTTTAATATTCAACATTTTCAAAGTTAAATTTAACAGTTTCATATAGCTCTTGATTTAATTTCATTATTATCTAATCAGGGAATATTCACTTAATAAATTCAATATCATTTAACTAGCCTTAAGTTACATTTTACTAAATATTTCCTTAAATTTATTTAAACAAGAAATATTCATTAAATTATTTAAATCAAATCCAAGTTAAAAATCATATCTTAAATCTCAATTTCAATAAGTTTCAAATCGGTTTAATTAAATAAAATTCTTTAATAAATACAATTTCAACTAAATTCAAATTATTACCAAAATCTATTTTGAAATATAAATTTTATACTTAACCATATTATATGTATTAAATCAATATTAATTAAATTAAAAATTGTTATTAAATCTATATACATCATTACCATTTACATATAATAATTTAAGAATCAGCATTTATTAAACCATATTTTCTTTCCAAAACCATGGAATTTATTTTCAAAATATTTATATATATGGACCAACGGTGTCTGTATATAATTCTATCATATGGTTAAGTGATACGGATATTTATCATTTCAATCCGTAATTTAAATATATACACGTAGATATCATTTCAACCCGTAATCCCAATTTCAATTCAAATGAAAATCGCTTGGGTTTATCATTTCAACCCATAACGATTTTCTCCTATTCTAAAGTCCGTTCGGGTGTGTATCATTTCAACCCATAGTGAATTCTATACTAACAGGGAACTTGCAGAGTGATAATAGATAATATAAAATAAAACAACCGGCATATATCATAAATAACAATATAATATAAACAACAGGATATGGTGTCATATCCCACAGGTGAACAGTTACAGATAATAGCATATATAACAATTTAAATAACTACAGCAACATATTTCAATTGTCGTTTCAATTGAAATCAAATTTAATAAATATAAGAACGTTAATCGTGAGTTATTGCTCACCTTTCGAGGCTAGATAGATTTGACAAGGAAATGAGTTACGAATTCCAAAGCAACGCTAGATGGACAGGATTCGATGAAGAAACAGACACGACGGATATCTGATAAATGGGAAATCAGTGACAACTAAATCAGAATCAGCCTTGATAGAGACAGAAACAAAATGTACGATGTGTTATTATTAAAAATTTCAAATCAATATTAATTTAAACACATATTAAATTAAATATATATATGTATTTCAAAATCATTGCTGTCGAATAAAAACACATATAAAACAACATATTTACATGGTAAAATTTGGAATAAATGGATATAAAATCTTAGAAAGATAAACAACATCTTACATGTATATATACAACATACACTAAATCTTATATAAACTATATATATAACGATTTGTATAATATAACTTTTAAACTAACAGATACTAGTATAATAAAATCTTTAGAACAAACAAACTAGTATATAACAACTTTATAATTTTTTATAAACTTTAAAACTGCACGACAGAGGACACCTATATACTTAACTTATACAATCAAACTATATATATAACTATAGTTAGTAATACCCAATATAATATAAACTAACATAAAATATAAAGATACATATTAGTAACCAAAATAACTTGTATAACCTGCTTTATAAAAATACACACATATACACATTGGAACATAACTGGTATAATAAAATGTATATTAACATACCATTAGTAAACCGAAGTTAGCAAAATAAATAAATATATTTTTAAACAATTAAAGTAAAAGATATATATATATATATACACACTCATATAATCCAACAACAACACTAATATAAACTATTATAACTTTATATATAATATATAAACTGTATAAACTTTATAACTTTATATATATACAATGAATCATAGCTTAAGTACACTATCAATACAAAAACAGAACTCATGCATAAAATCATATAATATCAGATTGCATTCTATATAACATATTATATGCAGACCCTATATTAATAATAATATACAAATGCAGACTCGACTGTTTCATCTAATATATGTAAAATATATGACTGATATAACTTCATACAAAACTATATTATATACATATAACAGCTGTAAACACTATATACTATAACAGTATTTTATACATAAACAATATTAACAATAATGTCAAAACTAAAACAAAATGTACGTATAACAACAGAGAAACCATTTATAGCAGCATATATTATATACTCTATAACCTATATAATATAATATAGTATTATATAATATATGCAATACCTAAAAAGGGAGGAGGTCGGAGTGCCGCTGTCGTGGCCAGGGGAGGTAACTGCGCAGGATGAAGGGATGACGCGGTGGACGAGGGAAACGTAGAGAAGAACTGGTGGGGTCGGGTGGAGAGAACGATGAGAGGGTGGCACACGACAGGGCGGTGATGGGTGAGGAGATGCATGAGTGAGGAAGGGACGGGGAAGCGGATATAGAAGTTGGGTGTTGTTCACTGACGATGCAGCCGGGTTGGGTTTTGAGGAGAAGATGGCAGGCAATGAAGTGGAGAGGGCGTTGTCAGGCCACGGCCGAGCGTGGTGATTTAGTTTCAGTGAAAGATGCAAGCGAGAGAAGGAGGATCCAAATTGCTTTATACAGCTTTTGTTAATTTCAAAGTTAAGAAAATGGAATGGCATGTTAGCCAGAACGAATATATATGCTTTGAAATTATATATAACAGACGAAAAGAACAAGGAAGGGTGAGAATTGAATCAGGGAGACGTGTAGCCTTTCATACTTAGATAAGGTTTTATAACTTCTTCTATAAAGTTCATTCACGTTTCAAACAACGGAGGAATTTAACTAGTTATTTGATGGCAACGGTCACCCTTGGATTGAGCTGAATAATAAAAGCAATTAATGACTTGATTGGACAACACGTTTCAAATTTTGAAACAGAAGGAAAGTGAAAAGTTAAAAGTGGTACCGTTACAACGGACCGTTATCAACGTTTCCGTCGCGTATCGGAACTCAAAATACAGAAGTAAATATACCGTAGAGATCAGCATAATGAGACCATCAAAATGGTATACAGATATTAGTGGCACGATCATCCGATCAAAAGTCGATAATCGGTACCGAAAATGTTGCTATTTTGTCAGAATTAAGATAAAAGGAGCAATAGAAATCCAAATTTGAAAAAAAAGAAAGATGACGACTTACTCAGAAGAAGATTTAGAAATTTTCTATAGAAAAATATTCAGGTTTTGAAATAAATTTATTATCATCAATTTTAACTGATCTAAATTGAAATGGAATTACACAATAAAATAAACTTCCGTATTTTCTGATCAAAATTTACCAATTTCTATATTAAAATAGACGTATTCCAAATAATAAATTTTTATTCTCAAATTTAATAAAGAAAAATTCACAAAATTTCAGTTAAATATATTATTAAAACTATTAAAATTTACGGGTCGTTACATTCTCCCCCACTCAGAACTTTTCGTCTTCGAAAACGAAGAAGGTAGGAGAATAGAAACAACCCGAAAGAAAAATAGATTGAAAGACAAGGATAAACAATTAATTTAAAACTACATAAATTTTACTTGAAATATTCATTTGAAAATTTCATTTGCAAATCAATTATCTTTAATGCTTTAAAAACTTTCAAAAAAACCCATTTGTAAAATTTCTTGCTTCCTTTATAAATACCATTTATATGTTTAAATAACACCTTTATAAATATATGAAAACTATTTGAAAACAATTATTTACATCATTACTTATATTTACAAAGAGGTTATTGAAAACATTAATTCTATAATTCATAAATTTATTAATTCTCAAGATACTTTCAAATATTATCAATAATCATTTACTCTAAATATATTTTATTTAATTAAAACTCCTAAAATATTTATAACACTAAAATTTTCTATTAAACCAAGTAGTATATAAATAAACAATATGATATAGTCAACAAGGAAAGGAAGGTGGATATGGAAAAACAGAACATAGGTGAATAAATAAAACTGAGCAGATAAGGTAGATTCAAAGAATAGTATCAGGCACGGATAATAAATTTAGAACCATAAGGGTTTTAATTTCAAATATTAATACAGAATTTCTTTGTTCAAAAACACTTCTATAATAAAGTACCTTTAAAATAAAATACTTTTATAACAAAACACTTTTATATCGAAACAAATTTTCCTTTCGAAAATACTTTTATAACTCGATGTCTTAACAAGTTTATCCTCGTTCCTGTAGACACTGGTAGTGCGTTGATCAGGCGCAAAACTAGAATTCTCCAGGTACTTAGTAGACCTGTTTCAACATCCAGTGAAAATACTGGAAAACTTTTAAAAACAGATATGGAAAGTACAATCCAAACAAAAAAAACAAACAAATCATGGATCGCAGATACACAATGGTTACGCCTGGGTCCCCCAGGAAACATCCGTACCTTTTAAGCATTCACTGCCTTGCGAATTTCGCCATGATAACAAAACTGTGGACCGCAGGATACATAACAATGGTTCCGCCTGGATCCCCCAGGAAACATCCATACCCTTTAAGCAATCTCTGCCTTGCGGATTACGCCACTAACACGACCATAGATCGCAGATACACAATGGTTACGCTTGGATCCCCCAGGAAACATCCGTACCTTTTAAGCAATCACTGCCTTGTGAATTACGCTATGCAGTCGAGTTCATAAGACCATGGGTAACGCCATGGAATTCGAAGGACACTCGAGTATCATATCTGGAAAACCAAAAATCAGAGAGAGTAATATCGATAGAATGAATCCAAGATGTGGCCACAAATCGGATATCAAGCAGAAGGCACTTTCCATATCTTTACTTCGAAAATATGTATCATATAGTACCTTTCAAATTAATTTCAAATATCATACTTATATAAAGTCCATTATATATAAGATTTCATTTCCAAATCAAATACTTTCCAAAATCAATAGTATATCAAATCACACTTATATAGACTTCAATTATATAAGATTTCACTTTTCAAATTGAGTACATTTTCAAATCTATAGTTTTCGAATCAACCTCATACTTATACAAACCAAATTTTTTTTTATATAAGTTCGATAACTCCCAAATCAGGTGTTTAGTAAAAATAAGGTTCTCAAATTTCAATTTGTTTCAATATCAGTTCAGTTTCAAAATCATATACAATCCCACCAAATTATTTCTTCTCAATTTAAATATCATTAGTTTTAAAGTTTCCAACATAATAAATTTAGAAAATAAATCCAAATTTTCAAATCAATATAATTTAAGTCAACCAATTCATTTCCAAAATCAATTGTTTTCAAAATCATCTTATACTTACATAAGGTCCATCTTATATCAGGATCAAAATTTTCAAAAATAAATTTCGCTGTATGAAAAGCCATATGGGATTTAATATCTTTGCTTTTATGGGTTATATATCTTTGTAATTTAAATTGGAATTTTTCTTTTAGTAAGCAAAGATATTCTAACCCGACAGATTTCAATTTCAGCGTCAAAATATATCACTGATATTAGAATATAAGATGTACATATGCCATCATTTTGCAAAATCACATTTGATCGCTCGCTCGATCACACAAGTTCGCTTTCGAACTAGTATTGTCCATTCGATTTCCCTAATGCGGATTTCGATATGGTTTCTTGACTAGAAGCCATCAGTCTCCTTGCATAGCCATATACTATGATAGAGAATTCTAGAATCAAGCCCAAAATCCATATCAAATATTCGCCATCAAGAATCGAATGAAAAATCATAACACGAAATGGTGTAATTCACCTCGAACTTGTGTACTCAAACCTGGATCAAATTAATTATGCGAATAAAACAACATACGTACAACTTATATATTTATTCCAACTTGTTAAATATATAGTTTCATAAAGATGTTACTAAGTTAAAACATTTAACTAACTTTATTAGAATATTTTGAAGACCAAATTCTTTTCAAAACATTTCAAATCTAAATTTCATATTAGAAAATTTTAAAATTGCCTTATTCATTTACTTAACAAAACAATTTCAACTTATTTAAATCATATTACTACATACTTTAACATACATACCAAACTTATATACTTTATACTTTTCAAAATTTCTTAGCTTTGAAAAGTTAACCTTGATTTGGAAGTGCTCGAACCTTCAAAATAGTTGAAGAAATCATTTTCAAATTCAAGAGTTGGAAATCAACAACCCATCAGTAAATCAATTTCAAAAGATAGGTTTCAAATCCGAAACTCAAGGACTGAACACCGGCTCATTTCAAATCATTTCAAATACATATACATATATCTTTTGAATATCAAATCTTACTTCGGAATTTGAAAATCAAAATTGGTTTCGCAAAATCACTCGCGTAGCAATGCTACTAAAGTGGCCTCTCCCCCACTTTGAAACTCGAAAATCAATGTCGATGATGCGTGCACTCATCACCGAAATTATTTTCCAGCGACATAAGTGAGTTCTGGACTTTTATTTTCTCAAACTTCTTTTGAAATTTCTTCGAAATCATTCGAAACTTATTAAAATCATTTGAAACATTTCTTATTCGGAAAATACTTTTAAATCATATTATTATTATATATTTCAAAATCTTCAAACCAATTTCAAAATAACGGAGTTCAATTCTCGAATTTCAAATTTAAAATCCTTCAGTTATAAATCATTTTTAGATAAATCAAATTTCTTATATAATTTTTCAAAATTACAAATCCTTTCGAAACCTCAAATTCTCATTTTAAAAAGGGTATATATAATCCTTATCGAAAACACATTTTCACTTTTATATATAGAATAAAATCATATTTATCAAGATAATAATTTCGATATATAAAACAATTTCTAAAAATACAAACAAAACCCGATTTTCAAAGGATGATTTAAGAATGTATTTCAAAACAAAGATAGAGATTCAAATTAGAGGGGCTCTAATCAAAAAAAATTCTGATTCGAAGATAAGCTCGAACGAAGATGAGATAACTAAATTACAGAATACAAGATAGATATATTTTTATAAATCGCGGATGACCCTAGGGCAACCGTGACCTCAAAATAAGATTGGTTCAGAATTTTAAGGCAAATCGACATTCGATCGCCAGAGATAGAATTCGACATAACAAGAGATAGCAGCATCTAAACCGAGGGATATATAAATCTCCGGTGAATCAATGCCAGTTGTAAAGGAGTTCCACCCCTTTACAAATCATTCAAAGATTGGCGGGATCGCCTATTCTTATAGAGATCATTCGAAGTGGAGTTATGGGATACTCCAGAATAAAAAGAATACAAATAGGGAGAGACAAGAATGAATTTTTGGAACAGCAAGGAACGTTCCAAAGTTCAAAGGAAATCGAGTCAAAAAGGAAGAGATTCAAACTCGAACGAAAGTAATTCTGTAAATAAATTTACTATATATGTTTAGTTTTGCCTAGAGCCAAAGCTCTGATACCAACTGTAACGACCCACTATTTGGACCATTCAAATCGACAATAAATCCACACATGTCGGACTTGAATAATTCAAAACAATAGATTGTTAATTTAAATTTGGCAAAACTCAGCATATACAGTAAATAAATTAAACACAGAATCATAGACACAGAGTAATACAATAATACGCAGCAGAATAGATAAAATAGTAGTTCATGAAGCTACTATATAAACGTTAGAGTTAAAAATAAAATACAACAGAATATCTCAAATACAGTGAAGTCTTCAGTACGAACAGATGACCTCTCTGAACAAATCAACTGGAAAAGCTGAAAGCTGAATCGATAGTTGGATCTCCAAAAGAAGCTCCAAACTCCAAGGTGAGTCTCAAATGCTGTATCACTCGGTCTGACCCGAGCGTAAAGTAAAACACAAAACACTCGAGTCAGGATTAACATTCTTATATCAATAAATCCAACTCAAGTGAAATATCAACTGAAATACAATTAACTTAAAGGATGTTTGGGATAGCCATCCTCTAAGGATCTGTGGAACTATCTACAATGTAGAAATATACACTATAACACCGTGGTCATTTCAATTTAATTTATACTTCAAACCCAAATATCATTTTATTTCAAATATATCTATTTTCCAAAATAGTATATATATATAGGTTAAATAATTTATAAAGTAAAGAAGTTATAATTTCCTTAAGTCTCACAAATTGCTTCAAATCAACTCAAATTCCAAATTTAATTTATTCAAAGCTCAATTCATCAATTCAATTCAGTTCTCAATAGACCATTTAAATTTCCAATATATTTCAAAGCTTTAATATTCAACATTTTCAAAGTTAAATTTAACAGTTTCATATAGCTCTTGATTTAATTTCATTATTATCTAATCAGGGAATATTCACTTAATAAATTCAATATCATTTAACTAGCCTTAAGTTACATTTTACTAAATATTTCCTTAAATTTATTTAAACAAGAAATATTCATTAAATTATTTAAATCAAATCCAAGTTAAAAATCATATCTTAAATCTCAATTTCAATAAGTTTCAAATCGGTTTAATTAAATAAAATTCTTTAATAAATACAATTTCAACTAAATTCAAATTATTACCAAAATCTATTTTGAAATATAAATTTTATACTTAACCATTATGTATTAAATCAATCTTAATTAAATTAAATATTGTTATTAAATCTATATATATCATTACCATTTACATATAATAATTTAAGAATCGGCATTTATTAAACCATATTTTCTTTCCAAAACCATGGAATTTATTTTCAAAATATTTATATATGTGGACCAACGGTGTCTATATATAATTCTATCATATGGTTAAGTGATACGGATATTTATCATTTCAATCCGTAATTTAAATATATACAGGTAGATATCATTTCAACCCGTAATCCCAATTTCAATTCAAATGAAAATCGCTTGGGTTTATCATTTCAACCCATAACGATTTTCTCCTATTCTAAAGTCCGTTCGAGTATGTATCATTTCAACCCATAGTGAATTCTATACTAACAGGGAACTTGCAGAGTGATAACATATAATATAAAATAAAACAACAGGCATATATCATAAATAACAATATAATATAAACAATAGGATATGGTGTCATATCCCACAGGTGAACAGTTACAGATAATAGCATATATAACAATTTAAATAACTACAGCAGCATATTTCAATTGTCGTTTCAATTGAAATCAAATTTAATAAATATAAGAACGTTAATCGTGAGTGATTGCTCACCTTTCGAGGCTAGATAGATTTGACAAGGAAATGAGTTACGAATTCCAAAGCAACGCTAGATGGACAGGATTCGATGAAGAAATAGACACGACGGATAGTTGATAAATGGGAAATCAGTGACAGCTAAATCAGAATCAGCCTTGATAGAGACAGAAACGAAATGTACGATGTGTTATTATTCAAAATTTCAAATAATTATTAATTTAAACACATATTAAATTAAATATATATGTATTTCAAAATCATTGCTTTTAAATAAAAACACATATAAAACAACATATTTTGTAATGACCCGTATTTTTACGGATCGAAAGATTGTAAAACAGTTGTCATTAGGTCATAGTGTTGTTAAGACGTCTTGAGTTTAAGTCATTCGAAGCTTAAGTCGTGTAGTAGTTAGGCCGGTTGAGCGACTTAAGAGATTGGAGCGACCTAAGGAGCTTGGCCGTGTTGGGACTTAGGTCGTGAAGAAGGTTAGGTCATGGAGCGACTTAAGGGGTAGACGACTTAAGGGGTTTAGCGACCTATAGGATTTGACCGACCTAAGGAAGTTGGCGACTTAGGGGTTAACGAGTTAAGTTAGTTAGCGGCTTAAGGATATAGGGGTTAGTGAGTTAACGACCTAAGGAACTAAGCGGGTTAACGACCTAAGGGAAGTAGGTCGTTCGAGCGACTTAAGGGAGTTAGTTAAGTCGTTATAGTTAGGTCGTTGTGACCTTGCGTATAGATAGGTCGTTAGACGACCTAAAAGTGTTAAGTCGTATCCCAATTTAGCCGTTAGGTCGCGTAAGGACTTAAGTCGTTGGGACTTGGCTTAGTGTTAGGTCGTAAGACCCTGTGTGTGTAGTTAAGTCGTGTAAGGGCTTAAGCAGTTAAGTCGTTAGGTCGTGTACAGTTAGGTCGTGACTTATGATAAGTCGTTAAGTCCCATCTCAGTTAAGTCGTAGGTCGCGCATTAATGTTGAGGCTTAGGTCGTTGGGTCATTAGGTCGCGCACGTGAGATCTGTTAAGTCGTAAGTCATGAGATCTGTTAAGTCGTAAGTCGTGAGGTTTTTATAAGTCGTGGACCACTTAAGGAGCGGATGACCTAAGGATTCAGCCTAAATACACGTCCATTTCCTCACTTTTTGGGATCCGGATTTTGAAGCGACGAAGTGCTGACATTTTGAGAGCTCGAGAACTACACTTCTTCACTTATTTTCTCCACTTTAATCTTGTGATTCCTTCCATCCAAATCGAAGATCCAAGAGCTAAAGATTGAAGATCTTCATCCATCAAAGAGAGATTTCATCGTTTGAAGCAGAATTTTGGAGAATCGAGTTAGATCCTTCGGTGTCCAGATCTGAAGTGTGTTGCATTTGAGGTGTTTAGGTGATTTGGTGAGTGGTGATTATCTCTCACACGGATCCAAAGGAGTATATCGGATTGGTGGCTTGATTATGTGTTAAAATAGTGATTTCCATGCACTTTCATAAACTTAAGTGTAGATCTATTGTTCATGATGATTTGACATCCATTTTACTACATGTTAACCTATGCAAGTTCATTCATCAAGTTGTAGAGATATTGCTCATGATTCATGCTTGTTAGATTTAGACTCTTTATTTACAAGACTGCCATTATTGTTATAATTGTTTATTATATCATGTTTGAATGCTTGATTACTTGGATTAATGTTTGACTTGATTGATTGTTGTAAATTAGTTAATTGATGATTTGATTTGGACAAGTTGGTTGAAGAAGATTCAAAAGCTAAGGGAAAGGCTCTTGAATTGGAAAAGCTGCTCGTGGCATATGTGGCGGTTGATGAAGCTCATATGGATAGATTTGATGATGATGTTGAGATGAGGCTTTGCTATGATGAGATGAAGCGAGGCATGATGTGAGATAGCCTTGGTTTAATCCAGACGGGATCATTCCAAGCATGTTGGTAACTCGGTGAAAGGGTTCGAGTTTGAGGATAATGGTTGGCTCGAGAGGCGCTTGAGCTAGTATGAGAATAGTCGTCGAGGAGGATGACTAGAAGGCTGAGATTTCATCGTTGTTGAAGGTTCTAGCAGTCTCAAAGCAAGAGTACGCTGGGCAGATTCAATAGTCCCTAAAGACTATGATTGTAGTCGAGTACTCTGGGCAGATTCGATAGTCCTCGGCACGAGCTGCGACGACGTGCGGAGTTCTGTCTAGAACCGGGGTTGCCATTAACCCTTGACGGATGGCTGAAAGAATGTGCCGGTCATTCAATTAACGGTGGTATCGAAGCAATGATAACAGTGATAGCCAGAGTCATGTATGTTTGGTTGTATCATCATTCGGTCTCAAGAGCGATGTTTTCTGGGTGCTTATCTGATCTTGGTTTAGGCCTTGGGGGTTCGTACTTGGAAAACACCGACCTTGACTCGAGTGATAATTTCTTTATTTTAAAATGTCTGCTTTGCTATGTTTACTTTTGCTTAGTGTGTCTGGGTGCTATCACTGTAGAAAGAGGTGGAGTGGGAGGGTTGGATTCCTAATCCTTTTACCTTTATGCTCTTTTGGTATGTTGTTAGTTAATTTACCGCTCACTAAGACTGTTGTCTGACTCAAGGTTTTATGTTCAACTCTTATTACCTTGGGCTGTTCATCCATTTTGGGATGGGTAGACTAGGTAGCAGGTGACAAGTGCTGTTCTTAGTGACCGACGATGCTGATGACGAAGACGAGCTGGAGGCTTGCGTATTAGTTTCTTACTATATGTACTGGATGTTCCGCTGCTTGTATATTCTCTGAGTGATATGTAGTGAGGCTTGATGTATTGACTATTCAGATGTTGTACCAAACTATTATGAGGTTTAATAGAGATTCTGTTCTGTAAAGCTTCACTATATATACTTTCTATTGTATTTTATCCATGCGCTGTGAGTTATACGATAGATTCTGCTGTTTTAACTTAACCTTGACGGTCGTCCATGGCTGCCTGGCACTATACAGCGCACTATTTCTATGTTCAGTGCAGGGGTCATGGACGGTCGTCACATTTGGTATCAAAGCCTTGGTTAATCGATTTTACCCAACGCTCGCTGACGTAACTACGTATGAGAGACGTAATTGTATTTTGATGGATGATTACTATATATAATATAGTTGCTTAGAAGGATTTGAGTCCTTTATGCAGTTGTTTCTCAAAGTGTATTAATCATTCCTTTTTATAGATATTAAGGATGAGTCGAAGAGGGAGACCAGCTGCTAGGGAAGGCCGTGCTACTGAGGGGGCTGTTGATTATGCTGCTATGTTCGAAGCTATGATGACTTCGATCATGAGAAGGATGCCAGCTCCGGGGTCAGCAGTAGATGTTGGAGTTCAAGTTCAAGCTCCAAGACCAGTGGATTTTGCTAAGCTGTGTAAAGACTATACTGCTCTAGGAGGAAAGGTTTTCATGGGAACAGAGTCAACCATTGAAGTTCAGAGGTGGATAGATACTTGTAGAAGGATCTTTGGTGATTTGGGAATCGAGGATGCAACCAAAAGGAAGCTAGCATCAAGACAGCTTCAAGGGAGAGCTTCTGATTGGTGGATCTCTATCACCATTGATACTCCGGAGGAAAAAATTACTTGGGAGCAATTCCAAGCCAGATTTGAAGCTAAGTTCATTTCTACAGCTCAGAAACATGTTCTGTTCAAGAAGTTTGTGGAGCTCAAGCAAGGTGGAAGACCAGTTCTTGAGTATGTTTCTGAGTTTGAAGCTTTGTCCAAGTATGCCCGGTCGTATATTGAATCTTCATATCAGAAGAATGAGAGGTTTGTGACAGGCTTGGACAGTTATCTTGGGAGGCAGTTGGTGGATCATTTGGACGATCCATTTGAGAAGCTTGTAGAGAAGGCTCTCAGGCACGAGAATCTGTTTCCTAAAGAAGGATATGTTGTTGCTGTGACCAAGGAAGAGTCTAAACCACAGCAGGGTGGAAACAAGAAGAGGAAGCAGCAGCAGCAAAAGGGTAAGGATGGCCAGAAGAAGCCGAATGGCGAAGTGATCTGCTATAATTGTCAGCAGAAGGGCCATTTCTCCAGAGATTGCAAGAATCCAAAGGTGCCAGTGAAGTGTCACAACTGTGACAAGCCGGGGCATATTAGGAAGAATTGTCCAGAACCGCGGAAGGACAAGCAGATTGTGCAAGCTTATGCTTTGGGGGCTGTTCCATCATCTTCAAAAGCTCCTACCGCTGAAGAGAAAGGAAAGAGTGTGGTGGTTCAAGGTACTCTTTCCATATGTGGTGTTCCAGTTAGAGTGTTATTCGGTACTGGGGCGTCGCATTCTTTTGTTTGTAATGATTTTGTAGGCCGGTTGGGTTTAGAACTGGATATTGTTGATAGACCATTGATTGTGACTAATCCAGTTGGGGGTTCGTCTTGTCTGGGTATGCTATGCCGTGGTCTGATTGTATCGAGTCATGATTGCTCTTTTGTTTGTGATTGTTTTGTTCTGAACTTTGCGGGGTTCAGAATTATTTTGGGTATGGACTGGCTTAGGAAGTATGCGGCAAAGGTTGATTGTGAAAGATTGGAGGTGACAGTCGAGAATGTGGAAGGGCGGAAGGTTGTGATACGATGTAAGCATGAGGAAGGCGTCTTCATGAGCTTCATGTATTCGCTGGTTGTTCCACGGGATGGACTGTCATCGGTGCCAATCGCTAATGGATTTGAGGATGTCTTTGATGAGGTCAAAGGGTTACCGCCGCATAGAGAGATTGAGTTTCGTATCGATCTAGTTGAAGGAGCCAGACCTGTTGTGATGCCTCTTAGGCGGATGGCGCCTAGAGAACAGCAAGAATTGATGGTGCAAGTTGATGATCTTTTGTAGAAAGGATTCATTCGGCGTAGTGTGTCCGAATGGTGTGCACCAGTTGTGTTTGCAACCAAAGCGGATGGATCGTTGAGGTTGTGTGTGGATTATTGTAAGCTGAATAAAGTGACTAAGAAGAACAAGTATCCATTGCCGAGAATAGATGACTTGTTTGATCAGCTTCACGAAGCCAAGGTGTTTTCTCAGATGGATTTGGCAACGGGATTTCACCAGTTAAGAGTGGCAAAGGATAGTGTGCAGAAGACTGCTTTCAGGACACCATCCGGTTTCTTTGAGTGGCGGGTAATGCCGTTTGGATTGACCAATGCGCCAGCATATTTTGTGGATCTTATGAATAGAGTGTTCAGAGATCAGTTGAACAAGTTTGTACTAGTGTTCGTGGATGATATATTGATTTATTCCAGAACTGAAGAAGAGCACAAGACGCACTTGCGTATTGTTTTGGAAATCTTACGGAAACATCACCTGAAGGCTAAGTTTTCGAAGTGTCACTTCTAGAAGAGCGAAGTGAGGTTCTTAGGCCATATTATCTCTGGAAGTGGAATAGCGGTTGATCCCGCCAAGATAGCAGCAATCCAGGATTGGGTTAGACCTAAGAATGCATCTGATGTGAGAAGTTTTCTTGGATTAGCAGGATACTATCATCGATTTATCAAAGACTTTTCCAAGGTGGCTGCACCATTAACAGGATTGACGAAAAAGAATCAAGTATTCAGATGGGATGCTAAGTGTGAGCAAGCTTTTGGAATCCTGAAAGAGCAACTGACAAGTGCTCCTGTTTTGATTATTCCAAGTGGAAATGATGAGATGGTGGTTTACACCGACACATGTGGTACTGGACTTGGAGCAGTGCTGATGCAGAAGGGTAAAGTTGTTGCGTATGCAAGTCGACAACAGAAGCTGCATGAAAGGAATTATCCGACTCATGATTTGGAGTTAGCGGCGATTGTATTTGCTTTGAAGATATGGAGACATTACTTATTGGGAGTTTGATTCGAGTTGTTTACAGATCATAAGTCGTTGAAGTATCTTTTCTCCCAAAAGGATTTGAATCTTAGGCAGCAACGATGGCTAGAGTTTTTGGCATCATATGATTTTGGTATAGCCTATACTCCGGGAAAGGGTAACGCAGTGGCAGATGCGTTAAGTCGAAGACATGCAGGATTGGGAGCCATGTTTTCAAAATGGAAGAGTCTCGAGTATTTAGCTGGATTTGACTTCAGGCCCAGATGCGAATTGGAACCTGAGATGTTGGCAAACTTATCGATAAGACCGACTCTTGTGGAAAGAATTGGCGAGAGCCAAAAGCGAGACGATAAGCTTGTCAAGATTATCCGTGATTTGGAATTTGGGTTGGACCCAGAGAAGGATAAAGGATTCGAGGTCGATCGAGAGGGTTGGCTTCAGAAGCAAGGATGACTAGTTGTTCCCGATATATATGAATTGAGAAATGAAGTTCTGAAGGAAAGTCATCACTCGAAGCTGACAATTCATCCAGGTGGAAATAAGATGTATCGTGTAACGACCCGTAAATTTTAACTGTTTTAATATCGTAATTAGTTGAAATTTTGTGAAATTTTAAACGATAGAATTTTGAAATATAAATTTGATATTTGGAATGCATCTAGTTAAACATAGCAACTGGTAAATTTTCGTCCGAAAATATGAAAGTTTATTTCGCGCGTAAATTTACTTCAATTTAATCAGTTAAAAAGCGATGAAAATAAAACATTTTCAAAACCAAAATATTTTTACATAGAAAAATTCTAAACCATCTTCTGAGCAAGATGTCAGTTTGTCGTTTTTCCAAATTCGGACTTCTTTGGTTCCGTCGATCTTATTTTTCTACGTTTTTCTTGCATTTTCCGCCTGTAGAAAAAAATTCGAATTTCTATAATCCAATCAAATCGCTGATATCTGTATACCGATTTGATCGTATCGTCACGCTAATCTCTACGGTATATTCACTTATGTGCTTTATAGTCCGGTTCACTTTGTAATCCGCTAAAACAGTAACCTTACCGGTACCGACTTCGTGACTTTTGATTTATAAGACCTTTCGTATCTCGAGCTTATAATTGTTGCAACCACTAAACATTTATTTTTACTTGAATTCACGCATTTGACATTTACTCTCCACTGGTTCCAATATTTATGTTGATGGTTCGTTTTCTTTCATTCTCTGGTTTCGTTCTATTCTTAGAAAATATATTAATTTTATCCTATCACTAGAGTCCTTTGCCTGCTTATTCGCAACCCCTTCCTCCTTTGTTTTTTTGTTCCATCGCCCCAGATCTGCACGCCCCATCAAAGCCACGTCCACCCTATTCCGCCTCCGCCTTAAATTCCAACTCACCATCCTTTCCCATCCCTCCACTACCGGCCTCCACCACCTCCACGTGAGCACACCAAGAGCCGGCCCACCGAAGTAGCAGCCACGCATGGCTCCACCCCTATCTCTTCACTGTTCTTGCCTCGGCCTAGCCCTCCCCTTGCTTCCTCCGCCTTCATTCTCGGCTACAGCAGAAACACCTCGGCCCGCCTACAAACTCCACCGGCCTCGGCCTTCAAGTCAACCTCCCAAACCCAGAGCCACCGCCTAGGACCGCACTTCCCCTCCGCCTAACAGCAGCCACCTCCGCAAGCTGCTCCACCAAAACTCACTTACTCCATCTCCTACTTTCTCCAGCCGAGGCAACTCCTCCGCCTCCAGATCTCGGCTATAGCAACACCTTGCTTCCCACTAGCCATCACCACCGTGTGGTATATAGGGTAAGTATATATGTATACAATATTTGAAAAGTAATACATTTGTTTTAGTAAACAGTGAATTTTAAAATTGCAATATATATGAGTGAGCATGCAGACTCGTACGGTATGATATAGGTTTATTTGTTCTTTTGCAGTTCATTGAAAGAAAAAAAAACTTTATAAAATTAATAGCATGTCTGAAAATAATTAGCTTAGAAAATTGTTTACACAAATATGTGTCTAAGTCAGTTTGGTTTCAAATATTTAATAAACGTTCGTTTTAAATTTGGAAAGTGTTTTATGAAGAAAGGATTTGAAATACATGCATGTATTGTATATATAATATATGTATATATTTTAGTAAATCTGTTAAATTTTATAAAGGATATAATCTATACTGTATACTAGATTTGGAATGAAGCATTATATGTGTTTTAATATATATATATTTTAATATATAGATGCGCATGTTGTTGCATATGAGGTTCGTATGTTTTAAAATTGTATATAAGATGTTTGTGTTCAAAGGTCAGCATATGCGGGTATCGTTTGCTAGTACATGGAATATATATGGTGTCACAGTAAATTATGTTTTATAAGTTTATAATTGTACTATATGACATGTTGTTAACACATATAGGTCATTATAGTGATATAGATGTTATTATATAAACTTATACTAATGTGATGTATGGTATGTAACTTGTATATTGGTGATATATATTGTAGATTTCAAAGTATATATATATATATTAGTTAATATATAAGGATATTATTTTAATATATGTGTTTAATTTAAAACAACGATTGTAATTATATATATATTGTTTTGATATTGTTTTAAATTAAATACCGATCTCATGGAAATAATATATGTATAAATTTCTGTTCCTATCGAGCCGATTCTAATTTTTTTCATCGATTTCATTATCAGCTTTGATCGTCGAATTCGTGCTTGGATTCGTAACTCAATTTCAGTGTCAGTTCTTCTATGCGTATCTGTGTCATCTCCTGTTCTCACTAGCCTCGAAAGGTGAGCAAGCACTCACGATTAACGTTCTTTTATTTATTAAATTTGATTTCAATTGAAACGACAATTGAAATATGCTGCTGTCAGTTATTTACACTGTTATATGTATGCTATTACCTGTATCAGTTCACATATGACATCTGACACCATTATTTGTTAATTATACGATGATAATCCTGTTTGATTGATAATTGATTGATTGTTTGTTGTTTATATTGGATGTTAAATTGAAATGTATAAAGTGATAAATATTATGCAAGTAAATTTGACGTAGGATAATTAAAAATTTGAATTGACATATATGTTGAATTTGATTAAGTTGAATATGACCCCTTTTATTTGTTAAATTAATTGACATGTAAAATAGTGATAATTACACTTTGAACCATTGAACGTATATTGGATTAATTGTTGTAGTGTTAAAATTGAAATCGAATGACAAGTGAAGAACCATATGAATAATTAGTGTAATAATCTTTAATCTACATGAAATGATAGTGTAGATTCTAAAAATAATTATATTAATTTGCACAAACAACAATGCGAATTAATACGATTATTTCGGGATTATTTGAATTGATTATTGGATTGATATTGGTTGTTGTTATTGCTTGTTTATTTACTTTGACATCATCCCAGTTATCACACTGCAAGTTCCCTTTGCTATGCTATGATTTTGAATTGAATTGGAATCAGGTTGAAATGATAAATACCCAAATTGAACTTTGACCTAGGATAGAGAATTAAATAAAACCCGATTGGTCAATAATTTGATTTAAAAATAAGCGAAGATTTTATTTGAATAAATAATATGGTTTGAAATGAAGTTGAAATTTGAATTTTAATGAAAGGAAAATGTTAATATTTAATCATCTGAAATAAAATTTTAACAATGTAATTGATGAAAGAACGTTGTTTAATTTGACAAATGATTGAATTAAGTTTGAAATGATTTAATAATTAAGTTTGAAACTATAATTAAGTTTGAAATTATTAAACTTTGAACCTATTTAATAATTAAGTTTTGAACTATTTAATAATTAAATAAGATTGAATTATTTAATGATTAAAATTGAATTGAATTCTTTATTAAGTAAAATTGAACTTCTTGAAAAAGTGAAATTTAGTTCTTTATTAATTAAGCTTTGAAATTGTAACTAAGTAAATAAATAAGTGAAATTGAATTTCTTTAACAAGAAATAAAATGTGATTTATTGAAATTAATGTAAGACTTGTAATTTAAAGAATTTATTTGACAAATCTAATTTAATTCAATTTGGTGTTTTGTATAATGAAGTTGAACTTAAGTAATTGATTTAATGAATTGGAAATTTAATAAAAATTGTTTGAATGACAAATTTACTTAATGAATATTGAATAAAATCGATCAAGGAATTTAAATTGATTTGGATGTTAAATTAAATTAATTTAAATGATTTCGGAATGAAACTTATATACGAATCTAAATGAATATTTGATTTGTTTTAAATAAAAATGGAAATTGAATTATAAGATTTTGAAATGATAATTTGGAAGTTTTGAAACGAAAATTTTGGAAATTGATTTCGAAAGACAAATGAAATGTTGATTTACAAATTCTAATTGAAATTGAATTTGATTTGGTTTTGAAATCTATAAGCGACCAATCGGTGAAATAATTACGGAAGTTATTAAAGAGACCGGAATCGGTTATGGACATACTCTGTCTAAACCGAAAACCACTTTAATAACTATACGCCGAGTGTGATCCAGAATGAAGTGGTTGGAATGATGTACGTGATGACTGAAGAAAGAGAACGATAATGGATAGCCTTGACACTTGTGTCAAATTGGAAATGACTAAAACAGGAGCCGTGCCGGGCCAATGGAGGTCAGCTACCTCAAGCGAACACACTTCTTCGAAAATTACTCATTACTTGTTGTCGATTGGTGCACCCTTGATTTGGGAGTGTTGTTTCGCGGTGTTGCGATCGCTGCGACGATGCGTTTTCACCAGTCCGGATCAGGCAAACGGTAGTTTCACTACCTTGGGTATTGCCTCATGTGCCTTGTCATACTTGGATTCCTATATACGCGACCACTACGATTTGTTTTGTGTTATATCTATGGAGTACTCCCTGATAGCCCACTAGTTTACGGTGGAGTTTACAGTGCTGTATAGACTATAACGCTTATATAAAATGTGTTAAGGGGGATAATGGTAACGCCTTAACACTATTTTGATATCTTATATTACTGATAGACATTATCTACTTATCGTACACTACTACATAGTAGATAGTTTAACGGATCCTCAAAGGATGGTTATTCCGTACATCCTTTGAGTTACTTGTATTTCAATTGCTATTTCACTTGAGTTGGATTTATTGATATAAGAATGTTAATCCTGACTCGAGTGTTTTGTGTTTTGCTTTACGCTCGGGTCAGACTGAGTGGTTCAGCTTTTGAGACTCACCTTTGAAGTTGGGGCTTGCTTGAAGATCCATCCATCTATTCTGCTTTCAGTATTCGATGATTCCAGTGATGTATTCTGATTTGTATCTGATGTATCGTATTACTCTTCCGTTGTATCTGTTCTAACTCTGATGTAACTTATACATTATATAGTAGCTTCATGAACTACTATCTCTTTTATTTCCGCTGCATTTATTACTCTATGTCTGAGATCTGTGATTATTTTATTTACTGTATATGCTCAGTTTTTCCAAATTTAAATTATCAATGCGGTATTTTGAATTATTCAAGTCCGACATGTGCGAATGCGAATGGTCCAAAATAGCTGGTCGTTACATATCGGGATATGAAGAGAACCTATTACTGGGAAGGTATGAAGAAGAATGTTGGAAATTTTATTTCCAAGTGCATGAACTGCCAGTTGGTAAAAGCCGAACAGAAGAAGCCAAGTGGATTGCTTTAGCCATTAGAAGTTCCTACGTGGAAGTGGGAGCAAATATCGATTGATTTTATCGATGGACTACCTAGAACAAGAACGGGAAATGAAGGGATTTGGGTCATCGTAGATCGTTTGACTAAGAGTGCAAGATTCATTCCTGTTCGATCAACCAGGACTGCATCAAAGTTGGCTGAGCTGTATGTTAAGTGGATAGTTCGATTCCATGGTATTCCGAAGACTATAGTGAGCGATCGAGACCCATTGTTCACTAGTGGATTTTGGAAGAGCTTCCAGGAAGTTTTGGGAACCGAGTTGTGTTTGAGTATAGCTTATCATCCCCAAACAGATGGTCAGACTGAGAGAGTCAACCGAGTTTTGGAAGATCTCCTTAGGGCTTGTGTTTTAGATTTCGGAGGATCATGGGAAGATCACCTTCATTTGGTGGAATTTTCGTATAATAACAGTTACCAGTCAAGCATTGGTATGGCACCGTATGAGGCATTGTATGGAAGACCGTGTAACTCTCCGACATGTTGGTTAGAAACAGGAGAAAAGCTGATACTTGGGCCAGAGATGATTCGACAGACTTCGGATTGCATAGAGATCATTCGACAACGAATGAAGGCAGCCCAAGACCGACAGAAAAGTTATGCCGATAAGCGTCGTAAGGATTTGTAATTCGACGTAGGTGATATGGTTTTTGTGAAGATTTCTCCATTGAAGAATGTTATTCGATTCGGGAAGAAAGGAAAATTGACTCCGAGATTTATTGGACCATTTCCGATCATCGAGCGAATTGGAAAGCTTGCCTACAAATTGGAGTTACCAGAAAGGATGTCGAGTGTGCACAATGTTTTTCATGTATCATATCTACGGAAGTATGTGCACGACTCGAATACTGTGGTTTCTGCAGATAGCTGTGAAGATTTTGAGGTTGATCCAGTCGATAAGAGACCTCGTAAGTCGCTTCGTGTTGTGGAAACTGACACGAAACAGCTTAGGAGGAAGGTAGTTAGGTTGCTCAAGGTACAATGGAGTGATGATATTAACGACTGTACATGGGAGGTGGAAGAGAGGATGAAGGCAGCTCATCCTGAACTCTTCAAGGTATGGCCATAAGGTGTCGTGTCATCTCACGACATTGTAGCTTGTTCTAGTTTTAGAATTCTGTATGCTAGGCTAGAATTGGACGCATGGTTTGTTGATTTCTATGGATGGTAGGCATTCGGAATAGTTTTTGATTGCTATGGTTTGTTTGGAATTTCGGGGGCGAAATTCCTAAGGGGGAGAGAATGTAACGACCCGTATTTTTACGGATCGAAAGATTGTAAAACAGTTGTCATTAGGTCGTAGTGTTGTTAAGACGTCCCGAGTTTAAGTCATTCGAAGCTTAAGTCATGTAGTAGTTAGGCCGGTTGAGCGACTAAAGAGATTGGAGCGACCTAAGGAGTTTGGTCGTGTTGGGACTTAGGTCGTGAAGAAGGTTAGGTCGTGGAGCGACTTAAGGGGTAGACGACTTAAGGGGTTTAGCGACCTATAGGATTTGACCGACCTAAGGAAGTTTGCGACTTAGGGGTTAACGAGTTAAGTTAGTTAGCGGCTTAAGGATATAGGAGTTAGTGAGTTAACGACCTAAGGAACTAAGCGGGTTAACGACCTAAGGGAAGTAGGTCGTTCGAGCGACTTAAGGGAGTTAGTTAAGTCGTTATAGTTAGGTCGTTGTGACCTTGCGTATAGATAGGTCGTTAGACGACCTAAAAGTGTTAAGTCGTATCCCAATTTAGCCGTTAGGTCGCGTAAGGACTTAAGTCGTTGGGACTTGGCTTAGTGTTAGGTCGTAAGACCCTGTGTGTGTAGTTAAGTCGTGTAAGGGCTTAAGCAGTTAAGTCGTTAGGTCGTGTACAGTTAGGTCGCGACTTATGATAAGTCGTTAAGTCGCATCTCAGTTAAGTCGTAGGTCGCGCATTAATGTTGAGGCTTAGGTCGTTGGGTCATTAGGTCGCGCACGTGAGATCTGTTAAGTCGTAAGTCGTGAGATCTGTTAAGTCGTAAGTCGTGAGGTTTTTATAAGTCGTGGACGACTTAAGGAGCGGACGACCTAAGGATTCAGCCTAAATACACGTCCATTTCCTCACTTTTTGGGATCCGGATTTTGAAGCGACGAAGTGCTGACATTTTGAGAGCTTGAGAACTACACTTCTTCACTTCTTTTCTCCACTTTAATCTTGTGATTCCTTCCATCCAAATCGAAGATCCAATAGCCAAAGATTGAAGATCTTCATCCATCAAAGAGAGATTTCATCGTTTGAAGCAGAATTTTGGAGAATCGAGTTAGATCCTTCGCTGTCCAGATCTGAAGTATGTTGCTTTTGAGGTGTTTAGGTGATTTGGTGAGTGGTGATTATCTCTCACACGGATCCAAAGGAGTATATCGGATTGGTGGCTTGATTATGTGTTAAAATAGTGATTTCCATGCACTTTCATAAACTTAAGTGTAGATCTATTGTTCATGATGATTTGACATCCATTTTACTACATGTTAACCTATGCAAGTTCATTCATCAAGTTGTAGAGATATTGCTCATGATTCATGCTTGTTAGATTTAGACTCTTTATTTACAAGATTGCCATTATTGTTATAATTGTTTATTAGATCATGTTTGAATGCTTGATTACTTGGATTAATGATTGACTTGATTGATTGTTGTAAATTAGTTAATTGATGATTTGATTTGGACAAGTTGGTTGAAGAAGATTCAAAAGCTAAGGGAAAGGATCTTGAATTGGAAAAGCTGCTCGTGGCATATGTGGCGGTTGATGAAGCTCATATGGATATATTTGATGATGATGTTGAGATGAGGCTTTGCTATGATGAGATGAAGCGAGGCATGATGTGAGATAGCCTTGGTTTAATCCAGACGGGATCATTCCAAGCATGTTGGTAACTCGGTGAAAGGGTTTGAGTTTGAGAATAATGGTTGGCTCGAGAGGCGCTTGAGCTAGTATGAGAATAGTCGTCGAGGAGGATGACTAGAAGGTTGAAATTTCATCGTTGTTGAAGGTTCTAGCAGTCTCAAAGCAAGAGTACGCTGGGCAGATTCGATAGTCCCTAAAGACTATGATTGTAATCGAGTACTCTAGGAAGATTCGATAGTCCTAGGCACGGGCTGCGACGACTTGCGGAGTTCTGTCTAGAACCGGGGTTGCCATTAACCCTTGACGGACGGCTGAAAGAATGTGCCGGTCATTCAATTAACGGTGGTATCGAAGCAATGATAACATAGATAGCCAGAGTCATGGATGTTTGGTTGTATCGTCATTCGGTCTCAAGAGCGATATTTTCTGGGTGCTTATCTGATCTTGGTTTAGGCCTTGGGGGTTCGTACTTGGAAAACACTGACCTTGACTCGAGTGATAATTGCTTTATTTTAAAATGTCTACTTTGCTATGTTTACTTCTGCTTAGTGTGTCTGGGGGCTATCACTGTAGAAAGAGGTGGAGTGGGAGGGTTGGATTCCTATTCCTTTTACCTTTATGCTCTTTTGGTATGTTGTTAGTTAATTTACCGCTCACTAAGACTGTTGTCTGACTCAAGGTTTTATGTTCAACTCTTATTACCTTGGGCTGTTCATCAATTTTGGGATGGGCAGACTAGGTAGCAGGTGACAGGTGCTGTTCTTAGTGACCGACGATGCTGATGATGAAGACGAGCTGGAGGATTGTGTATTAGTTTCTTACTATATGTACTAGATGTTCCGCTGCTTGTATATTCTCTGAGTGATATGTAGTGAGGCTTGATGTATTGACTATTCAGATGTTGTACCAAACTATTATGAGGTTTAATAGAGATTCTGTTCTGTAAAGCTTCACTATATATACTTTCTATTGTATTTTATCCATGCGCTGTGAGTTATACGATAGATTCTGCTGTTTTAACTTAACCTTGACGGTCGTCCATGGCTGCCTGGCACTATACAGCGCACTATTTCTATGTTCAGTGCAGGGGTCATGGGCGGTCATCACATATTTACATGGTAAAATTTGGAATAAATGGATATAAAATCTTATAAAGATAAACAACATCTTACATGTATATATACAACATACACTAAATCTTATACAAACTATATATATAACGATTTGTATAATATAACTTTTAAACTAACAGATACTAGTATAATAAAATCTTTAGAACAAACAAACTAGTATATAACAACTTTATAAATTTTTATAAACTTTAAAACTGCACGACAGAGGACACCTATATACTTAACTTATACAATCAAACTATATATATAACTATAGTTAGTAATACCTAGTATAATATAAACTAACATAAAATATAAAGATACATATTAGTAACCAAAATAACTTGTATAACCTGCTTTATAAGAATACACACATATAAACATTGGAACATAACTGGTATAATAAAATGTATATTAACATACCATTAGTAAACCGAAGTCAGCAAAATAAATATATATATATTTAAACAATTAAAGTAAAAGATATATATATATACACACACACTCATATAATCCAACAGCAACACTAATATAAACTATTATAACTTTATATATAATATATAAACTGTATAAACTTTATAACTTTATATATATACAACGAATCATAACTTAAGTACACTATCAATACAAAAACAAAACTCATGCATAAAATCATATAATATTAGATTGCATTCTATATAACATATTATATGCAAACCCTATATTAATAATAATATACAAATGCAGACTCGACTGTTTCATCTAATATATGTAAAATATATGACTGATATAGCTTCATACAATACTATATTATATACATATAACAGCTGTAAACACTATATACTATAACAGTATTTTATACATAAACAATATTAACAATAATGTCAAAACTAAAACAAAATGTACGTATAACAACAGAGAAACCATTTATAGCAGCACATATTATATACTCTATAACCTATATAATATAATATAGTATTATATAATATATGCAATACCTAAAAAGGGAGGAGGTCGGAGTGCCGCTGTCGTGGCCAGGGGAGGTAATTGCGCATGATGAAGGGATGACGCGGTGGACGAGGGAAACGTGGAGAAGAACTGGTGGGGTCGGATGGAGAGAACGGTGAGAGGGTGGCACACGACAGGGCGGTGATGGGTGAGGAGATGCACGAGTGAGGAAGGGACGGGGAAGTGGATATAGAAGTTGGGTGTTGTTCACTGACGATGCAGTCGGGTTGGGTTTTGAGGAGAAGATGGCAGGCGATGAAGTGGAGAGGGCGTTGTCAGGCCACGACCGAGCGTGGTGATTTAGTTTCAGTGAAAGATGCATGCGATAGAAGGAGGATCTAAATTGCTTTATACCACTTTTGTTAATTTCAGAGTTAAGAAAATGGAATGGCATGTTAGCCAGAACGAATATATATGCTTTGAAATTATATATAACAGACGAAAAGAACAGGGAAGGGTGAGAATTGAATCAGGGAGACATGCAGCCTTTCATACTTAGATAAGGTTTTATAACTTCTGCTATAAAGTTCATTCATGTTTCAAACAACGGAGGAATTTATCCAGTTATGGGATGGCAACGGTCACCCTTGGATTGAGCTGAATAATAAAAGCAATTAATGACTTGATTGGACAGCACGTTTCAAATTTTGAAACAGAAGGAAAGTGAAAATTTAAAAGTGGTACCGTTACAACGGACCGTTATCAACGTTTCCGTCGCGTATCGAATCTCAAAATACAGAAATAAATATACCGTAGAGATCAGCACAATGAGACGATCAAAATGGTATACAGATATTAGTGGCACAATCATCCGATCAAAAGTTGATAATCGGTACCGAAAATGCTGCTATTTTGCCAGAATTAAGATAAACGGAGCAATAGAAATCCAAATTTGAAAAAAAGAAAGATGACGACTTACTCAGAAGAAGATTTAGAAATTTTCTATAGAAAAATATTCAGGTTTTGAAATAAATTTATTATCATCAATTTTAACTGATCTAAATTGAAATGGAATTACACAATAAAATAAACTTCCGTATTTTCGGATGAAAATTTTCCAATTGCTATATTAAAATAGACGTATTCCAAATAATAAATTTTTATTCTCAAATTTAATAAAAAAAAATTCACAAAATTTCAGTTAAATATATTATTAAAACTATTAAAATTTACGGGTCGTTACATTCTCCCCCACTCAGAACTTTTCGTCCCCGAAAAGGAAGAAGGTAGGAGAATAGAAACAACCCGAAAGAAAAATAGATTGAAAGACAAGGATAAACAAGTAATTTAAAACTACATTAATTTTACTTGAAATATTCATTTGAAAACTTCATTTGCAAATCAATTATCTTTAATGCTTTAAAAACTTCCAAAAAAACCCATTTGTAAAATTTCTTGCTTCCTTTATAAATACCATTTATATCTTCAAATTACACCTTTATAAATATATGAAAACTATTTGAAAACAATTATTTACATCATTACTTATATTTACAAAGAGGTTATTGAAAACATTAATTCTATAATTCATAAATTTACTAATTCTCAAGATACTTTCAAATATTATCAATAATCATTTACTCTAAATATATTTTATTTAATTAAAACTCCTAAAATATTTATAACACTAAAATTTTCTATTAAACCAAGTAGTATATAAATAAACAATATTTAAAAAGGATATAGTCAACAAGGAAAGGAAGGTGGATATGGAAAAACAGAACATAGGTGAATAAATAAAGCTGAGCAGATAAGGTAGATTCAAAGAATAGTATCAGGTACGGATAATAAATTTAGAAACATAAGGGTTTTAATTTCAAATATTAATACAGAATTTCTTTGTTCAAAAATACTTCTATAATAAAGTACCTTTAAAATAAAATACTTTTATAACAAAACACTTTTATATCGAAACAAATTTTCCTTTCGAAAATACTTTTATAACTCGATGTCTTAACAAGTTTATCCTCGTTCCTGTAGACTCTGGTAGTGTGTTGATCAGGCGCAAAACTAGAATTCTCCAGGTACTTAGTAGACCTGTTTCAACACCCAGTGAAAATACTGGAAAACTTTTAAAAACAGATATGGAAAGTACAATCCAAACAAAAAAAAACAAACAAATCATGGATCGCAGATACACAATGGTTAAGCCTGGGTCCCCCAGGAAACATCCGTACCTTTTAAGCATTCACTGCCTTGCGAACTTCGCCATGATAACAAAACTATGGACCGCAGGATACATAACAATGGTTACGCCTGGATCCCCCAGGAAACATCCATACCCTTTAAGCAATCTCTGCCTTGCGGATTACGCCACTAACACGACCATAGATCGCATATACACAATGGTTACGCCTGGATCCCCTAGGAAACATCCGTACCTTTTAAGCAATCACTGCCTTGCGAATTACGCTATGCAGTCGAGTTCATAAGACCATGGGTAACGCCATGGAATTCGAAGGACACTCGAGTATCATATCCGGAAAACCAAAAATCATAGAGAATAATATCGATAGAATGAATCCAAGATGTGGCCACAAATCGGATATCAAGCAGAGGGCACTTTCCATATCTTTACTTCGAAAATATGTATCATATAGTACCTTTCAAATTAATTTCAAATATCATACTTATATAAAGTCCATTATATATAAGATTTCATTTCCAAATCAAATACTTTCCAAAATCAATAGTATATCAAATCACACTTATATAGACTTCAATTATATAAGATTTCACTTTTCAAATTGAGTACATTTTCAAATCTATAGTTTTCGAATCAACCTCATACTTATACAAACCAAATTTTTTTTATATAAGTTCGATAACTCCCAAATCAGGTGTTTAGTAAAAATAAGGTTCTCAAATTTCAATTTGTTTCAATATCAGTTCAGTTTCAAAATCATATACAATCCCACCAAATTATTTCTTCTCAATTTAAATATCATTAGTTTTAAAGTTTCCAACATAATAAATTTAGAAAATAAATCCAAATTTTCAAATCAATATAATTTAAGTCAACCAATTCATTTCCAAAATCAATTGTTTTCAAAATCATCTTATACTTACATAAGGTCCATCTTATATCAGGATCAAAATTTTCAAAAATAAATTTCGCTGTATGAAAAGCCATATGGGATTTAATATCTTTGCTTTTATGGGTTATATATCTTTGTAATTTAAATTGGAAATTTTCTTTTAGTAAGCAAAGATATTCTAACCTGACAGCTTTCAATTTCAGCGTCAAAATATATCACTGATATTAGAATATAAGATGTACATACGTCATCATTTTGCAAAATCACATTTGATCGCTCGCTCGATCACACAAGTTCGCTTTCGAACTAGTATTGTCCATTCGACTTCCCTAATGCGGATTTCGATATGGTTTCTTGACTAGAAGCCATTAGTCTCCTTGCATAGCCATATACTATGATAGAGAATTCTAGAATCAAGCCCAAAATCCATATCAAATATTCGCCATCAAGAATCGAATGAAAAATCATAACACGAAATGGTGTAATTCACCTCGAACTTGTGTACTCAAACCTGGATCAAATTAATTATGCGAATAAAACAGCATACGTACAACTTATATATTTATTCCAACTTGTTAAATATATAGTTTCATAAAGATGTTAATAAGTTAAAACATTTAACTAACTTTATTAGAATATTTTGAAGACCAAATTCTTTTCAAAACATTTCAAATCTAAATTTCATATTAGAAAATTTTAAAATTGCCTTATTCATTTACTTAACAAAACAATTTCAACTTATTTAAATCATATTACTACATACTTTAACATACATACCAAACTTATATACTTTATACTTTTCAAAATTTCTTAGCTTTGAAAAGTTAACCTTGATTTGGAAGTGCTCGAACCTTCAAAATAGTTGAAGAAATCATTTTCAAATTCAAGAGTTGGAAATCAACAACCCATCAGTAAATCAATTTCAAAAGATAGGTTTCAAATCCAAAACTCAAGGACTGAACACCGGCTCATTTCAAATCGTTTCAAATACATATACATATATCTTTTGAATATCAAATCTTACTTCGGAATTTGAAAATCAAAATTGGTTTCGCAAAATCACTCGCGTAGCAATGCTACTAAAGTGGCCTCTCCCCCACTCTGAAACTCGAAAATCAATGTCGATGATGCATGCACTCATCACCGAAATTATTTTCCAACGACATAAGTGAGTTCTGGACTTTTATTTTCTCAAACTTCTTTTGAAATTTCTTCGAAATCATTCGAAACTTATTAAAATCATTTGAAACATTTCTTATTCGGAAAATACTTTTAAATCATATTATTATTATATATTTAAAATCTTAAGACCAATTTCAAAATAACGGAGTTCAATTCTCGAATTTCAAATTTAAAATCCTTCAGTTATAAATCATTTTTAGATAAATCAAATTTCTTATATATTTTTTCAAAATTACAAATCCTTTCGAAACCTCAAATTCTCATTTTAAAAAGGGTATATATAATCCTTATCGAAAACACATTTTCACTTTTATATATAGAATAAATTCATATTTATCAAGATAATAATTTCGATATATAAAACAATTTCTAAAAATACAAACAAAACCCGATTTTCAAAGGATGATTTAAGAATGTACTTCAAAACAAAGATAGAGATTCAATTTAGAGGGGCTCTAATCAAAAAAAATTCTGATTCGAAGATAAGCTCGAACGAAGATGAGATAACTAAATTACAGATTACAAGATAGATATAATTTTATAAATCGCGGATGACCCTAGGGTCAACCGTGACCTCAAAATAAGATTGGTTCAGAATTCTGAGGCAAATCGACATTCGATCGCCAAAGATAGAATTCGGCATAACAAGGGATAGCAGCATCTAAACCGAGGGATATATAAATCTCCGGTGAATCAATGCCAATTGTAAAGGAGTTCCACCCCTTTACAAATCATTCAAAGATTGGCGGGATCGCCTATTCTTATAGAGATCATTCGAAGTGGAGTTATGGGATACTCCAGAATAAAAAGAATACAAATAGGGAGAGACAAGAATGAATTTTTGGAACAGCAAGGAACGTTCCAAAGTTCAAAGGAAATCGAGTCAAAAAGGAAGAGATTCAAACTCGAACGAAAGTAATTCTGTAAATAAATTTACTATATATGTTTAGTTTTGCCTAGAGCCAAAGCTCTGATACCAACTGTAACGACCCACTATTTGGACCATTCAAATCGACAATAAATCCACACATGTCGGGCTTGAATAATTCAAAACAATAGATTGTTAATTTAAATTTGGCAAAACTCAGCATATACAGTAAATAAATTAAACACAGAATCACAGACACAGAGTAATACAATAATACGCAGCGGAATATATAAAATAGTAGTTCATGAAGTTACTATATAAACGTCAGAGTTAAAAATAAAATACAACAGAATATCTCAAATACAGTGAAGTCTTCAGTACGAACAGATGACCTCTCTGAACAAATCAACTGGAAAAGCTGAAAGCTAAATCGATAGTTGGATCTCCAAAAGAAGCTCCAAACTCCAAGATGAGTCTCAAATGTTGTATCACTCGGTCTGACCTGAGCGAAAAGTAAAACACAACACACTCGAGTCAGGATTAACATTCTTATATCAATAAATCCAACTCAAGTGAAATATCAACTGAAATACAATTAACTTAAAGGATGTTTGGGATAACCATCCTCTAAGGATCCGTGGAACTATCTACAATGTAGAAATATACACTATAACATCGTGGTCATTTCAATTTAATTTATACTTCAAACCCAAATATCATTTTATTTCAAATATATCTATTTTCCAGAATAGTATATATAGGTTAAATAATTTATAAAGTAAAGTAGTTATAATTTCCTTAAGTCTCACAAATTGCTTCAAATCAACTCAAATTCCAAATTTAATTTATTCAAAGCTCAATTCATCAATTCAATTTAGTTCTCAATAGACCATTTAAATTTCCAATATATTTCAAAGCTTTAATATTCAACATTTTCAAAGTTAAATTTAACAGTTTCATATAGCTCTTGATTTAATTTCATTATTATCTAATCAGGGAATATTCACTTAATAAATTCAATATCATTTAACTAGCCTTAAGTTACATTTTACTAAATATTTCCTTAAATTTATTTAAACAAGAAATATTCATTAAATTATTTAAATCAAATCCAAGTTAAAAATCATATCTTAAATCTCAATTTCAATAAGTTTCAAATCAGTTTAATTAAATAAAATTCTTTAATAAATACAATTTCAACTAAATTCAAATTATTACCAAAATCTATTTTGAAATATAAATTTTATACTTAACCATATTATATGTATTAAATCAATCTTAATTAAATTAAATATTGTTATTAAATCTATATATATCATTACCATTTACATATAATAATTTAAGAATCGGCATTTATTAAACCATATTTTCTTTCCAAAACCATGGAATTTATTTTCAAAATATTTATATATGTGGACCAACGGTGTCTATATATAATTCTATCATATGGTTAAGTGATACAGATATTTATCATTTCAATCCATAATTTAAATATATACAGGTAGATATCATTTCAACCCGTAATCCCAATTTCAATTCAAATGAAAATCGCTTGGGTTTATCATTTCAACCCATAACGATTTTCTCCTATTCTAAAGTCCGTTCGGGTATGTATCATTTCAACCCATAGCGAATTCTATACTATCAGGGAACTTGCAGAGTGATAACAGATAATATAAAATAAAACAACATGCATATATCATAAATAACAATATAATATAAACAACAGGATATGGTGTCATATCCCACAGGTGAACAGTTACAGATAATAGCGTATATAACAATTTAAATAACTACAGCAGCATATTTCAATTGTCGTTTCAATTGAAATCAAATTTAATAAATATAAGAACGTTAATCGTGAGTGATTGCTCACCTTTCGAGGCTAGATAGATTTGACAAGGAAATGAGTTACGAATTCCAAAGCAACGCTAGATGGACAGGATTCGATGAAGAAACAGACACGATGGATAGCTGATAAATGGGAAATCAGTGACAACTAAATCAGAATCAGCCTTGATAGAGACAGAAACGAAATGTACGATGTGTTATTATTAAAAATTTCAAATCAATATTAATTTAAACACATATTAAATTAAATATATATGTATTTCAAAATCATTGCTTTTAAATAAAAACACATATAAAACAACATATTTACATGGTAAAATTTGGAATAAATGGATATAAAATCTTATAAAGATAAACAACATCTTACATGTATATATACAACATACACTAAATCTTATATAAACTATATATATATAACGATTTGTATAATATAACTTTTAAACTAACAGATACTAGTATAATAAAATCTTTAGAAAAAACAAACCAGTATATAACAACTTTATAATTTTTTATAAACTTTAAAACTGCACGACAGAGGACACCTATATACTTAACTTATACAATCAAACTATATATATAACTATAGTTAGTAATACCTAGTATAATATAAACTAACATAAAATATAAAGATACATATTAGTAACCAAAATAACTTGTATAACCTGCTTTATAAGAATACACACATATAAACATTGGAACATAACTGGTATAATAAAATGTATATTAACATACCATTAGTAAACCGAAGTCAGCAAAATAAATATATATATATATATATTTAAACAATTAAAGTAAAAGATATATATATATATACACACACACTCATATAATCCAACAGCAACACTAATATAAACTATTATAACTTTATATATAATATATAAACTGTATAAACTTTATAACTTTGTATATATACAACGAATCATAGCTTAAGTACACTATCAATACAAAAACAGAAATCATGCATAAAATCATATAATATCAGATTGCATTCTATATAACATATTATATGCAGACCCTATATTAATAATAATATACAAATGCAGACTCGACTGTTTCATCTAATATATGTAAAATATATGACTGATATAGCTTCATACAATACTATATTATATACATATAACAGCTGTAAACACTATATACTATAACAGTATTTTATACATAAACAATATTAACAATAATGTCAAAACTAAAACAAAATGTACGTATAACAACAGAGAAACCATTTATAGCAGCACATATTATATACTCTATAACCTATATAATATAATATAGTATTATATAATATATGCAATACCTAAAAAGGGAGGAGGTCGGAGTGCCGCTGTCGTGGCCAGGGGAGGTAATTGCGCATGATGAAGGGATGACGCGGTGGACGAGGGAAACGTGGAGAAGAACTGGTGGGGTCGGGTGGAGAGAACGGTGAGAGGGTGGCACACGACAGGGCGGTGATGGGTGAGGAGATGCACGAGTGAGGAAGGGACGGGGAAGCGGATATAGAAGTTGGGTGTTGTTCACTGACGATGCAGTCAGGTTGGGTTTTGAGGAGAAGATGGCAGGCGATGAAGTGGAGAGGGCATTGTCAGGCCACGGCCGAGCGTGGTGATTTAGTTTCAGTGAAAGATGCATGCGAGAGAAGGAGGATCCAAATTGCTTTATACAGCTTTTGTTAATTTCAGAGTTAAGAAAATGGAATGGCATGTTAGCCAGAACGAATATATATGCTTTGAAATTATATATAACAGATGAAAAGAACAGGGAAGGGTGAGAATTGAATCAGGGAGACGTGCAGCCTTTCATACTTAGATAAGGTTTTATAACTTCTGCTATAAAGTTCATTCACGTTTCAAACAACGGAGGAATTTAACCAGTTATGGGATGGCAACGGTCACCCTTGGATTGAGCTGAATAATAAAAGCAATTAATGACTTGATTGGACAGCACGTTTCAAATTTTGAAACAGAAGGAAAGTGAAAAGTTAAAAGTGGTACCGTTACAACGGACCGTTATCAACGTTTCCGTCACGTATCGGATCTCAAAATACAGAAGTAAATATACCATAGAGATCAGCACAATGAGACGATCAAAATGGTATACAGATATTAGTGGCATGATCATTCGATCAAAAGTCGATAATCGGTACCGAAAATGATGCTATTTTGCCAGAATTAAGATAAATGGAGCAATAGAAATCCAAATTTGAAAAAAAAGAAAGATGACGACTTACTCAGAAGAGGATTTAGAAATTTTCTATAGAAAAATATTCAGGTTTTGAAATAAATTTATTATCATCAATTTTAACTGATCTAAATTGAAATGGAATTACACAATAAAATAAACTTCCGTACTTTCTAATGAAAATTTACCAATTGCTATATTAAAATAGACGTATTCCAAATAATAAATTTTCATTTTCAAAGTTAATAAAAAAAATTCACAAAATGTCAGTTAAATATATTATTAAAACTATTAAAATTTCAAGATAGCAGCCACTACCGCCCACCTCGAACAACACTCCCAAATCAAGGGTGCGCACCAAATCAATCACAAGTAATAGAATGGTATCGAAGAAGTGTGTCCGATCAGAGGTGCTACCTCCTTGGTCCGTCAATCGCTCATGTTTTAGCCACCTTATGCCAACTCACGGGAGTTGGGTCCACGTATATACCTTAGGATCGTCACCACCATCCTACTTCATTCTGGAAACTCCACCGCGTACACAGTTGTCAAAGTAGTTTTCGGTATCGACAGAGAGTATGTCAATATCTGATCCCGGTCTCCTTAACAACCAATCATTATTATAACACCATGGTCATTTCAAAATAGTTTATACTTCAAAAACCGAAATATCACTTTCATTTCAAAAACCAAATCAATACGATATCAATTTCACTTCAAATATATCCATTTCCAAAAATCATATCAAAATCCAAAGTTATAACGCTTTCGAAATCATAGTCTTTTTAAAAAAAATCAAAACACTTTGGAAGTCACAGCTTTGAAATCATAGCATTTTGGAAATCATAACACTTTGAAATTATAGCATTTGGAAATCATAACACTTTCCTTTTAAACAGTTTAGATATTAAAATTAGTATATATAATAAAATAGTTTATATAAATAGTTATAACTTAAAATAGTTTAAATAAAAATAATTTATATTAAAAATGATTTATATTAAAATAGTTTATATTAAAATAATTTATAAAGTAAAAATATCAATAGTTTTAAATATAATTTAAAATTACTTTATAAAATAAAATAGTTTCCTCAAATTTCATAAATCGATTCAAATCAACTCGAATTCCAAAATTTTAATTTAATCAAATCTCAAATCATCAATTTCAACTCGATTCAGCTTCTCAATAAACCATTTCAAATTATCGATTTCCACTACATATCTGCCATAAAATAAGCCATTTCAGTTTCAATATACTTCAAAGCTTTAAATATTCAACATTTCAAAACTAAATTCGATACTTATATATATATATATATATATATTAAATTCTCTTAACTATTATTTAGTTTTGAAACATTTACTTAATCATTTCAATAACATCTAAATACAACTTCAATTTACAAATTTTAAATAAACAAAATATCCCATTTAAGTCACCTTAAATCAAATTTCAAGTTGTAAAACACTTCTTTATATTTCAAATTCAATACATTTCAAATCAAACTTATTTAAGTATAATTCTTAAATAAATATAATTTCAAAATAATTTCAAATCATTATCAGCTCTATATTTGAAAATATAGATATTAAATAAATACTTAAACATATTATTTATCAACTTTATTAAATCAACTTTAATAAATATTTAAAATCAATATTTATCAAAACCATATATTTCTTTTCAAAACCATAGAAATCATTTTCAAAATATTTATATATAGACCAACGGTGTCTGTATATAATATTCTACCCTATGGTCAAGTAGTACGGATATTTATCATTTCAATCTGAAATTTAAATATATACGGGTATATATCTTTTCAACCCGCAATCTCAAATTCAATTTATTGAAAATCGCTTGGGTTTATCATTTCAACCCATAACGATTTTCTCCTATTCTACAAGATCGTTTGGGTATGTATCATTTCAACCCATAGTGATTCTATACTAACAGGGAACTTGCAGAGTGATAACAGATATGATAATAAAATAACAACAGTAACAGGCATATATCATCAGTATAAATAATAGATAATGGTGTCAGATGTCACAGGTGAACAGATACAGATAATGGCATATATAAAGCAATGTAAATAACTAACATCAGCATATTTCAATTGACTTCAATTGAAATCAAATTTAATAAATAAAAGAACGTTAATCGTGAGTGATTTCTCACCTTTCGAGGATAGAGATGAACGGGAATGAGATGAGTTACGGATCCCAGCACGAATTCCAAAGCGAAGTGAGATGGGCACGAATTCGACGAACAGAGCTGATGGATAAGGAATCGATGAAATCAAATCAGAACAGGATCGATGAAGAAAAATATTATAAGTGAACACACACACACACATATATATATATATAACTATATATATATATATAATCATATTCTGAATACAGCACATTTTAAATTAAAAATATATATACATTTCAAAATCATTATTTAATCAACCACGTAATAAATAAAATCTTAATAAAAATATATATTTAAAATCTATATTAAATTTAAACATACATATAACAACAGCCCAAATATATTGTGCAGACACTACAGCAAAATAAAATATAGTGTCAATACCAAACCCAGATCTTATATAGACGTAGTAGGCTTAACAAAATCTTATGTATTCAAGTAAATGATCACATAAGTTAGCTTAATAATATATATATCAAAAATCATTATATACAATTTGTGTACATATACCTATAACAAAACTTATAAACATAGTATTATTTTTCAATGCAAACATGTATATCCATATAAACTATACCAACAGAATATATATGACATATATATAACCTTTATAACATAATCTACTTTAAAAAAATATCACTGTATAAACTTTTATTTTATATTAACAGACCACACAACACTTATACTAGCCTGTATAATATATATATGAACCCTTATATAAACAGATCTTATTTTCTATAATATATACAGGCAACTTAGTATATATATATTCAAACTGAACTGTAAATTATATCTATATATTCAAAACTCATATATGTACCATCAGTTACACACTTATGCGTGAATTCAATGTTGTAACTTACACAATAAAACACATATAAAAACTTAAATAATATAATATTTAAATGTATTAAATAAATTGAATACAAACTACAGTCTTAACTATACTTATAATTTTCTTTTCTCTAGACTAAAGTAAACAGTAAGGTGAATATACCTTGTAACTTTCTAAGCTGACAGACCACTAATGCAACCTATATATTGAGAACAACCCGATATATATACTATAGAATATATATATATATATATATGCAATTAACTTTATACGTTATGATATGCGTATGTAAAAAAAACTTAAACAAAATTTTATAACTTGTATAGATTTATTATATATATAAACAGCAAACAGATCTTATATAGGACTGATACATAATTTACATTCTTTTAAACATATATAAGTCGTCAAATATAACTCACATTATAACCAAACCATATGTATACCTTCATATTGTAGAAAAGGAAATATATCTATAACCATATAGATTACCTGATATATATATATAAACTTATTTCCCATAAAAAAATAAACTTCAACTACTATTAAACAGAAAGTATATACATACCCCACAAAATAAAAGACGAGATAGCGGCGAAATGGTGGAGGCTTGTGATGTGGAGGGCTTGAGCGCTCGTGTGGTGGTTGCTTGTGGGGTAGTGGCGGATCGTGGAGAGGCTGTGGCTGTGGAAGGAGGTCGAAGGGAAGAAGGTCGAGCATGTATGCGGTGGAGGTGGAGGTCTCGCCATGTTTGCAAAAGTAATGAGAAGGAAATAAAAAAAAACAATGCAGATGGAAGATGAAGGCCTCATTCATTTTCATTTTTTTTATAACGTATGAACGAAAGAAAAAAATGAAAAGGCAACACCGATTAGAATCTAGAAAAGAAATACAGTGAATAGCCAATGACTATTCGTTTCTCCAGTGGAATATTGAAAGATTACCAGACAAAAAGAAACGGAACCGATACCCATACGGTTACCAGTTTCACGGATTCCGCTATGTACCGGACTTCAAAACATAGAATTGAATATACCGTAGAGATCAGCAGGACGACACGGTCAAAACGGTATACAGATATCAGTGGTACGATCATCCGATCAAAAGTCGATATTGGTACGAAAATGTTGCTAATTCGCCGAAAATAAGAACGACGGAGCAATAAAAGTCGAAATTTGAAGAAACAAAATATGACATCTCACTCAGAAGATGATTTACAAATTTTCTATGTAAAAATATTTAGGTTTGAAAAACATTATATTACCATCAATTTTTAGCTGATATAAATTGGAATAAAATTACACTAGAAAATAAGCTTCCAAATCTGATAAAAATTTACCAGTTGCTATGTTAAAACAGACGCATTTCAAATATCAAATTTAAATTTCAAAATTTTATTGTTTAAAGTTTCACAAAATTTCAATTAAATATATAAATAAACAAATAACATTATCTAAAATTTACGGATCGTTACACTCTCCCCCACTCAAAACTTTTCGTCCCCGAAAAGGAAGGAGGTAGGAGAATAGAAACAACTAGAAAGAAAATAGCTTTGAAAACAAAATAAACAACTAATTTTAAAACCATATAAATTTCAAATTAAACTAATTAATATCCAACATTTTGGTTAAATCTCTTTGAGTTCACTTAAGGTAAATTAATCTATCTATTCTAAATGCATTATCTTATTATCTAGTCATCCTCAATTAACAATTTCTAGATCATCAATTTGTATAATCATTTATTATACCCATATTTTATTCAACAAATTTAATTCTTTTATTCCAAATTATTATTAAGTTTATTCCACTTACTATATATCTTATTACATATATTTAAACCATATAAATTAATTTAAACCGTACAAATTTCAATTTAAATTAATTTATATTAAATAATTGATTTTAAATTCAAGGTATTTCCATAGGTTAATCTAATTTCAATTTATTAATTCCTTCAAACAAATTTATTTGTCTCATCTATTATTCAATTTACTTATTATTCTATTTATCTCTATGAACATCTGTATAATAAATTATTTAGTGTATAACGTTTATTATAACACTGAAATCTTTCCTTATAAAGTCAATTTATATTGTATATTATCCAAATACATTTTTAACTTTTGAATAATTTAGGTAAGTTATATTGAAATGTAATTGAGTATTATACAAGTAAAATTTTCTCATTCAACTTATTTCAAGTTTAAATATTTATTCAAAATCTTGGCTTTATTTTATACTTGAAATCACCTTATCAAAATTTAAGAATAAAATTTCCGGTTTCAATTCAAACCATTTAGAGATAAATATATATACTATATATATATATATCAAATCAAATCTATGATCATATACCAATATATATATTATAAATCAAGTCATACTTCGGAAATTCAAATCAAATTAATTTTCCAAACAAAAATGTAGCAAAGCTACAGAATGGTCTCTCCACTTCGAAACTCGAAAATGAATGTCGATGATGCTGCAGTCATCACCGAAATTATTTTCCAGCGACAAAAGAGGAGAGTTCTGATTTCAACATTTAAAAATCTTGAAATAATTTCTATTCTTAAATACTTTAAATAATATATTCTTTAAAACTTTTAAAACCAAAGTTGAAATCACCGGAAATTAAATTCCCCAAATTCCTGATTAAATTCATTTAAATTCCAAATCAATTTATAAACCATGTTTATAAATTCATTTAGGATAATAAATGATAATCAAATATTATCATTTCAAACAACCAATTTAATTAACTATTAACTTCCAGAAATTTTTTTCACTTATATATATAATACTATCATACAAATTTATTTCATTTATCAAATTTGAAAATAATATTGTGTCGGTTTGCTCTGTTCAAGTGTTTTGGAAATCCTATTGATATCGCTGATCAGACGAATCGATCGAAAATCCAAACCAACATCAACAACTCAAACAACACAATGTATAAAACATTTTAATATTAATATAAATACCAATACACTCCCTCACTCGATGATACAAAATGGATTTCAAGGCAAGGATAGAGATTCAAATTATAGGGACTCTAATCAAAAGAATTCAATTTTGAAGATAGGCTCGAAACGAAGATAAGATAATTAAATAACAAAATAGGTAAGATGGGTAGATTTATATAAATCGCGGGCAACCTTCACCGAGTCAACTGTGACTTCAAGAATAAGATTGAGGTAGCATTTTGGAACAAATCAACATTCGATCGCCAGAGATAGAATTTAGGCATAGCAAAAGGTAGTAGCATCGTAAACCGAGGATACAGAAATCTTCGATGAATCAATACCGAGTGTAAAGGAGTTTCACCCCTTTACAAATCATTCAGAGATTGGCGAGACCGTCGATTTATTATAGAGATCATTCGAAGTGGAGTTATGAGATACTCCAGAATCAAAAAGACACGAATAGGGGAGACACGAATGGACTTTGGAACCGAAGGGAACGTCCCAAAATTCAAAGAAACCGAGTCAAAGAAAAAAGAATTCAAGCTCGAACGAAAGTGATTCTGTAATTGAATTTTACTCTATATGCTGAGTTTTGCCTAAAACCAGAGCTCTGATACCACATGTAATGACCCACTATTTTGGACCATTCAAATCAACAATAAATCCACACATGTCGGACTTGAATAATTCAAAATAATAGATTGTAATTAAAATTTGGCAAAACTCAGTATATACAGTAAATAAATAATCACAGAATCACAGACACAAAGTAATATAACAATAATGCAGCGGAAATAAAAGAATAGTAGTTCATGAAGCTACTATAAATATATAACAGAGTTAAACAAGATACAACAGAAGTCTCGAATACATAGATGCCTCAATACAATAGTCAAATACAAGATCTGAATACATCACTGAAATCAACTAAATAACTGATAGCAGAATCGATAGATAGTTGGGTCTCCAAGTGAAGCTCCAACTCCAAAGGTGAGTCTCAAATGTTGTATCACTCAGTCTGACCCGAGCGTAAAGCAAAGCACAAAACACTCGAGTCAGGATTAACATTCTTATATAAATAAATCCAACTCAAGTGAAATATCAACTGAAATACAAGTAACTCAAAGGATGTTTGGGATAACCATCCTCTAAGGATCCGTTAAACTATCTACTATGTAGTAATATACGCTATTATAATAATGTCTAATAATAAAATAAACATACTTTTTAATAGTGTCAAGGGGTTACCCATATAACCCTTAACACGTAATAGTCCCAGTAGTCTATCCAGTATTAGCATACTCCCAAAATGGGGGCTACCCTCGATACTCCACAGGCTACGGGAGAAATTCAAACTCGTAGTAAAGCTCGCTATGGTAGGCGACACGGCACAACTAGGCAATGCCAGGGTAGATATACCAATTACGCATCCGGACTGGTGGTGACGCATAGCAGCCACTACCGCCCACCTCGAACAACACTCCCAAATCAAGGGTGCGCACCAAATCAATCACAAGTAATAGAATGGTATCGAAGAAGTGTGTCCGATCAGAGGTGCTACCTCCTTGGTCCGTCAATCGCTCATGTTTTTGCCACCTTATGCCTACTCACGGGAGTTGGGTCCACGTATATACCTTAGGATCGTCGACACCATCCTACTTCATTCTGGAAACTTCACCGCGTACACAGTTGTCAAAGTGGTTTTCGGTATCGATAGAGAGTATGTCCATATCTGATCCCGGTCTCTTTAACAACCAATCGTTATTATAACACCGTGGTCATTTCAAAATAGTTTATAATTCAAAAACTGAAATATCATTTTCATTTCAAAAACCAAATCAATACGATATCAATTTCACTTCAAATATATCCATTTCCAAAAATCATATCAAAATCCAAAGTTATAACGCTTTCGAAATCATAGTCTTTTTTAAAAAAATCAAAACACTTTGGAAGTCACAGCTTTGAAATCATAGCATTTTGGAAATCATAACACATTGAAATTATAGCATTTGGAAATCATAACACTTTCCTTTTAAACAGTTTAGATATTAAAATTAGTATATATAATAAAATAGTTTATATAAATAGTTATAAGTTAAAATAGTTTAAATAAAATAATTTATATTAAAAATGATTTATATTAAAATAGTTTATATTAAAATAATTTATAAAGGAAAAATATCAATAGTTTTAAATATAATTTAAAATTACTTTATAAAATAAAATAGTTTCCTCAAATTTCACAAATCGATTCAAATCAACTCGAATTCCAAAATTTTAATTTAATCAAATCTCAAATCATCAATTTTAGCTCGATTCAGCTTCTCAATAAACCATTTCAAATTATCGATTTCCACTACATATCTGCCATAAAATAAGCCATTTCAATTTCAATATACTTCAAAGCTTTAAATATTCAACATTTCAAAACTAAATTCGATACTTATATATATATATATATCAAATTCTCTTAACTATTATTTAGTTTTGAAACATTTACTTAATCATTTCAATAACATCTAAATACAACTTCAATTTACAAATTTTAAATGAACAAAATATCCCATTTAAATATATATAAGTTTGAAATATCCATTTAAGTCACCTTAAATCAAATTTCAAGTTGTAAAACACTTCTTTAAATTTCAAATTCAATACATTTCAAATCAAACTTATTTAAGTATAATTCTTAAATAAATATAATTTCAAAACAATTTCAAATCATTATCAGCTCTATATTTAAAAAAATATATATTAAATAAATACTTAAACATATTATTTATCAACTTTAATAAATATTTAAAATCAATATTTATCAAAACCATATATTTCTTTTCAAAACCATAGAAATCATTTTCAAAATATTTATATATAGACCAACGGTGTCTGTATATAATATTCTACCCTATGGTCAAGTAGTACAGATATTTATCATTTCAATCCGAAATTTAAATATATATACGGGTATATATCTTTTCAACCCGCAATCCCAAATTCAATTAATTGAAGTCGCTTAGGTTTATCATTTCAACCCATAACGATTTTCTCCTATTCTACAAGATCGTTCGGGTATGTATCATTTCAACCCATAGTGATTCTATACTAACAGGGAACTTGCAGAGTGATAACAGATATGATAATAAAATAACAACAGTAACAGGCATATATCATCAGTATAAATAACAGATAATGGTGTCAGATGTCACAGGTGAACAGATACATATAATGGCATATATAAAGCAATGTAAATAACTAACAGCAGCATATTCAATTGACGTTTCAATTGAAATCAAATTTAATAAATAAAAGAACGTTAATCGTGAGTGATTGCTCACCATTCGAGGCTAGAGATGAACGGGAATAAGATGAGTTACGGATCCCAGCACGAATTCCAAAGCGAAGTGAGATGGGCATGAATTCGACGAACAAAGCTGATGGATAAGGAATCGATGAAATCAAATCAAAACGGGATCGATGAAGAAAATATTATAAGTGAACACACACACACATACACATATATATAAATGTATATCTATATATATATATAATCATATTCTGAATACAGCACATTTTAAATAAAAAATATATATACATTTCAAAATCATTATTTAATCAACCACGTAATAAATAAAATCTTAATAAAAATATATATTTAAAATCTATATTAAATTTAAACATACATATAACAACAGCCCAAATATATTATGCAGGCACTACAGCAAAATAAAATATAGTGCCAATACCAAACCCAGATCTTATATAGACGTAGTAGGCTTAACAAAATCTAATGTATTCAAGTAAATGATCACATAAGTTACCTTAATAATATATATATCAAAAATCATTATATACAATTTGTGTACATATACCTATAACAAAACTTATAAACACAGTATATTTTTTCAATGCAAACATGTATATCCATATAAACTATACCAACAGAATATATATGACATATATATAACCTTTATAACGTAATCTACTTTTAAAAAATATCACTGTATAAACTTTTATTTTATATTAACAGACCACACAGCACTTATACTAGCCTATATAATATATATATGAACCCTTATATAAACAGATCTTATTTTCTATAATATATACAGGCAACTTAGTATATATATATTCAAACTGAACTGTAAATTATATCTATATATTCAAAACTCATATATGTACCATCAGTTACATACTTATGCGTGAATTCACTATTGTAACTTACTGACGCAACAGCGGATAACAAAAAAAATGATGAAACGGTGAAAGTAGGAATCGGTGGATTGAAGAATACCAAAGGCCCAAATCCGTTGATCCAAAGATGCCGGATTCTAGCTATCTCAAACACGTTGATCACGCAGGATACCGTGTTTAAAGATCTACGATTCTTCGTACGTTGATCTAGCGCACTAGATTCCATGAATCGGCTTCAGCAGTCGTTGAATCGAGCGCACTCGATTACCGAAAGTGGAGATAGGAGATTACACTCAACTACCAATTTAAGAAGTGGCACAAAGCACACAAACAAAGTTTTATTCAAAATCAACTTACTATTACAAATGACCAACACCCCTATTTATAGGGTTACAACTCACGCACTTCCATGACACAACACTTAGGTCGTAAACGACCTAACACAGGAACGACCTACGACCTAAAGCAACAGCGACTCAACATAAAGGAAAACAATACAACACATTACATCACAAAACTCAACATGCGACCTACGACCTTACATAGGTCGTCAACGACCTAACATATACACGTTACAACAAAGAAACGACCTAGTTACACACGGCCGACCTAACCAGGTACGACCTAAGACTTCACAAACATAAGAAAGTTACAACACATGCGACTTAACATATTTACACATAACGACCTAAAATACAACACACGCGACCTATCTCCATGCGACTTAAGTCAAAGCAGCCTATGTGGCACGAGGTCGTTAGCTCGCTCGAGCGACCTAAAGAATAGCGGCAACAAAATCAATCCAGCTTCAGGATCCTTCACGCGACCTATCTTCCAGCGACCTAACATCCAGCGCCCTATCTTCCCAACGACCTATCTTCACGCGACCTAACCTATCTTCCCAGCGACCTATCTTCACGCGACCTAACTTAGGTCGTATCTCTTCTCCGCGACCTAACATAGGTCGTAATTCATTCTCGCGACTTAGCTTAGGTCGTAACTCGTTAGGTCGTTTGAGTAACTCGGAGCGGCCTAAAGGAATGAGTAACTTGTTAGGTCGTTTGAGCGCCTTATTCTTTAACTCGTTAGCTCGTTCCAGCTGGTTATCTTCCTCGTTAGGTCGCACGCGACTTAACAGCATGTTAGGTCGCTCGCGACCTAAGACTTGGTCAGTTTGGGCTGCATCATCCTCTCCCGGTTGAAAAAAATTTGTCCTCGAATTTAAAAATTCTTCGACTTCGACATCCTCGTCCTTGTGAAACAGAACCAAGTGATTGATATTATCAACATTAGCAATAGGAAGATGATCCGGTAAACTCAACTTACAATCATTCTCACAAATTTCCTTCACAATTTCCAAACGACCCATTCCACCGGTATCCAGCTTGTTGTGCGTACCAACAAGAGATCGTTCAACCTTCAAGTAGATAGATTCGTTGCCACTTTGCGTCTTCATTAAACCCAATACAGAGTCCATACTTTTGTCCACCCATGAACTAGTATGTATAGGTAATGACATACATAATCCTGACTTCGTCGCGGTCTCTTTTGAAATTTGATAACTCTGACTCTTCTGAACAAGCCTTTCAACCCCTTTCTTTATTGACGGCCCAAAACAAAACATTGTAACCAACTGCATGGTATGATAACTGTCCACGTTTCTTTCTATACGTACATCTTTGATAACTTTTAGTTGCCAACTGCGATCAGGAGTATACAACTGTCTTCCTTTGAATAGTAACCCATCAGCCAATCTTCTCAACTCTACCTGCTCTGTCGGACACATATGATTACGTGGCATATACGGTACAATAGCACCTGACACTTGATTAATATGATGTACGTCCCTCAGTGGCAGTAATTCTTTGGACAGTTCTGCAGGAACTACATCTTCACATTCATTCACCATTGGCTTAACCTCTTCGATAATTTCAACACTTCTACAGGGTCCAATTTCATTCAACAAGAATGCTTCTGCACTACCCTCCACTTCTTTAACAAACTCTCTTGTAGATTGTAGACTAGTCGAATCCACTTCCTTCATCAGCAATTTACCCTCTTCATCTCCTGACTTGCTTTCTTCACCATCATCCAACTTTGCTGATTGTGAATTTTCAACCTCATGTTCAATAGATTTCGTTGGTTGAAACTCATCAACTTCATCTTCCACATCAACAAATTCTTTTAAAGACAACAAAGTCTTTAGCTCCTCGATTTCCTCCAATTTGTTTTCACTCTGTTGATGCTTCTTAGGAACCAAAATGATTTGTGTATCCTCGAACATAAAACTGTAGCTGTTTGTGCGTCCATCATGTTGCACAGCTCTATCGTATTGCTATGGCCTTCCCAACAACAGATGGCATACATCCATGTCAACCACATCACACCAAATTTCGTCTTTGTATTTCTTCCCAATGGAAAAATTAACACAAGCTCTTCGATTAACCTTCACTTCCCCTCCTTTTCTCAACCAAGCTAATTTGTAGGGATTTGGATGTTTCTCTGTTTTCAATGACAACTTCTTTACAGCTTCTGAAGAAATGATATTATCATAGCTCCCTGCATCAATCACAAATTTACAAACTTTCCCCAAAATAGTGCATGTTGACTGAAAAATGTTGCTTCTCAACCAACTAGAATCATCTTCTTGCTTTGGTGTTAAACAAGATCTCCTCAACAACAAACTACAACCCTCATCTCCAGACAATAATTCTTCTTCTTCGACTAGTATAGAATTGACACACTCTACCTCTGCATTTTCATTCTCAATCTCCGCAATCATTGCTCGTTTCTTTGGTCTTGGACATTCATTGCTTTTATGGCCCAACTCTTGACAATTAAAACATTTGAGATTACTATTGACCTTTGCTTTGCTGGCTTCATTCACAATCGACTTACTGACGACTTTGGAAACATCCATACTGCTACTAACATCCTTGTTCTGGTTGTTGGAATTCGTAAACACACCACCACCTCTCCTCCCTTGTTTCTCCCAAGCAAGTGCTTTCTGATGTGCTTCGGCAACAGATCTTTGATCAAACATATTCACCATGTCTTGAATCTGCGTTCACAACCCGCCAACATACCTAGCTGTTAGCAGTTCCTCTGTTTCCATAATATCATTTCTCGCAATCAATTGGTAAAAATCATCTGCATACTCATTCACTGATCTCGCCCCTTGTCTTAGGTTCTGCAAACGTTGATACATAAGAGATTGATAATTGTGCGACAAGAAAGTAGCTTTCATTAATTTCTTCATCTTATCCCAGGTAACAATCTTTGACTTTCCCATTCTCTCCCGTGTAAGTTTAGTCTGCTGCCACCACGCCATAGCTCTCCCTCTTAATCTCGTAGCAACCAACTTCACACTTCGATCTGCGGGAACTTCTTTGAAGTCAAAATTTTCCTCAACATTTGAAACCCAATCCAAAAATTCCTCCGTTACCATTCCACCCTTGAATTCTGGAATTTCAGTTTTCATCCCCGACTCCCATCGGCGATCATCTTCTACAATCCGATATGCATTCCACACTTGGTCTCGATCTCGAGAGTGAACACTACATCTACCACCATCTTCATCAAAAACATATGTACTTCGATAACGATCTCGACCACCCACATCTCTATGATCTCGCATATCTCTTCTACTTTGTCTTTCATCATCACGGTATGGTTCATGTTCAAACTTACTTGGAGTTCTTCTCTCTTCATCTCTATACTCATGATGTTCTCTTCTCATTGAAACTAAAGATTCTCTTCTTCCTCGAAAAGATTGTGGCGATACCCTCCTCGCTTCCGTAACCGATGGCGAAACTCTGTTTCCTCCATTGTTCAAGATTGGCGATCTTCTCCTTTGTCCTTGATTCATATCATTCATCAGTTTCTCTAACTTCCCAATGCCTTCATCAAACTTTTCATTGATGCGTTGTTCCATTTGCTCGGCTTCTTCTCTTCTATACAACGCTTCAACATTCTGATGGCGATTAGCTCTTCTCGGCGGCATTATCAAACTTCAATTCTCGGCCTTGATTCTCAAAATGATGCATGGCTTCAACCTTTAACCCTCGGCCTTAATCTTCAAACTCTTCAATAAGAATTGGCTCCAAGACTCGGCTTAGCTATGATTGGCTAAGTCTAGCTCTGATACCAAATGACGCAGCAGCGGATAACAAAAAAATGATGAAACGGTGAAAGTAGGAATCAGTGGATTGAAGAATACCAAAGGCCCAAATCCGTTGATCCAAAGATGCCGGATTCTAGCTATCTCAAACACGTTGATCGCACACGATACCGTGTTTAAAGATCTACGATTCTTCGTACGTTGATCTAGCGCACTAGATTCCGTGAATCGGCTTCAGCAGTCGTTGAATCGAGCGCACTCGATTACCGAAAGTGGAGATAAGAGATTACACTCAACTACCAATTTAAGAAGTGGCACAAAGCACACAAATAAAGTTTTATTCAAAATCAACTTACTATTACAAATGACCAACACCCCCTATTTATAGGGTTACAACTCACGCACTTCCATGACACAACACTTAGGTCGTAAACGACCTAACACAGGAACGACCTACGACCTAAAGCAACAGCGACTCAACATAAAGGAAAACAATACAACACATTACATCACAAAACTCAACATGCGACCTACGACCTTACATAGGTCGTCAACGACCTAACATATACACGTTACAACAAAGAAACGACCTAGTTACACAAGGCCGACCTAACCAGGTACGACCTAAAACTTCACAAACATAAGAAAGTTACAACACATGCGACTTAACATATTTACACATAACGACCTAAAATACAACACACGCGACCTATCTCAGTACGACTTAAGTCAAAGCAGCCTATGTGGCACAAGGTCGTTAGCTCGCTCGAGCGACCTAAAGAATAGCGGCAACAAAATCAATCCAGCTTCAGGACCCTTCACGCGACCTATCTTCTAGCGACCTAACATCCAGCGCCCTATCTTCCCAACGACCTATCTTCACACGACCTAACCTATCTTCCCAGCGACCTATCTTCACGCGACCTAACTTAGGTCGTATCTCTTCTCCGCGACCTAACATAGGTCGTAATTCATTCTCGCGACTTAGCTTAGGTCGTAACTCGTTAGGTCGTTTGAGTAACTCGGAGCGGCCTAAAGGAATGAGTAACTTGTTAGGTCGTTTGAGCGCCTTATTCTTTAATCGTTAGCTCGTTCCAGCTGGTTATCTTCCTCGTTAGGTCGCACGCGACTTAACAGCACGTTAGGTCGCTCGCGACCTAAGACTTGGTCAGTTTGGGCTGCATCACTTACACAATAAAACACATATAAAAACTTATATAATATAATATTTAAACATATTAAATAAATTGAATACAAACTACAGTCTTAACTATACTTATAATTTTCTTTTCTCTCGACTAAAGTAAACAGTAAGGTGAATATACCTTGTAACTTTCTAAGCTGACAGACCACTAATGCAACCTATATATTGAGAACATCCCGATATATATACTATAGAATATATATATATATATGAAATTAACTTTATACGTTATGATATGCGTATGTAACAGAACTTAAAAAAAATAACTTGTATAGATTTATTATATATATAAACAGCAAACAGATCTTATATAGGACTGATACATAATTTACATTCTTTTAAACATATATAAGTCGTCAAATATAACTCACAATATAACCAAACCATATGTATACCTTCATATTGTAGAAAAGGAAATATATCTATAACCATATAGATTACCTGATATATATAAACTTATTTCCCATAAAAAAATAAACTTCAACTACTATTAAACAGAAAGTATATATGTACCCCACAAAATAAAAGACGAGATAGCGACGAAACGGTGGAGGCTTGTGATGTGGAGGGCTGGAGCGCTCGCGTGGTGGTTGCTTGTGGGGTAGTGGCGGATCATGGAGAGGCTGTGGCTTTGGAAGGAGGTCGAAGGGAAGAAGGTCGAGCATGTATGTGGTGGAGGTGGAGGTCTCGCCATGTTTGCAAAAGTAATGAGAAGGAAATAAAAAAAACAATGCAGATGGAAGATGAAGGCCTCATTCATTTTCATTTTTTTATAATGTATGAACGAAAGAAAAAAATGAAAAGGCAACACCGATTAGAATCTAGAAAGAAATACAGTGAATAGCCAATGACTATTCGTTTCACCAGTGGAATATTGAAAGATTACCAAACAAAAAGAAACGGAACTGATACCCATACGGTTACCGGTTTCACGGATTCCGCTATGTACTGGACTTCAAAACATAGAATTGAATATACCGTAGAGATCAGCATGATGACATGATCAAAATGGTATACAGATATCAGTGGTACGATCATCCAATCAAAAGTCGATATTGGTACGAAAATGCTGCTAATTCGCCGAAAATAAGAACGACGGAGCAATAAAAGTCGAAATTTGAAGAAACGAAATATGACATCTCACTCAAAAGTTGATTTACAAATTTTCTATGTAAAAATATTTAGGTTTGGAAAACATTTTATTACCATCAATTTTTAACTGATATAAATTGGAATAAAATTACACTAGAAAATAAGCTTCCAAATCTGATGAAAATTTACCAGTTGCTATGTTAAAACAGACGCATTTCAAATATCAAATTTAAATTTCAAAATTTTATTGTTTTAAGTTTCACAAAATTTCAATTAAATATATAAATAAACAAATAACATTATCTAAAATTTACGGATCGTTACAAAATTTGGACATTTTTTGTAGTTAAACATGGAATTTTATATAGTATTGAATCTATTACTAATTTGTGTTTGTAATGAAGGAAATCTAAAACATTACTTTAATCTGTTTCCCTTTTAGTTCTGGCTTGATCAGATCTAGATTTATTGTAAAATTTTATTTCCACCTTCACTTTCAATCAAACATCCTCTTATTTTGAAACATCAAATTTTATTATATAGATTTGTTCTCATAATTTCATAGATATATGTGTGTGTGTGTGTGTGTGTGTGTGGCAATGTAATATCACATATATGTATATGTCTAAACTATATGTGTGTGTATGATACTATCAATATGTGTATACAAACCATATACATATATTGTAGTATATTCACACACGCGCGCGCGCGCACACACACTTAAACATTTATATTCAAGATATGCATATGAATTTATTACGTGTATATGCGAGTATAATATATGTGTATATCCAATAGATATAGATCCCAATATCTATTTATATACATAAGCATATACACACACATGCATTTATATTAAATCAGGTTATGTTGTTATATCATTGAGTGTATACTTGATACATCAAAATAAATATTTAGTTGAATTAATAAATATAATTAATTGAAAAGCGTAAATAAGTTTAAATAAAATATGATTTTGTTTAATTACTACCATGGATCTAGTGTAAAACAAAGACTTCATATGCCTATTATGATTCAAATAGGATTTTTTGAAAGCTACATATTTCACCGCCGCATAATGGACCTAGTTCTTACCATGTTATTAGAGCCAGTGTAGCCTATGCAGTATAATTAGGCAGCATTTGCAACTAATAAACATCTTTTTGATAGGAATATAGTGTCTAGACTTGGGGTTGGATAATCAAGTATTATCCACTCCATGGCTAATGCCTTGTCCCATTATGTGTAGTAAGCCAAATGGTTAGCCCATATGTAAGGCCCAAATTGGCTTTGGGTCTTGGGCTAATTTTCAAATAAGATCTGAAAATAAATTTAAAAGTTAAGTTTAAAGTAAATGAATTTTTTTAAAGGTTATAAAATGATTTCAAAATTTTGTTGAAAAATTTTCAAAAAAATTAAAATAATTAATTTTGAAGTTTTAATATACTTAACTTAATTTTATTAATTAAATTAAATTAAATAATTAGTTAAAAGTTAATTAGTTAACATATATATACATATATATATATATTATGTATATATCGACATACGTATGTACCTATAAACGTTATAGTTATATATTTATCTTAAATTTATTTAAGATGAACTATATTAAAATTTTGAATTAATTAAATATTTAATTAAATTATTTAATTAAATAAAACTAATTAGATGTTAATTAATTGATTTGTATACATATTTTGATATGTATATATAAACAGACTATAAATATTATAATTAATTATCTATCTTAAATAGTTAAAGATGAATAATATAAAATTTCAGAAATTTTATATAAAATAAACTAAAATAAATTAAATATGATTTAATTAATAAAAATAAAAAATTAATTAACTATGATTAATTAATAAGATATGCGCGCGCGCCCGCGCGCGCACACATATATTGTATAAGTTTATTAAATTGTAATAGTTATAAATAAATTAAAACTTATATAACGATATATATGTATATATATAAACCTAAGTGGAACTTAAGAAACCAAACTTAGATTTAAGGAATAATACATTCCTAATGTGACGACCGCCCATGACCCCTGCACCGAATCTAGAGAAAGTGCGCTGTAAAGTGTGCCAGGTGACCATGGACGATTGTCAAGGTAAATTAAAACAACAGAATCTATCGTATTGCTCACAGTGCATGGACAAAATACAATAGAACATATGTATAGTGAAGCTTTACAGAACAAAATGCCATCATATAAAACTCCATAATAGTTGAATACAAGCATCCAAATAGTCAATACATCAAGCCTCACTACATATCTCTCAGAGAATACAAAACAGCGGAACATCCAGTACATATAATAAGAAGATAATATGCAACCCTTCAGCTCGTCTTTGATATCAGCATCGTGAGAAGAGAACAGCACCTGTCACCTGTTACCTAGTCTGCCCGTCCCCAAAAATGGACGAACAGCCCAAGGCAATAAGAATTAAAACATAAAGCCTTGAGTCAGACAACAGTCTTAGTGAGCAGTAAATTAACTAACAACATACCAAAAGAGCATAAAGGAAAAGGAATAGGAATACAACCCTCCCACTCCAACCTCATTCTACAGTGATAGCCCCCTGACACACACTAAGCAGAAGCAAACATAGCAGAGCATACAATTTAAAGTAAAGCTACTTTACAGCGCACTTTCTCTAGATTCGGTGCAGGGGTCATGGGCGGTCGTCACATTTGGTATCAGAGCATTGGTTAATCGATTTTACCCAACGCTCGCTGTCGTAACTACGTATGAGAGACGTAATTGTATTTTGATGGATGATTACTATATATATAATATAGTAGCTTAGTAGAGTTTGAGTCCTTTATGCAGTTGTTTCTCTAGATGTTCTAATCATTCCTTTTTATAGATATTGAGAATGAGTCGAAGAGGGAGACCAGCTGCTAGGGAAGGCCGTGCTACTGAAGAGACTGCTGATTATGCAGCTATGTTCGAAGCTATGATGACTTCGATCATGAGAAGGATACCAGTTCCAGGGGCAGCAGTAGATGTTGGAGTTCAAGTCCAAACTCCGAAACCAGTAGATTTTGCTAAGCTGTGCAAGGATTATACTGCTCTTGGAGGGAAGGTTTTCTTGGGAACAGAATCTACCATTGAGGTCCAGAGGTGGGTAGATGCTTGTAGAAGGATCTTTGGTGATTTGGGAATTGATGATGCAACTAAGAGGAAGTTGGCATCAAGACAGCTTCAAGGGAGAGCTTCTGATTGGTGGAACTCTATTACCATCACTACTCCGGAAGAAGAGATTACTTGGGAGAAATTCCAAGTCAGATTTGAAGCTAAATTCATTTCTACAGCTCAGAAGTCTGTTCTGTTCAAGAAGTTTGTAGAGCTCAAGCAGGGTGGAAGATCTGTTCTTGAGTATGTTTCTGAGTTTGAAGCTTTGTCCAAATATGCCCGGTCATATATCGAATCTGCATATCAGAAGAGTGAGAAGTTTGTGACAGGCTTGGACAGTTATCTTGGGAGACAGTTGGTGGATCATTTGGACGATTCATTTGAGAAGCTTGTGGAGAAAGCTCTTAGGCATGAGAGTCTGTTTCCTAAGGAAGGATCTGTTGTTGCTGTTACCAGGGAAGAGTCTAAACCCCAGCAGGGTGGAAACAAGAAGAGGAAGCAGCAGCAGCAGCAGAAGGGTAAGACTGGCCAGAAGAAGCCGAAAGGCGAGGTGACTTGCTACAACTGTCAGCAGAAAGGCCATCTCTCCAGGGATTGCAAGAATCAGAAAGCACCGGCGAAGTGCCACAACTGTGACAAGCCAGGGCATTTCAGGAAGGATTGTCCAGAACCGAGAAGGGACAAGCAGATTGTGCAGGCTTATGCTTTGGGAGCTGTTCCATCGTCTTCGAAAGCTCCTACTGCTGAAGAGAAAGGAAAGAGTGTGGTTGTTCAAGGTACTCTTTTCCTATGTGGTGTTCCAGTTAGAGTTTTGTTTGATACTGGAGCGTCGCATTCGTTTGTTTATAATGAACTCGTAGGCCGGTTAGATTTGAAGCCGGATATTGTTGATAGGCCATTGGTTGTGACTAATCCAGTTGGGGGTTCGTCTTGTTTATGTATGTTATGCCGTGGTCTAGTTGTATCGAGTCATGGTTGCTCTTTTGTTTGTGATTGCTTTGTTCTGAACTTTGCGGGGTTCGGAATTATTTTGGGTATGGACTGGCTTAGGAAGTATGCGGCAAAGGTTGATTGTGAGAGGTTGGAAGTGACAGTCGAGAATGTGGAGGGGTGAAAGGTTGTAATATGATGTAAGCATGAAGAAGGCGTCTTCATGAGCTTCATGTATTCGCTGGTTGTTCCACGGGATGGACTGTCATCGGTGCCAATCGCTAATGGATTCGAGGATGTCTTTGACGAAGTCAAAGGGTTGCCGCCGCATAGAGAGATCGAGTTTCGTATAGATCTAGTTGAAGGAGCCAGACCTGTTGTGATGCCTCTTAGGCGGATGGCGCCTAGGGAACAGCAAGAGTTGAGGGTGCAAGTTGATGATCTTTTGCAGAAAGGATTCATTCGGCGTAGTGTGTCCGAGTGGGGTGCACCAGTTGTGTTTGCAACCAAGGCAGATGGGTCGTTGAGATTGTGCGTCGATTATCGTGAGCTGAATAAGGTGACTAAGAAGAACAAGTATCCATTGCCGAGAATAAATGACTTGTTTGATCAGCTTCACGAAGCTAAGGTGTTTTCTCAGATGGATTTAGCAACGGGATTTCACCAGTTGAGAGTAGCTAAGGATAGTGTGCCGAAGACTGCTTTTCGGACACCATCTGGTTTCTTTGAGTGGCTGGTAATGCTGTTTGGATTGACTAACGCGCCAGCATATTTTGTGGATCTTATGAATAGAGTGTTCAGAGATCAGTTGAACAAGTTCATACTTGTGTTCGTGGATGATATTCTGATTTATTCCAGAACGGAAGAAGAGCACAAGACGCACTTGCGTATTGTTTTGGGAATCTTGCGGAAACATCAGCTGAAGGCTAAGTTTTCGAAGTGTCACTTCTGGAAGAGTGAAGTGAGGTTCTTAGGCCATGTGATTTCTGGAAATGGAATAGCGGTTGATCCCGCTAAGGTGGCAGCAATCCAGGATTGGGTTAGACCTAAGAATGCATCTGATATGAGAAGTTTTCTTGGATTAGCAGGATATTATCGACGGTTTATCAAAGACTTCTCCAAGGTAGCTGCACCGTTAACAGGATTAACGAAGAAGAACCAGGTGTTCAGTTGGGATGCTAAGTGTGAGCAAGCTTTCGGAATCCTGAAAGAGCGATTGACGAGTGCCCCTGTTTTGACTATTCCTAGTGGGAATGATGAGATGGTGGTTTACACCGATGCATGTGGTACTGGACTTGGAGCAGTGCTGATGCAGAGAGATAAAGTTGTTGCGTATGCCAGTCGACAACTAAAGCCGCATGAAAGGAATTACCCGACTCATGATTTGGAGTTAGCGGCGATTGTATTTGCTCTGAAGATGTGGAGACATTATCTGTTGGGAGTTCGATTCGAGTTGTTTACGGATCATAAGTCGTTGAAGTATCTTTTCTCCCAAATGGATTTGAATCTTCGGCAGCAACGTTGGCTAGAGTTTTTAGCATCATATGATTTTGGTATAGCTTATACTCCGGGAAAAGGTAACGCAGTGGCAGATGCGTTAAGTCGAAGACATGCAGGATTGGGAGCCATGTTTTCAGAATGGAAGAGTCTCGAGTATTTAACTGGATTTGACTTCAGGCTTAGATGTGAATTGGAACCTGAGATGTTGGCAAACTTATCGATAAGACCTTCTCTTGTGGAAAGGATTGGCGAGAGCCAAAAGCGAGACGATAAGCTTGTCAAGATTATCCATGAATTGGAATCTGGATTGGATCCAGAAAGGATAAAGGATTCGAGGTCGATCGAGAGGGTTGGCTTCGGAAGCAAGGACGACTAGTTGTTCCCGATATAGATGAATTGAGGAGTGAAGTTCTGAAGGAAAGTCATCACTCGAAGCTGACAATTCATCCAGGTGGAAATAAGATGTATCGGGATATGAAGAGAACCTACTACTGGGAAGGTATGAAGAAGGATGTTGGAAATTTTATTTCCAAGTGTATGAACTGCCAATTGGTAAAAGCCGAACAGAAGAAGCCAAGTGGATTGCTTCAGCCATTAGAAGTTCCTACATGGAAGTGGGAGCAAGTGTCGATGGATTTTATTGATGGGCTACCTAGAAACAGAACGGGAAATGAAGGAATTTGGGTCATCATTGATCGTCTGACTAAGAGTGCGAGATTCATTCCTGTTCGATTGACTAGGACTGCATCAAAGTTGGCTGAGTTGTATGTTAAGTGGATAGTTCGATTCCATGGTATTCCGAAGAGTATAGTGAGCGATCGAGACCCATTGTTCACTAGTGGATTTTGGAAGAGCTTCCAGGAAGTTTTGGGAACCGAGTTGTGTTTGAGTACAGCTTATCACCCTCAAACAGATGGTCAGACCGAGAGAGTCAACCGAGTTTTGGAAGATCTTCTTAGAGCTTGTGTTTTGGATTTCGGAGGATCATGGGAAGATCACCTTCACTTGGTGGAGTTTGCGTACAACAACAGTTACCAGTCTAGTATTGGTATGGCACCGTATGAGGCATTGTATGGAAGACCGTGTAACTCTCCGACATGTTGGTTGGAAACTGGAGAAAAGCTTATACTTGGGCCAGAGATGATTCGGCAGACTTCAGATTGTATAGAGATCATTCGGCAACGAATGAAGGCAGCCCAAGACCGTCAAAAGAGTTATGCTGATAAGCGTCGAAAGGATTTGGAATTCGACGTAGGAGATATGGTTTTTGTGAAGATTTCTCCACTGAAGAATGTTATTCGATTCAGGAAGAAAGGAAAATTGACTCCGAGATTTGTTGGACCATTCCCGATTACCGAGCGAATTGGAAAGCTCGCTTATAGATTGGAATTACCGGATAAGATGTCGAGTGTGCACAATGTTTTTCATGTATCATATCTACGGAAGTATGTGCACGACTCGAATACAGTGGTTTCTGCTGATAGCTGTGAAGACTTCGAAGTTGATCCAGTCGATAGAAGACCTCGTAAGCCGCTTCGTGTTGTTGAAACCGACACGAAACAGCTTAGGAGGAAGGTAGTTAAGTTTCTCAAGATACAATGGAGTGATGATGATAACGACTGTACGTGGAAGGTGGAAGAGAGGATGAAGGCAGCTCATCCTGAACTCTTCAAGGTATGGCCCTAAGGTGTCGTCTCATCTCGCGATATTGTAACTTGTTCTAAGTATTAGAATTCTGTACGCTAAGTTAGAATTGGATGCATGGTTTGTTGATTGCTATGGATGGTAGGCGTACAGAATAGTCTTTGATTGCTTTGTTTGCTTGGAATTTCGGGGGCGAAATTCCTAAGGGGGAGAGAATGTAACGACCCGTATTTTACGGATCGAAACATCGTAAAATAATTAACAATTGGTTGCATTGTTGTTAAGACGTTCAGGATTTTTCTAAGTCCTAAGTCGGTTTGGACGAGTTAAGAGATAAGTCTGGGTCGAGTTGCCGACTTAAGGAATTAACCGAGTTAAGGAAGTGTGGTTGACCGACTTAAGGCAGTGACCGACCTAAGTGATAAGTCGTGACCGACTTAGGAGGTTTAGGCGGCCTAAGGAAGAATAGTAGGCGACCTAAGTATTCTGGGGTTAGGTCGTGGGGTAGAGTTAGGTCGGCAACGACCTAAGGAAACTGTTGTGAGCGACCTAAGTGTGGTATTGGATAGTTAGGTCGGCTAGACGACTTAGTAGATAGGTCGTATCCCAGTTTGTTCGCGACTTATGTTAGGTCGCGTAGATGTTTAAGGGTTTAGGTCGTAGACGACCTAAGAGATAGGAGACTTAAGAGTTTAAGGCGAGTTAAGGTTTCGAGCGACCTATAGGATGTAGTTAGTATAGTTAGGTCGGCAACGACCTAGAGGAGCTGGGATAGCAGGCTAGACGACTTAGTAGTTAAGTCGTTGGACGACCTAAGGAGTTGGCGTGTTTGCGACCTAAGGAGTTATACCGTGTTAGCGACCTAAGGAGATAGGTCGCATAAGCGTTAGGTCGCGTGAGTTGTTAGGTCGCTGGGTTTTGCCTAAGTGCTAGGTCGCGTGAGTTGTTTTGTAGTGTAAGTTATTAGGTCGCTAAGGTAATTTAAGTGTTAGGTCGCGTGACTTTTAAGTCGTTGAAGCGCCTGGGGAATAAGTCGTTAGGTTGTTAGGCGCTAAGTGTTAAGTCGCAGATGCGCACTGTTGTAGGTCGTTAGGCTTAGGTCGGTGGGTTTTAGGTCGGCAAGGTCTTAGGTCGTAGGTCGGAAACGACCTAACTCCGAGCGACTTAGTGTATTTTTAGCTATAAATAGGAGGGGTTGTTCTCACTTTTTGGGATCCGGATTTTGAAGCGACGAAGTGCTGCCATTTTGAGAGCTCGACTTCTACACTTCTTCACTTCTTTTCTCCACTCTAATCTAGTGCTTCCATCCATCCAAGTTGAAGATCAAATTGAAGATCCAAGAGCTTAGATTGAAGATCTTCATCTTTTCAAGAGAGATTTCTTCGTTTGAAGCGGATTCGTGATAGATCAAGCTTCATCCTTTGCTGTCCAGATCTGAAGCGTGTTGATTTGGGTTTGTTTAGGTGATTTGGTGAGTGGTGATTATCTCTCACACGGATCCAAAGGAGTATATCGGATTGTTGGCTCGATTTGGTGTTAAAATAGGGATTTCCATGCATTTTCTTCATCCAAAGTGTAGATCCATATAGATCCATTGTTCATGATGATGTTACATCCATTTTATCATAAGTTAACCTATGCAAGTTCATTCATCAAGTTTGTAGAGATATAATCCATGTTTTCATGCTTATTGGACTTTCAACTCTTTAATTACGAAAATGCCATTATTGTTATAATTGTCTACTTAGATCATATTTGAATGCTTGATTGCTTGGATTGATGTTTGATTTGATTGCTTGATATGAACTAGATGATTGATGATTAGATTTAGATCGAAGATGATTCAAAAGCTAAGGGAAAGGCTCTTGAATTGGGAAAGCTGCTCGTGGCATATGTAGCGGGATGATGAAGCTCTTATGCATAGATTTGATGATGTGAAGTTGAGATGAGGCTTTGCAAGGATGTAATGAAGCGAGGCATCATATGATGAAGACTTGGTCTAATCCAGACGGGATCATTCCAAGCATGTTGATAACTCGGTGATATGATTCGAGTTGAGGATAATGAATGGATATGAGAATAGTCGTCGAGGAGGATGATTAGGAGGCTTGGATAGCATCGTTGTTGAAGGTTCTAGCATGCTCTAAGCAAGAGTACGTTTGGGCAGATTCGATAGTCCCAACGGCCAACTGTTGATGGTCGAGTACTCTGGGCAGATTCGATAGTCCTAGGCACGGGCTGCGACGACGTGCGGGAGTTATGTCTAGAACCGGGGTTTCCATTAGCCCTTGACAGACGGCTGAAAGAATGTGCAGGTCATTCAATTAACGGTGATATCGAAGCAATGATAACAATGATAGCCAGAGTCATGGATGTTTGGTTGTATCGTCATTCGGACTCAAGAGCGGTATTTTCTGGGTGCTTATCTGATTTAGGCCTTGGTACTTGGAAAACATCGCCCTTGACTCGAGTGATAGTAGCTTTACTTTAAATTGTATGCTCTGCTATGTTTGCTTCTGCTTAGTGTGTGTCAGGGGGCTATCACTGTAGAATGAGGTTGGAGTGGGAGGGTTGTATTCCTATTCCTTTTCCTTTATGCTCTTTTGGTATGTTGTTAGTTAATTTACTGCTCACTAAGACTGTTGTCTGACTCAAGGCTTTATGTTTTAATTCTTATTGCCTTGGGCTGTTCGTCCATTTTTGGGGACGGGCAGACTAGGTAACAGGTGACAGGTGTTGTTCTCTTCTCACGATGCTGATATCGAAGACGAGCTGAAGGGTTGCATATTATCATCTTATTATATGTACTGGATGTTCCGCTGTTTTGTATTCTCTGAGAGATATGTAGTGAGGCTTGATGTATTGACTATTTGGATGCTTGTATTCAACTATTATGGAGTTTTATATGATGGCATTTTGTTCTGTAAAGCTTCACTATACATATGTTCTATTGTATTTTGTCCATGCGCTGTGAGCAATACGATAGATTCTGTTGTTTTAATTTACCTTGACAATCGTCCATGGTCACCTGGCACACTTTACAGCGCACTTTCTCTAGATTCGGTGCAGGGGTCATGGGCGGTCGTCACACCTAATGTACGTATACTATGATTTTAGATGTGTCCCCACTTGAATCACAAGGATACTTCAAAAGAAATGCATTATTTACAAAATCGATAGTACTCAAATAAAACTATAGATTAAAGATTATGAATCTTTAATGTATAAAGTTGTCCTCTACCATTTGTATATTAATATATTACTTACTTACCCTCTAGTTATGGAGAAAACTTAAACTAGGGTTTCTATGTGTAGTACTATTAATGTATTAACTAGATGAGGTAAGATACATGAATGTATTTTTTGAGCAAACTCAAGGTACATGCATTATACTTAGGCAGCCCTGAACTGAATAATCTCTTTTGATTTATTGAGAAAACTCAAGGTCAAGATGAGATTAGGTCAAAGACCACTGGTTTGGAGTTATAGACAATACAACGCTTACGGGCTTATGATTTGTTAAGAAAACTCAAGTTAGAATCCTAAAGGCAAGCGAATCCTAACACCCACTTGAAAAGTCAATGGAATTCAATTTTTTTTCTTAGGGTTTTAAGAAACATAAAATTCTAGTGGGAGCTTATTAGGTAAGTGAAATGAAAGAACTTAACATATCTAATAACATAAGAATACCTACGATGTTTAAATTATTCTAACCTACTTAAATTAAATTTTCAGCAATATGACCAACCCAAGACAATTTTCTAAAAGTGATAAGCTCATTAGACCTAACTATATTGATTGGCTAAGAGCGATAAAGATAGCACTAACTTACGAAAGCTTGTGATGGTATATTAATGAACTTTTAAGAGGGAAACCCGTTGAAAACGCTGATCCAGAGATAGTAAATACTTACAACATTTGGGTAACCAATTGTGAAAACGCTCAAGTTTTCGTGTCATTCCAAAGGAAACACAAAAACGTGTTTATCTATAAAATTTTCGAAAGTCTCAAACCTCTTTTTAGGGAACAATCTCGTTCCACAAGGTATGAGATTACTAAGAAATTTAATACGAAGATGTGTAAGGGCATTCATGTTTAGGATTTCGTCTTAATAATGAAAGGCTATATTAATAGACTTTCAAAGCTAGATGTTAAGATAAACAATGAACTACAAGTGGATTTGATCCTAGGCTCATTGACTTTGCCGTTTGAGGTATTTGTACTAAATTACATTATGAACCAGTTGAACGTAAACTTTGTTGAGCTACTCAATACATTAAGATCAACTAAAAGATCGTTCAAGGATCTAAACACCGTGTTTGCTATGAAGGGTATGGAATCGTCTTTGAAAGGTTCAAAGAAGCGCAATCATGGTTCTAATAAAGGTAAGAAAGATGCTCCTACTAACAAAGATGGCTTGTTGTTGTCACAAGAAGGACATTGGAAATGTAATTGTCCATACTATTTGAAGATGGTCAAAGAAAGAAAGAAGGAATTTGATTCCTCTACTCATAAAGGTTCATTTATGATTCAGAATTATTTTGCAATCAATAAAATATCTAGGATTTTGAGATCTAGATTCGGGACTCATATCTACAATTTGTTACTGGGACTTAGCGGTTGAAGATTATAAGAATGAGGTTGAAAATCAGATGAACCATAAAATAAAAATACTTTGATCTGATCGAGGAGGTAAGTATGTTGGACAAGAGCTCCAACAGTATTTAAAAGATAATTAGATTATTTCTCAGGTTACTTCACCCTATACTCCATAACATAATGGTTGGAAAGAAGGAATCGAACCCCATTATATATGGTTCATCCCATGATGATTAAGGCCGGGTTACTTTTTTCCTATTGTGGATATGCGCTAGGAACTACAACATATATGTTGAATTTGATGCCTACTAAATCTATGCCTAAGACAACATATGCCTACTTAAATATTACCTTATTTTATTTCTCTTGAGTTCTGATTTGGTTAGATCTAGATGTAATGTATAATTTTATTTCCATCTTCAAGTTCAATCAAACATTCTCTTATTTTCAAATATCCAATTTTATTATATATATATATGTTCTCATAATTATATATATGTATGTGTGTATGTGTGTGTGAGTGTATTAAATATGTATAAGGGAAAACAAAATATCATATATATATATATATGTATCATACTATAAATATGTGTATACAAATCATACTCACATACTATATTATATTCAAACATATGTATAAACTTAGACATTTATATTCTCAATATTCATATGAAATTGTCATATGTATATGCAAGTATGTTATATATGTATATAAAATAGATATAAATACTAATATTTATATGTATATGTATAATATACATGTTTATTTTTTCATTATGTTATTTTGTTATATCATTGTATGTAGTCTTGATACATTCAAATAAAACATTTAGTTATATTAATTAATGTGATTATAAATATAAAAATAATGTTAAATAAAACATGCTTTTATTGAATAACTTGATTGGATCTAATGAAACCCATTAGACTTTATACACCCACGATGATCCAAATATAAAAAAATTCTGAAATCTACCTATTTCACCCGCTGAAGACCGACTTCATTCCTTCTGCATCATCCAATCTCATTATTCCAAAGATTCTCTCATGTATGTGTAGCCATGCATTTGTATCCACAAAGGATTCAATCCCAACATGCAATTTTCCATATATGCTTTGTAAGTTTCAATATAGCTTACGAATATCTATGGAAGGTGGACATACGTGAACTACTTCTTGTGTCTATTGCACATTCATATTAAGATTGGCATTAATATGTGCTTCAGCCTCTAGATGCCAATAGAACTGGCATGTTCATGCTAGGGATCACTAAGTCACATCTCATGTGCTTATTCTAGTGTTGTTAACCGTCTCAACTATGTATAAACAAGGTTCCTTAAAACTCCCCAAGATAGCAAAGATGACATAAATTGAAGTGGAGTATGCATATGTACTTTACTTACACATACATACATACACACACATACATACATATATAAGTACACATTCTTAACCTATAATAATCTGACAACCTAAGCTTGATACCAAATGTAACAATCCATAATTCATAACTTTCTGATTCTATGTCCTAATCAATGCCCGAACCCCAAAGTCCGTAAGCGATGGATTATTAGGGTGAAATAGAATAAAAACAGTAAATAGATCTATCTACTTTATGTACAACTTTCTAAACTCAAGGTGGAAGGAATAAAATATAATATCACATATATCTAAAATATCTAAATCAAAAAACATAATAATTATTAGTGTTATTACATCAATCGAAAGGTAACACTTTGATAATACATGGTTTAACATAGTTATATAGTATTAAAATAGTAGATAACTAAATAAAGTGAAATAAACAATATAGCTCTATTGGATTTCCATCACCTCCCTCTCAATCAAGCGTTCCATTAGTTGTTGTCAAATATCATGGATAGATACAAAATGAAATATAGAGGGGATTCGGACATATGCCTTGTATGTGAGAACATATCTCTAAGTATATGACACCAGCATGCCAAGCATCATTATAGACTAAATCCACTTTTACAATTTATGTATTACTCATGTCAATCAAATGCAATCTTTTAATCTATAACATTATAGTAGTTATCAATTACAAATCAATATCATAAAAGGTTACAACATTATACTACTACGCATTAGCATCACATAACGTACCTTACTATGCCTAATTCCAATTTTGACACACACTATTATATACCATGTCCTATTTCTTCACTTTACTTTGGTTTACCATGTAATCTTTATGAAAGTTGGTTATATGGTAATCTTGTCCCTACAAAAGCAGACCTATTAAAGCTAGTGTTTATTATAGTCAATGTAGTGAATTAGATAGATGTCCCTATCTGCAGTAGTACCTACACTGTCTATGAGAAGACCTAGTCACATATCATAACCAACTCAGACCATATCAAATGTTTCTTACAATCTATTTACTTGTATTGATACGCATGCTCACAAAACTAATCATCTTTGAGTGTAACTTTATACATACTTTCATACATCATACAACATCCTAGCATTGTCACTCAATCTATCTAAACTTCCTTGAATCATTTATATAGGCCTATCAAGGTCCACATTCAATCTGGGCTCGTAGCAGGTATTCATTCGGTTGATTATATGAGTCAACTGATGGACCTTATTTTTAGTCGACTGGTTTTGGGAGTCAGTCAAATGATCGCCATAAGCATTTATTCTTCACCTATTTAGTCGACTTAACCTTATTTTCAGTCGTCTGTTGTACTTCAAAACTGAAGTATAAATCCTTAGGTTTACACTGTAGATTTATAGTTGATTGATTATTAATAAATGTCCAACTGTTTTATTGTTAGCCATAGATTTCACTATCTCGTTGAGTTTTTTATTTAGTGTTTTGTTATGATGGAACCGGTCCGTTTGTGAAATGGATAAATTTCAATTTTTTATATATTTTCTTAATAGCCTATGAAATATAATAACAAACACTGAACCCAATCTATATATTAAAATAAAATCTTATTTTATTTTAAAATATTTTATATTTATTTAATTAATCATATTAATTAAAAAAAATTAATGTTTATTTTGAATATATCATATATAGTCCTAACCAATATGATAGCATAACAGATATGAGCATGTGTATAACTATATATAAATATATAGATATTGGAATTTATATCTATTATATATAAATATATGTTATATTTACGTATACATATGATAAATTCATATGCATATTAAGAGAATATAAATGCCTATACATATATTTTATCCTACTGTAATATATGTATACGGTTTGTATACATATATTTGGTACGACATATATATACTTTAGACATATCTATGTACATATATATGTAATATATATTGCCCTATAATTATAAATTTGAGTTATATATATAATAAATAAAAAATAATTAGTAAATATAAATTTCAAATTTATTTGTTTGACTAAGTAAGCATTTTTTATATATAGTAGGAGTGGTATTTTATTCAAATAAAGCACTCAATTTGATGTCTCAGTGGTTTGAACCTATGATACCTAAAACCTAAATCTACAGCATCGTGCCATTGACTAGTTGACCTCTCCTTGTTGTTTGACTAAGTAAACATAATAAAATATCTTAACTTAAAATCAAAATTACCTTGGTCAAATATTTAAATTTAAATAATAGTTTACTATTTTAAATAATATAAATATATTTATATAAACTTCAAGTTTATGCATATTAATATTGAATATATGAAATTTATATAGTTTATTTCAGCCTAAATTAATTTAAAACGTATAAATAAATTCTAAATATAAAATATTTGTATAATAAATGCTATTTGGTATTTGAACCGAGCAGCATTTTTATAGATTTGGACAATGAACTGATGAATGAATGGATCAGAATATTGGTAAAGGTCAAGACTGAATAAATTAAGAATTTGGCTAGATATGGACATAAAATATTTGTATACTTTGTCTCTATATGGACTCAATATTCCTGATTAAAGAAAAAGACAAGTATAAGCGATGTGACATCGATTAGCATCTATCGATTATTTTTAACAATTTTGCCCTTAAAGTTACAAAGTTTGAAGACTTGAAAAGGAATGAAGATATGGTCAATCATATCGGTCAATACCGCTCCATGTAGATTGGTTCGACCAATATGGTTGACCATATCTTCAATCTACATGTTAGGAAACATGCAGTTTTGGCTCGTTCTTCTTGCTAAAAACTCGAATCTATACGTTTGAGTGATTCAATTAATAATTCGATGGTTCTAAAGAAAAATTTGTCTATAAGTAGACATCACACAACAGCTAAAAAAACTTTTGCCTCTTTACTAATTTTTACATTGAGTTGCTATGAAATTCAAAACCAACCAACTTGAGACTTGAATTAAGTTGTAATTCGATTATAGTTCAAAAACCAATTGGTAATAAAAGGTATAGTAAAGGTAGGCACTTGATTTTAGCCGAACCACTCTAAAAGTTTGTGTGTTCCTTTAATTTCTTTCTAATTCCTAACTTTATTAATTCTTTTTTAATCGATTAGGAGTGTTTGCCCATTTAATGTGCAAAAAAATTTTGGCGCTCTCACTGAGAAAAGAACTCAGGGTCAGATCCGATTATTACTAGGATTTAAGGAGAATCTCCATTCAAATCTAAAGGGAATAGCTCCTAAAAAGGTGCTGCTAAGCAAATCTCAACAATTTCTGAAGGACCAGAGGGATCTTGTCATGAAAATGATGTTAATCAAGGAGAAACCCATAGGAAGTTGTCACTAAGGGTGGACCTCATGATGGAAGATATGAATAAGAACATGTTGGATAATCAGATGTCCATCGTGGAGGAGATGAAGAAACAGTTTCCTAAGTTTGTGCAACCCCTACAGCAAAAAGGATCGCGCAACCATCGCAAGGTGAGAAAGGATTCTTCTTCTTCTTCTTTTGACTTGGATGAAGGAAGTTTATCAGATCAAATTCATAGAGAAGGGAATTAGAAAGTGCGAAAATGGGGAGTTAGAACATCAAGGAAGTAAGGTAGAAAAGCTAGAGCAATTGTTTTAGCCCAATCTTGGGTCAATAATGACTGGTTTAGACGGGTCGATACTAATCAATCTGAGAGGTTGGATCTAAGTGACCTAAAGGTGACTGCAGGATGTTGACGTTGGTCATGATGGATAGGATGCTAGTCCTCGGGATGGTGATGTTGAAGTGAGTGTGGTTAGATATTTTAGGAGAGGATGTAGTCCGCATTGAAGTTGTCGAAAAATTGGGTGAATGGACTCCTTAGAGACAAGGGGACTTAGATCTCGTCATGCTATTGTGAGTGTTCGCCTAACCAAACACGTGGCGGTGTACAAAATGATTGCCGCTCAGGGCGAAACGTAGGCATTGAAGAGTTGATTATGCAGTCTATAAGGAGGTTGTTATAGCAGAACTACCACCATTAGGAAGATGGATGGGGATCCACCGCTGATCGGAGCCTGTTTACTGAATATATTAGAGTTTCTCTATACCCGAAGAATTTTTCAATCGATTATGCAGAGATATAATGGATTGACTGACCTATTGTAGCATCTCATGAAGTATGAGTGGCACATGGATAGTGCATGTGTGGATGATTCAATGAGGTGTAGATGTTTTCCCCTCTTCTTAGATGGACTTGACAAGAATTGGTTATGTTGGCTTGACCACGGATCCATATCGTCTTTTGATGAGTTACCTAAGAAGTTCATGGAAAAATTCAAAGTACATTATATTTAAACAAAGGGTGTGATGTCCTTGATGAACTTGCATCAAAGGTCCAGAAAAACCTTGAAGAGATTTTTGAAATGGTTCTATGCTATCGTGACGGAGATGAAGAACCCAAGAGAAGATATTCTTTTGATGGATAAGGTAGGAGGAATCCATAGCTAAACTAACTTCGAAAAATGGCTTAGGATGGAGATATCGACTTCCTTGAAGAAGGATTATAAAGTAGTGGTCAGGCTAGACCGAGAAGCGTAGTTCAAAGTAATGTGGCCATGATGGTGATAGTAGGAAAGCTAGTAATGGGAACAAGCGAAAGAACAATAACACTGGGGCTAGGATGAAAGAACCTAAGAAACATCTATGGTTCTTCCAAGATAGAGAATATATGGGGATAAATAATTTATGTGGAATATACCTTGAAACTCAAGAGACAATCAAATATAGGAAGCATCTCCGAAGGAGGAAACTTACAAAGAGAAGTGCTCTAGGAAGTATTATTGGTTCCACGGAACTCATAGACACAAACAATGAGTGCTGAAATTTAAGGGACATGATTGAAGAGCTGATTGGAAAGAAACGGCTCTAACAATACGTGAAAAACCTACAGGAGGGTGGGCAAGGAAATAACCAGCGTCAGAGGCAGCTACCTCAATACATTATAGCTAGGCTTAATGGAGAGGGGCTAAGACCACCAAACAGAGGTTTGGTGATTAACGATATTTATGGAGGTCTGCATCTTGTGGAGGTGGAGCAATAAGGGAGTTCTTCAAGGAATTTTCCACGGGGGATGTGTTGTACCATTGAGGAAGGAGCTCTAACTAAGCAACATTGAGGGATAAATGATGATATTGTATTTTTGAAAGGGATGCGAATGATGTCAAGACACCAACACTTGATTCAATGGTGATAACGGTCATGTTAGAGTTGGCTACTATTCATTGCTTGTTGATAGATAACAGAAGCTTGGTTAATATCCTTTTCAATAGACTTTCAATAAGTGTGGCTAAATGAAAAGGATTTGCAAACTTGTAAATCCCATGCTCAAAGATCAGATTGGTTCCATCGAATTGCGTATGCAGTTGGGACATTAGGATCGTAAGGTTGTACAACTGCAGACATTGTTGTGGTGGATAGATCCTTTGCCAATAGCATATTATTGGGCCAAGCAAGCCTTGCTTATTTTAGGGTTATACTCGCTCTGTGGTAATTGATAGTGAAATTTTCCATGGATAACATAGCAGGGGCAATTCAAGGAGATCAAGACATGAGTCGAGAATGTTGCATTGCAAATCTCAAAGAGGTGTGATGATAGGAAAAAGGAAAAGATGTGGTGAACATTCTCTGCATCAGACCACAAGAGGCATATTAATTGTCATTTAATGAATAACATATCCCATGTTGGTTAGGATGGTATTGGAAACTATTGGAGATGCTCATATTATTCTAAACTGAAAAAAGTGTCCCCGAAGGACTGCTTTCCACTTCCGTGGAATGGTCAACATGAGGATGACACCATACTAGATTTTCTTTGCAATTAGGCATTTCTTTTCATTCAGATTGGATGTAATGAGTTGACATTTTCCACGGATTTATTGAAATTAATTTTTCTTTTTGAATCAACAGAACTATATTCTTTATTTTTGACTTTGTGCTATAGGATTAGTAACATGATTAGACATTCTAAGTTTTGAAAACTGGATGTCTAGGTACCGACAGACTACATTGGACTATGTTAGGAATATGGGAGTATAATTGGACTGGGGGCAGATTGGAAAATTTCCTCTACATATCTTATCTTTGGCCAATGCTCGGAGATAGGCAAGGTCATGGATTGGTGCCTAGAGATAGACATCACAGACATCGATTCCCGAAGATAGGCATCGATGTATAATTGGTTTTTATAGGTATAGTATCAGATTATATTGGTGCTCAAGTAAATGCAAGAGGAAAGCCATATGATTTCCATTGCAATAATGGAGTACAGTTTAGTTTATAGTTAAACATGAATTGTTTGACCGATAATAAATAAAACTAAGCAATGAAACAACATAGGAAATTGCAGAAATTTATTTATATATATATAGTTACAAAAAATAAAAGTGAAGAACAATCACGGACATAAGTAGGTATGATATATAAGTAATTTCATTTTAGGTAATTATGTATCTATTAATACATGTGGGCATATACATAGGAAATGATGTGATAAAGTAAATGAGACAAGGTTGAATAGAAAAACAACTTTTATTTACTTATCTTTGGATTACAAAATAGCAAGGGTCATACCTGTACAACAGGCGATGTACAAGAATCTAAAAAAGAAAAAAAATGCAAAAAGACAAAATGAAAATATTCCCAAATGATCATGGCATCGGTTACTTATGGTGCATCCTCCTGTCTTCTTCCTTTCTTTCTTAGATGGCAAAGACTTCCGCTTCCTTTATCAATTTCCTTAAGCGACCCAAGATGGTTCTCTGGGTCAAGTTCCCAATCATAATCACTATTTGATATAGTAAGGGTTTTGAGAAGTTCCCCAATTGCCACAAAAGTAAAGGTAGAAGTAGGCTATGCATGAACTAAAAGAGCCGGCAAGGATATGAATAATGGAGGAGGGATATTCCTCGTACTAAGCTCGATTTTGACGCTCTTCGGTTTGATGACATCAACAACCGTTTTGATCTCTAAGGAAGTCTCATGCCCCTTCACATCAGTGAAGAGGACATCTTCATCCTCAATGGTTGCATTAAGCTCATACAAAACCTCCTCAGTCAAACCATCTATCTTTTCAGCATCGGGATACGGTCGAACCCGATAGAGGAGGTTGGAATGATGAAAGAGTATACCTACAGAACTGGTGGTGGAAGCTTCGATGCCTGGGGCAAGAATAAAATTTGGAAAAGGCATCAAGGGTGGTTGACCTGTAAGTTCGAAAAGAGAGAAATAAAGGCTAGAAGCCTCTTTAGAAGATTTAAAGCTTTCAAGGACTAAAGAAGTCAGAAATTACATTTTAAAGCTGGAGTGAGCTCTTTGGGAGATTCCATGATATGTCCCTCTTCATGGATAAATGTAAGCATTGGAAGTGTAAAGGCAATTAGTGGTGGAAAAAAGCTTGAATCTTTAGGGTTATACCCTTTAGATTTTGTGGTAATAACAGCATGTGCGGGTGCAGCGGACACATGTGTAGGAATCATAACAGCCTCAGAGCTGGCCGTCGTAAGAGTGATGATCCTTTCCTGGACCTCCTTCTAAATGGGAGAAGAGCCCTTTACTAAGTCTTTGAGTTATACCCAATGGGAACCCTACTAGGCATCTGTGTGGATGTTGAAGCTTTAGCACCCCTTTCTTCATAGCCTTTGTCTAATGCTTCGAAATCAAACTTGTTAAAGAGCAGCTTTAATCTCTTCTTCATTTCTTATTCTCTCTTGCCATAGAATCACATCCCAAACTTTGGCCAAGGTCCTGGGGTACCTTTCATCTAACCACCTTATATTCCCTTTCTTTACGCCACTTGCGTAGAAGCGTATCAAGGTGGTGTCGATGTTGTTAATCAAATCTTCTTTTTCCTTCTTAGTTTCGAGAGCGCAAGATTTGAGCTCTTTAACTCTTTTCTGGAGAACTTTCTAAGTTTCCCCTACATCAAGGACTTTGTGCAATGTCTCAGTGAGTGTTATAACATCATCTTTTTCTTTCTTATCATTTATCAGCTTGAGTTCAGGTTAGACATCTTGACGTTCGTTATGGCAAAGCTCAGGGTTAAGGATTCGATCTCAGTTTAAAGTATAGTCTTCTCCTTGGCTAGGTCACTGGTGTGGTTATGGGCCATTAGGACTTGCTCATCGAGTGATTTATTCTTTCCTCGAGTGCTTGAATATCAGCCTCGTGCTTCTCCCTGGTCTCTTTGATCGCCCTGGCTTTGGATTGCAGTTCCTTTTCAATCTTCTAAACTGATCGAAGAGGTTTTAATTTTCTCATCCTTTTCATTTTCTCTCTCCATCATCGCCAAATTAGGATGGTTATTATTAAAATTAGCTAAGGCCTTAGAAAGTTTCCTCCATAGATTGTATTGATCCACTAGCTTTTGTAAAAAGACAATCCCTTGTCAAGTTCTTTGGGGAGAAGTTCCTCCACATTATACTTAAACAAATCCTCATCAAGTCCATACCAAGATAAATAATCTCTCACTATAATAAAATTCTGATGGATGGGATGTTAGGGACTTACACCGAAGTGGTGGAAGAAGTAAGTTGTCTTTTGCCGGGCCTCTTTGATGGAGTGGTAGAAGATGAAGACTGGGCAGTTTTGGATTTATGAATAGGAGCAGTTGATTAGGAAGGTAGAGTAATGGAAGTGATAGGAGCTCCAAAAGTTGAAAGAGATGAAGGGATATGACTCCTAGGAGAGTGAGCTTATTGGAGTATGGATCCATTGAGCGAAGAACTAGGAAGCATTCACGGTGAAGGGAATCAAATTCCCTTCTAGACCCGAAGCGGTCATGGGAACCCCTATCATTGCCAAAGCAATGCCTCCTCTCCTCATCTTTTTTCCTTTCCCGTTCCTTCTTTTATCTCTCTCCCTGTCAAAATTTGTGATAAGGGTCGTGCCTAGGGTTTAAGCTAGATAAGCTATAAGGATGGTAGCTATTTTTTTCTTTCCTATGGACCAGAAGTGACAAGAGCGATCCATTGAACCTGAAAAGAAGAAAGTTTTGAATTAAAAATTGGGAATCGAATAAGAGTACATACAGAGTGAACATCCTTGTGATCCTAAGTGGAGTGCAGAATGTTGGTGTTTCGGATTGTACTTACAGACCAAGCTTAGCTAGGGTCCCAAGCGTAATGTCATCTCCTAGTGGAATCAAGGGCACATCGACGAGAGTCTGATCGATGTTATGAGTGTGAGAAGAGATTAAGTTATCGATATCGAAGTCTTAAGAGTTGAGATCTCCTAAATAATCCAATGAGTCGTAGATCTCATTAAGTGCCAAGTGTGGAGTCGACTCTATGACTGGACTTTATTTTGACTCTGGGACTAATCTAGAGAAGGAGTACTTTATTTAAGTCGATCTAGGGGTAGAAGCTAAGGTCTCTTCTCCTTCGACTATTTCTTCAATTGACTTCTATTCATCGTCCTCTTCATCATATTCCTCATCCCCTTCCTCATCGTCATCTTTATCTTTGTCTTCTTCTTCCTCTTATATCACTTCTCCTGCATCTCATTTAATCCCTTTATCCTCCTTACTAGTGCCATGGATGTCCATTTGGAGCATTGTGGTTGGTCGGAGCTAGAGATTCGATTTCAACGTGTGGAATAGCTTGAGAAGCACTTGGTATGGAGCACACATAATTGAATCTTCAACCGTTTTGCAGTAATTGAAAGTGGCATCATCGAAAGTCATTATGAAAATTTACTATTCTCCTCTCATCCACTGGGACATCTCTTAAGCACTGAAGTGTTGCAGCTAAGGAGGCATTGTTGGTTCTTTGAGGAATAACTGTAAAATGAATAGAAGATGATTAATAACTTGAGTGAAGTAGGCTCAAATGGACCGAGATGTAGGGAATTAAAACCAATGTCCAAACAACCATCTTCAGGCAAAGCCATTTGAATATGACAAAGAAATACTCGTCTTTGAAGTAGCTTAGCTTGTTGTGGAGGCTATGACAACTTGACAACCATGGAACGACTCCATAATAGTAAGGGATGGGTTGTCGAACCTCTTCCTGAAATTGTATAGGTATTGAATCTTTTAGAAGTAGGATTTCTACCCGAGTGACAAAAAAATCATATAGGTGCAAGAGAGTGCGATATAACCATTTAGGTGTAGTTGGGTTGGGGCTAATTTCATAAGTTGTATCATTCTCTAAAGGAAGTGGTTAAAAGAAGGGACAACTTTGGATAGATACATGTAACAATTGCTTGTCATATAACTATTTGGAGTATCGTATGCTTTTTGGTGTGGCAAAGGGAGTAAAGTTTCTTCAAAGGGAATCCCATGACCCTCGCATATTCTCTTGAGACCTATGGCTGTTACATTAATGTTGGAGAATCCGGGGAGTTGTAGAGGATCATGAGGCCAGACAAATTAACATCAACGACAAAGTTTTCACCTATATCCATGTAAGGAGCAATTTATATAGGTTGTTCAGGATGGCATTGAGGTCACCTGGCTTTTCAAGGAGTAAAAGTGGATGTCGAGCCCAATGTAGAGGCTGCTACTGAAGGCGTTAAAGTAGAAGTAGACACAGCGGCAGTGGCGGAAGAAAGATGCCTAGAACATCTATGGTTTTCCATTTAAAGACCGAAGGCTTGAGAACGAGCATGGTTAGGTAATTTTAAATTCTTTATTTAATATGAATAAAGACCGTGTGTGGCCAATGTATAGGATCTAATGGATGTCAACATGTGTTGCTCAATCAATTTAATATATATATCGGGGTAGTGTTGTATATCAGTCTACGTAGTGTGTGTTCAGTGTCCTTGGCATGATGTACAGAAGCACTCTACGTAGATTGTCTAGTCGTGACATGCGATGGATCTGTGTGGCGATCATTACGCGTTAACACAGGATTTATATTAATAGAACCAAATGATATCTAAGGCGGTACATAGCCTTCCTTTACAGGACTGTCGGTATTTGATGTTCTATTTTGAGTGTCGATAGGAGGAATGTCTTAGGATGTATTAACTCTTGGACTCAATGAGTTCCAGGTGCATTCAATGGGGCAATCGCTTGTACCATCTTGATTAAAAGCAAGACAGCCGATCATCTCCAATATTAACAAAGAAAATTGGCGTCGTCTCTCCACAATCTCCCAAATGTCCCTATTGAAATTCATGACTACTTTTTAGGCTTTAAGGGGCAATGTAAGTGAATGGTAGTGGCGGATTTGGTTGAGATAGATAGGCGGCGGCACCATGTGGAAAACATAGAGTAGAGGTGATGATATAAGGAATGGTAGCGACACCTACCTTATAAATTAAGAATTAAGAAAATTGATAAACCAGCAAGGTTGAGTTCGATTTGAATGGATGGATCAGATGCGGCTATTCTTATGGGTCAGTAACGGTGATTTAGTTGAGACCTGATGACGTCATGGTAGTGGAAAGCTTGAACGTGAGGCTGCAAGGAAGACATAGTTGCAAATGCTCAAAAGGGCTAAAGTTAAAAAATATGAAATAAAGGTTCAAAATTTTCCAGTTTTAGTTAAATATGGAAAATTTTCCAATTGACCGGTATCAATCCATATGCATCGGTACTGTGCGATAGGAATACTCATTTGTTTTAAAAGTGGAAAGAAAAATGGAAATTTACTTGGCCAAAGGACGAAACAACTTTCATGAACTCTCAGATGTTCAAGGCCTTCAGGTTAAAGGCTTCAACATTTATATTTGCTAATAAGATGCAATAGGGAACTGTTTGAAATGATGTGTCGATATTTTTGAGAAGATGCAACGTTTCACATAAATGGTTCAGATGATGGAAGCTTCTTTGCAAACCTAGATTCGGTCACTTGTCTCAATACAACGCATGATTTGTTTCCACAAAAGAATACTTTAGGAAGTAAGTGTTATTCGGTATTTGAGCCATGTGACATTTCAATGAATTTGGACTACGAAACAACGAAGCGATGGATCAAGAAGCTTGGAAAAGATCGAGATTGAAGAACTCAAAAGTTTGGCTAAGTATGGAACAAACACTATCAGTTTAGTACCTATCGATATCAAATGATCTAATGTTTGCAATAGGCTCCACTTTGCCTCAATATGGCCACAATATTCAAGATTAAAGAAAAAGCAAGTATAAGTGATGTGACATCAATGGGCATCGATCGATGGTCTTAATATTTTGCTCTTGAAGTTCAAAAGTTTGAAGACTTCGGTTATTTTGAAGAAAGATTGAAGATATGGTAACCATCTCGGTTGGTACCGATCTATATAGATCGATATCAAGTGACCTAGCTATTAGGAAATGTGAAGTTTTGACTTGATCTTCATACTGGAAACTCGGATCTACATATGTGAGCAATTCAACTGATGATTTAGTGATTTTTATGCAAAATTCGTCTATAAATAGACATTTTACAACAACTAAGACAAGGTCTTTTGCCTCTTTACAACTTTTTGAGTGAAGTTGCTACCGAATTCAAAACTAGCCACTTGAGACTTGAAATTATGTTGTAATTCGATTGTAGTTGTAAAACCATTTAGTAATAAAAGATATAGTGGACATATACACTTGATTTAGGCCGACCCACTCTAAAAGTTTGTGTATTTATTCTTTCACTTTCTAATTCTTAACTTTAATAATTTATTTTTGATCAATTAGGAGTATTTGCCAATTCATGTACAAACAATAATATATTCATAATAAAAAATAGCTTGGCAGAAAATAATTAATTTTTTAATTGGCTATAAGTGAATAATCATACAATTTATATATATATATATATATATTTATAAAATCAATTTTTAATATATAAATATACATATTTAAATCATTACTAAAAATAATTATATATATGTGTGTGCGTGCATATGTGTATTGATAATACATAAAATATACTTCGTATAAAAAGGTTAACATATATGTATGGCCAAAATAAAACGATCTATTTTTTTGAATTTTATTTATAAAACAACATTTACAACAATTTTAAATCATCATAACATACAATGGCAATTAGACAAATTACATATATAAACATGGGTCAGTGGCGAGCATATGTGAATGTATAAATAAAATAAGAATGTACCTTAGCAGATCCATCCCTTTATGACACGTAGAGCTGTGAATAGCCTTCGAGATTCCTTGAATCATCACCCGATGCTAGTAGGATCGAATGAACCACTTAGATTTAATTGTATTTGATTTTTGTATGGGATTGGGGTATTCAGGCAAAGGGAATATGGCTTGGAGATCGTAGCTATTGAATGGAGAAACAAAAAGAATAAAATAAGTGTGAATGACTTAGTATTTATAAAGACAAAAGGAAGAAAATATCTACCAGCATTTACACATTCTCTCTTACCACTTCAAACCCAGATCCGGTCTCCCACTTTTATGACTATCCATACTTGATCTCCATATGGACCAAAAAAACCCAAAGCCCATTTAAATAAATATTTATTTCTAAATCTAGTTTAAATACATGTGCATGTGTGTATGTGCGTGTCAATATCGAATATCGACACATGCACATACAACGTTTATATATACATCCAAGTAATTACTAGTAGTGACCAGAAAATTTCTAGGAGCTACCTCATTGACTATCATCACCCCCAAACATCAAATATGTTAATAATTAATACCTCTTAAATATTAATTGATTTAACCAATTTATAACACTTTATAAACTAATTAAATCTGTAGTATTTTGAAGAATTCATAAATACGATTATGTGACTAGAGGTATGAATTCAGTTAGCGATTACTATTGAATGATCGATATATTAGCATTCACATGTCACTAGTGGTGTTATAGTTTGGTCAAATTCAATACTTGCAGAAGGTAAAATCATACTTTTAGATCACCTTAAGCAATACCATAAAGTGACGAAATAATTTATACATGTTCTCTTCATCAACACTATATCACTTTAGGATATATAGAGTCTGGTATTGGTCAAAACCTCAGTAATATCCACATTTAACTGTTCAATCCAACTCAAAGTCCTTGGTTTAATAATAACATTTATTATTAACTGTACAACTTTGGCTAGAGATTTTGAATTCGAGTTGATTGCGGTTGACCATGATACTAACCTCAAACAGTTATGAAGATGAATTCTCTATTGAATAGTGCTTCATTTCCCATGCTCCTACTTAGACCCAACTATAGTTACTCGTTGGTCACCATGCCAGGATTTAATCATAATCAAAATGAGGTACTCACATAAAACTTTACGTGGTATTATCTAGTTGAGAGAATTGTGTAACATCTTTACATAAATTTTTCATGTTTGACCTAGTTGCTATCAAACAATAGGAAACTCTCCATCAATTCATTATATAATCATCCAATGCCTATAAGTACGTTATCCTTGGTGCCCTCGGTAGCCCTAAGTAATACAATTTCCATCATTTAGAGAGCATTACGTACTTTGGTCTAAAAGGATGTATTCATATCCATTCTTGAAACATCTTGACCAGGATATTTGAATCAAAATATTATTTTTATTGTGATTAAATTACTCATGGTTCAACTATTTACAACTATAGTCATATAACATTTTATTTAAGGATTTTCTTATTCATATACTTTAAATTACTTAATTATTTTATACATGGATTATCAATCACATTCCTTCAATCGGTTTATTTAGAACCGATCGAGCTAGTCCCTACAAGAACGGATCTGCTATATTATCCTACCTATCTACTCCGGTAATTGTCACTTTTCTATATTAACAAACTGTCTTATCAAGTGGAAATTCTAGAGTATGTGACTTGATTTCTTATGAGGTCTTACGCGATTTTCATTGTATAATAATGTCATGAAATTCTCAATGTTTGGAATCACCGCTAGCTCGGTCAGAAATGTACTCATCCAGACCACTTTTTTGGTTGCTTTGTTTAGGGCGATGTACTCAACCTCCATCATCGAATCAGCTACTATCTCTTGCTTATAACTTTTCCAACTTACTGCTCCACTATTTAACATAAATACATAATTCAAACACTAATTTATGGTCATCGATATTACTCTAGAAGCTTGATTTGCATACCCCTTCATAAAGAGGTCTTCATTCCTATATACTAGGAATAAGTCTTTAGTAGTTCGTAAAAACTTAAGAATAACACTTTATAGTCATCTAATGCTTTTCTATGAGGTTCGACTAGTATCGGCTTACCCATCCTAATGCATAAACCATATCCTATCTCATATAAAACATAGGGTGCATAATGGATTTGATTGCAGATGCGTACAGCATGCTTTCCATACGCTCATACTCCTCATTAGTATGAGAAGTGCCCTTCTTAGAAAGAATGATACCCGATTACATCTAAAAATTTCTACACTTAGAATTCTCCATACTAACCTTTTTATTATGGTGTCTATGTACAAGGATTGGAATAATCCTGGCAACCTTTTGGAGCTATCTTCATATATCCTAATGCCAATCTATAGGTCATTTCTCCTAAATCCTTCATGGTAAAGTTCTTGGACTACCAAGCTTTCATCGATTACAACAACAAAATGTCTTTACCAATTAGGAGTAAATCATTGATATATAGAACAATAAACACTATAATACCGACTTGTTTTTTCTAGTATATGCACGCTTCCTCTATGTTTTGATAAAAACCAAACAATTTGATAACTGTATCAAAACACTTATTCCAACTTCTTGAAGTTTGTTTAAGACCGTATATTGATCTCAACAACTTAAAAGCATTTCCTTTGCTCCCACTTATCTCAAACCTTAAGGTCGTGACATATAAACAGTCTCTTCTAAAGCACCATATTGGAAATGCCATTTTCTTGTACATTTTCCATATTTCATGTCATAGAATGTGGAAGTAGAAAATAATATTTGAATGGATTTTAGCATGGATTGGGGTAAAAACATTTCGTCATAATCAACATCTTGAATATTATTGAAACCTTTCGCGACTAGTCTCATTTTATGGACTCGAATTTCCATCTGCATTTTATTTATTCTTCACTATCCATTTGCAATCAGTGGGTTTTATCCCATTAGGTACATCATTGTAAGTCCATACTTTGTTTGTGTACATGGAATCCATCTCAGATTTCATAGCTTCAAGGCATAATGTAGAGACTTTACTCTATAGTGCTTATCGAAATGTAAGGGGAGTGTCATTTTCTAAGACACGGTCTTCTTTCTTGCCACTCACGAGAAAACAATAGTATCTTTTTGGTGTGTGAGATTCACCATTAGACCTTTTAATATTCTGTGTGTTATCATATATCGGTGAATTTGACTTTTCCAAATATTTATTTTTCATGTTAGTTTCTCGTATCTCATCCATGTCTATTACTTCGCTATTAATTGCTTTTGATATTTTTTTTGTTCCTTCGTGTTATAGGAAATATATCCTTAGAATCTTTGGGATATCCTATAAACTTATGTAGCACTAATCTTACCTTAAGTTTATTAGGCCAACGTTCTTGACGTAGGTTAGTCAACCCCACACCTTCAAATATTTAAGGTAGGGACTTTCCATGCAACATCTCATATGTTATCTTAGGCACATATTTGGATAACATCAAATTTAGCATATGCACTATGGATTCTAACGCGTATCCCTAGTAGGAAAGAGGTAACTCAGTCCCACTCATCATAGGTCGAACCATATCTAATACTGTTTGATTTCTGATCTTCGAACCCCCATTGTATTGCAAAGTATAGTGTGGAGTGGCCTTAATGATTATCTCATTATTTTTTAAGTATTGTTGTAGTTCTTGTCTAATATACTTGCCTCCTCGACCCAATATAAATATTTTAAGATTATGGTTTGTTCGGTTTTCGAATTCACTCTTATACTCCTTAAATTTCTCACAAATAACGGTTTTATTCTTTATAAGATATACTTATCATGGGCTAGAGTAATCATTGGGAAAAGTTATAAAATTAGTGGAATTATCCTTAGTCACTATAGGCATTGGGCCATATACATCAATATGTATGAGATCAAAGAGTTCGTTAACTCTTTCGTTGTTCCCACTGAAGGGGTGCTCAGTCATTTTCCCTTTGAGACATGATTCATAAGTGTCAAATTATTCATAATCAAATGATGGAAGATAACTTTCGATTTGTGTAGTCTTTTGCCACATATGACTTAGCCTACTATGCAAGAAATAACTATCTTTAACACTAATAGTTATTGAATTATGGACAGCGAATATATGTTTAAATTGATGTACATAAATGCCGCTATTCCAAAACACCATTGCAAATATTATTTCCACCAAACTCAATTTTCATAACGTCATTATTACAATGAAAATCATATCAAATCCAGATATAGATATTATACAACAAATAAATTTTTGTACATAATAACAATTATTCAAAACAATAACCAATCGACCCGGCAAACGTAAATGAAATTTTGTAACTACGATTGCATATACAATAGATCCATCAACAACTTGAAGGCCCCTTTCTTCCATCGTTATGGGTTATCTACTCCTTAGTCCCTATAACAAATTACAATTATGAGTTCTAGATCCAATATCTAAACCTAAGAGTTTCTATTGATTGCAAAACAATGTTGAATCATAAACATACATTTAGGAGTTAAGGAATGTGTTTCCTTCTTCTCCTTTATTGTCTTTAGGTAGTCTAGGAAATTCCTTTTCTATTACCCATTCTTATGACAATGGTGACATTCACCCTTGTCATTAGAGGCATCACCCATACCTTTCTTCCATGCTTTCTCTTTTTTGAACTTTTTAAAGACGACGCCTTCCCTTTATAAAAATTGTATCTTGATCCTTGAATGAACCTTTTGTCGACCTCAATATATTGAGTAGCTCAATAAGGTTCATGTCCATTTGGTTCATATAGAATTTCAATATGAACGGCGTAAACCGCAGAGTCGGTGAGCCAAGGATAAATTCTACTTATATTTCTTTGGTGATCTTAGCACCAGTCATGAAGTTTATCAATATAGCTTTTCATCATTATGACATAGTCATCTACAAAAGAGCCCTTACTCATTTCTGTATTGAACAATTTCTTGCCTTGCAGAATGAGATCGCTCTCCAAACAAAGCTTTGAGGTATCAAAGATTTTGTAGACAGTTATGTCTTCATTTTGTCTTTGCTACGGTTTGTCTAAAGTAGACAACAAGTAGGTTTCAACTATGACACAATTAGCTACCTAGTCTTGTAAGCGTTTACCATTTCGGGATCCGCACCTTCAGTCGATTAGTTTTTAAAGGTTTAGACACGACAGACCATAAACATTCATATATAAGCACTATCTTTATTGCTTTATACCAGTCAGTGTAGTCAGATCCGGTAAGCATGTCGTTTTTAGAAAACAATCTTAAGTTGGTCATTTTGTTGCAAAATTATTTCAGTAGATTAGTATAGTTTTATAGAAAATATTCTTATAATATTATAAAGGTTAAATATATTCATTTCATTTTTCTAGTAAAGATGCCACTAGATTTTTATATTCCGCAAAACCTTAGAGTAATAGAAATCATTTGATTTCTCTGGTGAGTGTTAGACTCGCTTGTCTTAGGATTCTAACCTTCAATTTGCTTAACAAATCAAAGGTCTGCAAACGATGGATAACTCTTTAGCGTTTCTAACATATACAACTCCTAATTGTGGTCTTTGCCTTAATTTCGATCCTAACCTTGAGTTTTCCCAATAAATAAAAAGTGATTATTCACACTTACCTATCATTTCTCAACGGCCTAAGTATAATGCATATACCTTGAGTTTTCCTAATAAATACATGCACGTATATTACCTCATCTAGGCAATATAATAATAGTACTACACATAATAGCTCTAGCTTGAGTTTGCTCAACAACTAGTGTATATGCAAGTAATCTATCAATATATAAATGATAGTGGACAACTATATTAAACATTCATAACCTTTGATATATTTCGAGTGATATCGATTTAAGGAATAATGTATTTCTTATTAAATACCGTCGTGATATAAGTGTCGGACACATCAGATATCATGGTATATCTACCAAACACAGGTGTTTATTCCAAAAATCCATTTGAGTTTTTTATACTTCCACTTATATTATATTCATATATACACATATATTTATATAAGTTTAATTTATCTATAATTATTATAATTTAATTAAATTATATAATACTTATATGCAACTTATTAACTAAATCATATTTAATTAATTATAATTCTTTATTTAATTAATTAATTTAATTAAAAATTATTAAAATTATAGAGAATTTATATTATTCATCTTAAACCATTTAAAATAAATATTTTAATAATTCTACTTAAATCAACACATGCATATATAATCAAATAAATTTTAATTGATTATCTACTTTAATTAAATATTTATTAAATTTCAAATATTTCTATTTAATTTGTCATAAATAATTTTTAGACAAACATTTAACTAAACCCTTTATAGCTATATGTATTTACACACATCAACATACATATATCTTTTAATTAATTATGTGTTTATTTAATCATATTAATTAAATATTTATAATAATTTTGAAAATTAATTAGAATAGTTTCTCAAAAGAATTTTGAAAAACTATAAATTTATTTTATAACATTTATAAAATTTCTATTTATATTTTAAACTTAACATTTAAATTTAAAATATTTTGAATTTTCAAATCTTAATTTAAAAATTAGCCCAAGACCCAAAATAAATTTAGGCCTTACATTTGGACTTACTGAATACACCGGACTTGGCCATAAGTCAAGAAGGGGAGAATATCCAATCCTAAGCCTAAACATTCTTACTCCAAACACCTATCAGGTTGAAAAGTTTATTTGCTGACATTAAATACTGACTAATTAGATCGCATAACCATACAAGCTCTGATACCATTATTGGAACTGGTTAATTTAGTAGCGGGTGGGGGTTGGTTTAAAAGAAATTCTCTGTTTAGGCCTTAATGAGCCTATTAAATCTATTAACTAACTTTAGATCCAATCTATGTATTAAAATAAAATCTTAATTTATTTTAAAATATTTTATATTTATTTAATAAATTATATTATCTAAATTTATTCAAGGTTTATTTTGAATATATCATATACATTCCTAATCAACATAATAATATAATAGCTACAAGCATGTGTATAACTACACAAAAACACATACATATAAAGATATTGGAATTTATATTTATTGTATATACATGTATATTATACATACATGCACAAATGATAAATTCATATGCATATCTAGGTAATATAAATACCTAGGTGTACACATATGTTTAAATATACTGTAATATATGTATAGGGTTTGTATACACATATAGTTTAGACATATATATAAATATATATTACCATAATTATGAAATTAAGTTTATATATATATATACAAAATAATTTAAAATTAATTAATAAATGTATACTTCAAATTTATTTGTTTGATTAAGTAAACATAAAAAATATCTAAATTTAAAATCAAAATTGACTTGGTCAAAATTTTAAATTTAAATAACATTTTACTATTTCAAATAATATAAAGATATTTATATAAAATTCAAATTCAAATTTAAATATTAAATATATTAAATTTATAAAATTTAATAATAATTATTTTGGCCTAAATTAATTTAAAATACATACATACATATATTGAATATAATATTATATCATATAATATTTGTATAATAATATATTGATAATAAAATACATGCTCGACCAAAAATATTTAATTTTTTATTAGCCATGAGTTAATTAAACATACAATTTATTATTATATATAAATTTATAAAATCAATTTTTGATATAAATATATGCTTATTTAAATCATTATCGAAAATAAATAATTATATATATATATATTACATAAATTATACTTTATATAAAATGAGTAACATATATATGTGACTGAAATAAGAAGATTAAAATTTTATTTTATTTTTGTTTGAGTTTTATTTATAAAACAACATTTATAACAAGTTTAAATTATAATAAAATTTAATTGCAACGACATAAATTACATACATCAACAATTGTCAAAGGTGAGCATATGTGAATGTATAAAATAAAATAAGAATGTATCCTAATAGGTTCAATCTTTTGTGACACTTAATCAATCAGTGAATGACCTTCTAGATTCCTTGAATTGGCACTCGATATTGCTAGGATTGAGCCACTTGGATTTAATTGTATTCTATGTTTGCATGGGGTAGGGGTGTTCAGTAAGGGGAGTATGGCTTAGAGATGGTGGTCAAAGAATGGAGAAGCAAAAATAATAAAATGAGTAAGAATGACTTGGTATTTATACCAAGAAAGAGACAAAAGTTCTACCACCTTTTACTCATTCTCTCTTACCAATTCAATCTCAGATCTAGACCCATATCCAAATCAATACCCAGTCCCCCTCTTCTATGGCCAACCATACTTAGTCTCCATATGGAAAAAAATAATTGTCTTTATGTAAAGCTTGTATAAATATATATTGATATCGTATATCGATATCTGCACATATAATACTTATATATACATCCAAATAAGTATTGATAGCACCTAAAAACTTTCAAGAAGCTAACACATTTACTAAAAACACCCAAAATATCAAAAACATTAATAATTAATATTAATTAATTAGATTAATTTATAACACTTTATGAACAAATTAAATTGTATGGTATCCGACGAGAATTAACAAACATGAATCTGTGACTCAGAGGTGTGAATTTAATCAACGATTAATATTGAACAATTCAACTATTAACGTTCACACGTCGCCTTAACTAGCGGTGGACGGTTTGGTTAAATTCATCACATATAATTTTTTCAGTAAAATTATACTTTAGATCATCTTAAGCGGTATCATAAAGTGGCAGAATAATTAACACACGTTCTCTTCGTCAATGCTATATCAATTTAGGATATATGGAGTCAGGTATCGATCAAAACTCCAATAATATCCACATTTAAATGTTCAGTCCAATTACAAAGTCTTTAGTTCAATAATAATATTTATTATTAACCATTCCACTTTGGTTAGAGATTATGACTGTGATAATCTGCACCTCTCGACACACCGATCCGAGGTCTATGGTGACTTTCAGGCTCGCGTTGGTGTCAATAAGTACGAGCTTTCAGGGTTTTTTAACATTTCAGAGACTAAGGATACAATGATAAAATCTAAAACAAACTATACTTTCAGATCTCATAGCGAAACGTAGAAAAATATAAATACTCAAAGTACTCATCTCAAAAAATATCCAAAACACAGTCTTAAAACAGTATGTAGTCAAATCCACAGTGTATAGAAATTACATCACATAGTCTGATAAATACTAAATATGATAAACAATACATGGAGAGTAATAGGAAATAAAAAAGCAACTCTGATGCCAAGCTCTCCTCTCCAAGTATTATCGTTAGGCGTATCACCTACTACCCCGTCGTCTTGTGGCGGGGAACAAAGAAAAAGGGATAGGTCAGATAAAAGTTTGGTGAATGAGTTACATCATTAATATATGGTGACCACATGAAATTGGCTTTAGTAATACTCTACCTGACCTAGGATGTCCTACAAGTGTCTGTAAATTACATGTTTTCTTTACTTAAGGGGTTTAGCTTAATACACACCTACACTAATAACTTGTGCTGGTTCGTACTTAGGGTTGAACAACTAATCGAACCTCAAGATTACTAGTGATCAGCTAATAGCTACTAAAACCATTCCACATAGGTTTCCCTACAAGTTTTCATCCATAAGACTACATTCCCACAACCACGACTATATGTAACTATTCCAACATAGGTTTCACTACAATTTCCACCGTGGGACTACATTTCCCACCGTAGGACTACATTTCCCACGCTACAACCACACATACCTTAGTTATGCATTGAAAGGGAGCTGCAATGCTAACTCGTCAAAGTGTCTCATTGTTGCTACATCCATGTCCATCTCTTAATAGTAACGTAACGTGTCTTATTACATCGCGCTGGGATCCATTACCAACACAGCATCACATCGCGTCACCATGAATACCAAGGAACTCATGTTAGTTCTGGGTTGCACACTCTATCAGGCATTACGTTAGCATTGCGCATCCGACGTAGAACCTCCTATGAGTGAAATCTGCAATATACTTGCCCCAGTTGAATATGGACCCCGTTGGATAAATATCATCTACCCAGTCCCGCAACGTCCTAGTGTTGCCACATAGGGAACTAGCTTCCTTACTTATACTAACATCCACACAAACATATATAATATATATGTACCACTATTTTATTTATAACTTGGGCCTTAGGCCAAGGTTTAGATCATGCCCAGTTTTTGGTAACCTGTCGACCGCATGCTCCAAGAGTGGTCGACTGGCTCCAGCGAGCAGTCGACACCCAGTAGCTTGAACATTAATTTGTCACCTAGTAGCTTAAACTATAATTTGTCACCCAGTAGCTTGAACTATAATTTGTCATACAATAATTTTTTATATCAGTTAACCAAATTTGTGAATATATGATCTGTAATTGTCAAAATGTCCTACTCAATTTCAATTTTCCTAGAATCAATTTAACCTAGGTTTATCATCAATAGGTTATATCAATTCTTATCAAATTTGATAAAAAGGGTTGTTACCCAGCATTCTAGCCCGGTTATATTTAACTGGCTGCATGAGTTAGATCCGACTGCCATCAAGGCCAATGATTCTAGAATGATAATTGTGGGGACCGGAAGTCAAGTACGGATGATTATATGAAGTCAGAATTGAATGGATTTGATGGATGTAGGATGCTCAAAGCATGGAATATGGATCAACATATGGAAGGGTTTGGCATAGCATGGCACGTTAGGAGGGATTGGCATACTTGATCAAGAGGGATCGGTCGGCTTCACTGAGGAGGGATCGACATCCATCAAGGATCAATGCATTCATGCATACAACAATCAATATCTCAGGATCTACATGTCCAAAGCCTATGAACTTTGGAGGGAAAGGTAAATGGACCTTAGGGAACCGACCCTAGGGATTGCACGTCATAAGAACAACCTTCGAGGGATCGGCATGCATCCATGTAAAGGGTTTGGCTGCAAGCAGTGCACAAGTGATATCAAGTCAAAGGTCGAGAAATTACTCAAGTTACAGTGGCCCAAATGACATGAGAATTGAAGGACAAACATATTTTAGCATGGAGAAGCCATCATAGGGATCGCTACCCAAAAATTGACCAGTGAAGGGATTGGTACCAATCCCTCTTCATTGGGAATTAGGCCTAGCGATCCCACTGGTGGGTCCATGTGGATTAAAAGGTTCTTCAGTCGAAGTTCCAGAGAGATTGGTGGTCGTCTTCATCTATAAATACTGGCTTAATGGGTCATTCTGAGGATCTTTAGGCTGCTTGTTACTCTAGACTCTATTGTAATCAAGTGTTTGCTATTTTCTATTGCTGTAATCAAATTTATAAGTGATCAATAAAGGATAATCTTCAAAGTGGATGTAGGCATACAACACCGAACCATTATAAATCTTTGTGTCTCTGATTATTGTTTTTTATCTATTATTAACTTAATCATTTCCTCAATTTAATTTAATTTTTCTTCACTTACTTCTCTACATAAATCTATTCTTGGGTGTTTGTGACCAATTTGGTTGCAAACATTTTGGTGCTTTCACTGAGAGCCTTACTTCTTCGCTTACTAGGATCCCTTTATTGCTACAGGATTGGATAAATCCCTCAAAGAAGATCTGCAGTTATCTTCAAGAAGTTGCTAATACTACTCAAATTTATAGAAATCTAAGCGAGGATATTAATAATGGTGAGACATACTATATCTACTTCTCAAAACGTGGAAGGAAATGAGACTACTAGCATTCAGCAAGGAGACCCAAGCAATCAACTAACAAATGTGAATGCTAATCCGGTTGAAGTTCAGAATCCCACTGACTTAGTGCTGATGGAGAGCCCTTGACAACTAAATCAACAAATTCAGACCAATATCAACTTGATGAACCAAATCTATCAGCAGCTGTGGGGGAAAGCTAGAAGGGACCCCACTCCTTACACAACATTAGAGAGTTCTAGCTCATCAAATGAGTATCATAGACGTTGGCGTCGCAGAACAAACGAATACCGTGTAGAAACTTCGGGGCATCAACCGGCAGACCATCGTGGTCTTTTAGGATCAATCGGTGCCGATCCCTCCTTAGGGATCGGTACCGATCCCTCCAGTAGAAGAGGGAATTCATCTATGCCTTATGGCAATTTAGTTGGAGCTACTACGGTTGGTTTGGGTGCTAGGGTTCAATTGAATCTTGACCAAGCTCTTCCCCGAAATGATGATGAAGTGAATTTACAAGATACAAATCGAAAAGATGGTTAATCAAGAAGGCATGAAATGGCCTGCAGGCATCGACCGGACCATTCACATGAGGTGGATCACGACCATCGCTTGGCACCAACCATCCGAACCTTGGACTTATCGACAATGGTCATACAATTGGTGAGAGAGAGCCAGGGCTTGACTTACGATGAATGGGGAATTTCGAGAAGCTATACCTTATTTATTGATAATGTTTTACATATGGAGGATCCGAGGAGGTTCAACATGCCATCAATGCCTGCCTATGTGGGAAACACTGACCCCAGGCAGTATATCATGAGATACGAATGGTTGATGGATTCTGCGTGAGCTGATGATGCGATCAAGTGTAGATGCTTTCCTATAACTCTTTCTGAAATAGCGACGATGTGGTTCACAAGGCTACCCCCATGATCAACTTCTACCTTCAATGATTTGGCAACAAAGTTTATGGAGAAGTTCCGGATGCACGCGACTCATCCCAAAGATGTGATGTCCCTTTCCAGCATGATTCAGGCAGGAGAGTCGTTGAAAGATTATTTGAAGAGATTTCATACAGCTGTTACGGAGCTTAGTAATCCGAATGATCATACGACACTCATGGCTGTGATGAGAGGGATTGATCCAGAGTCTACCTTTGGCGATTAGTTAGCCGGTAAGCCACCCACAGCGTTGGATAGTTAATTGTAAAATATTAAAATGTTAATTTTATAAGTTAAATAACTTATATTTCAAATATAATGATTTATTTGATAATTAAATTGTTAAATTTAATATTTGAAATTGTTTAAATAATTGAAATCTTGGATTTAATATGAATGAAAACGATTTCGAAAGTTGATTTAAATTCTATTTAAATAAGAAAGAAGATAGTAAACATTTTAAATTGGATTTAAAAGTGATTAAACTGATTTTTGAAATTAATCGTTTTAACTAAGGTGTAAAAATAGCTTTCTGGGGCACTATCTTGTTTTTCGATGAAACTGATTCCATTGGATCCATAATACTTAATTATTATATGCTATCGAATTTCATGGCGATTTGATGTATCTTTTGGCCGTACGAGTTCGAAATGCATAGAAATTATTTAAAGGAATTTAAATTAACATAATTTGATTTTGAAAAGCTAACTTTTGTATATGATGGAATTGGCTTCTGATATATATTCCATTGTGTTTGAAATAGGGGGATAACATATAGAATGCCAGGTGGCACGCTTCGTTTGGAGTTCGGGATTTTCACAAATGAATAGTGCCGTGAAATTTCCTATAAAAGGACTTCCATTCCTTTTGTTTTGCAAACCCTAAACCTAATTTTCTTCAGCAGCCATTAAAACTTAACCATCCAACGGCCAACAATGATAGGAGCCTCAAGAGGCCGAATTTGCCTTCGACTTCAACTAATGAAACGTAGAGCACGACGATACGAAGCTATCCAATGGTTGGATCGTCATCGTTCGTCGCATGGTGGCCAAAATCGTCCTCCATTCGACGAGCAGTTCATGGGTTTTGTTCACGATTTTTTGCGCACATGGCATGGAGGCGGTGCGCTAGTGGCGACGCGTGGTCAGCGGCGAGTCGTAGTGGCGCGATCGAGCTTTGAGAAAAAAAAACAAAAAACAAAGTGCAAGTGTGCGTGCTTGGAGTGCAAACGAGATGGAAGGAGAAAGGTTTAATGTTTAAACTTTTTATTAAATTTAGTTAATTAAGTTAATTATAAAATTAATTATATCAAATGTTAATAAATTCATAACTTGTTCATACGAGGTCCAAATCGAGCGTGACAAGTTGCATTGCGTTCGTATCAGCGAGTATGTTATGGAGTTGGATTGGATGAATTCGGAGCTAACAGGAATTTAGGTTAAGTTGAACGACGTTCAATTTTAATTCAAACCGGAATACTTTGGCGATTTCTGGAATTTTTGTGAGTAAACTCATCCCTCTAACCTGCTTATATTTTTATATAAGTGGGAATAATTTTACTTATGTTGTCTGTTGCTTATTTGGATGATACACTATATATATATATTAGTTGGTTTGGATATATATTCCAGCCTATTGGAGCGGATGAGACTCTATTATGTTCCCGTGTAAGAGCAGATGACCTTTTGTATATGAATCCCGCCTCGAAGCGGTTGATATATATTTTTATGATTATATTATGTATGTGATGCAGAGGGACAGGTTGAACAGATCTAATAGAATTCCTCATCACTGTTAATTTTACTTTTCATATATATGCCGATATATGATATGTTGGATGCCATATTATTGATTGTGACATTATTTTATTTATGTAGTGCTTTAGTAGCACCAGACCTTATTTTTGGTATTTTGATAACTAAATGATGATTTTGATTTAAAAAGGATTTTGAAGTAATTTTGGAAGTATATGTATGTTTTAATAATTTTTAAATTAATAAAAGAAATGAATTTATTTTTAAATAAATAAGAAGTTATGATTTTTGATGTTATAAAAGTATAGTTTTGAGAAATACTTTGAATAGAGATTTTTGAATAAGTTTATAAAAAGGATTTATAAAAGTAATATTTTATAAATAAAGAAATAGATTTATAATCGGAATTTGTAAATGTTAGTAAATGGATTTGAAGTTTATTTCGGAAATGGATTTATAAATGGATTTTATAAATAAATCTGATTTATAAAGAAATGGATTTTGTTAATAAAATGAGTTTTTATAAAAGAATGGTTTATAAATAGAATTTTGCAAATGATTTATGTTGAAATTTAGATATGGATTTAATCGTTTTAAAATTGGTTTATCTTTTAAAGGAATGTTTGAAAGAAATATTTTGATGGAGTTAATGGTTTCAAAAGTAATTTATCTTTTTAAAGTAATGTTTTGGAAAATAATAATTCTAAATGGAATTGAATGGTTTATAAAAGCAATTTAAAATGCGATGAGTAACAGAATCATAGATTGCAGCATTTATTGTGGTAATAGACATTTCCGGGAAAGTATGGAAGGCATGGACTATAACACTATTGTTATAGTAAATGATTTTCCGAAAGGAAATGTTTTATATAGTATATGGGATTATATATATATATAGTATATGGGATTATATATATATATAATAAATCAAATCCCTATACTAATGTTTTTGGGGTTGTCGTAACGATGTTTTATGCAACATTTGTTTTGACCCAATAAATGATGTTTTGACCATCCATCGTGAAATGCACGAATCAGTTCTTATGATCATACTAAAGGCTTGGTGGTGTAGGAGCATTGCTTCATATACTTAACACACATCCGGAGGCGTACAAACTATGGAGTTGTTCGGTTATAGTAATCTATTTGGCGTGTCTCTAAATGGTAGTGTTATTAAATATACTTATACCGTTGATATAAGTATATGGAAATGTTTTCCAGTATCAAAGATGTAACGACCCTAGATTTTAATTTAATTTAAATTGATAATTTAAAGAATTTTTGAATAAAAATTGTAAAATTTATTATAAATGGAAGCGAGTTTCCCCGATTCAACTCGAAAAATATATAAAGTCATTAGGATTTGAAAATTTGTATATATGTGAATATATATGTATGTACAATTGATTTGAATTTAAATTGTAAATAAATGGGCCAAAGATGAATTATAATAATAAATAAATTATATAGTTTTATACAATGTAAAGTAAAAATATAAATCTTAATATCATATTAATAAACCAATACAAAGTAATATAAATAGTTTAGACTACAAAATAATAAAAGAAAAAGATGAAACAAAACCAAATACATATGAAAATAAAATTCATAAACACTTGCAAATGAAACCAAACAAACAAAAGAAAATATGTGTACATTTATAAAGGCTAAAACAAGACTTAATCTTCATGTAACAAAAATAATAAGGCAAAGCAAATATAATCTCAGCCGAAATCAAACCTGCAAGTCAAAAATAATAGTAACTTGTTAGAAAAGCTTGCATAAGATAAGCATGAAAACAAATGGCTCGAATTTGATAACCAGGCAGTCTCGAGTACAACAAAATCTAAAAGATATATAGGCTGGTAAGGTAAATAGCATGCATAAAGGACTTGGGCATTTAATGTAGTAAAGCAAATATCTTATCTAGTACAAATGTATATGATTTTAGCCTCCAAACTATGAAAGTATCTCTGAAAATTGTACAAAGTGTACACTGTTTTGCCTAAAGAAAATGATACCCTGTTTCATATATCAACCTGTAAACTGTTTTTTTTCTACCAGTTTTCATTTTCCATTCGAGCTAAGTAAAACCAAAATAAACTCCATTTCAAAACTTAAGCAAACATTCTCAATCAAGACTCAACACAACAGAGAATCGAGAGGAAAGGTTTCAGCTTGAAAATTTGAAGCCTGTTGCTAAACAAAAGCATACACAAGTTTAAAGCTCAAGCTGTTTCGAAAAAGTGTGCTCTGTCCATCTCTTTAAAACTGTGAGTAACATTTTATTTAAAAATTTAATCTAAGTTATTATGGAGCATGCTTTCTTTGTGATGATATCTGGGTATATCTGTTCCCTTTATACTCTGTTATCTGTTGTTATTTCTTTGAGTAGATATGTAAGCAAACCTTCCTCTCTTGTTCTAATAATTGTTTGAATGTAAGATGTAAACAAAAATAGTTTGTTTGACTATAATATAGATGTTAAAAATTTATTTAAGTTAAATCAACTTGAAATCGACCCTGGAAACCAAAGAACAAAGCTTAACTTCAATAAGTTTAAAAATCGAACTTCTTGTTTTAAGAATCCAGATGTATCAAGTAAAAATACATACTAAACCATGATTTTTAAAGTAAGATTTAGAATTTTTAATGCTGGGGTTGAAGAGCAGTTCTAGATGCACTGTTTTAAGCTTTTTAAGCTGCCGTGGGTGATCTCGACAACTAGGGATGTCGAACTTCGGTCTGGGAGTAGAGGAGCGAACGAAGAATATGGGAAAAATGTAAAAGAAATTTTCTAATGAGTAATTAATTCGAATGGGATCGAACTAGGGTTTAAGTTAGTGTTTTGTTCGACTGGGTTGTCAAGGAAATGGCGATGGACCAGGGGAGTCGGAGACGATCGCGATAGGGGGTAAGGTCGCGTTGATGTGTGACGAGGCTCCAGTGAAGAGGCCCGGTGATCTTATGGTCTGAGGCAAAGGGGAGAAGGTGTTTTTCGGCCATGGCGTTTCCAGTCAAATCGAGACATTTGCTCGATCTTGATTTTCGATTAAATTTGTCGAAACTGGGTGGTTAGGGTGTTGAACTGGGCGCCGGTGATGTGCCGGAGGAAGCGATGTTGGTCGGAGTGGAGGCGAACTGACGTGCACGTGTGCACGTTTGGGTGGCTGTGTTGCTTCGTTTTGGAGAAGACGAGTGTAATTCGGGAAAGCCTCGCGATAGTTTCCAGGCGACTCGAAGCAGACGAGGGTGGAAGGGAACTCGGGACAGGCACGGGGATTTGTGGTGATTTACTCGAGTAGTTTTTGTTTCCAGATTCTAACTTGTTCCAGTAAACAATTTTAAAATGTTGGGTTTAAAATTTAAATCAAAGGTTATTTTAAATAAAACTTAATTAAGTAATTAGATTTAAATGTTTTAATTTGTTAACTTAAAAGTTAAGTTGATTTATATTGGATTTAAAATTAACTAAGACCAATAAATTATTTATTTAAATCTAATTAATTTAAAAATTAAGGATAATTAATTAAAAGGTAATTAATTAAGGGTAAATTTATTAATTGAAGATAATTAATAGAATGGTGAATTTAATAATTAAAAGTTAATTATTTAATAATTAAAGATTGATCAATTAATAATTTAGGGGTTAGTAAATTATTATTGATGATTATTAATAAATGATTAAAGAATAATTAATCAAAATAATTTGTAATTGATTAATATTAATTAACCAGGATTAGTAATTTATTCATAGAAATAAATCTGATTCAAATCAATCAGATAATTAAATTAATCCTACCTACGGATGTTGAATTCTATTGAATGTTGAATTATTTGATATCCCTGATATATGATGCTTGTGATACACCCTGATTTGTATTGTGATCTGTGATAAATTATCTGTGATGTAATTTATTATCTGTGATTTTTATACATCTGTGATCTGTGAATGAAAAGATAAGCGTTATAGTTTATATCGCTTATCAACTATATCCTGTATTTTGTTATGTGATGATTGATGTTGCACTATTGTGTTGAACCCCTGGACCACACTTATACACACACCAATATGGATTTCACGTGGAAATCGGTTAAGTCACAGATAATTTAAATTTGATGTTTTGAAATTGAAATTTTAATTTCAATTGATTTTGAAATTAGAAATTCGGGTTTAAAATGAAAAGCTTTTGAAATAGAATTTCAAAGATAAAAGTTATTTTGAATAACTTAATCGAGTTTTGAAAATTTAAATAATTAGATTTAAATTTGAATTCAAGTTTGAAATTAAATCTATGATTTGATAAAAGATGATATAAATGTGTTTGTATGAATCTAAACCATTTTAAAAGTATAAGTTGGGAATTTGAATTTAACCCAAGGATTTCAACTCGTATGAATGAATCAGATTTTCCGAAATGAAAACTGTTTGTTTTCAAATGATAAAAGCTTTCATATATATAAGGAATGAAATTCCAGTTTAATTAAAGGAATTTCAAGATCGAATTGAAAAATTGTTTTTCCAAGTTATGAATGAATTGTTTTTGAAAGCTATGAATTAAATCTATTTATTTTTAACAGATTTAAAATGATGTTTGTTTAAACCATTTGAAATGGAATTGTTTTGAAAGCTATTAGTTAAATCTTTGATTTAAAGATTTAACGAGTTGAATTGAAATGGAAATTGATTTGGAAAATCTATGAATGAATCTTTTGTTTCAAAAGATTAAAGTGTGGAAATTGTTTTAAACCATTGAAGGTTGTTAAAATGAATCTTTTTGTTTAAAGATTTGAAAATGGTAATTTGTTAAACCATTTGAAAAGGAAATTTGGGTTTAAGTTGTGACTTAATTGAAATCCCAATATCCATATGTTTTTAAATATTTCGCTCACTATTCGGGTTAGCCGGGAAAGGACCTTTGGGTCGTATAACTCATTCCGAATAGTGATACGTCGTATATGGATAGCATTTGAAGACCGGTGTTGAAGACCGGATATTTTTCGAAAATGAAAGGACAACCTGTCGAATGTCTCTGCACTGAGTCACGCCGGTATAGAGATTTATATCACTCTTTTTGTGACAGGAAGTCCAGACGTGATTGAGAGTTATCCGGAATTGCAAGGGCTTCGTGAGAAGTGCCTTCGGTTCTGTTCGAACCCGGAACAGACTTGTATGGATACATGTCTGACATTACACTTTGAGATATAAAGCCGATTTCTTTCAAATACATTTCTGTTTGGTGGCAAAGAATTTATTCTCTTAGCTTAACACCCTTCTCTGAGACGTACGAGCTCAGAGGTTATGTAGTTGAAATTTATCAGCGATATATCCCAATTTGGTAATGTGGCATGCTGAGTGTTGCTGTGTGATGATCAGTGTTTGATCATTTGCGATATGATCATTTGTTTGATCTTATATCTTTGTGATCATAGGTTGATCATTTGTTTGACCCGAAGCATGGCTTTGTGAACAAAGCGTAGCTTTGTGGACGAGACTTCGTCGAGCCTCACACCCCGGAAATGGTCAAAACAGGAAAGATGCAGCAAGGTTCTAGGGAGTAGCGCCCCTTAGTGTATGTCATTCCTTCTGGATAAAGGTGGTATCATGGTATGGAGCCCAGATACTTAACCTCTGTGGTTGCTGCAAGTTTATTACTTTGTGGTTGTTGCGAATCGGGGATCCTCGGGAAGATCGGTGACGATCGGGGGATGGCATACGCGTGTCAGTAGTTACCTATTTTTGCAGAGGTAACCCGGCCTTGTGTTGGCAGAGATCTAACCGTAACGTTAGGTTCTCGGGTCGTCTATTCCAGGGACGTACCCATCGTGGATAGGAAGTTCCTTAGCCTGGCCATTTGTTGGAAATCCAAAGAAACAATACGAGCCTTGTACGGTTTTAGTTGTATTACCTGCCATGGAATGTGGCGGTAACCTGCTATTGAACATGGTAGCTATAGTAGGCATACGATACTGGTCGTATGTTGGCTAAGATTGATATTCTATTTTCGAAATGTTTTCTACACTATGCACTAATAATAATATCAAAAATGATTTGATTTTGCGTAGTAAGCATCTTTGACTATCATAAGAAGAAATCTCCTCCAATTCTGCGTTTGCATTGTGTGTGTGGCGGGAGGTCTTATGGTAGTTTCATTTTCTAAAAGCATTGCGAATTGACTTTAAAATTCTCTGCTATTTGTTTTTAAAAAGATAAACTGTTTTTGTTGCTCACACCAGTCCCATGACTGATCCGGAGTTTATTGTTTCTTTCCTAAACTCTGGATGCTCAAAATTTTTCTACACGAGCAGTCTAGAGTTTGGTTTTTCAGATAGTCAGATTAGTAGGTTATCTGGAGTTAGTTCAGTCTTTGGATCGGACTGCACTTGCTTATCTTGGTGTATCGTTATTGGGAGTTCAAGCTATTTCTGGATTAGTGCTTTGAAGATGGAGATTATCCGCTGCTGATGTTATCGTTTCTATTCCGCTGCTATTTGTTGTATCATATCTCTGATGTATATTGATATTCATTGTATCACTCTGTTGTATCAGATATTGTATATCAATGTATTATTGTTTTATTCCACTGTGTTATTTACTTAATGTTGTTATAAGCTCCCGAGAACCAGATTCGGCATTTGAATCTACGGCATTTTGAGTACAAGGGAAGTACGGGTGCCGATTTTCGAAGGTCGACTTTTGGGTCTTGACATTTGGTATCAGAGCTAAGGTTGAACTTTAGCTCAGGAGTATAACACGTTAAGTAGCTCATTAGAGATAGAGTGAAGTAAACTCTAGAATGAGTGTATTCTCAAATATCCGTCTGAACGTCTCAGTAAATTCTCTTACTATCCACTGATAGTGAGTATGAGTGCAAGAAGAAGACGAGATAGGGGACAGGGGAATACGACTATAAATGGTCAATACCCTGCAACAGTGGAAACAATCTTTCTCCATCAATATTCTTTGATTCGTTTCCAAATTCTTTTCATTTCTTCGTATTAGCTCCAGAAAGAAGTTTCGGTGCGATGGTGGCTCTACGAATCGTTGTAGAAGCTTTTACTTCGTATTTCATCGATTCTCATCAGTTTTTCGATTTAAACCTTAATAAATTTGAAACTGGAAATTTTAATTTGAGGTAAATTGATTAATAGAATATGAAGCTAAATTTGAAATTAAATCAATAAAGGATATCGTTTGAAACCAAATTTTGAAATTATATTGTAATTTCTTTTGAATACCAAAGTCCGAAGAGGGACAAATTGGTATGTATTCTGAGATATTCCGACTTGAGTTTGGAATTCATATCGTAAGTTTGAGGAATTATAGGAGATTGAATCTGTCTATCTCTTTGTTGTTTTCGTGCCTGTGAATTTCGAGGACGAAATTCTTTTAAGGGGGGAAGTTTGTAACGACCCTAGATTTTAATTTAATTTAAATTGATAATTTAAAGAATTTTTGAATAAAAATTGTAAAATTTATTATAAATGGAAGCGAGTTTCCCCGATTCAACTCGAAAAATATATAAAGTCATTAGGATTTGAAAATTTGTATATATGTGAATATATATGTATGTACAATTGATTTGAATTTAAATTGTAAATAAATGGGCCAAAGATGAATTATAATAATAAATAAATTATATAGTTTTATACAATGTAAAGTAAAAATATAAATCTTAATATCATATTAATAAACCAATACAAAGTAATATAAATAGTTTAGACTACAAAATAATAAAAGAAAAAGATGAAACAAAACCAAATACATATGAAAATAAAATTCATAAACACTTGCAAATGAAACCAAACAAACAAAAGAAAATATGTGTACATTTCTAAAGGCTAAAACAAGACTTAATCTTCATGTAACAAAAATAATAAGGCAAAGCAAATATAATCTCAGCCGAAATCAAACCTGCAAGTCAAAAATAATAGTAACTTGTTAGAAAAGCTTGCATAAGATAAGCATGAAAACAAATGGCTCGAATTTGATAACCAGGCAATCTCGAGTACAACAAAATCTAAAAGATATATAGGCTGGTAAGGTAAATAGCATGCATAAAGGACTTGGGCATTTAATGTAGTAAAGCAAATATCTTATCTAGTACGAATGTATACGATTTTAGCCTCCAAACTATGAAAGTATCTCTGAAAATTGTACAAAGCGTACACTGTTTTGCCTAAAGAAAATGATACCCTGTTTCATATATCAACCTGTAAACTGTTTTTTTTCTACCAGTTTTCATTTTCCATTCGAGCTAAGTAAAACCAAAATAAACTCCATTTCAAAACTTAAGCAAACATTCTCAATCAAGACTCAACACAACAGAGAATCGAGAGGAAAGGTTTCAGCTTGAAAATTTGAAGCCTGTTGCTAAACAAAAGCATACACAAGTTTAAAGTTCAAGCTGTTTCGAAAAAGTGTGCTCTGTCCATCTCTTTAAAACTGTGAGTAACATTTTATTTAAAAATTTAATCTAAGTTATTATGGAGCATGCTTTCTTTGTGATGATATCTGGGTATATCTGTTCCCTTTATACTCTGTTATCTGTTGTTATTTCTTTGAGTAGATATGTAAGCAAACCTTCCTCTCTTGTTCTAATAATTGTTTGAATGTAAGATGTAAACAAAAATAGTTTGTTTGACTATAATATAGATGTTAAAAATTTATTTAAGTTAAATCAACTTGAAATCGACCCTGGAAACCAAAGAACAAAGCTTAACTTCAATAAGTTTAAAAATCGAACTTCTTGTTTTAAGAATCCAGATGTATCAAGTAAAAATACATACTAAACCATGATTTTTAAAGTAAGATTTAGAATTTTTAATGCTGGGGTTGAAGAGCAGTTCTAGATGCACTGTTTTAAGCTTTTTAAGCTGCCGTGGGTGATCTCGACAACTAGGGATGTCGAACTTCGGTCTGGGAGTAGAGGAGCGAACGAAGAATATGGGAAAAATGTAAAAGAATTTTTCTAATGAGTAATTAATTCGAATGGGATCGAACTAGGGTTTAAGTTAGTGTTTTGTTTGATTGGGTTGTCATGGAAATGGCGATGGACCAGGGGAGTCGGAGACGATCGCGATAGGGGGTAAGGTCGCGTTGATGTGTGACGAGGCTCCAGTGAAGAGGCCCGATGATCTTATGGTCTGAGGCGAAGGGGAGAAGGTGTTTTTCGGCCATGGCGTTTCCAGTCAGATCGAGACATTTGCTCGATCTTGATTTTCGATTAAATTTGTCGAAACTGGGTGGTTAGGGTGTTGAACTGGGCGCCGGTGATGTGCCGGAGGAAGCGATGTTGGTCGGAGTGGAGGCGAACTGACGTGCACGTGCACGTGTGCACGTTTGGGTGGCTATGTTGCTTCGTTTTGGAGAAGACGAGTGTAATTCGGGAAAGCCTCGCGATAGTTTCCAGGCGACTCGAAGCAGACGAGGGTGGAAGGGAACTCGGGACAGGCACGGGGATTTGTGGTGATTTACTCGAGTAGTTTTTGTTTCCAGATTCTAACTTGTTCCAGTAAACAATTTTAAAATGTTGGGTTTAAAATTTAAATCAAAGGTTATTTTAAATAAAACTTAATTAAGTAATTAGATTTAAATGTTTTAATTTGTTAACTTAAAAGTTAAGTTGATTTATATTGGATTTAAAATTAACTAAGACCAATAAATTATTTATTTAAATCTAATTAATTTAAAAATTAAGGATAATTAATTAAAAGGTAATTAATTAAGGGTAAATTTATTAATTGAAGATAATTAATAGAATGGTGAATTTAATAATTAAAAGTTAATTATTTAATAATTAAAGATTAATCAATTAATAATTTAGGGGTTAGTAAATTATTATTGATGATTATTAATAAATGATTAAAGAATAATTAATCAAAATAATTTGTAATTGATTAATATTAATTAACCAGGATTATTAATTTATTCATAGAAATAAATCTGATTCAAATCAATCAGATAATTAAATTAATCCTACCTACGGATGCTGAATTCTATTGAATGTTGAATTATTTGATATCCCTGATATATGATGCTTGTGATACACCCTGATTTGTATTGTGATCTGTGATAAATTATCTGTGATGTAATTTATTATCTGTGATTTTTATACATCTGTGATCTGTGAATGAAAAGATAAGCGTTATAGTTTATATCGCTTATCAACTATATCCTGTATTTTGTTATGTGATGATTGATGTTGCACTATTGTGTTGAACCCCTGGACCACACTTATACACACACCAATATGGATTTCACGTGGAAATCGGTTAAGTCATAGATAATTTAAATTTGATGTTTTGAAATTGAAATTTTAATTTCAATTGATTTTGAAATTAGAAATTCGGGTTTAAAATGAAAAGCTTTTGAAATAGAATTTCAAAGATAAAAGTTATTTTGAATAACTTAATCGAGTTTTGAAAATTTAAATAATTAGATTTAAATTTGAATTCAAGTTTGAAATTAAATCTATGATTTGATAAAAGATGATATAAATGTGTTTGTATGAATCTAAACCATTTTAAAAGTATAAGTTGGGAATTTGAATTTAACCCAAGGATTTCAACTCGTATGAATGAATCAGATTTTCCGAAATGAAAACTGTTTGTTTTCAAATGATAAAAGCTTTCATATATATAAGGAATGAAATTCCAGTTTAATTAAAGGAATTTCAAGATCGAATTGAAAAATTGTTTTTCCAAGTTATGAATGAATTGTTTTTGAAAGCTATGAATTAAATCTATTTATTTTTAACAGATTTAAAATGATGTTTGTTTAAACCATTTGAAATGGAATTGTTTTGAAAGCTATTAGTTAAATCTTTGATTTAAAGATTTAACGAGTTGAATTGAAATGGAAATTGATTTGGAAAATCTATGAATGAATCTTTTGTTTCAAAAGATTAAAGTGTGGAAATTGTTTTAAACCATTGAAGGTTGTTAAAATGAATCTTTTTGTTTAAAGATTTGAAAATGGTAATTTGTTAAACCATTTGAAAAGGAAATTTGGGTTTAAGTTGTGACTTAATTGAAATCCCAATATCCATATGTTTTTAAATATTTCGCTCACTATTCGGGTTAGCCGGGAAAGGACCTTTGGGTCGTATAACTCATTCCGAATAGTGATACGTCGTATATGGATAGCATTTGAAGACCGGTGTTGAAGACCGGATATTTTTCGAAAATGAAAGGACAACCTGTCGAATGTCTCTGCACTGAGTCGCGCCGGTATAGAGATTTATATCACTCTTTTTATGACGGGAAGTCCGGACGTGATTGAGAGTTATCCGGAATTGCAAGGGCTTCGTGAGAAGTGCCTTCGGTTCTGTTCGAACCCGGAACAGACTTGTATGGATACATGTCTGACATTACACTTTGAGATATAAAGCCGATTTCTTTCAAATACATTTCTGTTTGGTGGCGGAGAATTTATTCTCTTAGCTTAACACCCTTCTCTGAGACGTACGAGCTCAGAGGTTATGTAGTTGAAATTTATCAGCGATATATCCCAATTTGGTAATGTGGCATGCTGAGTGTTGCTGTGTGATGATCAGTGTTTGATCATTTGCGATATGATCATTTGTTTGATCTTATATCTTTGTGATCATAGGTTGATCATTTGTTTGACCCGAAGCATGGCTTTGTGGACGAGACTTCGTCGAGCCTCACACCCCGGAAATGGTCAAAACAGGAAAGATGCAGCAAGGTTCTAGGGAGTACCGCCCCTTAGTGTATGTCATTCCTTCTGGATAAAGGTGGTATCATGGTATGGAGCCCAGATACTTAACCTCTGTGGTTGCTGCAAGTTTATTACTTTGTGGTTGTTGTGAATCGGGGATCCTCGGGAAGATCGGTGACGATCGGGGGATGGCATACGCGTGTCAGTAGTTACCTATTTTTGCAGAGGTAACCCGGCCTTGTGTTGGCAGAGATCTAACCGTAACGTTAGGTTCTCGGGTCGTCTATTCCAGGGACGTACCCATCGTGGATAGGAAGTTCCTTAGCCTGACCATTTATTGGAAATCAAAAGAAACAATACGAGCCTTGTACGGTTTTAGTTGTATTACCTGCCATGGAATGTGGCGGTAACCTGCTATTGAACATGGTAGCTATAGTAGGCATACGATACTGGTCGTATGTTGGCTAAGATTGATATTCTATTCTCGAAATGTTTTCTACACTATGCACTAATAATAATATCAAAAATGATTTGATTTTGCGTAGTAAGCATCTTTGACTATCATAAGAAGAAATCTCCTCCAATTCTGCGTTTGCATTGTGTGTGTGGCGGGAGGTCTTATGGTAGTTTCATTTTCTAAAAGCATTGCGAATTGACTTTAAAATTCTCTGCTATTTGTTTTTAAAAAGATAAACTGTTTTTGTTGCTCACACCAGTCCCATGACTGATCCGGAGTTTATTGTTTCTTTCCTAAACTCTGGATGCTCAAAATTTTTCTACACGAGCAGTCTAGAGTTTGGTTTTTCAGATATTCAGATTAGTAGGTTATCTGGAGTTAGTTCAGTCTTTGGATCGGACTGCACTTGCTTATCTTGGTGTATCGTTATTGGGAGTTCAAGCTATTTCTGGATTAGTGCTTTGAAGATGGAGATTATCCGCTGCTGATGTTATCGTTTCTATTCCGCTGCTATTTGTTGTATCATATCTCTGATGTATATTGATATTCATTGTATCACTCTGTTGTATCAGATATTGTATATCAATGTATTATTGTTTTATTCCACTGTGTTATTTACTTAATGTTGTTATAAGCTCCCGAGAACCAGATTCGGCATTTGAATCTACGGCATTTTGAGTACAAGGGAAGTACGGGTGTCGATTTTCGAAGGTCGACTTTTGGGTCTTGACAAAAGAATTGAAATGGTTTTGAGAATATATCTTCTTAAAGATAATTTGAAGTAAATATTTGGAAATTTATTTAATTAATAAAAAATTAATTAAATGGGTCTAGTGATTGCTTATGGTGCTAGATATTATTGCTTGCTTTGATATTTAAATAACCGACTATCAAATTTGGCCTCTTTATCATTGTTGATCCGGAGAGACCGGGATTGGTTTATCCAAAAACCACTTCGGATCAACGTATATGCGTTCGAATGTGTAGGTGTTGGAAGACATTGATATTTGGGGAATTTTTCATAATGAAGGACTGCTTGCTGATCATTTGGGGATAAACTCCCAATATACATATAGTAGCAGTGGTCTCTTCGTTAATAAATATCCAATGCAAGGAATGATCGCTACTGATCCTAGAGGTGATTCCCAAAACATGATGTTGTAGGAGAAGAGCTTTCGGTTTGTTCTGTTCCTTGATAACTTATATGGACGAATGTTTAACATTTCATTTTAAATTACATTGATTGATCTCTATAAACGTATCATCTGTTTGGTGACGGAGAAGGTAACTTCTCTTAGCTTAACACCCTTTTCTAAGAGGTACGAGCTTAGGAGTTATACGTTTGTAGAAATCAGTCGTGGTATAATGGAATGGCAATGTGGCATTCAAAGAGGAGAGATGATGTGCTATGTGAAAGGTAATCGTGACCTCAAGTCTCACACCCGGAAATGACTGAAACATGATAGATGTGGCAAGGCTATCTAGCTCGCAACCATTAGGATATGATCATCCCCTTCTAGATATATTTGTTCCCGTTATGAAATTCGAGTTTTAAATTATTGTGGTGTATGCGATGAGGGCCCTCGGATAGGTTGGTAACTACCGGGGTGATGACATTTTCGGTACTATCTATGAAGAGGTAGGCCGATCTTGTGTTGGTAGAGGTGCAGATGTTATGTAGCCTCGGTACATTCCTCTAGAGATGTACTGCTGAAAGGTAGTCCCTTCACATGGTCATTTATATGGAAATCCATTCTCCACTACGTACCTGCCATTTTATTTGTAGCACTCACTTTGTGGCTTGTATGCTGGAATTTAATCAATGTAACAATTTCGGCTATGATTAATATTATTTGTATACTGGACACTAGTATAATATAACAAGATTTGATATGAAATGTTTTGGTTATCGTAAGGTAAAAAGCCGTTCGTGTTTATGTGCGGCGTGGTCTTATGAGACACCTTTGATTTGAAAGGTCTTTATAACTTTAAAATTCAATTGTGATGTGTTTTCTCATGCTGATTTACCAGACTAATCTGGGCATTCTTCCCTTTCAATGCTCGGGTCAGACCAAGCATATTAACAGATTTATATTTAGGTGTTTGGAGCTTCAGCGGGCGAGCTAGAGGTTTCAAGTCGTATTCTTTGTTTATTTTCCACTACATTATTGTTTAAATTATCAGCATTTGTAAGGACATGTTATTATAACTATCCATGCTGATGATTAGTGATTGTGATTTGTTGTACTCTGATGGATGTACGTATATTACAGTTTCTGTTTTGTAAAAATCATTGATATTATATTATATGTTGTTCCACTGCTATTGTGAGATTCTGTGATTGATTTAGTTTCCTTTTCTCTTCTTCTTCTCTCTTCTTTCTTTCTCATAAAGATCCGTTTTTCCATTCAGTTTGGGTTGGACATGTGTGGTTTACGGTCTAATCGAACTGTGTGGATTTTCGGGCCTTCACATTTGGTATCAGAGCTTAGGATTGTGCAAACACCTAGGCTTTTGTTGGGTACTCATTATAGATAGGGTTAGTAATGCCCTAGATTGAGTTTGAGTGTATTATAGATATGAGAGCGTATTTGATAGTGATTATAAAAATGTTTTATATTGTGTTAATTTACCTGTTGAAGTGGCTTATGAATTCTAGTCGATATGTGGGACGTCGTGTTATCGATAGGGGTTTCTAAACGCTTAAATAAGGCAAACTGACACAGTATTGTTTTGAAGTAAGTAAATGAAATAATTTTACCTAAATTATATTACATATATAAAGGAATAATTTTTTCAGAAATTATTATAGTTATGTAATGTTTGTTGGTTGTTAGTGAACTTTAATATTTGATTATTATCATTTGTCATGTGTTGTTTGTGTTCTAATAAAAGTTGTTATTATTATAGTGTAAACAAAGATAAATAATAAGAAATGGTTTTATATAACCAAGGTGAAATAAGTAAAATTCTATAAGTATAAATTTATATATATGATTTAAAAATAAAAAGGATTTCTTAAAAAGAAATAAAAACAGCACTAAACTCACTTTAGTCGCTAGAAAATAATTCTAGTGATGACTGTAGCATCAACAGTATTCGTTTTCAAGTTTCTAAGTGATGAATTGCTACTTTAGTAATTTACTATTGAATTTTTATTTTGATAAAACTAGTTTTGATTATAAAATTCCAAGTATGATTTGATAAATATATGGAAAAAAAAGTTTTTGAACTTATAATTTGAAAATAGTATAGATAATAAATAAGTTTGTATAACTTATGAATTTGAGGAATATTAAGCTAAAACAAATTTTAAATAAGTTGTAATGTGAATATTAATAAAAAAAAGAAAAATTAAAATTTGACTTTTGAAATGAAGATGAACTTAAGTTATAAAATGCAATTTAATTTTAGTTGTAAAATGAATTGAATATATTTTAGAATGTTATTTGATAAAATTGAATATGATCTTAAGTTGTGAAGTAATAATAAACATGAGTAGTGTTGTATAAGAATGTTTATAATAAACTTAAGTAAATAATTTTATGGAATGGTTGTTAAGTGTTGTTAATATAAAGGGAAATATACTAAGTAAATTGTATATGGAATGAAATGTGTTAAACATAAATTGAATTCAAGTAAATATTAATAAGTGAATGTTAATAAAATGAATGTAAGTGAAATTAATATGAATAATTGAATTTGATTAAAATTGAGGCAGATCAAATGAATGTAAAAGGAAACAAATGTAAATAAAAGAATCAGGAATAAAGAATGGGATATAACAAGAAACCAATTGAAATAAATACGTAAGTTGTACGTATATTATTTTATTCGCATAATTGTTTGATCCAGATTTGAATATACGATTTCGAGATGATTTACACCGATCCGATTTAGGATTTTTCAATCGATTTCTAGCCAACTCTGGATATGGATTTTTGATTGATTCTGATATTGTCTATCATAGTATATGGCTGTGCAAGAAGAATGGTGGTTTCTAATCAATGAACCGGATCTAAGTCCGCACTAGAGTGGTCATCTGAACGATACTAGTTCCGAAGTGAAATCGTGTGATCAAGCGAGTGATCAGGTACAGTTTTGCGTACGGATGATATATGTACATCATATGGGCTTTAGTAAATTAAATGTTGACATTAGAAAATGCAAATTGATATAGTTATGAATTGGATGAATATTAATTGTTCGACATTTTCTTTTGTTATCTTTGCTGCATTTGCACGTAGTTATTATATGGTCTGTGTTATATATTGATATTACTTTTCCTATATGTGTTCTCATTAGTTGTTGAGTGATTAGTAGGTGCAGATGGGGTATGCTTCGCATTTGGAGCTCGCTTTCGTATTATACTTGTTGTATATGCTTGCTAATATGTAATAAAAGTTACACATCTCGGATTACATATAGTATTTTATATTTTTTCCCTACGACATGCCTCATCTTCGAAGATGAGATGTATGTTTGTGAATATATATGTTGCGATTTTTACGATCGAGCCATGCAAAGGAGACGCTAGCGAAATTTTTCTAGAATTTTGGAAAAAAATTTGATAACTAAAAATTGATTTTTGGTTTTATAACTTGAAATGATATTAGTTGATTTTTGAATAGTATTAGTTAATAACTATGAATGAATTTGAGGACTTAGAAAAAGTTTTTGCAACAAGGTTCCACTAATTGGCTTTGAAAAGTTAATGGGTTTGTGGCATTTTTCTTACTTGGTAATTTCAGAGACGGAATTCTTTTATGTAGGGGAGGATGTAACGACCCAAAATTTCAGCCATTCTAATTTGGAATATTTAATTGATGTTAAATATTGAAAAGTTAATTTTATAAGTTAAATAACTTATATTTCAAATATAGTGATTTATTTGATAATTAAATTGTTAAATTTAATATTTGAAATTGTTTAAATAATTGAAATCTTGGATTTAATATGAATGAAAATGATTTTGAAATTTATTTAAATTCTATTTAAATAAGAAGGAAGATAGTAAACTTTTTAAATTGGATTTAAATTGATTAAACTAATTTTTGAAATTACTCGTTTTAATTAACATGTAAAAATAGCTTTCTGGGGCACTGTCTTGGATTTCGACGAAACTAGTTTCGTTGGATATGTAATAGTGAATTATTATACGCTGTCGAATTTCATGGCGATTGGACGTATCGTTTGGTCGTGCAAGTTCGAAACGCGTAGAAATTGTTTAAAGGAATTTAAATTAATATAACTTTATTTTAAAAAGCTAACTTCTGTATATGATGGATTTGGCTTATATTTTATTGTGTTCGAAATAGGTGTATAACATATAGAATGCCAGGCGACATGCTTCGTTTGGAGTTCGGGATTTTCACGGATGAATAGTGCCATGAAATTTCCTATAAAATAACCTCCATTCCTTTCATTTTGCAAACTGTAAACCTAATTTTCTTTAGCCGCCATCTAAACCTAACCATCCAACGGTCAACAATGATCGAAGCCTCTAGTGGTCGAATTAGCCTTCGACTTCAACTAACCAAACGTAGAGCATGACGATACAAAACTATCCAATGAACGGATCGTCATCGTTCATCGAATGGTGACTGAAATCGTCCTTCGTTCGATGAGCAGTTCATGGGTTTCCTTTGTGATTTTTCGTGCGTGCAGCATGGAGCTGGTGCGGCATGGCAGGTCGGCGATGCGCTGGTGGCGAGGTGTGTTCGGTGGCTAGTCGTGGTGGCGCGAACGAGCTTCAAGCAAAAAAAAAACAAAATGCAAGCGCGTGTGCCTAGAGTGCAAAGAAGATGGAGGGAGAAAGGTTTAACGTTTAAACTTATTAGTAAATTTAGTTAATTATAAAATTAATTATATCAAATGTTAATAAATTCATAACTTGTTCGTACGAGGTCCAAATCGAGCGCGATAAGTTGCGTTGCGTTCGTATCAGCGTGTATTACGCTATGGAGTTGGATTGGATAAATTCGGAGCTAATAGGAATTTAGGTTAAATTGAACAATCGTTCAATTTTAATTCAAGCCGGAACACTTTGGCGATTTCTGGAATTTTTGTGAGTAAACTCACATCTTTGGCCTGCTTTTAATATTTTTATATAAGTGGGAATAATTTTATTTATATTATTTATTGCTTGATATACGATATATATTAGTTGGTTTGGATATATATTCCCGCCTATTAGAGCGAATGAGACCCTATTACGTTCCCATGTAAGAGCAGACCAACCTTTGTATATGAATCCCGCCTCGAAGCGGTTGATTTATAATTTTATGATTATATTCTGTATGTGATGCAGGGGGACAGGTTGGACGGATCTAATAGGATTCCTCACCACTGTTGATTTTACTTTTCATATATATGCTGATATATGATGTGTTGGATGCCATATTAATGATTGTGACATGATTTGACTTATTTAATGCTTAGTAGCACTGGGCCTTGTTTTTGGTATTTTGAAATACTAAAATGATGATTTTGATTTAAAAAGGATTTCGAAGTAATTTTGGAAGTATGTGTATGTTTTAATAATTTTTAAATTATTAAAAGGAACGAATTTATTTTTGAATAAATAAAATGTTATTATTTTTTATTTTATAAAATTATAGTTTTGAGAAATACTTTGAATAGAGATTTTTGAATAAGTTTATAAAAAGGATTTATAGAAGTAATATTTTATAAATAAAGAAATAGATTTATAATCGGAATTTGTAAATGTTAGTAAATGGATTTGAAGTTTATTTCGGAAATGGATTATAAATGGATTTTATAAATAAATTTGATTTTTGAAGAAACAGATTTATAAATGGATTTTGTTAGTAAAATAAGTTTTTATAAGAGAATGATTTATAAATAGAATTTTGTAAATAAAGAGATTTTATAAAATAGAAGTTTTATAAAATCGAAAGGAGATTTATAAACGTAGTTTATAAATAGAAAATGATTTATGTTGAAATTTAGATATGGAGTTAATCATTTTAAAAGTGGTTTATCTTTTATAGGAATGTTTGAAAGAAATATTTTGATGGAGTTAATGGTTTTAAAAGTAATTTATCTTTTTAAAGTAATTTTTTGGAAAATAATAATTTCAAATGGAAATGAATGGTTTTTAAAAGCAATTTAAAATATGATAAGTAGTAGAAACGTATATTTCAACATTTATTGTTGTAATAGACGCTTTCGGGAAAGTACGGAAGGCATGGACTATAACACTATTGTTATAGTAAATGATTTTCTGAAAGGAATTTTTTTTATATAGTATATGGGATTATATATATAATAAATTAAATCCCTATACTAATGTTTTTGGGGTTGTCATAACGATGTTTTACGCAACCTTCATTTTGACCCAATAAATGATGTTTTGACCTTCCATCGTGAAATACATGAATCGATTATTATGATCGTACTAAAGGCTTGGTGGTGTAGGAGCATTGATTCCTATACTTAACACCTGTCTGGAGGCGTACAAACTCTGGAGTGGTACGGTTAGAGAAATCTATTCGGCATGTCTCCAAATGTTAGTGTTATTAAATATACTTGTACCGTTGATATAAGTATATGGAAATGTTTTCCAATATCAATGGATTGAAATGGTTTTGAGAATATATCATTTTAAAGATAATTTGAAGGAAATATTAGGAAATTGGTTTAATTAATAAAAGATTAATTAAATGGGCCTGGTGATTGCTTATAGTGCTAGATATTATTGTTTGCTTTGACAGTTAAATAACTGACCATCAAATTTGGCCTCTTTATCGTTGTTGATCCGGAGAGACCGGGATCGGTTTATTCAAAAACCACTTCGGACCAACGTATATGTGTTCAACTGTGCAGGTGTTGGAAGACATTGATATTTGGGTGATTTTTCGTAATAAAGGACTGCCTGTTGATAATTTGAGGATAAACTACCAATAGCAATGGTCTCTTCGTTATGAAATATCTAATGCAAGGACTAATTGTTACTGATCCTAGGAGTGATTTCCAAAATAGGATGTGGTAGGAGAAGTGCCTTCGATATGTCATGTTCCTGGACAACTTGTATGGACGAATGTCTGACATTGCATTTTAAACTACACCGATTGATCTCTATAAACACATCATCTGTTTGGTGGCGGAGAAGGCAACTTCTCTTAGCTTAACACCCTTTCCTGAGATGTACGAGCTCAGGATTTATATGTTTGTAGAAATCAATTGTGTGATGATGGAATGGCAATGTGGCATTCAAAGAGGAAAGATGATGTGCCATGTGAAAGGGAATCGTGACCTCGGGCCTCACACTCGGAAATGACCGAAACATGGTAGATGCAGCAAGGCTGTGTGGTTCGCAACCATTAGGATATGATCATCCCCTTCTAGATATATTTATTCATGTTATGACGTTCAGGTTCTAAATTATTGTGGTGTATGCGATGAGAGCCCTCGGATAGGTCGGTAACGACTGAGGTGATGACATAATTGTACTATCTAGGAAGAGGTAGTCCTGTCTTATGTTGTTAGAGGTGCCAATGTTCTGTAACATCGGTACTTTCCTCTAGAGATATACTGCCGGAAGGTAGTCCCTTCACTGGTCATTTGTATGGAAATCCATTCTCCAGTACATGCCTGTAATTTTGTTTGTATAACCCACTTTCTGGCCAGTATGCTGGAATTTAATTAATGTAACAATTTCCGCTATGAGTAATATTATTTGTATACTAGACACTAGTATAATATAACAATATTTGATATGAAATGTTTTGGTTATCGTAAGGTAAAACCTGTCTGTGTTTATGTGCGGCGTGGTCTTACGAGATACCTTTGATTTGAAAGGTTTTCATAGCTTTAAAATTCAGTTGAGATATGTTTTCTCACGCTGGTTTACCAGACTGATCCGGGCATTCTTCCCTTTCAATGCTCGGGTCAGACCGAGCATATTTACAGATTTAGATTTGGATGCTCTGGAGCTTCAGCAGGCGAGCTAGAGGTCTTTAGGTTATATTCCCGTATTTGTTTATCTTCCGCTGCATTGTTGTTTAAATTATCATGATTTGGAAGGACAAGTTATTATAACTGTCCAGGCTAATGATTAGTGATTGTGATTTCTTGTACTCTAATGGTTGTATGTATTTTACAGTTTCTGTTTTGTAAAGATCATTGATATTATATTATATGTTGTTCCGCTGCTATTGTGAAATTCTGTGATTGATTTAGTTTCCTTTTCTCTTCTTCTTCTCTTCTCTTCTTCTCTCTTCTTTCTTTCTCATAAAGATCTGGTTTTCCATTCAGTTTGGTTTATTGTCAGCTCAAACTGTGTGGATTTTTGGGCCTTTACACCAGGTCCTCCAGAAAAGAAGAATGTTGCGGGACCAAGTGGAGAGGGAGTACAGAGTAACAGTGCAATAAAACAGTATGATGACTGTTTTGGAAAAGTGCAAGTGAATGTCCAGAATAAACCAAATCAGCAAAAGAGAGGCGGAGATAGGAACCGTGACCGAAAGAGGGATTCTGGATGAGGGAAGCTTAGGACTTCGATGTATAATACTTACACGCCGTTGAATACATCCTTGGATAATATCTATCTATCTACTTGCAATACCATGCAATATAGGAAGCCACCTCCAAAGGAATCAACGGAGAAGCAGAAACAGACCGGGAAATATTATCGATTTCACGAGTGCTATGGGCATAATACAAATGAATGCAGGCATCGCCAGGATGTTATAGAAAAGCAGATTCAAGAAAGGAAATTACAACAGTTTGGGAACCATAGGATAGCGGCCAGGGGACATCTGACCCCAACTGAGGACAAGCGCTGCGTAGGGCTGAGGAGCTTGCGTGGACTGGTGGAAGACTGGTGATAAATACGATTAGTCAGAGGACCGCACCCAGCAAATAAGAGTTGGCAAGAGATGGAGCGCTATGCTAGCGCAATTAGGCATGTGGATTTTAAATTTTGTTCGAATACGGAAGATGGCTCTCCGGCAAAACAGCAACACATGATGGCGGATGATATTGTGTTTAGGAATAGAGATGTAGATAAGGTCGAGGCTCCGACAACCGACCCATTGGTCATTTCGACCATGATTGGCCCTGCTTTGGTGGGAAGAATATTGATTGATTGTGAAAGTTCAGTAAATATAATATTCAAAAAAGCTTATGATCAGATGAGAATAGAAGCCTAAGACTTAAAACCATCTAAAGCTCGTATACACGGTTTTAACGGCGTTGCAAATGAAACTATAGGTTATGTGAAGTTACCTGTAGAGTTGGGTGAAGGTGAACGAAGGAGAGTCCAGATCTTGCCGTTTGTTGTTTTGGATGTTGACTCTCCGCACAATGTTTTTCTAGGTCAACCAGCCCTAGCTGAATTCCGGGTAGCTTTTACCCCATGGTTTTTGACTTTGAAGTTTCAGACAGATAATGGTGTTGGAGTTGTTCATGGCGATTAGGTGACTAGACATGCCTGTTATGTAGCTGAGTTGAGGGATGCTCAGCGCAAAGAAAAAGGTAAGGGTGTATACAAGACTGTCTGCAACAAAGATACCGAAGATTGACAACTAGTGCCTGAGCTTTGGCTCCGGCGCCACAGTTGGTTTTATAGAGATATAGATCCGAGAGATGATGAAGAGGAGCCCAAAGATACCAAGACTGCACCGGGTGAGCTGATAATTGATATCGGGGTCAGCTGCAATGGCCCATCACGGGTCCTAAAAATTGGATCATAGCTTTGGCCCCCCCTCCCGATGATAAAAGAACTTGCTGGTTTTATCCGAGCGAATCTAAATGTATTCACTTGGAATCACTCTGACATGTGTGGAATCTCACCTGCCATTGCGAGCTATGCATTGAATATCAACACGAGGAATGTCCCGGTGAAGCAAAAAAGACATGATATGGATTCAGAGAGATTTACCGCTCTCAAAGAGGAGGTGGATAGACTACAAGATAATGGGTTTATCCATGATGCCCTCTACCCTAAATGGGTATCTAATCCTATACTTGTGAAAAAAGTGAATGGGAAGTGGAGAGCATGCCTTGATTATTCAGACTTGAACTAGGCATGTCCAAATGACAGTTTTCCCCTTCCAAGGGTTAACCGGCTGGTGGATTTAACCACGAGACACGAATTGCTATCTTTCGTGGATGCAAACTCGGGATTTAACCAAATCCCGATGCATATTCCCGATCAGGAGCACACTAGTTTCATTACCAATGTTGGATTGTACTGCTATGTAGTAATGCCGTTTGGATCAAAGAATGCGGGAGCGACTTATCAACGCTTAGTCAACAGGATGTTTAAAGATCAGATTGGAAAAATGATGGAAGTGGATGATATGCTCGTGAAGTCACGACAATCAAGCGACCACATTAGAGACTTGGCAGAAATGTTCGACATCCTCCTATATTACAAGATCAAAATTAATCCTTTGAAGTGTTCTTTTGGTGTTGCATCAGGGAAATTCTTGGGTTTTATTTTTAATGCCCGTGGAATTGAAGCTAATCCCGAGAAGATTCAGGCTATCTGCGATATCCAAGAGCCCAGGACTATTAAACAAGTGCAGAGTTTTAATGGGAAAGTTGCTACCTTAAGCTTATTTATCTCCAGAGCTACCGACAACTGCATTCCTTTCTTTGATTTGATTAGGAAAGGGAAAAGAAACTTCGAATAGACATAGGATTGTAAAGACGCTTTTCAAGTTTTAGTGAACCATTTGGAGAGACCCCGTCTTGTCAAAGCCGGTGGACCATGAAGATTTGTACATTTATTTGGCTATATCGGCACACGCTATAAGTGCTGCATTGCTTCGCGAGGAGGATCGAATCTAGAGGCTGTTGTATTATGTCAGCAAACGATTAATGGGAGCTGAAAGGAACTATCCGAAAATAGAGAAACGGGCATACTGCTTGCTGATTGGATCATGAAAGATTCATCCATACTTCTAGGCACACCCGATCAATGTTTACACTGACCAGCTATTACGACAGGTCCTACAACGACTTGAGACGCCTGGAAGGTTACTCAAGTGGAATATCGAGCTCAGTCAATTCGATGTTACTTAACTCCCTCGAAGGGCTATTTAAGGTCAGGCATTGGCAGATTTTATAGCAGAGTTTACTACGCATGATGATTCTCCGGAAAGCAAGAAATCCCTACCATACGAAGGAAATTGTATACTAGTAGGGTGTCTAATGATCATTGTTCTAGAGCTGGAATTGTGCTTGTAACCTCTGAAGATCGATCGATCTGTTATGCTTTAAATCTTGATTTCCCAACGACAAACGACAAAGTTGAGTATGAAGCTCTAATTGCTAGGCTTAAACTCGCTAAAGAACTCAGAATAAAATCTCTTGAAATCTTTTGCGATTCATAGTTGATAGTGTACCAAGTCAGGGGATATTATCAAGCTAAGGGACAATGCCCCATACCTTACCCAAGTCTAAGAGTTGTTGGTAGAATTTGAGTACTATGACATTTCTCATATTCCACGTGATCGAAATAGAGAGGCTGATTCATTGGCAATGTTTGCCAGCAATAGTGATGCACAGCAGATGGGCTTGGTTCTAGTCGAAGTATTAAATGCCCCATGTGTAAACATGATAGAAGTCGACCGAACACTAAAAGCAGAGCCTGAGAAGGAGTCATGGATGACTTCGATCAAAGACTATTTACTACAAGGAATTCTTTCCGAATGAAGGAATGAAAAGCGAAAAATCCTTCGCAAAGCTTCATGGAATATCATGCAAAAAGGAATTATGTATAGGAAAGGTTTCTCTATTCCCCTACTCTGGTGTGTCACTCATGACGAGATAAAATGTGTCCTAAAAGTAGTTCAAGAAGGGGAAAGTGGGGACCACACTGAGGGGCAAACTCTGGCAAAGAAAATACTTCGTTATGGGTATTATTGGCCAACTGTCAATCGAGAGGCCGCTGACTATGTATGATGATGATGCAATAAGTGACAGATATATGCAAAAGTTTCAAGAGCTACACCAACAGAATTCATGCAAATGGTCAGTCCATGGCTGTTTGCCATGTGGGGTATAGACATTATCGGTTCTTTACCCATCTCTAAAGGTGGTGCAAAATACGCTATCGTCGCAGTTGATTACTTCACTAAATGGGTCGAAGTAGAACCTTTAGCCTTGAACACAACTAAGAAAGTAATCAAATTTATTGTTTGAAACATCACATGTCGTTTCCGACATCTGCGAACTATTGTGACAAATACTGGGACTCAATTCGATAGTATTGAATTCAAAGACTTCTGTCAGAGGTATCATATTGGAAAGAGATTTACAGTGGTCACTCATCCTCAGGCAAATGGACAGGTTGAAACTATAAACAAAATCATTAAGTCCATTATGAAGAAGCGTTTGGAGAAGGCTAGAGCAAGTGGGTGGATGAACTCCCTACAGCACTATAGGCTTACAAGACCACCCACAAGTCCGCGACTGGCCATACTCCATTCGCCCTTTCTTACGATTCCGAAGCTGTCATTCCTGTTGAGGTCGAAGTTCCTTCTCATCGAGTGACTTACTACAATCCTAAAACAAATAATTATCTCCTCTTGGAATCTCTCAATTTTATAGATGAGAAGTGCGAGGAAGCCGATCTGAGGGCAGCTGCGCATCGACATCGAGTTGCCCGGTATTACAACATTAAAGTCCGACCTAGAACCTTTGAAATCGGCGATCTCGTACTGAAACAGGCTTTTCCTACCCCATCGCATATGAATCCAATCTAGGAAGGACCATATGTCATTGAACATAGGCTTGGAGAGGAAACTTTCAAGCTAACGACTGCCGATGGCTTCACACTTCTAAGGGTGTGGAATATCGAGCATCTACGATGCTATTTCACTTAGTTTATTTCTTTTCCATTTCAGTTGTATTTGTTTTCAGAATTTGCTTTAGCATTTCATTTTCCAGATGTGTAATAAGATAGATTATGTCATTCCTTCCATTTAGCGAATAAAGTTTCATATTTTGTTTATATTTATGTTTGCTATAACATTGTGTATTAGTTACATGACGAAATTGATTGATGTCGATATGTATGAACAGGCTCCTAGAGTTTGAAACTAATCAGTTATGCTAGTTTCCAATGGAACTAATCCTTATTTGATCGATTTGCCCCCCAGGGTCTCGGTTTTGATTTAGCGAGCGATCGGCCACCCGTAAAATAACTCTATGTCCCTAGAGTGTGGACTGGAGTATAAAAGTAAGAAGGGTGTGAATTGACCACCCACGAAATAACTCTAAGTCCCCAGAGTGCGGACTATAGTATAAACACAAATTGGGTGCGATTCGACCACCCATCAACTAACTCTTATCCCTAGAGTGCAGATATGAGCATAAACAAATAGATGAGTAAGGTTCAACCATTCACTATTCCATGGACTCCAGCCTGAAACTGACAGGAGGAGTATAAACTCACTTAAGATGGAGTTCGACCATCCAACGTCTAACCCCGCTAACCTAAAACTGGAGGCAGAAGTATAGTTACTAAAAAACCGCTGAATTTGATGGCGTAACATTAAGGCTCGAGCCTAGCGTTTGATACGACCCGAGGCCACGACCGCATAGAGGCCTTGGGATAGAGCTAGTGGATTGGTACCAAAATTAATGAACAATGAATTACAAGTACATTGAATGGAAAGTAATAGTTCAACTACTTAAATAGCAATTCACACGAAAGCCCAGCAGAAAATAAAAACTTTTACTCACATGAAAGGTTTCAAGATTGTGGTACAAGTTATTTCAGAAAACCGAGAATCATACCCGTGCAACCACAACTAATAAAAGAAACGACGAAGAAGTAGCTATGCAAACTATGTACACACCGAGCCAGAGTGACGGCTATTTCTTCGACCTCCTCTCTTTTTTGGATTTTTTGGGAGTGGTGCCACTTGAGCCCTCGATGATTCTCTTCCAAGATCCTTTGCCCCCCTTTTCAGGAGAGTTTACAAAAGGAGAACGGATTTCACTGGGAATCGACCGGCCAGGTGGAATAACTTGTAGTGGCACAAGGTATGGATCGTTGATGTCCACCTCGACGGGCTTAGCTTTAGCCTTTTTCTTCAGGAACTCCTCCTTCTCGATACGCTCTTTCAAGCAAATCTCATCAATGCATTTGGAGGCGCCGGTAATCACAACATCGTCGGAATCATCCAGTGGGAGCGGATCTTCAACCTTATCATCGTCAAGAGCTCCGATGACTTGAGAGTCAGGCCCCGATACATCAGTAGCCACTGGAATCTCTGTTAGTTTTTCTTGTTGCTCCATAGCAGCATCGCTTTTAGGAGTTTGACTGGGACCTGGAGAACCTGCAAATTTGTTAAAACAGGGAGATAAGCCTAAAACCATTGAGCATGAAGAACAAAACCTATCATAAATCGAAGAGTAAAGCGAAATACTGGTATCTGGCTGGCTCTCGGTTGTAGCTGGAGTGCCCCCTTCCGAAATAGGGGACAAAACTTTTTATTGATACCCGGGCTTATTTGGATCATAGCCCAAGTCCTACTCCTGGCCAAAGGAAACCGATGCTCCAACCGCTTGGGAAGAAGAGGGGCCCTTAGCACCGGCCTCCGAGGGTCTGGCAATATGTTCTCCTTTGTCAGAAGGCGTAGAAACGTTAAAGCATCGGAGTCTTGCGTTATCCATATCTAGGGGTTCATTTCCACGAAGGATCTCTCACACTAATTTCTCTTTATCAAATTCAGCTCTGCCAAAATCCCTCCTTTTCATCTCAATAATGTGCTCCCAGGCTTCAACAAGTGATTCGAAATAGCATTTGCCAAGAAAACTCAAGCCGCGGTGGATGAGGACTTTGGCGTTGTATTCGATGATCAATGGATCAAACAAGCCCTTGATTTCATTCCGACCGGACTCTTTAGCATCTTCTTCTCGGGTTTCAATTTCTCCCATCATCTCCATGCGGCCTTCCTCTCGTGCCTCTTCTTTAAGAGCTTCTATTTTGGCGAATTGCTCATCAAGTTTAATTTTCAGGCTTCTGGCTTTGACAGCCTCTTCACAATACCTTTGTGATTCTTCCCGAGCCTCAATTTTCACTTCCCCTTCTTTCTTAAGAAGCTCCTCAAATTCCTAGATGCGGCGGGCCAAGGCATTTTTTTCCTTTTGCAAGAAATCTTTTTCCAGAACAAGTGCCCCGCTGTGATTGAGGGCAGCATCGAGTTCTTTCTTACCGGAAGCTTCTGAATTGCTCACTACCTTCGATGTTTCTTTGGCACTTTTCTCCGCCTCGGCAAGTTTTGTTGTCAATTCCGACAGTCCATCATCTTGGTGTTTAAGTATGTCTTTATCATGTATCACCTCTAGCTTAAGATGATCTATTTCATATTGTCGCTCGATTGACACTTCAAAGATTTTTTTCGCCAAGTGTTGAAACGATTCATGTTGCATGAACATGTCATTAACACATGCAAGAGAACTTACTTTGACGTGCTCTGGGATCATATGTATTGTGGGAAGGAATTTAAGCCCATCGAAATAGATTTTTGGAAAAGTGGCCTTAAGCTCGTCTAATTTCTCTGCTGTAGAAATGCTAGAAGCAGCGGCCAGTAAGGATGGATCATAAGCGGCAATTGGATGCTTGCTTGATCTACGGTCGCGAGACTGCTTAAAGCTCGAAGAACCAAAATGTTGCTCATGTGATGTGGCGATTTGAGGGCCGCGATAGGAAGGCCGGTCTCTGCTATAATTAGGAAAACTAGGCTGATCTCCCTGGCGAGATGTCTGAAATTTGGATTTGCGCTTGGAAGAGAAGGATCCCTTGAGTGATAGCTCCTTTCCCATCCATCGTCTTTTTCCCTGCGCCTACCAGACTTTGAGTCACGAATAGATCGTTGATATGTCTAAGAACCTCTTAAGTGATCCAAGGCCCGGGACCGAGTCATCGCACCTGCAAAGACCAAATAAGAACATGTGAGTAAATATCGTGCAAAGGATAAATGAAGAGCATGTAATGAAGTGCACGTGGTCATGAATGTCCTAGTGTTCCCCCGTGACAGACCAGTGGCCGTAGCCTTACTTATGGGTGTTCTTTCTCCTTTATCAATAGGATGAATGCCTTCACCGCTCCTAGTAGGAAAATTGAGCCCTTCGATATTGATATTTGGAAAGTCGTAGGTCATAATATCATCTAGAATTTGGAGATTTGAAAATCCTTTCAGTGAATTTTCGAAGTGTTGGAAAGATGATTCTTCTTCAATGGATTTGTGGGAGTTTTTCTTCTTCGAATTTTGTATGCCATCTTCTTCTTTCTCTTGGTGGGGGTTTGAGATTGCACGCCTTATGACGGTTCGACCACAGGTGCCTTGCATAGGCCCACATCAGCGTCGCCTGGTTTGTTGGCCTGGGAATTCCTAATGTCACCTTCTTCAATGTCATCCTGAGTCACCTCGGTTGGGGGCACGACATGATTGATGGCATCCCTTTCTTGTTTTGTAATGCTTCTCGGCAATGCTGCACTTTCGGGGAGCCCAATGCTACGAACCTCTTCCAATTGCCCGAATAAAGATAGTAACTCATCGGTTAAAAGAAGTTTAATGTCCCTGTCCTTGACAAGAGTAGTGCGAATAACAATGATCGCTCTTGAAAAACTAGTGCCTTCAGGACGTGGGCGGACACATGTAGGAATCTAGTATGTTAATAAATTCAAAAATATGACTTGGGTTAACGAACTTGATAATGAAATGAAAGTAACACTTACGTCCTTTCAACCATCGCCTCACGAAGGCAGGTGGACATCAAACATAGAACCACTCGTGCTTGAACAGAGAGAGTTTATTCTAAGCGCCTGTTAAGACTTGGCGGTTAGGCGAAGGTTCAAGAAAAACGTAGGAAGGACTTCCTGATCGTCGTTTAAAGTTGTAGATGAATCTTATGTCCTCGGGATTAGCGGATGAAATGGAACGCTCATAAATAGCAGAAAGGTTTCACGTAGGAAGGCGTAACTCTTTGGATGGAGTTGAGTGGGAGCTATTCCAAGATATCTCAACATCTCTTGAATAAATGAATTAAAGAGCGGCACGCATCCGACCCAGCACATAAATTTGTTACAAGCCGTATACCCCTCCAGGGGCAAGTGAGGCTTGTCGTTTATTGAAGAAACCAAGACATCTACAAATGGAATTCCATGTATGGAACGCAGTCGGCGAAGAGCAGCCTCACAAATTCGGGAGACTTGAGAATCTATCGGGTTATCTAGAAGAATGGCACCCTTTACTGCATTGGGAGAAGGACTTATATCCTCCATCGGGAGGACTAGAACATCCGAGAAAAGGTCAACCGATTGGCCAAAAACTTGCATATTTTCTTCTTGATGGTTGGGAGAGAGTCTGCCGATATAACTGCAGAACTTGATTTCGCTTCAGGATCGATGTGTTGTATGGCCGGTTCGGATGATATACCACTAAATGCTCCGAGCGTCTGGAGTCCATATTAGCTATGGTCAGTAGATAATCGAGGTTAGAAAAGTTTACATGTTCCCCCATGTTAAGTGTAAGCTAATGTAGTGTAGTGAAGTGTATAATAGATATAAGCAGCTTAAAATAAGAAAATGAAGTAAAACGACGAGACTTTGGATTACAATCAGAGTGACCGTCATCGTTGACCGTCTCAATTGGTAGAGATATCGATCGGTTGTAAAAGCTTTGGGATCGATTATCAGTATACCGAAGTGTGAAGTTTGTCGCTCAAGTCCATTTGTAAGTTTTTAGTGTATGTTGAAAATTCTAAGGATTTGATAGTTCAATCTTGAGTTCCGTTGTAAATATGCAAGTCTTAGTGTTCATCGTCATCAAACAAGTAAGGTTAGACTAGTTTATAAGTTCAAAGAATCCCCACAAGTCCCTATAAGTCGATCCCTAAATACCGAACCCTATATACCGATCCCTGTATACCGAGCCCTAGATACCGATCCCTATCCCAAAGCCTCTCTACCGATACCTCCTTCACCTTAATCCTACCGACCCCTTTATTCCACAATTTTTAACCTTCCTTTCACCAAAATTCCACGCAGATCCCCCGCGAATGCTCGATACATCACATATAACAATCATCATTGCTCTTAAGGTTGATGGCGATCGTAATCAAAGGAGGGATCGACATAACCACATCTTACAACGAATCCTAACCAAACCCTCCTTTTTTCCTCCCTTCTTCCTTCTCCTTACTTATTCTGTCAAACCCTATCTACCAATGATTCATCTCCTCCAAGCCGCTTCGATCGCTATGTCACCACGGCCTCGAACGCTATCATAATCGCTAACAACATGGAATCTGGTATCTCATCGTATAATTGAAAGTTATAGTTCAAAAACTTACCTGTGGATTCTTGAGTTAAAATGAGGCCGAGTGTTTGGGGACGTTCGAATTGGAAGGGAAGAAGAAGTGAGTTTATAGGACAGGTTGGATCGCGGATGGATTTAAGGCTCGAAGTTGGAAAGTTTGGTTTCGTGGATTGAAAACGAGGCTTCGGTGCAAAGGCAGATGTCGAGAAAATGAAATAAGTGAGAGTGAAGGGATGGAAGGTTGATATATATATATATATATATATATATATATATGTGGACGAGGGTTCGGCCCAAGCCCTTGGCACATAATGTAGAGAGAGGGATCAGCATGAAAGCTCGTCGATCCCTGTTAGCATGGACCCAAAAAAAGGGTCGGCATACATATATGCTGACCCCCACAAAAGCTTTAATAAAAAAAGAAGAGAAGAAAGAGATAGAGGGATCGTCTAAACGTATGCCGATCCCAACAAAAAAAAAGAAAAAAAAAAGAAAGAATGAATGATAGGGATTGGCTATAGGTATGTTCGCAAATAAATATAAGCATAAAAATTATTGAAAGCATGTACATACAAAGTACTATGAAAATTGGCAATGACCAATGAGTGTTCGAACACGTCCGGGCGCTAACAACAAAAACGTGTATATGAACATACACGTGTATGACCCAAGTGTTCAATTTTTTAAATCGATAGAAATTGAAGCTGAAACCTAAAACCTTCTAGTTCGAGGCTGGACCAGATGACAAAAGCTTGTCAGTCTCCTAGAATCTGATTTATATATATCAGTTGACGGGATAAAGCAATAAATTTATATTACTGGAAATCGACCAAGTGTCAGGGCAATTAGTGAGGAATTCGACACCTTGGAAAAATGATTCGATGAAGGGATAACAATTATTCAGAAAGCTAGATGGATCTCATTCTCAACAATTCAAAGCATGTCATGTTAATCACAAGACCTACTTTAGGGGGCAAGTGTTACCCAGCATTCTAGTCCGGCTATATTGAACTGGCTGCACGAGTTAAATCCTACTGCCATTAAGGCCGTTGATTCTAGAATGATTATTGTGGGGACTGAAAGTCAAGTACAGATGATTATATGAGTCAGAATTGAATGGATTTAATGGATGTACGATGTAGGATGCTCAAAGCATGGAATACGACTCTACGAATGGAAGGGTTCGGCATAGCATGACACATTTGGATGGATCGGCATACTTGATCAAGAGGGATCAGTCAGCTTCACTGAAGAAGGATCTCCATCCATCAAAGATCAAGTGCATTCATGCATAGAACAATTAATATCTCAGGATCTACATGTCCAAATCCTAAGAAATTTGGAGGGCAAGGTTAATGGACCCTAAGGAACCTGCCCCAGGGATCACATGTCATAAGAATAACCTTCGAGGGATTGACATAAATCCCTATAAAGGGTTCGGCTGCAAGCAGTGCACAAGTGATATTAAGTCAAAGGTCGAGCAATTACTCAAGTTCCAGTGGTCCAAATGACATGAGAATTGAAGGACAAACATATTTTAGCATGGAGAAGCCATCATAGGGATAGCTGCCCAAAAATCGACCAATGAAAGGATCGGTACTGATCCCTCCTTATTGGGAATTAGGCCTAGCGATCCCTCTGGTGGGCCTATGTGGATTAAAAGGTCCTTTAGTCGATGTTTCAGAGAGATTGGTGAAAGTGTATATGGATCGATAATATAGTTAAACTACGACTAGCAAGTGCGGAATTACAAAAAAATAGTAAATAGCAGTAATAAAAATGACACCAGGGATTTTTATACTGGTTCGAACTTCCTGTTCTACCTCCAGTCCCAGACTCCTTCTGGAATTTCTCTAACAACCCTCACTTTACCTGGAGGAACAGGTATTACAACGCCTGAGCAACCGAACAGGACTTTTCCGCCTAAGCAACCGAATAGGACTTCAAATATAATAAATTGTTTCTTGACTTGTGTGTTCTTGAGTAACACGTATATAGTCAATGTAGTACACCCTTCCTATAATCTTCTTGATATGATGATTTGAATGTGCAAAGATAGAAAGTAGAGAGTTGAAAATCACTTGATACTATAACAATATAAGATCAGAATAGATAGAAAGAATTGGTAATTGAAATAGTGGATTTTCATCTCTATTTATTGTATTGAATAGTTTTAATTTAATAGTTGCAACTATTTGAAGAAGTGAAACTCTTGATGAAGAAGACAACTCTTCAGAATTTGATATTTCATGAAGAGATGCTTCAGTTCGTCAAGTTCAGATGTTTGAGAGAAAAGTGATAGATGTCTGACTAAGGTTAAACAACAAAAAATAGAAGAAACAGAAATCAGTCATTTTAGACGTCTGTTATTTAATTCAGACGTCTTTCTATGATGACAGACGTCTGTTTTTTAATTGACAGACGTTTATTTCATATAAAAATAGAAGTACTTTATACTGAGGGTTCAGACGTCTGTTATTTTATCTTTAGACGTCTGACATTAATGTCAGACGTCTGAATTAAGCTACAGACGTCTAAACCTGTACTGTTTTGTTCCTTCCTTTGTTCTTGCACTTCTGAACTTGAGATATTATATAATTTTGAAAATTCCTTTTTATATCTTTAAAAATATTTATTATTTTAAAACATGATTTTCAAAAGTATATTTGTGTGTGTGTGTTTTATCATCATATCAGAGATTGTACAAGAATATTTAACTTAGAAATAATAAAATTTGAGAACTTGATCTTTTGTTGATGATATGATAATAGCTTCTCTTTGTAGATTCTTGCAAGAATATTTGACATTATAGTATATAGGTTGAAATATATAGTTGTCGCATTAAAATCAAAGAATGCAGGTTTCAACAATTGGTGGTCATCTTCACCTATAAATACTTGCCTAATGGGTCATTCTAAGAATCTTTACGCTTCTTGTTACTTTAGACTCTATTGTAATCAAGTGTTTTCTATTTTCTATTGATGTACTCGGATTTATAAGTGATCAATAAAGGATAATCTTCAAAGTGGACGCAGGTATACAATGCCGAACCACTATAAATCTTTGTCTCTAATTATTGCTTTTTATTTGTTATTAGCTTAATCATTTCCTTGGTTAGATTTAAATTTTCTACACTTACTTCTCTACATAAATCTATTCATGGGTGTTTGTGACTAATTTGGTTACAAACAAGGGTACATTCAAAATTATCAATTTCTTAAGTTGCAGATTTCCATTAATCGAATCTAGATTAGAAAAATGGAATCATATTCACATAATCATTGTTAAATTCCATTTTAATTTAACAACATTCTCTATTCAATTTAAAGCAATTCCAGATCAGAATAGTATATACTAAAATTAATTGTATGCAAATTATCTAATTAAGAATGAACCCACTCACCTCAAACCAAAGCATTCCCTTTGAGATACATCTGGAATCCCCTCCACTCGCTAGATCTCTGCTTGATTTAATATTCTTCGATTTCTCTACTTTTATTTTAATTTAGTTTTTTGAAGAAATTTGAGATTTCAGGAGAAAGTTGATTTTATTTTTCAAAGGAGCAGAGTTTGGACGTACTGGTTGTAATTTTTGAACTAGGGTTTGCATCAGGGTTCTACTTATAGCAGTTCAAAGCAATATCGACCGTTGATAAACTTTTATTTAAATCCAGGCCATTGGCCTACCCAAACTATAGTTGCAAAACGTTGACTGGTCGACGGGTTGCCTTTAAGCGGTCGACCGCTATGGGTCGACCGATCAAGGTCAGGGTGTCGACCTGTAGGATTTTCTATTTTTAAAATAGTTACTTCCAAATTTGTTTATTTAATTACTTTCAATCTCTAAATTTAATACATCAATAACTTTCTCATATTAGCTCTGTTTCAAAATGTTACATATGAAAGTTATTCAGAAAATTGCTACGAGCACAATGGTGCAATTTTCATATTCATATTTGAACATTTGTGAAAATACCACTTTTACACTTGTTATATTAAATTTTCCGCTTAATTTTTGGTGTATTACATCCTCTCCCTTTAAAATGATTTCATCCACGAAATCTACAAGGACAGAAAAATGTAACTCATGCATAAAAAAAATCAATAACTACAACTATCTACTCATCCATCAGCCACTGACAATCATTGTCCTTAGTTAAGTCCCTAATGCAATATGTACATGCAGGCATGGAATGTTTATAAACCTATACTAGCGCAAAATTTATACGGTCACCTGATCTAGTCAACTTCCTGAAATGCAAGTGCTTGTACCATGTATCCAAATGTAGGCAACATCCTATGTAAATATACAAACTAGCAATTCTACAGGTATGCGCAACCATTTAATCCATATGCAACAACAATATGCATATAACTTAATAAAATGAAACAAGTGATGGTGTGTGTATGCTAATTCAAGAATATATTTGCATACGTGTGTAAGAATAAATAAATAAATACACTAGCATCCATCATCCATCATCCAAAACATGTCCTATTGACACATTCACAACTATTTCTAACATTCAATGATCCCTACTTATAAGACATACTAAGCTAGAACCTAACATATAAGTAGTCCATACTTATTCGACTAAAATGGAAATATACTAGAAAAGAGTTGCGGATAGGTAGCTCGAATCTTCTCCTTAGGCTCCCATGTACTCTTCGCCAGGTTGTCTCCCCACCAGACCTTAACAAGCTTGATAACATTATTGCGGAGTCACTTTGTACCATGCTTAAGAATACGAGTGGGTGCACGATGAACAAATGACTCGCTTTCTACTTCCACCTCCTCTAGCTGACTTGGCTCGACCACAACGACGATATCGTGTAGGTACTTCTGAAAATGTGACACATGGAAAACATCATGTACTCCCGCTAACTTCGTAGGAAGCTTCACCCTATAAGCTAACTTTCCAACTCTACCAGTAATCGAAAAAGACCCTACAAACCTCAGTGCTAGCTTTTTAAATTACCAAATCCCATAACATGCCTAAGCGGTGAGACCTTCACAAAAACCATGTCGCCCACTGCGAACTCTAACTTCATGCATCACCTATCAGCATAAGACTTATGCCTATCTTGTGCGGTTTACATCCTCATACGGATCAAGTCTACCTTCTCTGATGTTTGCCTCACCATATCCGATCCAAGAATAATCCTATCCATAGTGTCCCGCTAACAAGACGGTGATCAACAAGGACTCCCATATAACACCTCGAATGGTTCCATCCTAATACTTGCATGATAGCTGTTATTATAAGTAAATTCCACCAAGGGAAGGTGATCCTCCCAAGAGCCTCTAATATCCAAGATACATATCCAAAACAAGTCCCGAACACTCGATTCACTCTCTTCCTCTGTCCATCTGTTAGCGAGTGATAAGCGATATTCAAGCTCAACTCAGTGCCTAAAGCCTCATGTAGACTCCTCCAAAAACTCGTTGGTGAAAAGTGGTTCCTTGTCACTAACGATGCTCGAAGGGACTCCGTGTAACCTAATGATCTCTCTCATGTATAGTGTCGCCAAAGACGCAACAGTCCTTGTACTTTTAACCAGAATAAAATGAGCACATTTGGTCAGTCGGTCGACTATGACGCAAATACTCTCATTCCCTCTCCTACTCCTAGGTAGTCCATCGATGAAGTCCATAGAAATACTCTCCCACTTCCACTGAGGAATATCCAACAGTCGCAAAAATCCTCTCGGCATTGTTTACTTCGCATTTACCCTCTAACAAGTCATACATCGGGCCACATACTCTGCCACATGCTTCTTCATACCAGGCCAACAAAAGACTCTCTTCATGTCATAGTACATTTTATATCCACTGGGATGAATGGTCATCCTAGAACGATGAGACTCGACTGGTACCCTGTCAATCAAATCCATAATGAGAGGAACACATAACCTACCATCTCTCCATAACGATCTCTTTGAGTCAATGGCATAACGCCTCAAATGACTCGACTACTCACCTTTACTAACCCTCTCAATAATATCTAAGAGCTCCTTATCTTTCTTTTGACTTAACCCAATGCAGCCCATAAGTATAGGCCGCACATCCAAAGTTTCTAACAATCGCGAACTGATACCTGACGATGGTCAAAAATTGAATGTAGAAATAAAGTCCAAATGCTCTACTCTGAGATAACGGACTCAACACTGCATGCTGCCAACTCAAGGCATCGGCACAACATTGCCCTTTCCCAAAGTATATGATATATCAAAGTCATATGATGGTAAAAACTCCATCCACCTCTGCTGCCTTAAATTCAAATCCTTCTAGAAGAATAAATACTTCAAAGACTTATGATCCATATACAACTAAAACTACTCTCCTAAAAGATAGTGTCTCCATGACTTGAGTGCAAAGACAATTTTGGCCACTAACTCAAGATCATGGGTACTATAGTTTCTCTTATAGGCCTTCAATTACCGACTAGCATAGCTCACCACTTTCTCTTCTTGCATCAACACCGCGCCTAACCCTATCCTACAAGCATTGGTGTATATTGTGAATGCCCTTGTGCCATTGGGTAATACTAGAAAGGTGCACTAGTCAATGCCTCCTTCAGCTTAATAAAAGCATCTTCACACTTCGTGCCCCATGAGAAAACCAAATTCTTCTTGGTAAGATGGGTCAGAGGGACAGAGATTTTAGCGAAGTCTTTAATGAACTTCCTATAGTATCTCATCAAACCAAGGAAACTACTCACTTCCATGGCATTTTTCGACACATGCCAATCCTGTACTGCAAATACATAACTAGGATCGACCGCGGCTCACTTTCTGAGACAACGTGTCCCAAAAGGCGTACCTTCTTGGACCAAAAGTGACAGTTAGGAAACTTCACCTTCAACTTATGCTCAAGGAGTGTTTTGAGCACCTCTTCTAAATGCAGCCTGTGCTCCTCCTCGCTTTTCGAATAGTAATATGTAATCGAAAAATATCACCATGAACTTATTAAGCAACCCTCTAAAAACTCGACTGATCAAACCAACAAAGTATGCAAGTGCATTGGTCAGTCCAAAAGGGATAACTAACCACTCATACAGTCCGTCAGGTGTATGAAAAGCAGTCTTTTGAATACTACCCTTAGCTACACACAACTGATGGAATCCGATAGCCCAATTAAGCTTTGAGAACACCTTCGCTCCAACCAACTGATCAAAGAGATCGTCTATACGGGGCAATGGGTAACGATTCTTCTTCGTCAGCTTATTTAGCTCTAAATAAATGATGCAAATCATTAGAGAACCATCTGCCTTAGTGGTAAAGACAACTGGTGCTCTCCACTCTAAAATACTCCCCCAAACGAAGCCCTTCTCCAACAGCTCATTCACTGGCTTATTTAGTTTGCGTCTCTCCTTCAGAGCCATATGTCTCAAAGGTAAGGCAATAGGTCTAGTGTTCTCTATAAGATAAATTTGAAACTCGATCTCTCTTTGCAGTGGGAGACCAGTAACCTCGGAAAAGATATATGGATAGTTTCTAACTATAGGCATTGAATCTAACTCGGCATATGTAGGTCTAATAAATATAGGTAACTTAAGATAACCAAACCTTTGGGATTGCAATAAACTTCTAGACTGCGTCCACTACAAGTACCCAACTAATTCAATCTAGGGTCGCCCCATACATCGTCATCTAATTCACGTCCAAAATCAAACCAAACCCAGAAAATCCTAAGACAAAAGAACCACAATCGAACTCGACCCCCAAAATGAACAGTTTCAAACTCCTACATATCATAAACAAATAAGCCGACCCTCCCACAGGGTTTGATACAACTAAAAATTCTGCAACTATGCCAGTGTCTAATTGTAAATCATCCACAAGTCTACTCAAGATAAAAGACTATGATTCCCCTGTGTCAAATAAGGCACGAATAGGTAAATCGAATAAATTCAACACACATTCAGTTACAACCTTCTTCCCCTTGTCTGCAAATGGAGTTGCACTCGATCTAGAGACAGTTTCCGGTGCATGAGCTGAAACCACCTGGATAGAGATCTTCTGAGGTGTTGGACACTCCCGCCTCATGTGCCCATATTGATTACAATTGTTACATTAAATCTTCGAACAATCCATCTTGCACTCCCTTCCAAATGCTCCTTCTTACCGCACTTCCTACACTGCAAATATTGCTTTTTAATCTTTGACTTGGGTCCCATTTCGCCCTTGCATGGTTCTGCTGGGTTGTCTTTCCTCCTATCTTCATAGGCCCACTTTTCACTTTTTCCTTGGAAATGGTATTTAGCAAAGTCATTTCCACTCATCCCTTAAAAGTCGCACCCGTGGAAATATGACAAAGAGCCAAATCCTAATGGAGTTGATTCAGTCCCTTAGCAAACTTCAGAGCCTTCTTGAGAGGGGTATTGATCAGCTCCATTCCAAACCTAGTCAACTCATTGAACTGATTAACATACTCCTTCATAGACATCTCTCCTTACTGTAAAAGAATAAACTTCTCCAACTATACTCCCTCTTCAGCCTTGAACAGAAACTTCATCTCAAAATGTCTCTAAAACTTCCCTAAGTAATCTCCCCCTTATCAGTCTCAACAACTACCACATCCCATTAATTCATAGTTTCCTCTTGTAAATGCCAAATGGCAAGTTACCTCCTAACATCATCTCTAAGACCCATCAATCCAAAAATCCTCTCAAAAGTATAAATCCACATACGACTCAGTGCGAACATATAGCTTCCCTCATAGAATTGCAAAACCCTTACATAGCTTAGCAAAATCTACGATATGTGGGTGGGGGAAAATTGCACCTGGCGCTCGCTCCATGGGTTCTCTATTAGGATTAAGCCTGGCTTGTCCTTTTGCTTGCAAGTACTGAAGGAACCAAATCGAGACAATCACACCCGGAATCTCAATCGCATTTCCTGAGCCACAACAAGCTGGATTGCTCATCCTCTCTATTTGTGACTTCATGAATCTATTAGCAACTTATCCACATATAGTATTGGTATGAATAAGGGAAAGCATTACTCATACTATAATTACATATATAAAATTATTAAAAAGGTTATATATGTAAATATATAAATACTTTGGAAACCCATCTTGACAACCTTTTGAAAAACTTTTGGAAAACATTTGGATTTCAGATTTCAAATACACAGATAAAATCTAAGGCATGCTACACTTTCAGATTTCATAAAGGAAATGAGATGAATATAAATACTGAAAATAGTCATCTCAAAAAATATCCAAAAAATAATCTAAAAACAATACGTAGTCAAATCCACAATGTACATAAATGCATCACATTGTTTGATAAAATACTAAATACAACAAACAATATATGGAGAGTAATAGGAAATAAAAAGCAACTTTGATGCCAGGCATACCTCTCCAAGTACTATCACTGGGCCAATCGCTTGCTGCCCTTTCCTCCTATGGTGGGAAAACATAGAAAAGGAGGTCGGTCAAACAAAAGTCTTGTGAATGAGTTATGTCGTTAATATATGGTCATCGCATGCAATTGGCCTTAGTAATACTCTTCCTGAAACCTAGGATGTCCTACAAGTGTCTGTGAATTACTTGTTTCTTTACCTAAGGCGTTTAGCTCAATACACACCTACACTAACGACTTGTGTATGCTAATATTTAGCGTATAATAATTAATCGAACCTCAAGATAACTAATGATTGGCTAATAGCTCCTAGAACCATTCCACATAGATTTCCATACAAATTTCCAATCTTGGGACTATATTTTCCATACTACGACTATACATAACTATTCCAACATAGGTTTCACAGCAATTTCCACCATTGGACTACATTTTCCATACTACGACTACACTTATCCTATTTGCGCATTGAGTGAGAACTCGTAATACCAACTCGCCGAAGTGTCTCATCATTGCTGCTTCTGCTTCCACCTCTCAATGGTAACATAACGCCTCTTATTGCACTGCGCCGGTATCCATCAACAACACGGCAACACGTCGCATCACCGTGAATACCAAGGAACTCATGGTGGTGCTGGGCCGCACACTCCAGTGGCATCATCATCAATGTTGCACGTCTACTGTAGAACCTCTTATGAGTGCAATTTACGATAGAATTTTCATAGTCGAATATTGACCCTACTGGATAAATAACATCTACCCAGTCCTGCAACGTCCTAGTGTTGCCACATAGGGAACTAGGTTTCCTACTTATACTAACATCAACACACACACACACACACACACACACATGCCCCACTATTTTGTTTATAACTTAGGCCTCAGGCCGAGGTTCAAGCTGGCCCTAGTTTTCGATAATCGGTCGAACGCTTGCTTTTAGAGCGGTCAACCACTTGCTGTCAACCGGCTCCAGCAAATGGTCAATCGGTTGTCATTGTTTATTTTATTTATTTATTGAGTTCTATTTATTAATTACTGTCATTTCCAAACCCAATAGCTTGAATTATAATTTGTTATACAGTAATTTTTTATTTCAGTTACCCAAAATTGTGAATCTACGATGTGTAATTTTCAAAATCTTCTACTCAATTTCAGTTTGCCTTGAATCAATTTAACCTAGATTTAACATCAATAGGTTATATCAATTCTTATAAAATTTGACAAAAAGTTATATTCAAAATTACCAATTAATTAATTTGTAGATTTTCACTAATCAGACCCATATTAGAAGAAAGGAATCATATTCATATAATCATTGTTAAATTCCTATTTTAATCAGCATTCCCAATTCAATTTAAAACAATTCCAAATCAGAATATGGTAAAAATTAATTATATATAAATCATCTAATTAACAAATAACCCACTCTTCTCAAACTAAAGCTATTTCCTTTGAGATACTCCCGGAATCCCCATCACTCATTAAATCTTCACTTGATTTAATTTTCTTTAAATTCTCTACTTTTAATTTAATTTAATTTTTTGAAGAAATTTGTGATTCGAGGAGAAAGAGGATTTCAGTTTTCAAAGGAGCAGAGTTTGGATGTACTTGTTGTGGTTTGTGAATTAGAGTTTGCATCAGGGTTCTATCCATAGCAGTTCAAAGCAAAATCGACTTTTGATAAAATTTTATTTAAATCCGGGTTGTTGGTCCACCCAAACCATAGTTGCAAAACGTTGACCAATCAATTGGTTGCCTTTGAGTGATCGACTGCTAGGGATCGACCGGTCAAGGTCACGGTGTCGATCGGTGGGATTTTCTATTTTTAAAATATTTACTTCCAAATTTTTTTATTTAAATATTTTAGATCCTTAAATTCAAAATGTCGATAACTTTCTCATATTAGCTCTATTTTCAAAACGTTCTATAAGAAAATTATCGAGAAAACTGCTACGAATACAGTGGTGCAAGTTTCGTAGCCAAATTCAGATGTTTGTGAAAATTCTACTTTTACTCTTGTTATATTAAATTTTCCGCTTAAATTTTCAAGGTGTTATAATGACTTTGAGTTAACTACAGTTGACCATGATACTAAACTAATACAACCAAGGAGACGAATTCTATATTGAGTTGGGCTTTATCTTCTATGCTTCTACTTAGATGCAACTCAAAACATTTGATGGTCGTCATATCACGATTTAACTATAATCAAAGTGGAGTAACCACATAAAAGTTTCATAGTATTCTCAAGTTGAGAGAAGTGTGTAACATCGTCGCATTGAGATTTCCTGTTTGACTTAGTTGTTATTAACCAACTGGAAACTCTTGATCAAGTCATTTTATAATCATCCAATAATCATAAGTACATAAACCCATAACACTACTTAACATTTGGAGAGCGTTACGTACTATGGTCTTAGTGGATGTATCGATATCCTTTCACGAAACATCTTGATCAAGAATATTTAAAAAAAAAAGTTATTTCACATTATAATTAATTTATCATGATTTCAACTTTCGGCAATTATAATCACATAATGGCTTATTTAAGGTTTTTTTTATCCATATACTTTAAATTAATTACTCTATTATTTATATCACAATAAAAAATATATAAAAGAAAACCAACACCTTTATCACAAACAAAATTGATTACAGAGTTAGATAATTTACATTTGCCCCTAGAACATACCCCTAATTCATTCACGTTTATCTTCATTTAAACTATATTTATATCTTTGTATAAGTTACCTGAGCGTAACAAAACGTTCATATGGTAATTTTATCATGTTTATAATATTTTTCTCCTAACTAACTCATCTTCAGTACCATTGTTGCCTTTTCTTTATTATCGTTATGGTTATCTCTGTTGTGGGAAATTCTAACTCGAGACTACCCAAATCAAAACCTAAAGCATAACGGGAAAACGAGATCGTGGTAAGAAGTATAAAAATAACTAATCAAAATCTCAATCCCAATCTCAATCCAATCCAAGACCAATCTAAGACCAATCATAATCACCAAACAAGCAATATGATATAAAAGAAATAACGAAGAAATAAATCGCACACCGATTTATAGTGGTTCCACTAATGTCTTATTAGTGTACATCCACTTTGAGAGAGAGCCTTTATTAATATCAATGAGAAGAGTAAAAGAGATTGATTACAATGATTGGAATTCTAATAGAATTGATTTGTGGAGAAGAGAATTGAAGAAAATTAGGTTTAGATAAAACCCTAGTTAATGGAGGCTAAAATCCTTGCAGTCGCTTTTTAGTCGCTCACATATCTAAATCTAGAAAATAGCTTATATATGAGAGTAGAAAACCTAGGCAAAATTCCAGAATTGCCCCTGCGAATATCACAAATCTTCACGCCAAAACCCGGTCAAAATATAGGCAGAAAGTCGTTACAGACGTCTGTCACAAGTGATAGACGCCTGTCATAGGTCTAGGGAAAAAATTTCTGAAGCCACAGATGTCTGTCGTATAGTGACAGACGTCTGTCCATACTCTCGGGCTCCAAACCCTGTAGTCATAGACGTCACTATATGATAGACGTCTGTCCCCTGATGCTGGCCACAACACTCCCCTTTCATCGCCATATCTTCCTCCTCCGAGCTTCGATTTGCGAGCCGTTTTCTCTGTCACCAAGCTACTTCCGACCACTTCAATTTCTCCATATAGTGTCGCCAAAATTCAACACTCCACCTCGACACTATATCCATCTCCAACTCCAATTGTACCATACCATCATCAACAATCGATAACACCAACTATCACCACTTCAACCAAACATGAATGTTTTCCCAATGAGCTCTGGCAAAGCCACCGCCCATTGCACTCCATCAACGAGCTCAGTCAAAGCCCCCGCCCGCTAATGAAGTGTTGAAAACATCCAAATCCTAAACTGTCTCACCAAAGACTAAAACTCACCAAGAAGATAGAGCCGCAATCTCTTATCGATACTCTTTCTCATCCATAACCAAGCTCCTCCCTCAACCGTGCCACCCCATGGCACCTAGCACTTCAATAAGCGAATCAAGTTCGAGCATTGCTCGAATTTCCAACCGGCAATGCCTTAGTGAACATATCCGCCGCCCTATCCTTTATGTGCACTTTTCGAAGATATACTTGCTTATCCTCATCTATGGCTACTAGAAATGACTCTCTCACTTCAATATGCTTAGTCCGTGAGCTAAATGCCAAATTCTCCACTAAGTGAATAACACTCTGGCTATCACATCGAACAATGACACTATCATGCTCGTATCCCAAGTCACATAATAATCGCCTCAAATAAAGTGCCTCCTTTGGCGCGTCCACCATGGCTATCAACTCCACCTCCGTAGTAGATAAAGCAACTACTGTCTACAATCTCGATATTCCATCTTATGGCCGTACCACCAAGTGTGAAGACATATCCGGAAGTTGGTTTTCTTAGATCCCTATCACTGGCATAGTCCGAATCACAATAACCAACCAACTTGCAATCCATCCCCTTACTACCACCAAAAATAAGACCATGAGATGATGTACCTCTAAGGTATCTCAATATAAGCTTCACCGCTTCCCAATACGATTTTCCCGGATTAGCCATATACCGACTAACTATCCCGAAGACATTTGCAATATCTGGCCTTGTACACACCATAGCATACATTAGACTTCCAACCACACTAGCATATGGCACCTTTGCCATATAAGTCTTGTCTTTCTCCAAGGTAGTTGATCCCTTACTCGAAAGCTTCATATACAAAGGTAAAAGTTATTTAATGCCTTTGCATTATTCATACTAAACCAGAAAAGCACTTTCTATATGTACTCCTTTTGAGTCAATTTCAAGTCAAAACGCTTTCGATCCCTTTCTATTTCCATGCTTAATATCCTTCTTGCTTCTCCAAGATCCTTCATTTCGAAGTCCGATTTTAAACTCAGTTTTAACTTGTTGATTTCATTCTTATCCTTAGAAGCAATGAGCATGTCGTCCACATACAACCAACAATCATTTTTCAACTTTTTGAAATATACACAAGCATTCTTGATGCTTCTATTGAAACCATTTTCAAGCATAAAATGATCAAACCTCTTGTACCATTGTCTAGGAGATTGCTTTAAACCATATAGTGATTTCTTTAACTTGCAAACCAAATTTGAATTACCATCCATAAAAAACCTTTCGGTTACTCCATGTAGATATCTTCATCCAAGTCACCATGCAAAAAGGCGGTTTTCACATCAAGTTGCTCCAACTCCAAGTCATGAATAGCAACTATGGCAAGTAATATTTGGATAGAAGTATGGCGCACAACCGATGCGGATATCTCATCATTCTCCTTTCCCTTCCTCTGTGAAACCCCTTAGCCACTAGCCTAGCTTTGTACCTCCCATCGTCCATCACCTTGTATATCCATTTGCACCTAATAGCACGGTTTCCTTAAGGAAGTGGAACCAAATCCCAAATTTGATATTTCAACAATGATTGCATCTCTTCCTCTGTTGGGCGTGTTCTCACCCAGAAGAGCTCAAGAGCAAGAAGCTGATTCATTCACGCTCGCCTAAGTTCCATCTGGTATTCAAGACTGCCGAACCAACCCTATTCAAGACTGCCGAACCAACCCTCTTCGAGACTGCCGAACTAATCTTCCTCAAGGTTGCCGAACCAACCTCCTTCGAGACTGCCGAACTAATCTTCCTCAAGGTTTCCGAACCAACCTCCTTCAGACAATGCCGAACCAATCATCTCCAAGGTTGCCGAACCAACCTCCTTTAGACAATGCCGAACCAACTCTCTTCAAGGCTGCCGAACCAACCTCCTTCAGACAATGCCGAACCAACCTCCTACCACCGGACCAAACGCTACCGGACCAAGACGTGCCAGGCCAGATCACATCAGCCCAGGCCCACCAACAGCTATATACATCCAAGACCCCTGCTCCCAACCTCACTCTATAAATAGAGGGGCAGGGGTACAACAATGGGGACAAGTTTGAGAGCTCAAGCACGGAAGGAACTTTCAAACAAACAACTTTCTTTTACTTGTATCAAAGCTTTGTACTTGTAATCAAAAGAAGAGAAGAGAAATAACATACAAAGTGGACGTAGGCACATTCTGGCTGAACCACTATAAATTTGCGTGTCTTTTTACAGTTTAGCCTCTGCTTTTCATATATTTGCATAAATCACTCAAATCGCTAAGAACAACATAAGATCTACTAAATCATACAACTTTGAGGTGTTTGTCCATTTTTTGTGCAAACATTTTTGGTGCTTTCATTGAGAGCTAGAAGCTCGAAGCTTCAGCTTCATCCGCTTAACAAGTTTTCCTAACAGCATCGTCCGCCACTTGGAAAACATGCCTCCCAAACAGAGAAAAGATGTTAACAAAGGAAAAAACATCGCATCCAGCAGTCTTCCAGATCCAGCTGTCACGAATCAAGTAAATCGTCCTCCTCCAGCAACAGTAACAAATGAAGAACAGGCCAACCCAACCACTCCTGCCACAGAACAGCCTGCAGCAATTACTAGGGCAGATTTGGACAGAGTTGTGGTTGAAGTAACTAACCGCTTCACGTCCTAGCAGGAAGCCTTGGTGGACCATCTCATGTCACGCTTAAGGGACGCTGAAGAATCCAACCGCAACACTGAATCATGGGGCGAGTCCCAGTCTGGAGGATCTCAGAGACAACAAAGATCTTCCTTCTTCGAAGGAGCTAACGACAGAAGTAGCCATGGTAGGAGCCGAGACCGAGCACAGCCCGAAGTTAGGCCTGAGGAAACGTTTGGTACCGAACCCAACGGGGGAGGTACCGGGCGAAGGTCAACTATAGCTGAGCCTGTCATGCTGCCTAACCACAGAAACGCCAGTGAACGGGGCCGAGCTAGAGTCCAGCCCGAAGTTGGACCCGAGGAAGTGCTTAGATCAGAACCCAGTAGGGGGAGATCTAGGCAAGGGCCAACTGTAGCTGACCCGAGCATGCTCCCAGAAGATCAAAGGCAGCCATTGGAAAATATGAGGAATGATAGACGATACCATCCCTACAGGTCATCTGGACGGAATCAATCCCACAGAACAGAACCAAACTCATTTCTATCTGCTCCAAGTTCTGATGAAAGGATGGCACGCTTATTCAGAGAATGTGTCCAACGGGAGCAAAGAGATCGAGGGATATGCGCTAGGGTAACCAGCCCTTTCGCCCGTAATATCAAAATTGCTATCACCCCCCGAGAATGGAAGATGCCAACAATGGAACCCTACAAAGGAACCTCCAATCCCGTTGTACACTTACAGAGGTACACGCAGCATATGCTCATGAGTGGAGCGACAGAGGGAGTACTGTGCAAATGCTTTCCGCTCTTCTTAGCAGATCTTGCTACCTCCTGGTTCTGTCATCTACCCCAGGGATCCATCAGCTCGTGGGAAATGTTGAAAGAAAAATTTATCAGTCAGTTCCGCATTCATGTGGAGCAACCTAAGGACGCTTATTCCTTATCCAGCGTCAAACAGAAACCTGGAGAAAAGCTGCAGCAATACCTAACCAGATTCAACGCCGCAGCAGCCGCAGTCCAAGATGCCGATGAGAAGCTTATCCTAATGGCCCTCTGCAGTGGTGTGCATCCGGACACTAAATTTGCTAGAAGGTTGACAAAAGAAAAACCCGCTACTTTACCCGATTTCTTCCATGAAGCCGGGAAATACATGAGGCTTGAGGATGCTGCCGTTGAGGGGCAGTCAGGATAGCAGAATAAGACAACCCATGGCAACGCCCCTGCTGTGGCAAGGGACGTTCGAAGAAATGATTCCAGAGACAATGCTGGGGGCAAAAAGGGTGAAAAGCGCCTATATCGGCCAGGACCAAGATTCGACACTTACACTCCTTTGAACGAGACCGTCGAAAATATCTTCCTTGCCACCCAAGGCGAAGTTAGATACAAACGCCCACCATACAAGAAGGAATCAGATAACGCGCAGAAGTCTGGAAAGTTCTACCGCTTCCACGAATCTCACGGGCATGATACCAACGAATGCCATCATCTCCGAGATCTGATTGAGGAACACATCAGAAGAAAGAAGCTGGAACGTTATGTAAAAGGTCAGGACAGGACCCCAGCTCCTGCCAATGAAAACCCAAGGCTACCCTCACCAGGGGCCGACAGAGGAAACCGCAACGCTAGCAGCTCTAGTCAAGAAAAGATAGTGGTCCATACCATCTCAGGAGGGCTACACATTGCAGACAGAAGCTGGAAGGAGATGGAAAGGTACGGAAAGTCGCTTAGAGACAATAAAGACTATGTCAATTCGGTTATAGAAGAACGCCACCCGAAGCGGAAAGAAAGTGACGACATCACATTCGGTAAGCGTGACCTAGAAGGAAGACAGTACCCTCACATAGATCTCATGGTTATCTCTGCCCGACTCGGTCCCGCCGAGGTTTACCGAATCCTGGTAGATACTGGAAGCTCAGTAAACATCCTGTTCAAACACGCATTCGACAAAATGTAGCTATCAATGAAGGATGTATCTCCCTGCTATAAACCACTACACGGTTTCACTGGAGATGCGAAGATGCCTCTCGGACAACTGGACCTCTTTGTCGAGATTGGAAGCCATCCCCGCTCCGTTGTACGGAAACAGACATTTGTGCTAATAGAAAACCGTTCGGCCTACAACGCTTTCTTAGGAAGGCCAGCTTTGTCTGATTTCCAAATCGTCCTAGCCCCATGGTGCCTAAAGATGAAATTTCCAACGGACAATGGAGTAGGGGAAGTAGAAGGAGACCAGGACGTTGCTCGAGACTGCTATGTGACTGAACTTCGCAACAACCACAAGAAGGATAAAGGGAAGGGTGTAGAGATTGCCATCTGCACAAAAAGTCTGGAAGCATAGCAACTAAAGAAAGCCCCTCCTCTTCGATATACCAGCGACCCTTTCAATGAATTAGACCCTAGGGACAAAGAGGAGGAGGCCACCGCTGAGCCTGCAGAGGCTATGGAGTTTATATCTGTAGACAAGCACGACTCAAGTAAACTATTGAAAATTGGGTCCCAACTAGAAGCCGAATTGAAGGAACAACTCATCGATTTTCTCCGCCACAACTTGGATGTATTCGCTTGGTCACACGCTGACATGACCGGGATCTCCCCCGACATAGCATGCCACGTATTAAACATTGATCCTACCAAGGCGCTTGTAAAACAAAAAAAGAGAAGTATGGGGGCAGAGTGATCAGTAGCCCTCGATGAAGAAGTAAAGAATCTACTCGCCAATGACTTCATACGAGAAGCTGTTTACCCGGAATGGATCGCCAACCCGGTACTGGTAAAGAAGGCTAATGGGAAGTGGCGGACCTGCATCGACTTCTCCAACCTAAACGACGCCTGCCCAAAGGATTGCTTCCCACTTCCCAGAATCGACCAACTTGTAGACAGCACAGCCGGGCACGAGCTCCTATCTTTTATGGACGCATACTCAGGATATAACCAAATTCCTATGCATGCTCCCGACCAAGACCACACTAGTTTCATCACCGACCGGGGTTTGTACTGCTATAAGGTAATGCCTTTCGGACTTAAAAATGCAGGAGCCACCTACCAGCGCCTTGTCAACAAGATGTTTGCGGGGCTAATAGGACAAACTATGGAAGTATATGTGGACGACATGCTGGTGAAATCACGGAAAGCCAAAGATCACGTAAGCCACCTAGGCGAAATGTTCCAGGTACTTCGACAGTATGGAATGAAGTTGAATCCACTAAAGTGCTCCTTCGGAGTATCATCGGGAAAATTCTTAGGGTTCATCGTCCATGCCCGAGGGATTGAAGCAAACCTTGAACAAGTCCGAGCGCTAAGGGATATCAAGATACCTTCCACCCGAAAGGAAATGCAAAGCCTAAATGGAAAAGTGGCCGCCCTAAGCCGATTCATCTCCAAGGCAACGGACAAGTGTGTTCCCTTTTTCGAAGCTCTAAAGAAAGATAAAGGAAAGTTCGAATGGACGGATGAATGCTTAACCGCTTTCCTTAACCTAATCGAACACCTCCAGAAACCACCGGTACTCTCGACTCCAAGCGAAGGCGAAGAATTATATCTATACCTTGCTGTGTCATCTCACGCTCTAAGCGCTGCCTTGGTAAGGGAAGACAACCGCACGCAACGACCAGTTTACTTCGTCAGCAAAAGGTTTACTGGGGCAGAAGTCAGATATCCTAAACTTGAGAAGTTAGCATACTGTTTACTAATCACATCACGGAAATTGCGTCACTACTTCCAGTCCCATTTCATCAAAGTTCTGACCGATCAACCGCTGAGGCAGGTACTCCATCGTCCCGACACTTCTGGGCGATTACTTAAATGGTGCATTGAACCGAGTCAGTATGATATCACCTATCACCCTCGCACCGCCATCAAGGGACAGGCCATGGCTGATTTCATTGCAGAGTTCACTACCAACGAAGATCAGGAGCAATTGGAAATAACAGAAGATATCAAGTGGAATCTCTTTGTGGATGGTGCATCAAACGAACAAGGCTCGGGGGCAGGTGTGGTAATAATCACTCCCAGGGGAAACAAACTGCACTATGCTATAAGGTTGGAGTTCGCTGCCACCAACAACGATGCAGAATATGAAGCAGTGATAGCTGGACTAGAAATTGCCATAGAAATCGGGGCCAATTCTTTGTGTCTCCACAGCGATTCTCAACTTATTGTTAATCAAATACTAGGAGAATTCCAAGCTCGAGAAGAACGACTCATAGCATATCTAAAGAAGACCAAGTTACTTCTCAGCCGATTGGACCACTACTTAGTCAAACATATCCCTCGGGAGGAGAACCGAGAGGCCGACGAATTAGCAAAGCAAGCAAGTGTGAGAGACATCACCATCTTCGGGGCAGTAACCATCTCAAAGCAACTGGCCCCAAGTTTTAATCAAATAAATCTGATAGTTGCAACCGAAGAAGCAACTTGGATGACTCCCATCCGAGACTACCTACAAAGTGGCACTCTACCCAACGGGCGTAACGAAGTCAAGAAAATCTTGAGGAAAGCATCCCGCTACACAATACAGGAAGACATCCTCTATCGGCGCGGATTCTCTAACCCGTTATTAAGGTGTGTCGCCGGGAGAGAAGCCAAGGAAATCTTATCCAACATCCATCAGGGGAGCTGCGGAGATCACACTGGAGGGCAAACATTAGCAAAAAAGATACTACGATATGGATATTTCTGGCCCACCTTAAGCAAGGATGCCTTAGATTTCGTCAAGAAGTGTGACAGATGCCAGAAATTTGCTAAGATTCCACGGCTACCAACAACTGAGATTACTCAAATGACCAGCCCTTGGCCCTTCGCAATATGGGGAATTGACTTAATCGGCGAGCTACCGATGGGCCGAGGCGGGGCCAAATATGCTATAGTGGAAGTTGATTATTTCACCAAATGGGTGGAAGCGGAACCTCTGAATAAAGTATCTTCAGCAAAAGTTATTAACTTCTTAATCAAAAATGTTCTATGCAGGTACGGAGTCCCACTCAAAATCATATCAGACAATGGACTTCAGTTTGACAGCGAGGAATTCGCCAACTGGTGCCAAGAACACGGAATTCATAAAAGCTTCTCATCCATAGCATATCCCCAGGCAAACGGACAAGTCGAAGCAGTCAACAAAATTCTGAAAACTCTGATAAAAAAGAAGCTCGAAAAGTCAAAGGGCGCTTGGGTGGATGAACTCCCTACGGCGCTGTGGGCCTACCGCACATCTTTCAGAACATCAACGGGGCACACTCCTTTCTCTTTGGCATACGGATCGGAGGCTATGCTCCCAGTTGAAACCATTGTGCCTTCCCACCGTAGGATCCACTATAACCCGGAAGAGAATGAAGAGCTCCTCCACATGTCTTTGGATCTAGTTAAGGAGAGAAGAAATGATGCAGTCCTTAAAACAGCAGCCCACAAGCAGAAAGTGGCAGCGCAATACAACTCCAAAGTCAAGCATCATACCTTACAAGAAGGGGATCTTGTCCTCAAGCGAATCTTCCCTCGCCCCGGAGCACTAGACCCAATCTGGGATGGACCATATGTAATTCATAAAGATCTCCACAACGGAGCTTATATTTTGTCAACAGTGGACGGAGAGGTGTTCCAGAGGGCATGGAACATCCAGCACCTCCGTCGATACTTTTCTTAACTTGTACTGCCCATATGAAGTGAATTAGCAAAGAGAATCAGTGGACGTAGGCCTTTTCATGCCGAACCACTTTAAAAAACTTTGTCTCTTTTTTAAACTTGTTCCTTTATATCTTGGCTACTTGTTAACTTTATCCTTTTCTGTTGAACAAAATCCTACCCGTATAGCATCTCCACTCAAAGCACTCCACGGCGAAACTTCGCCTAGGCAAAACCTAACAGGTACTATGCGAATCTATGCCCTCGCCAATGAGACACTTTTGCTCCAGCATCCCTCTGCTGCGGGTTAACTCATTGCTCGCGACGGCCCTTAAAGCCAACTGTAATGAGCCAATTATAAGCCACCGAGAAGGCCGACTATAGCCGAGGCAGCTCATTACGACGTTAGGCTCGCCGGCAACTGTGAACCGACTATAAGCCCCAACATAAGGTGTGGCCAGCCAGGGGCAGTTCACAGTTGACGATCGGCACCCACGCTAGCCGGCCACAGTAAATCAAATAATACCCACGATTACGGGCCATAATGGCCCGGGTAGTTACTGTGCGCGATCTCGGCTCCGATGTGTCTTAGGTGCGGCTGTGGTAAAAAAGAATTAACTCCCCGCGGAGGCGTAAGATGGGTGACAAATGTCTCCAAGACCCACAGCTAGGGAAAGTGATTACAAAACCCGTTTGCCACGAACCTAAGCACATCGAAGGCCTTCCGTGATTGGAAGTTTTACTATTTCACATATTTCAATTTTACTTAAAAAGCTTTCCTCCTATCCTCTATAACAATCCATAAAGTACAGGATACAGAGTAGGAGATACTCGAATGGCGGGGCATTCAACTGCTTTCCATTCTCGGTCATACAAGATATTCGAAACTGCCATCTACAAACAGAACATGAAAGGCGGTATTTTCTTCCTTTATGTGCAAATGCATGACTATAATTTGTTCACACCACACACTAACATTGCAAGTCATTGAATTATGTCTTAAACCAGAACCCGACATCAAACACAATTTAATTACAAGAATATACATAGCTATATTTCTCATACGACATGCCAAAATAACAGCAAGCGTTCAAAAGACGACAAAATCAGCTTAAGTTAAAGAATTACACGTCAAAAATAAGACTATTTATTACAAGTGGCAAAATATTACAACCGAAAGGCTACTTTACTATTTTTCGACTAACATATACAACACTGTCAAATCCACAAAAAGAGTTTTTCCAGGTATAATCAAGGGGCCGGCTGCAGTGGAGCTTTATCCTTGTCCTGTTGACCCCCTGTCCAGTCAGAAAAAGGATTCATCAGCAATAAGCAACCAAGTTGATGGAGAAACTAAAAAGGGAGACTTACCAGCGCCTGCTTCCTGACTATCCTGATCGTCATCCTCTACCTGCACGCCTGCCTCCTCAGCGGCAAGCAACCGCATACCTTCCTTCACCGCCACCTTCTCCTCCTTGGCAAACTGAGCAGTGACCGCATCCATGCTGAAGACCACGCCACCATCTTTATCCGCGTCGGCCTTAGCCTCCTCCAAAGCCCGAAGATAGATCTTAGCCATGACCCTAGGATAATCATCCATCCAAGATAGGTTGCCCTGCTTCCAAGTTCGGAAGTACATGTCCTGAAGCATTTCATCCATCATCCCCTCATTCTCCTCAAACTCCCTCATCCGGGCCTCGGTAGCCGACAACCTTCCAACAGCAGCTTCTCTCTCCAAACGGTATCTCGAGCAGTCAGCCTGAAGGGATTTCCGCATCGCCTCCATCTCCTCCTTCAGCCTAACCTGAGCAAGCTCTGCGGCTTCAAGCTTCCCCGACAGCTCCTCTACCCGCTCAAGATCCGCCCTCCGAACCTCATCCACTGTCGAGATGGCCATATTTATCTGTTCCTTGCAGGCGGCCTCCATCTTCCGCAGTTCCGCCTTACTAGCCTCCTCCATAGCTTTCCTCAATCGCCCGGAGGCAGCCTCATGCTGAGAAATCTGAATGGCCTGGTCAGCGAGCTGTTTGGCCTGGTCCGAAACCATCAATCTTAGTCGGATGTTGGCACTCCCAATCTCCTCTCCAGCCTTAACCAGCCGGGCATGATGCCCCATCAGCTTCCTAGTCTCCTCTGCCACCCGATCAATACTAGCCTTGGCCTCGTCTCCCATGGTAACTATCCGAGTGGTAAGTAGATCAAGATCTAAGGACTTAGCCTCATCAAGCGCCCGTACCATGGGATTGCGGGGAAGAAGGTGCTCACCAGTAACCTCGTCAAAGGTAATATCGTGGGAACTTGGATCCAGATCGGGATGACCAGCAAATGGATTACGAGCCAAGTCAGGACGGTCGATATGAGTAACAGAAGGGTTTCCGGACGGGTGCGGAGAAGGTGCAAACACGCTGTCCTCCTCCGTGATATCACGAAGAGGCTGGGCTGGGAGCTGAGGACCGGGCGAAGGTTCGGATAAAGGACGACTCCTCTTTCTCTGCTGAATACCCTCTTCGATAACCCCGAAAAGAGGACGGTAGCTGACTACATCCCCGGAGCGGTGGGTCGAAGGCTTCGGCTTGACAGAAGTTTTGGAAAGCTTGTACTGTTCAAGCCTGTGCTGAAGATCTGAGGCCTTGGCCGTTTTACATGCTCCTGATATGAAGGAGAAGTGTCACAAGCATATATTGATCTATAATTCAAGAAAACACGGCAAATTAAAAGGTAATAAGAAAGGAAACACATCTGTGGTTGTACAAACCCTGGGGAGGAGTAGGATACTGCAATAAGTCTTGGATTTCATTCCAGGACGGGAGCGGGTCATAAAATATTCCTAAGCCCCTATCATAAATGGAGCCCGCAGGAATCAAAAGTTCACCCTGAGTCGTCGGAGCCACCTTGGCTGGAATAGTCTGAGGAGGCTCGCTTGCGCCAGTTCCAGCCTTGTCAGCTTTCCCAGTTTTCTCTACCAAAGCCGGATCTTCGTCCAGCCCCTCGAAAGCCTGGTGGAACGCATCATCCGTCCACTCCTGAATCTCACCCGCTTGCCCAGGAAGCAAGGCCCCGATGCCATCGCCACCTTTATCACCTTCCCGACCATCTCCACCCTCACCTCTTTCCTCCTCTATGTCTTCCTCCTCCTGGGTAAGTGGACAATTGCTGGGGGAGGGACCGTCCGACTTCTTGAGTTTCTTACCTCCGACGGCTGGAGGTTTTGTGAAAGGTTTCCTCTTGCTACTCTCTACCGTAGCACCTCCCTTAGTCTGAGCAGCCACCCTCTCCTCCGCCGTTTCCCTCAGCTTGACTACTGACTGTTGTGGAAGGATTAAGTTATACTCCAGGAGGGTCGCATTTCTGATTAGGAAGGCAGATGATCTATACTTCCCAAGAATAGCTTCTATCTCAGCCGCCGTCTGAACCAGGCGGTCAGTCTCCACAATCGCAAAGCCACCTATCGCTAGCAAAAAATGAGAAAGTATTAGAAGAAGCATCGCAATCGGAATGGAAATTATAAGTAAAAGCATCAACTTACATCCAAAAGTAAAGCGCCGAATTGAAACGGAGTCGTCCCTGACAAAGAACCACTCCTTCTTGAACATGCTGAATTTAGAATACAGATCCAAGACCGGCTTGAAGGTCACGGCTGACTCCAAACTAATGTATGGGGACCCCTTCTTATAGCCCCTCAGATTATACAAGTACCGGATCTCCCGGTTGGAAGGAGCACGACCATACTTCCTCTGGAAAATGACGAAGAGGCTCACCAGTATAGCATAGGAGTTGGGTTGAAGCTGGAATGGGGCCACCTTTAGATATGTGAGGAAGCTGGCTATCCAAGCGTTAAGAGGAGGAATGGCACCACACATGCAGTGGTATCTGCTGTAGGCAAAGTACCCTTCAGGAGGGTCATACGGCATAACTTCTCTCCCTGGCAACAGCAAGTGCGCCCTATCAATTCCGAAAGATCGGGAGATGACAACAAGCTGCTCCTCCTTGAGGGTGCTAGGAAAGCAATCGGGCGGGGAGTTCAAAAGCTCCTGAGGGCCATACCCGTTCACTAGTGATCTCGGGGCAGATCCGTGACGTTCCGGAGTCGGCTGAGCTGGGGGCACGGCAGAGGAACCTCCTTCGCCCCTGGATTTCTTTTTGTCTGATCGAGTTTCTGCTTTGCGAGACATTATCTGCAACATAGGAAAGACAGGTTGTTAGAACAAAGGATATAAACAGGCAAAATTTTCAAGGTCATTCGGCATTCACATCACTCAAGTTCGTTCGGCATTCACGTGCGCAAGGTCATTCGGCATTCACATCACTCAAGTTCGTTCGGCCTTCATATACGCAAGTTCATTCGGCATTTCACATACGCAAGTTCATTCGGCATTCACTCAAGTTCATTCGGCGAATGGAAGTCGAATACCTGATTCGGCAGTAGGATAAAAACTGATTCGGTTGTTTGAATTTGTCTCGTTCGGTAGAAGGTACCAAAGCCCGAGGCCCTTATTTATAGGCAAGCGTAGATGACCGGACCGGTCGAAAAAAAACAAAACAAAACAAAGCACGACACATGCCGACATATGCCCCACTTTGGGGGGCAAATGTTGGGCGTGTTCTCACCCAGAAGAGCTCAAGAGCAAGAAGCTGATTCATTCACGCTCGCCTAAGTTCCATCCGGTATTCAAGAATGCCGAACCAACCCTATTCAAGACTGCTGAACCAACCCTCTTCGAGACTGCCGAACTAATCTTCCTCAAGGTTGCCGAACCAACCTCCTTCGAGACTGCCGAACTAATCTTCCTCAAGGTTTCCGAACCAACCTCCTTCGAGACTGCCGAACTAATCTTCCTCAAGGTTGCCGAACCAACCTCCTTCAGACAATGCCGAACCAATCATCTCCAAGGTTGCCGAAACAACCTCCTTTAGACAATGCCGAACCAACTCTCTTCAAGGCTGCCGAACCAACCTCCTTCAGACAATGCCGAACCAACCTCCTACCACCGGACCAAACGCTACCGGACCAAGACATGCCAGGCCAGATCACATCAGCCCAGGCCCACCAGCAGCTATATACATCCAAGACCCCTGCTCCCAACCTCACTCTATAAATAGAAGGGCAGGGGTACAACAATGGGGACAAGTTTGAGAGCTCAAGCACGGAAGGAACTTTCAAACAAACAACTTTCTTTTACTTGTATCAAAGCTTTGTACTTGTAATCAAAAGAAGAGAAGAGAAATAACATATAAAGTGGACGTAGGCACATTCTGGCTGAACCACTATAAATTTGCGTGTCTTTTTACAGTTTAGCCCCTGCTTTTCATATATTTGCATAAATCACTCAAATCGCTAAGAACAACATAAGATCTACTAAATCATACAACTTTGAGGTGTTTGTCCATTTTTTGTGCAAACATCCTCCATGGTACAAATCTACTCGAGTTATCACTCGACTCCATGACGTCATCAAGGTCCATCGGCTCATCTTGGACTACATGAAGAGCATAGTCCAAATTATCACAAAAGCTAAGATAGTTCCAATCACCATATCTTTCGGGTGGCCTTGTAACACAACGACCAACCTGAGTAGCAATACTATCACCCAAACTCCTTTCGGCTCCACCTTGAACCGAATCCTCTCTAGAATCATACACATCGCTAACACTACTAGAAGAACCCTATGGACTATCTAATGTCACATCAATCGCTTCCTCCATGCAAGTATCTCCAATTACTCTACTCTCTCTACTCCTTGGACAAAATGTGGAAATAACTTCCTTCTTCTTTGATTCACCATGAACCAAATCCGGAACATCCGATGAGCTCTTATTCTCCTTGAACAAAGCTGACTCGTCAAAAGTAATATGACGATAATTCACAACCTTCTTCATTTCTGGATTTCATATCCGATAGCCTTTTACTCCATTTGTATAACCAAACAAAATCCTCTTTAAAGCTCTAGGTTCAAGCTTATCATTTCCCGGATCATGCATATAAAGCGGACTACCAAACACACGAAGATAACTCGAGTCAATGCTCTTTCCTTTCCACACTTCCTCCGGAATTTTGTTACCAATAGCCGAGCATGGAATTCGATTAATAATATGCACCGCGGTTGACAAAGCTTCGGCCCAAAATCCCTTAGACAAACCTGATGTCAATCTCAAGCATCGAGCTTTCTCAAGTAGAGTACGGTTCATCCTCTCCGCAACACCATTCGACTACGGATCTCCCAGTGTAGTAAAATGCCTCCGAATACCATGATGCTTGCAAAACTCCAAGAATTCTCTGGAAACATACTATCTGCCATTGTCGGATCTTAGAATCTTCAAAGACTTGCCACTCTCATTCTCAACAAGAGCTTTCCATGCTTTGAACTTTGCAAATGCCTCCGACTTGGTCTTCATTACATACACCTATACCTTTCGAGAAAAATCATCTATGAAAGAAATATAATAGCAAGCTCCTTCCAAAGAAGCTATCGGTGCCGGTCCCCAAACATCCATGTGAACATACTCAAGAACCCTTCTCGAATCATGTTTTCCCTCACCGAATGAAACTTTAGTTTGCTTCCCCATGACACATTCTTCGCAAAACTATAGTTTGTTGAAACTCTCTCCATCGATCATCTTCCTCTTTCGAAGAATATCCAAACTCCTCTCCAAGACATGACCTAACCTCAAATGCCACAACCTAGTCGCATACAAGCCACGAGAACTATCAACTCCCACACAAGTTTCACTTCTATAGTCACACCTTGAAGCAAATAAACACCATGAGTCCTAGCACCTTTCATCACCACAAGCGCACCCTTCGAAACTCGCAAGCTATCACTCTCAATAGTGATCTTACAACCTAAAGAATCCAGTTGCCCCAAAGAGATAAGAGACTTTTGAAGTCCCAGAACATAGCGCACATTAGCGAGAGTACGAACCACTCCGTCAAACATCCGATTTTGCACGGAATCAACGCCTTTTGACTTACAAATAACACCATTTCCCATAATAATTGAATTTCCTTCTTTGTCAATTTAAGAAGAAAAGCAATTCATATTCAGCGTCATATGATAAGACGCCCCCGAGTCGAGCACTCATTCACTACCCAAAACATCTGATTCTACCACCGACAACACATCTACGTCTTCCTCACCAACTCCACTCTCCACCGCTATGGCTGAAGATGCTACTTCCTTCTTTGCCTTCTCCTTGTCCGGACACTCATTCTTCCAATGACCAGGCTTCTTACAAATATAGCATTTGCCCTTTCTTTCCTTTGACTTTCCTCTCCAACTGGAGTTCCTAGATTTAGAATGCCCACGATTCTCCTTCCTCGGATTTCTCTCCTTCTCCATAAAAAATCATGACCACTACTAGCACCACTACTTCCATCACCCAGCTCCTTCATTTGATCCTGCAACTTCTCGCTAAGAAGACCCGCTTTGACATCATCTAGAGTCAAAGTATCCTGGCTATAGATCAAACTATTTGAGAAACCCTTATAACGGTCCGGTAATGAACATAATAATATCATCGTCTTTTACTCTTCTTCAATCTTCCAATTTACCGCCTTCGTCTTCATTAGCAAATCATCAAAAGTATTCAAGTGCGTCTTTAGCGAAGTACCTTCCTTCATCTTATAGGTGAAGAACGTTTGCAACAAGATCAAACGATTAGTTAGTGACTTCTTCATATACAACTCCTCCAGCTTGTCCCAAATTTCCTTAGTGGTAGTCTCACCACTAATTTCAGAGATAACATTCTCCCCCATAACAAGTTGAAGTGTAGTGAATGCCCACTCTTCCCTTTCCTCTCTCTCAACATCCGAGATGTCTGCCAACAACAAATGTGTGTCAAACACTACCCGATGCACCCGATTCCTCCTTAGAACCGCTTTTATCTTTCATTGCCACTTTTCAAAATCATTATCGCCATTCCACTTGTCTATAACCAATTGTGATCCCGAAGCCGCATACGATCCATGTACATAAGGCGCTACACCACTTGGACTAACCATTGAGGAACTACTTGAGGTATTATTTGATCCTCGCATTTCTACAACCACCTACCAACACCAAAGCTCTGATACCAAATGTTGTAGGAAATTCTAACTCGAGAACACTCAAATCAAAACACCAAAGCATAGCGGAAAAACGAGATCATGGTAAGAAGTGTAAAAATAAACAATCAATATCTCAATCTCAATCCAATCCAAAATCATGCACAATCACCAAACAAGCAATATAATATAAAAGCAATATAATATAAAAGCAATAACAAAGAAATAAATCACACAGCGATTTATAGTGGTTCCACTAACGCCTTGTTAGTGTACATCCACTTTGAGAGAGAGCCTTTATTAATACTAATGAGAAGAGGACACGAGATTGATTACAATGATCAAAATTCTAATAGAATTGATTTACGGAGAAGAGAATTGAAGAAAATTAGGTTTAAATAAAACCCTAATTAATGGAGGCCAAAATCCTTGTAGTCGCTTTTTAGTCGCACTTTAGTCGCTTACATATCTGAATCCAGAAAATAGCTTATATAGGAGAGTAGAAAACCTAGGCAAAATTCTAAAATTGCCCCTACGAATATCACAAATCTTCACGCCAAAACCCGGTCAAAATATATACAAAAAGTTGTCACAGATGTCTGTCACAAGTGACAAACGTCTGTCATAGGTCTCGGGAAAAATTTCCTGAAGCCACAGACGTCTTTCGTATAGTGACAAACGTCTGTCCATACTTTCGGATTCCAAATCCTGTAGTCATAGACGTCTGTCATTATATGACAGACGCCTGTCGCCTGATGCTGGCCACAACACTCCCCTTTCATCGTCATATCTTCCTCCTTCGAGCTCCGATTTGCAAACCGTTTTCTCCGTCACCAAGCTACTTCCGACCACTTCAATTTCTCCATATAGTGTCGCCAAAATTCAACACTCTCCTCGTTACATCTATCTTCACCATTGTTATAATTTATACACTTACTAATTATTGTTTTATCATCATATTAACTGAGTGTAATTATATCAATTTGGGTTCATATTTTATCTCTATTCATTTACATACAGTAAATTAATCTATAGCCCATTTATTTATCATTTTGTATTCTTCCCCTTCTCTTAATCCAAGGTCATAACTCATTAGTAATGGCCAACTCATTTCCATTATAAAATCCCATATCAATATCAAGTATTTAACATATACCAACATCTAAATTATGTCAAATATGGTCTTTAACCGTCAAGGACCACTAGCTTATGTAGTATGATCTCTAGATTGTGGTTCTATAGGTCTTGAATTTGATCACTCGAGACACCAAAATGAGTTTTGTACTTAAGTTAAGTATCATTTTTGTTACTAAAAGAATATGTTCATTAACCTATGTTACGGTCTAAAAAATGAATAAAAAGCATATATGATATTATATCATAGTAAATAAATTCCTAATCATAATTATCCGAGATAGCCCAAATTTCAAGTAGAATCTCCTCTCTTTCTCTATTTGGATTTTTCCCTAGCCTCCAAACTTCACGAATCTGTTTGATTTTTATACCTACTTGTTGCTCTTTTCATTATGATCTATTTAGCCTTCAAATTTGTTGAATTTGGTAAAGAATTGGTTTTGAAATTTTAGATTTAGATTTTTAGTTCAGGATATGGTTCGTTTGAGAAGAGAAAGAGAATGACGTTTAGTACTAATGGACCATGGAGCTCCACATAGCCAAATTTCAACCCAAATATGAATTTAGTTATAACTCTTAATCCGTTTATACGATAAAGACATTCTTATAGTGAAACTTAACTAGAAGAATATAATCTTCACAATGATATAAGCTTTGTCACATAATTCGTTTATTTATAAAATTCTAGTTTTATTTTTTCAATAAAATTACTAATTTTCTTCCCATTTAATGTTTATTTAATTATTCAAATGTTACGGGATGCTACACTATTTCTATTGATGAAAATAAAAAATTCCAACATTTGAGAACAACTAATATATGATTGTTTATAAATATAAAGAGATCGTCCTTCACATTGTCAACAAGTTTTGTGATAGATGAGTGGTGATCTAAACTAATAGTGGTAATAGAGCTAGGATTGAAACTAAAATGTATGTGTTTAACCACAATGCGTGTTCCGTGCCATTCGAAATACTATGATCACCTAGTTGGCTTAAAGTACACCATATGTGATCAGGGCCGATGAGAAAAATCCACATTTGTAAATAAATAATATATAGTCTTATATAAATATAAAACAGTGGAAATTAAGATCCATCCTTTATCTTTAGGTTTCAATAGCGAAAAACTCTCCTTTAAACATGTTCTATTTTATTTTTGATAAAAATAAATCTTTCGTTTTTTTTCAAAATTTAAATCTAAACTTTATCCATATTTCCATAAACAAAACCAGTTTTTTTTAAAAGTGCAAACGTTTTGCAGTGTTAACTCAATATTCCCATTTTTTAGCTTAAACAAAAAATAATGGTGTTTTTATAAAACATGTTTTTAAGGTGGGATGGCCGTGTATTTTGAAATTTAACTCAAAGAGAGTGGTTTACAAAAGTTTCCTGTAAAATAAGCCGACTGATTTTGTAATGGTTGAGTGGTTCTTGGCAATAACAGTTATAAATTATAATAGGTCTTATATTTAATATTTAAAAAAGGAAAACATCCACATGGCATAGGGAATTCTTTGCACCTCACCGATGAATGCTTAAACACAGAGCGTTGGCAAGGCAAGAGGGACTGTCATGTGCTACCGGCGTCCATGTAGCAAACATTTGAAGGGAAATTCTGGTGAAGATATAACTATGGATGTAACGCCCCACCTCTATACCCACGCTTACCAAGAACACTACGATGTAGTGCTGTCAATTAGCACGGAGAATAAGGCTGTGGAGGAGCGACCATCTATGTAACTTCTTTGTGCGAGCACCAATATGTCAGATAGAACAGAATGCATATCTTTTAAAGAGGAAATCCGACATACCGATACAAACATAAAGCTATCACACGGTGGCTATATATATAACCTTCGGAAACAAACATAGAAATAATCATAACATAAATCAGTCACAGACATCCATATCACAAAGGCGGAAGAAGATATGAATTAATATATAACACATTAAAGTGTATAGCATCACGTGCTATACAAAAGAATAATTACACAACATAGAGTCTATATCTCAAATGTGTACATCCAAAATCTACTAATCTATGTAGTTAGCCAAAAGTCAGAATAATCCTGAAGAGAAGTCAAGCAGAAGCACCTGTAACATCTCGGTCTGACCCGAGTATTATTTATAAGAAAATAATAAACGGATCAGTCAAGCTATAAATATCAGATGATATGGTATAAAGTAAACGACATGACATGAACATGTAATAACCATAACGTCGTACTACTATAAGTACGTAGATGATAATCAACAAGAGATTAATCAATTTCACAAGGATCTTCTCAAAGATCCAAACCCATAAGCAGGTAATGACACACAAATTCACCAATACACAAAAACTGATATCATATCAATGAAAACCACAAAAGTTGGTGAAGCACTAAATCCAGAAATCAACACACGAAATCCAGAACAAATCCCAGAAATCAACACACGAAATCCAGAAATCACTAAAAGGGGGAAGTCCGAGCACACGGACGAGAAGCTATCTCATGGAAGCTATCCATTTAATTTTCCGAACACACGGATGGCCCGAAGGCCTTTGACACACGAACGGCCCAAAGACCATGGGGTGCAGCCCAATATATGTGAGTAGAAACATCACCCAAGCGGGGTCTAGTCTCCCTCGCAGACAAAGAGACATCGCTCAATCGCTAGTCTAAATCACAAGAATGATCGTCATGATCATAAGGAAGTGTCAATTACACTAAGCCAGTAAATATATGAGTTTAGCTTCATGTCCCATAACCACTAGCTTAACTTAAATATTTACGAACAAACTGTAGATCTTTACTAGGAAATTGTCACAAAAAGGGTTCAATTGAACAAGTCCAAGAGCTAACCGACGAAGTGAACGCAAGCATTTCATACCACTCGTTTTACTAAGTCGTTTAAGTCGATTTCTCATCCGAGTGAAGTAAAGGCTTGTATATACTAGTAGATTGGAAATCGGTTTGAGAAAACGAACTTTTGATATTTAAAATAGTGTTGAAATCGCTTTGATGAAAGAGTTTTGATATTTACTACTAGTATTGAAACCTTCATATCTTTAAAGTGACAAGTCACAAAACGATTGTTGGAACAAATCGAATCACATCAATTCACGTTCAAAGACGTGAGTAAAGTCCAAAGAAATCAATCCCAAAACCATCATAGTAGAAATTCTGATGAATGTTTTTCAGATAAGATCCCCTACGAAAGGAGGTACGGGGTTTGACCTGCCCGGTCAGGTCGCGGGGGTCCACGGCGCAGCGCCCCGTCAAAACGGTACAACCTAAGTGAAGACAAGCGGCCTACGACCTAAAGCAAAATGAGGTCTAACGACCTAAAGAGTTAGTGTCCTAAGGGATACGACCTAAGTGGCGCGACCTAGTGGGGCTTAGGTCGGAGACGACCTACGAGGTAAACTAGGTCGACTTAGTAGTCGAGCGACCTAAGGTGAATGGTCCAACGACCTAACTCGAACGACCTAGAGGGTCGAACGACTTAACTGGAGGATAGGTCGGAGACGACCTAGTGGAAATGGTCGAGCGAGTTACGAGCTACGACCTAAAGTGACGAGGGACGTTAGGTCGGAGACGACCTAACACTTGACTCGCGAGCGACTTATGGAAAAGAAGTGGCGAGCGACTTATGGTCCAGCGACCTAAGATGAAACGACCTAAGATCGAAAACAGGGTCACGCGACCTAACAGGAAACAAGGTCAGGCGACCTAAAGAAGTTCGTGACCTAAAGGTGCACGACCTAAGGTCTTACGACCTAAGGAAAAAGGTCTTACGACCTAACAGTACGGGAGTGATTAAGCCAAACGACCTAAGACCTAAGCCTTAAACGACCCAAGGAGTTAACTCGCGAATGACCTAACTCTTTAACTCACGAACGACCTAAGCCTTTAACTCGTGAACGACCTAAGCCTTTAACTCGTGAACGACCTAAGCCTTTAAATCGTGAACGACCTAAGCCTTTAACTCGTGAACGACCTAAGAAGGCGGTGACTTTTCAACGCGCGTGAGCTAGCAACCTGGACGACTTAACCTGGGCAGAACGACCTAAGGGCTGGAACTCACCAAAAATGCTAAAAATTAGAGTTTTTCGCCAATTCAATCCAAACCAAATGCAAACGAGCATGCTAAAGTGATGAGGAATCATTCCCAACAGTACAATGACGATTATAGGCAAGTTGTGAGATCAAAAATCTCACATTTTCACTAAAATGGATGAAGATAAAGCTTGGAAGCAAGGAGAAGCAATCCAAAGCTTGAACCCACTATCTTCTACTTGAATTTGGAGTTGAATCTCGGATTTGAAATAGAATTTGAGTTTGGAGTTTTAATTTCTCTTTCCCACCACCATTTTTGACAAAGCTAGAAGTGTTTGATAAAGTGAGGAAGATGGTTGGGCTGAATTAAGAAGGTGCAGTCCCAACCAAAGTCACAAGCGGGAAAAGTGACGAAAATTTTACTATCTCCAAACATATCGAAGTTTACACTCAAAAAGATCGCAAATGTCATTTTGAACTCAATGGATGTGGTCTCGAGTCCTAATTTGACCGTATGCAAAAAGTAGCTTTTCGGACTAACATCCGACTAGCGATAAAATATTTAAATAAAAGCTTTAAATATAAAATCGATAAATATGCGGGTTGTTACAATGGATGTCGGCGATGTGCAGGCATGTCTATGCCTTTGCTATGCACCATCGATGGTGTAGGAGGTGCATAGGCAATTCATAACCAATTGGAGTCTTTCATTGTAGGGAAACTTAATGCCTGGAGGACCAAGACCATCGTTTTGTAAACTTGGATTGAAATGAGTGAGGACATATGAGTATACACTATGTATGTTCTGTAATAGTGCAACACTATTGTATATTGTAGTGAGGAAATAGTGCAGAGCTTGAACGATAATATCAGCATAAAATACATCTGATGCAGCGCACCATGATAAGCAAGCGAGACAAACACGAGATAGCAAGTTAGCGACTCAAATGGATATGGCTGTTTTTCTTAAGTCGTTAAGTCGTTATGTCGATAAGTCGCTTAAGTCGCTCAAGTGGATATGGATGCTTTCTTAAGTCGTTAAGTCGCTAAGTCGCTCAAGTGGATATGGATGCGTTCTTAAGTCGTTAAGTCGCTAAGTCGCTTAAGTCGCTCAAGTGGATATGGCTGTTTTGTTAAGTCGCTGAAGTTCCTTATGTCGCTTAAGTCGTTTCTGAAGCTGTGCTATTTTCTTAAGTCACAAGTTCTTATGCCGACTTCTTATGTCGCATTATTGTTATGTAATGTGATGTTGTAACTCGTATGATGTCAAGTCGTTTGGTGAACTTAAGTGGTATGTATAGAGTTAAGTCGTGAGTCGCATGTGTGTGGTATAATTTCCTATAAATAGGAGTTTGTCATTTGTAAAGAAAGTTGATTTTTGAATAAAATTTGTTGAGAGCTTTGTGCCTCTTTTAAAATTGGAAGTTGAGTGTGATCTCCTTTCTCCATCTTCAGATATTCGAGTGCGCTCGAATCAACGATTTTGAAGCCGATTCACGGAATCTCGTGCGCGAGATCAACGTCGAAAAATCGTAGATCTTCTAACGCGGTATCGTGTGCGATCAACGTGTTGAAGATAGCTAGAATCCGGTATCTCGAGAGATCAACGGATTTGGACACTTGGGTATCATCAATTCATCAATTTACCTTGTTACATCGATTCATTTTTTCGCAATTCGTAATTGGATCCTGGATAGATTTGACCGCTAGTTCAGATCTACTTCCGTGCTGCGTCAACATCTCTCGCTAAGTATACACTATGTATGTTCTGCAAGCAGTATACAACCTTTTTTGGATTCATTAGTAGGGTCTTACATTTTTTTTACAGCTGTAGATTTTGTTTTAGCTCATTCTTATGTTTTCTTCATTTTTTTTATACTGTTTTTTTTCCCCTCTTCTTTTCTTTGGAATGTAATCTGCAGTTACAGAAACATGCATGATAAGAAGTCCAAAATACAAGAGAAAGTCCAAAATACAAGAGAACATATCTATTGCCTTGTAACCAGATATTACAACATATATCAAATTCAAGGAAATTCAAACTATCAGTCATACTTCAAAGTTCAAACATTAGTACAATCTTTCAGTGTCGATGTTGAAACCTGTACTTCGTTTGGTTTCTGAAGTTCAGACATACATCTACTTTCTTTCTCTTCGTTATACACTGCTGAATCATCGCTTTTTCCCCATAGCACAATATATAGGCCAGCTACTATAATGAGAGCTCCTATCAAGCTACACATTTTAAACCGTAACACCATTAGAACAACATTTTTATTGCATTCTGTAAAATATAAAAGAATGATTTGCAGTCTATTGATGTTTCTTACCTGCCCAAGTGAAGTTTTTCAGCAAGAAAGAGGGCGGAGAACACTGCAACTATGACTAGTAGCAGTGGGAAAAACATAGCAATGAAAACAGGGCCTTTCTTGCTTACGCAAAATGTTTGCAAGTAGTTTGTTAAGCCAGATATGATAGCTCCCTGCATTTGTGTAATTTATTTTTATAAATGTGATCATTGGCTAACTACATATACAATTTTTACTTCTAATAAATATGTTAAAAATGGAAAATTACAGCTTAGGAAGAAAGAAGGCATACCGTGTAAAGTACTGTAACTAGTTGAACGTTCCAGCCCAGTTCCCAGGAGGTTGCTTTCCTGTCGAATATGAGTGCAAGCGCCGAAGATTGCACTATTGCAAAGACACACATCAATGCATTTATAGATAGCTTCGCTGGGTAAACTTCATAAACCACTCTCTGCAATAAAGAAGATATGGTATATAACAAAAAACCTTTTATCGTACAATACAGACCTTGTTTATTCATGCTAAAGTTATCCATTGGAAATAAGATGGCTATACCTGCATGATTAGCCATACACTATAAGCAACGTAGCTTATAAGCAATAGAAAAGATCCTTTAATCCAATCCTCTTTGAGTTGCTTTGCACTGTGATTAGCTTGGTCGTCTTTAGCAACGATCAAAGCATGATTGGTAATACCACCAAGGAGTAGTCCTTTCCATAATGTGAATGTAAGAGCTCCAGCTATGCAAACTAAAGCTCCTATGATCTTTGCTCTGCCCTTAGCTTCATTAATATTTACCTTTTCCATCCTATCATTGATAATAAAAATTGACGGTGACTGTGAGAAACACGTACTTTAATGTTAACTTTTTGGCAATATAGCTTGCACCAATTTGTTGAACTTTTCTTCTTTTATGTAATGTTCAGGGGTATGGTTATGTGGCTGAAATTAGGAATATGTTTGTTTCATCATGTTTTTCTAACTCGGTAAATTGGACACGAAAAGAAAAGAAAAAAATGAGGTTAAGGTTCAAGTGACATATATATTGAACCCACTGCACCTGCTTTCTCTTATCATGTCAATTGTACCAGAAATAAGCAACAAATCATTCCCCAGAAAGTTTCATAAAAAAGATTAAAGGCAAACCTCTATAATCTAATGCTTATAATCAGATTCCAGCTTATTCCAGAATATGAGAGATTCTTGTGTAGCGTGGCTTATTAAAAACGTTTAAATACATAAATATTACAATTATCAGTTAATAAATCTGTTTCCACTTTCCACACTTAGCAAGCATCAAACTCTAAAGGTTGTGATATTGTTGACTAGGAAAATATAAAAAACAGCAGATATAACTGCAGGATTGTGATATTTAAAAGCACATATTAATATTTTCTCTAAAGCATATAGTAACAAAGAATCTTCAACTGTATATTTACCTTAGTACAACAGCTAAACTGAAGGTAAGAGCAGGAATAACACAATTCATAGCACTAGCAACAGTTGCAGATGTGTAATCAAGCCCAGCATAATATGTAGTAAGAAATATGGTAGTGCCAAACAGAGCAAGGACGAATATTTTCAAGGCAATTGATTTTGTTAGCGCTGGCCTTTGTTTCCTACACATACCAAAAATAAAATTAAAAAATGTATATGGTACCAGAAAGAAATTATATTTTTATATGGATATATATAATTTAAAGAATTAAAGAGGAGAGGTGAACCTTTCAAGAAAGTAAGCAAGAGGACCCAAAATGGCCAAGGCAATGATATGTCGATACACAATGAAGACTAGATAACTGATTCCTTGATCAAGAGCAAGCTTGCACAAAATATTCGATCCTCCGTAAGCCAATTGGATTAGAATTACGCCAAAGTAAGGAGCTAATGATTTCATGGAAGCCATTGCTAAATATAACTTCAAATATTCCTTGAAGAAGTTATATGTTTGGCTATCTTGGAAAACTTATGTTGAGCCGTATATATAGGCAGTGAATATACAGGAGACACTATGTTATCTACAGAAAATAGAAGACTAGAAAAGGAAACATGACGTATAGTTTTAACTATTCATGATAATACTGCAACTTTAAATAGCTCTCAATGTATGCTTTATGACTAAATATTCATATGCAGCTTGAATATAATTTTTAATTTACTCGTTAAAAATCAATAATATACTTGCAAATTTTGGATATTTGGAATATGTACAATTCACGGGTGAGAATTAGTTACCGCATGATGGAGTGGGATGATGTTTACGTCAGTGTATTCAAAGTGATTACACAATATATATATATATATATATATATATATATATATATATATATATATATATATATATATATATATATATATATATTCGAACCATACACGGCTTTCTAAAGCCTACAATTATCAAGCTTTTTGAAAGATAAATAAATTACTGAAAAGAGTGTGGTCTACGTATTAAGCAATATATCTTTTTACTGAGGTAGATTCTTTTCATATGATTTGCAAATTTAAGCTTCCTTGATCGGTCTTATAATATCATGTCGAGGCAACGCATCTTATAAACCTCGTCGATATAAAACAAAACAAAACAAAATCTAGTGTCATAATAAACATTGTCATATGAGTGGAATGAACATACTAATTGAAGGAAAAATATAAGTGGGCACCTTCCACTGCAAAAAGAATGGTGCAATTGCTTCTTCTAGTCTCATTTGTCTTTGATTATAGGTCATTAGTAAATTTGTTTATTTGAGTGGATTAGCTTTTCAATATCGGCTTAAATGAATTCTCTACATAAACCTTATACCTTTTTTCACTCCAAAATGGATTGCCATGTTGTCAGTGGAGAACTTAAGTAGTGTGTGTATATAATACATACAGTGTACTGGTTGTAGTAGGACCAGTACAATTAATGGTTTCAATAGCATAAAAATCTGGGGTATGGAAAACGATATTTTTGTTCACTGATTTGCTTGAAAACTATAGCAGATTAACAGTGAAATCATTTCAATCATTAAGGGTCGTAGATATAGTTCATAATTGATCACAGAATGAACAGCTGAAAACTATTTGTGCTTTGGTTTCAATCAGAGAAACGGATCTATATTCTTTTACTGCAATGCCAATATAAAATTTGAAAAATACACTTACTGGTATAATGTAAGCTTTATCGTTTTACTAACAATATACATGTGATGCATCATAAAATTACAACAAGTGTCATATAAAAACCGTGTCACCCTAACTTTTCTTGATAGAGTTGTACCACTGAAACTTAATTGATAAATATGTGCAACAACTTATTAAATATTTAGGACCATGTCACATAGTCACTTAACAGTCTGAATTTAATATGAAAAAGGGATGAGATATTAATGAGAATGGTGGAATAATTAATTAACTACTAATTCTTTCATGAAAAGAAATAGAACTCATAGTGCTGACAGAGGAAAGCCCAGGATATATTTGCAAGAAGCATTCACTAAAATTAACATGACAATTGAATATTATACAAAAGAAAGAGTATGGTGGCAATGTATTTGAACAACAAAAAGTAAGTTTATTAATTAACTATCCAGCCAAAAACTTCACACTTGTTTCAGTTTTGATAATCAAAAGATTTGCGAGTGCAAGGAAATCATATTCTAATGAAGAAATAATCAAGAGCATGTTTTAATTTGTTTGCACGTGATACAGAATTTTATTTGTTCCAAAACAGTATTCAATTGGTAGAATACTGCATCACGTTTGCATTGAAACATGTGATGCTATTAACCTGCATCCTTCATTTCTTTTCAGTAAAACTCGTGCAAAAATATTGAATGCATATACGGTCTACAGAGGAATAATGTCGGGCCCAGTCATGCGAGCCCCATTATGTTTTTGTGCGTCCATGAATTGTTTCTTAGTTGGAGCCTGGTAGATCTGGCATAACTCAAAACATGCAGGTTCATTTTTATGGCCGAATGGGGGAAAAAAAATCACTACTCCAAGTCTATATCGGAGCAGGGATACTCTGAAAAACCCAGGCCATTGAAATCATGATTGAATGGCACGGGTTCAAACCGATGCTACGCACATGAGATTTTCTAAATATAATATAAATTGTTACGTACTCAAAAAAATTATTTGCGTACAGATCATTGGAACATTAAGAACAATAGTTAAGCCTTAAATGTTGATATTAATTAATATTTTGGATAACATGTTGTTCATGAGCTGGGCTCTTTAAATACACAAATATACATATGATAAAGGGGAAAAAGTCTCAATTATATTTGGACTATGTCCAACCTATACATGATACAGTAACTCGATAGTTATTACATAAGAAAAGACTGCTTACGTAATCTGTTGGAGATCAAGCTCTAGTTCTGTTTTCTATTCTTCTCCTACATCAAAAATACCTGTTACTACATAGCAACCATAACATCCGTGCAACAATTACAATCATCACAACCAATGTAACCATCAAAACCGATGCAACTATTGCAATCAATACAAATAGAAAACAGTATTCCTACTCATCTATCACAACAAATCGTCATATGAGTTAATAATCATACTAGTACAGCCATCAAATATTAACAATATCCAATAACAACCTCAATCTATCAAATAGGAGAATCAAAACGCACAAATATAATTACATACATTACTAATTATCAACTGTATAATAATACATCATCAATGTAAGAATAAATCATCCAGTGCATATAATCATTTTACAATAGTAACGCAATCATCAATATCATTAAACGTGCACTAATCCAATCAATAGTAGTAACACAACATCCATTTTCAAATAATCATAATTAATCTTTCATCATCTAGCAGAAATGATGATAAAATATTGTACCCTCATCAAAATGCGATACTGTTATTGAACATCAAATATATGTGATAATTATAATCAACAATTAACCACACATTCAACAATCATCCAAATATTATATTTGCATTCATTATCTCTTTAGTATAAAATCACTTCTATTATTGTTATTATAAAGTCGCCTTTATATTTTCATCTAAAAACAGTAATAATTCATTCTAAATGATATATACTCTTCAACAAATCTCCTATTGTGCTTCGATTTCTTTAAATATTTCGAAGCATTGCACTTTGAACTAAATCAATAATCTTCATCAAATCGCTTTTTAAAATTATACTGTTATTTTTTTACATCGAAATAATAATATATTAAAAACCTCTTTAATACCTTCCAAAACCAGTTTATTGCTAGAAAAACAATATTTAATTTTGGAGTACTGAAACTTGTTTTTATTTCTATTTATCTACAAATAGCCACTATTTTATCCAAAACACTTTTGAAAAACATTGTTTAACTATTATTATCATCCAGAAAATACATTTTTAGTTTATTACTCAAATAATAGTAATAATATCTCATACTAAAAAATGTAGTTTAATTATCGCAACTAACGCAACCAATGCAACCATCGCAACTAACGCAAATAGAAAATAGTATTCCTACTTATCCATTACAATAAATCGTCATATGAGTAACAATCGTAATAGCACACAACCATCAAATATTAACAATATTCAATGACAACCCCAATCCATCAAATAGAAAAATTACGACGTACAAATATACTTACATACATTATTAATTATCAACTCTATAATAATACATCATCAACGTAAGCATAAACCATCCAGTGTATACTAATCACTCCTTAATGGTAACACAATCATCAATATCATCAGATGTGTACGTAACCCAATCAATATTAGTAACACAACACCTATCATCAAATAACCATAATCAACTACTCACCATCTAGTAGAAATAATGATAAAATATCATACACTCATCAAATGTGATACCATCGTCAAACATCAAATATAGGTGATAATTACAATCAATAATTAATCACACATTCAATAATTATCCAAATATTAATTTGCATCTATCTCTTAAGTATAAAATCATTTTTATTATTGTTATTATAGAGTCATATTTATTGATTCATCCAAAACAATAATAATTCTTTTTAAATGATGGTATATTCTTCAAACCAATTATGTACTTCCATTTCTTAAAATACTTCCATGCATCGTATTTTGAATCAAAATAGTAATCTTTATCAAATTGATTTTTGAAATTATAATAATATTATTTTACATCAAAATAATAATATATTTAAAGCTCCAAAATACCTTCTAAAATTAATTTACAGCAATTTATTCTAGAAAACTAATATTTTATTTTAAATTACTGAAACTTGTTTATTTCTATTTATCTTTAATAATCACTATTATATCCAAAATACTTTTGGAAAACATTTCTTTACTACTACTACTATTATTATTATCTAGAAAATACATTTTTATATTACTTAAATAATAATAGTAATATCTCATAATATAAATATTATAAAATTAACCTTTTGTCATTTACTCAAAACATCGTAAATTTCCAAAAAAGCCATATATTATTATTTGTAAAGCCTAACTTTATTAAATAATAACAATAAACATTCGAATTTAGTTTGAAATATATTTTCCAGTATTATTTATAAATTTTCCTAGAAAACCATAAATAATATGTTGAATATTTTTTATGAGAAAGAGGGAGAGAATATAAGAAAGATGCCTTTTTTGTTGTGGAAAACTTTTCTTTTATTGATGGTAGATTTTTTGCTTGATTGCTTGATACAAAATGATGATAGAGCTCTTCTATTTATAGGACTCCATAGACTATTCTAGAAACATGAATCTCTAAACAATTCTAGAAATATGACTCCATACATAATTCTTATTTCTACTAGAAAATTCAAGAGCTCTCAACAAACTAAAGTAAATGCAAGAAGACTTAGAAACTATAATAACAAGAAGCTTCTAGAAATTAACTGTAACAAATCAAGTTTAATATTTCAACACCCCCTTTTAAACTTGATTTGTGACTCCAAGCAGATTCCTCAACCTAACAAAATTCTCATGCTTGAGAGGCTTGGTGAAGATATCAGCTACTTGATCATGCGTCTTCACGTACTCTAGTTGCACATCCTTTTTGGCGACACACTCTATAATATAGTGATAGCGTGTATCAATATGCTTGCTTCGATCATGAAAGACTGGATTCTTTGCTAAAGCAATTGCTGACTTATTGTCCACGAAAATCTTGGTCCGCTCCTCTTATGCTAATCTCAACTCCTTTAGCAGATTTCGTAACCAAATTGCATGGCAAACACATGAAGTAACAGCTACATACTCCGCTTCACATGTGGAAAGAGTGGCAATCGACTGGTTTTTCAACATCCAAGTGAAGGTCGTATCTCCCATGTAGAATACGAAGCCACTAGTGCTTTTTCGGTCATCCATATCTCCACTCCAATCGATATAGCTATATCCAACAAGCTCGTAATTATCAGAAACAGAGTAGTACAAGCCAAAGTTTGTTGTACCTTTAACATAGCAAAGAATCCTCTTTGCTGCCTTCAAATGAGTTGTTGTTGGATTTTCCATGTATCGACTCACAACTTCTACCGCATATAGAATGTTGGGTCTTGTGCACGTTAAATATCGCGAGCTTCCAACCAAGCTCTTGAAAAGTGTTGAGTCCACCTTTTCTCCTTCCTCATGCCTTGATAACTTGATTCCACATTCAATCGGCGTGCAAACTGGGTTAGAGTCATCCATCTTGAACTTCCTCAATACTTCCTTAGCATAACCTTCTTGAGCGATTAGGATGTCTTTATCTTCTTATTTTACTTCAATGCCAAGGTAATAAGACATGAGCCCAATATCAGTCATCTCAAACTCCTTCGCCATCTCTTTCTTAAACTCTTTAAACATGTTTGGGTTTCTACCTGTGAAGATTAAGTCATCTACATACAAGCATACAATTAATGTATCACCATTTTGGAATTTAATATAGAGTGTATACTCACATGGACATTTGTTGAAGTTTCTTTCTTGGAGGTACTTATCAATTTGATCATTCCAAGCTCTTGAAGCTTGTTTCAACCTATAAAGTGTCTTCTTTAGCTTCTAGACCTTGTCTTCTTCTCCCTTGACTTCGTAACCTTGTGGTTGCTTGATATAAACTTCTTCTTCAGGAACTCCATTTAGGAAGGCAAATTTCACATCCATTTGATGTATCTTCCAATTGTGATGCAGCGTGGCAGAGCACGAGGAAGAAGGAATTCGCGGAGCATACCTTAAATCGCGACCTAATTTCCCCAACACCGCGACCTAATTCCAACGCCGTACCTCCTACGTCGCTACGTGATCTTCCACATCCACGACCTAACCACCACCGCGATCTTCCACATCCACGACCTAAACCATCCCCGCGACCTTCCATCCACGACCTAAACCTCCGCGACCTAACGACCTAACCTAGTTTGCGAGCTAACGACCTAAACCTCCCAGATGTAGCTCGCAATGCCGTAGATTGTTTCCATTCCCAATTCTATATCGCGGGAATATTTGAGTCGCTGCCAAGTCTAGGTCGCTGCCGTGCCCATTTTAAGTCGCGTGCTGTCTCTTTAGGTCGCAAACGAGACTGTTAAGTCATTTGTATTGTGTAGCTTTATGTCGTGTACATGTTGTGTTGTAATTCATGTTGCATTCGTTTGTACTGAGTCGTGTTTGTGATGTACGTGTGTAATGTGAGTTATAATCCTATAAATAGGGATGTGTTGGTCATTTGTAAAGGTTGTTGAATTTAAATAAAATTTCTTTTATGTGCTCTTATGCCACCATTAAAATTGGTAGTTGAGTGTTATCTCCTATCTCCACCTTCGGATATTCGAGTGCGCTCGAATCAACGATTGTTGAAGCCGATTCACAGAATCTAGTGCGCTAGATCAACGTCGAAGAATCGTAGATCTTCTCTCACAGCATCGTGCGCGATCAACGTGTCGAAGATAGCTAAAGTTCGGTATCTCGCGAGATCAACGGATTCGGGCGTTTGGTATCATTAATTCATCGATTCATATTTCTTCATCTAATCGTTTCATCGATTAGTTTGACACGAAATCTTCATTTCGTTGTCATCCCTTATTTCCGCTACGACATTTGGTATTGGAGAAAGACTTAGTGACGCAACGGTAATAACACTTGACGACGAATTGAAGATTTCGTATCAAACTAATCGATGAAATGATTAGATGAAGCAATATGAATCGATGAATTAATGATACCAAACGCCCAACATCTCTACTACCACCATTCCTTCCGTCAACATCCCTTTGATCTACATTCCTCCGATCACGATCATTCACATTTCTATCACGATTTCGATCATCAACATTCCTATCATTATCTCGATCCATGCTTCTATGATCACTATCAATACTTCTCTCTCGATTTGAATGTGGTGAAACTCTACTTCTCCCATGGCTCAATTCAGGTGAAACCCTTCTCTGATTTTGATTCATCTCCAACATCATCCTCTCTAATCGTCCAATCCCTTCATTAAGCTTCTCATTAAAGTTTTTGTTAATTCTTTGCTCCATCTCATCGGCCTCTTCTCTCCCATACAAAGCATCAATGTTGCGATAACAGTTAGCTCTTCTCGGAGGCATGATCAATCTTCAACAAATTCCAACAAAAACTTCACTTCGATCTAAAAATCTTCAAATCAAACTACCCACTTGTTGAAATCTTCAAAAATCTCCAAACGAACAAATCTCTTCAAAATCTCGATAACCCGCTTCTCCAAATGATGTAAATCTCGCACAACTCCAAAAATCTACGCAAACTCCTTGCGTTCTAGCTCTGATACCAAATGACGCAGCGGTAATAACACTTGACGACGAATTGAAGATTTCGTGTCAAACTAATCAATGAAACGATTATATGAAGCAATATGAATCGGAGAATTAATGATACCAAACGCCCAAATCCATTGATTACGAAGATACCGGACTTTAGCTATCTTCGACACGTTGATCACGCACGATGCCGTGAGAGATAATCTACAATTCTTCGAACGTTGATCAAGCGCACTTGATTCCGTGAATTGGCTTCAACAATCGTTGATTCGAGCGCACTCGAATGCCGAAGGTGGAGATAGGAGATAACACTCAACTACCAATTTTAATGGTGGCACAAAAAAGAAATTTTATTCAAATTCAACAACCTTACAAATGACCAACACCTCCCTATTTATAGGGTTACAACTCACATTACACACATACATCACAACACGACTCAGTACAAACGAATATAACATGTATTACAACACAATATGGACACGACATAAGCTATACAGTACAAACGACTCAACGTTCCCTCTGCGACTCAAAAACAAAACAACACGCGACTTAAAAATTCTCGCGACTTATCAAAAATCATCTCGCGACTTATCAAAATCATCTCGCGACTTATCAAAAATCATCTCGCGACTTATCAAAATCATCTCGCGACTTATCAAAATCATCTCGCGACTTTACTGGAGGCGACCTACAGCTGGCGCCGTAAAGCATTGGAGGCTTGCGACTTATGGGCACTCGCGAGTTATGAGAAGATTGGTAGGTCGCTCGCGAGTTAGGAGATGGGTAGGTCGTTGGCGAGTTAGGAGATGGGTAGGTCGCTGGCGAGTTAGGAGAAGATTGGTAGGTCGCTGGCGAGTTAGGAGAAGATTGGTAGGTTGTTTGCGAGTTAGGCGATTGGTAGGTCGCTCGCGAGTTAGGAGATGGGTAGGTCGCTGACGAGTTAGGAGATGGGTAGGTCACTGGCGAGTTAGGAGATGGGCGTTCGCGATTTAAGGTATGTCTCGTTGCCTCCTTGCTTTGCTGCGCTGCATCATCCTCCCCTTGTTGAAAAGAATTCGTCCTCGAATTTAAGAGTTCTTCCCAATTGGGTTGTTCATCTCCACAATAAGGTATAAGATGTTTAACATTAAATACGTCAGAAGTGTAAACATCCTCTGGTAGCTTCAACTTATAAGCATTTTCATTGATCCGTTTTATAATTTCTACTGGACCAATCTTTCGGGCTTTCAACTTGTTATAAGCACCTACTGGAAAACGATCCTTCGTTAACACAGCATTCACCCAATCACCCTCGTTGAACTCCACACTTCTTCTCTTCTTATCTGCAGCTCGTTTATACTTCTCATTCGTCTTCTCCAAACGTTCCTGAACAATTCTATGACAATCTTTCAACTCATCAACGAAATCTGACGCCTGCTTAATCACTCCTTTCGGTTGTGGCACTACTGTTAAATCCAACGGTCCTTTTGGTAAGCTTGAATATACAACTTGAAATGGACTCAATCCGGTACTTCGATTGACAGCATGATTATGTGCAAATTCCTCCTGACACAACTTTATCTCCCAACTCTTCAAATTATCCTGCACAAGACATCGCAACAAGTTTCCCAACGATCTATTCACCACTTCCGTTTGCCCATCTGTTTGTGGATGATAAGCACTACTGAATTTCAGCTTCGTTCCCACCATCTTCCACAAACTCAGCCAAAAATGACTTAGAAATCGCGTATCCCGGTCAGAAACAATGGATTCAGGTAGCCCATGTAGTCGATACACTTCTTTAAAGAATAACTGAGCAACACGGACCGCATCAGCGGTCTTTTTACAGGCTATAAAATGTGCCATTTTCGAAAACCTGTCCACTACAACATATATTGAATCATTCCCTCGCTGAGTTCTTGGCAATCCCAAAACAAAATCCATGCTGAGATCAACCCATGGTCTAGTAGGCACGGGTAATGGCATATACAATCCCGCATTCGTCGCTGTCCCTTTGGAAACTTGACAAATATGACATCTCTCCACATATCTTTCAACTTCTTTTCTCATAGAAGGCCAAAAATATGATTGTGAAATCAACTATAATGTACGATCTCTGCCCACGTGACCCTCTTCATGCAATTATTTGACAATCTTCAACCTCAAGCTACAATCCGGAATACACAATCGGTTTCCTTTGAACAAGAATCCATCTTTCATCACAAAATCATCAGAGCTCCCTTCCTGCACCTGATCCAGTACTTTCGCAAAATAAGAATCTGAAATAAACAACTCCGGCAACAAATCAAATCCCACTACTTCCACTCGCATAGTTGTCAGCAAATTATTTCTACGGCTCAATGCATCGGCAACTCGGTTAGTAACTCCTGATTTGTGCTTCACAACGAAGGTAAACTGTTGTAAATAAGCAACCCACGAAGCATGCCTTGCTGAAATTTTATCCTGCCCCTTGGATGCATCAGTATGAAGCTCAAATAGTAACTGAAAATCTGGGTATCTAAGAATGGGCGTTGTGGTCAAGAGTATCTTGATTCTCTGAAAGGCAGAATTAGCCTCTTCAGTCCAAATAAACTTCTTCCCTTTCATACATTCCGTAACTGGTGCCATCACGCTACTGAAGAGTGGAATGAATCTTCGGTAGAATGATGTTAAACCATGAAAACTCCTCACTTCTGTTATTGTCTTAGGTTGTGGCCAATTTCGAATAGCTTCAACTTTACTCTGATCAACATGAATACCATCCTTCGACACAATATAGCCCAAGAAGAGAATACTTGTAGTCATGAAGGTACACTTCTTCGTTGCAGCATAAAATTCCTCACGTCGTAAAACCAATAACACTTCCCGCAAATGCTGTAGGTGTTCTTCAGTGCTTCCACTGTAGATCAAGATGTCATCAAAATATACCACTACGAACTTCCCGATAAATGGTCGAAAAATCTGGTTCATAACTCTCATGAATGTACTCGGAGCATTTGACAAGCCAAACGGGATCACCAACCATTCGTACAGACCCTCCCCAGTTTTAAAAGCAGTCTTCCACTCATCACCCGGTCTAATACGAATCTGATGGTATCCACTTTTCAAGTCAGTCTTCGAAAACACAGCAGCACCGCTCAACTGATCCAACAGATCATCCAGTCTCGGCATAGGAAATCGATATCTCACCGTAATCTTATTCAATGCTCTACTATCTGTGCACATTCTCCACGTTCCATCCTTCTTTGGTACCAACAAAGCTGGCACTGCACAAGGACTCAAACTTTCCTGAACACACCCTTGTTCCAGTAACTCCTCCACCTGTCTTCTCAACTCCTCGTGTTCTTTTGGACTCATCCGATAGTGTGGTCTATGAGGCAATGCAGCACCTGGCACCAAGTCAATCTGATGCTGTATGTCTCTAAGCGGTGGTAATTCTTTCGGTAACTCCTCTGGAAACACATCTTTGAATTCCTCCAAAACTGGTTTCACTTCCTCTGGAACTTCAGTAACTTCACTGCTTTCATGCCCAATCAACATAAAAACTTCAGGACTCTCATCTATCTCTTCCACGAACTCCTTCAACGACAACAAGGTTTTCAATTCCTCAATCTCTCCCAGCTTGTTCTCATTCTGCTGTCGCTTTTTCGGAACTAGTGTGATCTTCGTGCCCTCGAACAAGAAACTGTAACTATTCGTTCGACCATTATGCTGCACTTCGCGATCGTACTGCCACGGCCTTCCCAATAGCAAATGGCAGACATCCATGTCAACTACGTCACACCAAACCTCATCCTTGTATTTCTTTCCAATAGAGAATGGAACATGTGCTCGCCTCTCTACCTTTACTTCTCCTCCTTTCCTCAACCAAGCAAGTTTATATGGACTAGGATGTTTCTCCATTTTCAGTTTCAACTTTCTCACAGCTTCCGTTGAAATGATATTATCACAACTCCCAGCATCAATGACAAATTTACATACCTTTCCTAAAATAGTGCAGGTTGACTGGAAAATGTTACTTCTCAACCAACTCGACTCTTCCTCCTGCTTCGGGGTTAAACAAGATCTTCGTAGCATCAGATTACATCCCTCGTCTCCCGACACTTCTTCTTCCTCCTCATCACGCTGTGAATTGAGATCTTCTTCGACATCCTCATCTTCCACTTCGGCAATCATAGTTCTCTTCTTCGGTTTCGGACATTCGTTGCTTTTGTGACCCAATTCCTGGCAATTATAGCATTTGAAATTAGTGTTGACCTTTGGTTTAGCCACTTCTTGAACAACCGGCTTACTCGATGCTTTAGGAACATTAGAACTACTACCCGCTCCTTTGTTCTGCCCCGTAAAACTTGGAAACACACCTCCCCCACGTCTACCTTGTTTCTCCCAAGCCAACGCCTTTTGATGTGCTTCTGCCACAAATCTAGGGTCGAACATGTTCACCATATCTTGAATATGTGTTCTAAGTCCACCAACAAACCTAGTGGTCAATTGTTCTTCTGTCTCCATAATGTCATTTCGAGCAATCAACTGGTAGAACTCATCAGCATAATCAGCAATAGTCTTCGTCCCTTGCCTCAGGTTCTGTAATCTCTGATACATCAGTGATTGGTAATTGTAGGGTAAGAATGTAGCCTTCATCAATTTCTTCATCTTCTCCCAAGCAATAACCTTCGACTTCCCCATCCGCTCTCTAGTAAGTTTGGTTTGCTACCACCACGCCATAGCTCTTCCCCTCAACCTAGTAGCAACCAACTTCACTTTACGATTTTCTGGAACCTCCTTGAAGTCAAAAATTACCTCAACATAAGCTAGCCAATCAAGAAATTCCTCGGCCTGCATACCTCCCTTGAATTCCGGTATTTCAGTTTTCATCCCGGACTCCCATTTGTGATCATATTCCGAATGATTTCTTCCTTAACCTCGTCCTCGTCCATGAACACTACCACCATCAAACTCCTCTTCAAAATCTGATACATATCGATGTCGATCCTGACCACCAACATCTCTACTACCACCATTCCTTCCATCAACATCCCTTCGATCTACATTCCTCCGATCACGATCATTCACATTTCTATCATGATTTCGATCATCAACATTCCTACCATTATCTCGATCCACGCTTCTATGATCACTATCAATACTTCTCTCTCGATTTGAATGTGGTGAAACTCTACTTCTCCCATGGCTCGATTCAGGTGAAACCCTTCTCTGATTTTGATTCATCTCCAACATCATCCTCTCTAATCGTCCAATCCCTTCATTAAGCTTCTCATTAAAGTTTTCGTTAATTCTTTGCTCCATCTCATCGGCCTCTTCTCTCCCATACAAAGCATCAATGTTGCGATAACGGTTAGCTCTTCTCGGAGGCATGATCAATCTTCAACAAATTCCAACAAAAACTTCACTTCGATCTAAAAATCTTCAAATCAAACTACCCACTTGTTGAAATCTTCAAAAATCTCCAAACGAACAAATATCTTCAAAATCTCGATAACCCACTTCTCCAAATGATGTAAATCTCGCACAACTCCAAAAATCTACGCAAACTCCTTGCGTTCTAGCTCTGATACCAAATGACGCAGCGGTAATAACACTTGACGACGAATTGAAGATTTCGTGTCAAACTAATCGATGAAACGATTATATGAAGCAATATGAATCAATGAATTAATGATACCAAATGCCCAAATCCGTTGATTACGAAGATACCGGACTTTAGCTATCTTCGACACATTGATCACGCACGATGCCGTGAGAGAAGATCTACAATTCTTCGAACGTTGATCAAGCGCACTTGATTCCGTGAATTGGCTTCAACAATCGTTGATTCGAGCGCACTCGAATGCCGAAGGTGGAGATAGGAGATAACACTCAACTACCAATTTTAATGGTGGCATAAAAAAGAAATTTTATTCAAATTCAACAACCTTACAAATGACCAACACCTCCCTATTTATAGGGTTACAACTCACATTACACACATACATCACAACACGACTCAGTACAAACGAATATAACATGTATTACAACACAATATGGACACGACATAAGCTATACAGTACAAACGACTCAACGTTCCCTCTGCGACTCAAAAACAAAACAACACGCGACTTAAAAATTCTCGCGACTTATCAAAAATCATCTCGCGACTTATCAAAATCATCTCGCGACTTATCAAAAATCATCTCGCGACTTATCAAAATCATCTCGCGACTTATTAAAATCATCTCGCGACTTTACTGGAGGCGACCTACTGCTGGTGCCGTAAAGCGTTGGAGGCTTGCGACTTATGGGCACTCGCGAGTTAGGAGAAGATTGGTAGGTCGCTCGCGAGTTAGGAGATGGGTAGGTCGCTGGCGAGTTAGGAGATGGGTAGGTCGCTGGCGAGTTAGGAGAAGATTGGTAGGTCGCTGGCGAGTTAGGAGAAGATTGGTAGGTTGTTTGCGAGTTAGGCAATTGGTAGGTCGCTCGCGAGTTAGGAGATGGGTAGGTCGCTGGCGAGTTAGGAGATGGGTAGGTCGCTGTCGAGTTAGGAGATGGGCATTCGCGATTTAAGGTATGTCTCGTTGCCTCCTTGCTTTGCTGCGCTGCATCACTTAGCCAATCATAGCTAAGACGAGCCTGTTGGAGCAAAGAGAAGTGTTTGTTCAATTTCAAGCGAGCCTATCAGTGTTAGACCGAGAACCAGGTAAAGCCGTGCATCATTTTGTAGATCAAGGCCGAGTTAAAGTGTTGAAGTTAAGTTGAATCCAAGTTAAAGTTAGTTGGAGATTGTTCGATTAAACAATGCATCCGAGAAGAGGTAATCGTCATCAGAATATTGCCGATGTGTATAGAAGAGAAGATGCTAAGGCAATAGAGCAACGAATTAGTGATAACCTCGAAGAGAAGTTCAATAAAGGTTTTGGAAAGTTGGAGAAGTTGATGATGGATTTGAATCAAAGTCAAAGAGGAAGGTCACCAGTCTTAACCATGGAGGAAACAGAGTTTCGCCATCGGTTACGGAAGCAAGGAGGGTGTCGTCACAATCTTATCAAGATAAAAGAGAATCATCAATTTCAATGAGACGAGATCACCATGGTTACATAGATGAGGAGAGAAGAACTCCACGAGAATTTGACAATGAACCATGTTGTGAAGTCAAAAGACCGAGTAGAAGAGATTTGCATGATCATAGAAACATACGTGGTCATAGAGATGAAGGGTGTAATTTGCCAAAGCATGAGAATGATTCTATTTGGCTAAGGAACAATATTTTTCAGTCTACCTATAATATCTTGGGAAAGGTTTGTAAATTCGTTATTGATGCGGGAAGTTGCGATAACCTTATTTCCGAAGAAGCCGTTATGAAGTTAGGGTTGAAGACTAAAAAACACCCTAGACCGTATAAACTGGCATGGATAAAGGAAGGGGAAGAAGTGACGGTGGGAAAACGGACATTGGTTACATTTTCTATTGGGAAAAAGTACAAAGATGATATATGGTGTGATGTTGTCGATATGGATGTATGTCATCTACTGTTGGGAAGTCCATGGCAGTCTGATCGAGCTGTACAACATAATAGTCACGCCAATAGCTACAGTTTCATGTTCGAAGAAACCAAGATTACCTTAGTTCTTAAGAAGCGTGAACAAAGTGACTGCAAGCCAGAGAAGAAGGTGGAAGCAACTAATTTAATATCCTCGAAAGAATTTGTTGAAGAAGTGAAAGATAGTGTTGAAGTGGAAGATAAAGTAGACTCTTCTCAACCCGCGAAGTTTGATGACCATAAAGTTGATCACTCACAATCCGCGAAGTTAGATACAGATGAAGTTGATGTTTTTCAACCAATGAAGTTTGACGAACATGAGGTTGAAAATTCACAACCCGCAAAGTCTGATAAAAAGGAAGTTGATGATTTTCAACCAATGAAATTTGATGAACATGAGGTTGAAAATTCACATCCAGCAAAGTTTGATAAACATGAAGTTGATGTTTTTCAACAGACAAAGCATGATGAACGTAAAGTTGAAAATTCACAACCAGCGAGGTTTGATGAGGATGAAGGAAATGTGTCAGAAGATGAAGGAGGTAATTTATCAGTGAAGAAGGTGGATTCGATTAGTCTATTATCTACAGAAGAGTTTGTTAAAGAAGTGGAGGATAGAGCGGAAGTGTTTATGTTGAATGGGAATGAAAACAGTAAAGATCTCGAGACTCCTGAGGAGGATGAGCCAGTGGTAAATGAATTCGAAGATGTACTCCCTGTAGAGTTGCCCAAGGAGGGACCGCCACTGAGGGACATACAATATCATGTTGATCCAATGCCAGATGCTATTGTACCACACAGGCCATGTTATCATATGTGTCCGACAGAGCATGAAGAGTTGAGAAAACTGGTTGATGGGTTGCTAGTCGAAGGAAGTCAGTTGTCTACTACAGATTGCAGTTGGGAAATGAAATTTATCAAAGACTTACATGTACGAAGAAACTTGAGCCGTGATCGTACCATGCAGCTAATCTCAAAGTCGTATTTTGGATCGTCACTGAGGAAGGAAGTTGAAAGGTTTGTTCAGAGGAGCCATAATCGACAAGTTTCAAAGAAGACCACGACAAATGCAGGTTTATGTATGCCGTTGCATATACATGCTAAATTACGGGAGTATGTTAGTGTGGACTTTGTTTTGGGATTGCCGCGAACACAACATGGCAATGATTCTATTTATGTGATGATTGACCGGTTTTCAAAATTGGTACATTTCATTGCCTATAAGAAGATTGCAGAGGCCTTTAATGTCGTTCAGTTATACTCCAGAAAGATCTATCGATTTCATGGATTACTTGAATCTATTATTTCGAATAGAGATACTCGTTTTCTGAACCATATCTGGATGAGTCTATGGAAAATGGCTGGGGCTAAGTTGAAATCTAGTAGCGCTAATCATACACAGACAGATAGACAAGCTGAAGTTGTGAACAGAACCCCAGGTAATCTATTGCGATGCCTTGTAGATGATAATTTGAAGATTTGGGACTTAAAGTTGTGTCAGGCAGAATTTTCTCATAACCATGCTGTTAACCGAAGCACTGGTTACAGTCCATTTCAAGTTGTATATTCAAGCTTGCCAAAGGGGCCGTTGGATTTAATGATAGTGCCACAATCGAAGGGGACAGTTAAGCGGGATGCTGATTTCGTTGATGGGTTGACAGAATGCCATCGAATCGTTCAGGAACGATTGGAGAAGACAAATGAGAAATATAAACAACTGGCCGATAAGAAACGAAGGAATGTGGACTTCAGAGTGGGTGATTTTGTTTACGCAGTACTGACAAAAGATCGTTTTCCAGTTGGAACTTACAACAAGTTGAAAGCTCGAAAGATTGGTCCAGTAGAAATTTTGAAGAAGATCAATGAGAATGCGTATCAGTTGAGATTACCAGATGATGTCCATACTGCCGATGTTTTCAACGTTAAATATCTAGTTCCGTATTATGGGGAAAAGCTTGTTGAAGAAGAGGAGAACGTGAATTCGAGGTCGAATTCTTTTCAACCAAGGGAGGATGATGCAGCGTGGCAGAGCACGAGGAAGAAGGAATCCGCGGAGCATACCTTAAATCGTGACCTAATTTCCCCAACACCGCGACCTAATTCCAACTCCGTACCTCCTACGTCGCTACGCGATCTTCCACATCCACGACCTAACCACCACCGCGATCTTCCACATCCGCGACCTAAACCATCCCCGCGACCTTCCATCCGCGACCTAAACCTCCGCGACCTAATGACCTAACCTAGTTTGCGAGCTAACGACCTAAACCTCCCAGATGTAGCTTGCAATGCCGTAGATCGTTTCCATTCCCAATTCTATATTGCGAGAATATTTGAGTCGCTGCCAAGTCTAGGTCGCTGCCGTGCCCATTTTAAGTCGCATGCTGTCTCTTTAGGTCGCAAACAAGACTGTTAAGTCGTTTGTATTGTGTAGCTTTATGTCGTGTACATGTTGTGTTGTAATTCATGTTGCATTCGTTTGTACTGAGTCGTGTTTGTGATGTACGTGTGTAATGTGAGTTGTAATCCTATAAATAGGGATGTGTTGGTCATTTGTAAAGGTTGTTGAATTTGAATAAAATTTCTTTTGTGTGCTCTTGTGCCACCATTAAAATTGGTAGTTGAGTGTTATCTCCTATCTCCACCTTCGGATATTCGAGTGCGCTCGAATCAACGATTGTTGAAGCCGATTCACGGAATCTAGTGCGCTAGATCAACGTCGAATAATCGTAAATCTTCTCTCATGGCATCGTACGCGATCAACGTGTCGAAGATAGCTAAAGTCCAGTATCTCGCGAGATCAATAGATTCAGGCGTTTGGTATCATTAATTCATCGATTCATATTGCTTCATCTAATCGTTTCATCGATTAGTTTGACACGAAATCTTCATTCGTTGTCATCCGTTATTTCCGCTGCGTCAAATTGTTTTGAGCTGCTAAAGAAATTATTAGTCTAACAGTTTCTATTCGAGCGACTGGAGCGAATACCTCATCATAAATGCCAGCTCTTTGACTATAGCCTTTTACCACCAATCTCGCCTTATATCTTTCGACTTCTCCGTTGGCATTTTTCTTTGCTTTGTACACCCACTTCACACCAATTGACTTGTGTTCTTTTAGAAGTAAAGCTAACTCCCATGTGCCATTCTTCTTGATGGCCTTGATTTCTTCATCCATAGCATTTTTCCAATTCTTCTTTTGCAAAGCTTTTTGGAAGTTTATAAGCTCATAATCCGAAAATAGACAAAAGAGAGTAAAATTGTCTTGATTTTCTGTTACCTCGTAAATTTCTTGAAGGCTTTTAAAGCATGGAGCCCTTTCACTTGAGCTCTCATCTTCTTGACAACTTATGGTTGGTGAAGCTAGTGGGGAAGTGGGCTCCTCGCTTGATTGTTCGATCATTGGTTGTTGCATTTCATCTCTTTCAAGGTATGGAAAGAAGTTGTAATTGTCATTATGTGATCTCCATTCCCATTCTCCTTCTTCATCGAACACAATATCTTGACTAATTATTATTTTCGTCGTATTGGGATTGTAAAGCTTATAGCCTTTGGAGTTGATGTCGTAAATAATGAAAATATACTTCTCACTTTTGTCATCCAATTTACTTCGCTTCTCGTCCGGTATATGTACATGAGCTATGCTTCCAAAGACTCTTAGATGAGAAATACCAGGCTTCCTTCCACTCCATGCTTCTTGTGGTATCTTTCCCCACACACTTCTTGTTGGAGATCGGTTTGATAGATAAACCACACATACCACAGCTTCCTACCAAAATTCTTTTGGCAGCCTTTTTCTTTTAAGCATGCACATTACCATCTCAAGGATTGTCCTATGTTTCCTCTCTGCTACTTTATTTTGTTGGAGGGATCTAGGCATTGTCAGCTATCGTTTGATTCCATTATTTTCATAATACTTTTGGAATTATTTTGGTGTGAACTCTCCTCCACGGTCATGGCTTTAATCATAAGGCCACTTTCCTTCTTATAGTTCTCAAAAACCACTGATTTATCCTTTAAAAAATACACCCATGTTTTTCTTGAAAAATCATCGATGAAAAGAAGGAAATGGTTACTCTTACCAAGTAAACTTGGCTTGATCAGACCGCACACATCCGTATGTATGAGTTCCAATGGCTTTTTAGCTCTTGAGTATGACTCCTTTGGAAAGCCTATTTTTAATTGCTTTCCAAGTAAACATCCTTCGCACACTTGATTAGGACATGATCCATATACCCTGGTTTGCTAGGACGTGCAGTTTAGTTTCCAAGCCTATTGAGTGGCATGGATTTTGAGCACCGAGGAACCGAGACTTTTCCATTGGTCTTTGGCATTAGGAAAGCCATACGAGTTATCATATATCGAAAGCACTTGAGTAATAGTGAGGATTGTTTGATGGATGCTATATTTGCTTTGATTTTTTCCTCCGTAGTCAATCACTCCAGGGATGTAACTTGACGTGGGTATTTAGGATGTGGATATCTAGACAACCTATACTGTAGTTAGGACGTAGTACATTTTTTATGATGATAGTAGAGTAGAGTAGCATATTATGATGTTATGTGCTAACTCTTTGGTTGTAGGGACGGATCAAGTATGGTTAATATATCATTGTTCCTTACTATATCGACTTGTATAGTATTTTTAGATTTAATTTTCACTAACACTAGACTGTTATTTGACTCGAGGTTTTATGCTTTGTTTCTTATTATCTCGGTTACTCTTAAATGAGTTTACCAAATAGCAGGTCTAGGAGCATGCAGTGGCAGTGTAGAGGATGAGCAAGATGGAGCTTTCTTGTATTATATATGGATATTCTATCGCTTATTCCATTGTGCAACACTGTGGAGCCTAGACAGTGTTTTCTTTACTATCATGAGATAATTTATTTGAGTTTATTTCCTCTTTGTATAAACTTCACTACTATGTTGAATAAGTCAGTGGATCTATGCTTTCATATTCGGTTCACTTAGTTATTACTACCTCTCCTGTTTTAAATCTGTATGTGTATTATATTTTATTCGATTCGTTGTGAGATATACGATAGATTCTATGATTGATTGATTTTCTTTTACTCTTGACAACCATCCTACATTGGCTAGGCATCACAACAGAGCACTATTTATTTATATTGGATGCCAGTGTGTAGGGCGATCGTCGTATTTGTTATCAGACCTTAGGTTACATCATTAACCTGAGTTGATACTGTAGTCCAATAGAGATAGGGAAGGAGTTATCACCCTAAGCTAGATCGATAGTGTATATATATACAAGAGAGGGCGTACTTGATATATATATATATATAAGTTTTTAAAACTATATAGTAATCTATATAAGTTGCATGCATACATGAGTACCATCGGTACAATTTTCTTTATGAGAGACTGATCATTCTTGTTACATATCAAGCATGAGCCAACATACAAGAAATACTATGAAGAACTCTGTCTTTGGAGTCGAAGGAGCAGGCTCAGAGGCTGCTAACCCTGACTTGCAGGAGATGTTCAACATGACAATAGCGAACATGCTGCAAAATGCCCAAGCGACCGCTACAAATGTTGCTGTATGTGGTGGTGCTAAAGTGCAAGCACCCAAAGTTGATTTCACTAAGTTGAATATGGATTTTGCCAGCCTTTGTGGAAAACCATTCCAAAGAACAGAATCAGCTATGGAAGTGCAGGATTGGTTGGACACCTACGAAATAATATTTGATGACCTTGAATTGGACGAAGCTATGAAGAGAAGGTTGGCATCCCAATAGCTTCAATGGAGAGCCATGAACTGGTGGAAAGATATTAGAGTTGTTACACCCGAGGATCAATTTACTTAGGACCAATTCAAAAATAGATTCAACCAGAAGTTCATTTTGGCAGTTCAAAAGTCGGTGTTTTTCAGAAAATTCACTAACTTGAAGCAGGGAGACATGTTTGTCTCTCAGTATGTTGATGAGTTCAACACTTTCCGAAATAAAGGATGTCCTTCATCGACACTCCGTTAAGGGAGAATGAGAAATTTCATATGGGTTTGGACGACTGTCTGGGGGAGAATTTGGTGAGTCGTATCGATGAGCCATTTGAGAGACTCGTCGAGAAGCTTTTCATTAGGAGAATTTGTACCACAAGTCCAAATCTGGTGTTGTGGTTGTGGAAGAGCCAAAGTCACAACAAGGCAGTTGTAAAGATACGATCTTTCGACGCTCGAAAGTCGACATTAATACGTCCACTTATCAAATGCCGCGCAATCGAATGCCGGAAAACCGAACCATTAGGGTTAAAAGAAGAGGTAGAAGAAGACAGAAGAGAAGAAAGAACAGAAAAACAGAAACAGAAACAAAATCTCACATTCGCAGTGGAATAATATATAATAGATAATCATTAGTCTTTTAAACAAAGAACTATATCAGTTTATACATACATCAATCAGAGTCAATATACAGAATACACAGCGGAATAAATAAACAAGTACGGTAGTACATCTCGCCATCCAGCTCATCTCCAAAGCTCCAGAATATCCAGAATATCCTGATAACATAACTCTAGGCTGCCCGTGTGGAAAATTATAGGCACCCAGAGTTTAGAAAGGGAACAATAAACTCCGAGTCAGTCATGGTGACTAGTGTGAGATCGTAAAACAGTTATTTTCACAAAGAAAATAAAAAAATTCACAATGCTTTTGGAAAATGAAACTACCATAAGGCCTCCCGCCACACACACAATGCAAACGCGGAATTGGAGGATATTTCCCCTTATGATAATCAAAGATTCTTACTACGAAAGATCAGTTGATATTATTATTAATGTCTAGTGTGGAAAACATTTCGAAAGTATAATATCAATCTTAGCCAACATACAACCATTATTGTATGCCTACTATAGCTACTATGTTCAATAGCAGGTTACCGCCACATTCCATAGCAGGTTATACAACTAAAACCGTACAGGGTTCGTATTGTTTCTTTGGATTTCCAATAAATGGTCAGGCAAAGGAACTTCCTTACACCGAAATGGAAACGCCCCTGGAAAGACGCCCCGAGAACCTAACCGGATCTCTGCAAACACAAGGCCGACGCTACCTCACGTTGTACAGCTGTAACTAGGTAACCAACACACTGACACTACCTCACGCTGTACATCTGTAACTAGGTAACTAACACACTCCCCCGGTCGTACCGACCTTTATCCGAGGATCCTCAACCACAAAGTATAATAAATTTGCAGCATCAACATAGGTAAAATATCTGGGCTCCATACCATGATATCACCTTTTATCCAGAAGGAAATGACATACCCAAGGGGCGCGACCCGTAAAAACCTTGCCGCAACATTCATGTTTCGACCATTACCGGGTTGTGAGGCTCGACGAAGTCTCGTCCACAAAGCTACGCTTTTTCACAAAGCCACGCTTTTTCACAAAGCCACGCTTTTTCACAAAGCCATGCTTTTTCACAAAGCCATGCTTTTTCACAAAGCCACGCTTTGATCAACAAATGATCAACAGCACTTCGTATGCCACATTACCAAATTGGGAATGTATCACTAGTAACCACCAACTACATAACCTCTGAGCTCGTACGTCTCAGAGAATGGTGTTAAGCTAAGAGAATAAATTCTCCGCCACCAACAGAAATGTATTTGATAGAAACCAGCTTTACATCTCAAAGTGTAATGTCAGACACACATCCAAACAAGTCCGTTCCGGGATCGAACGGAACCGAAGGCACTTCCAAAGAAGCCCTAGCAATTCGGGTATTCACTAATCACGTCCGGACTTCCCATCACAAGAAGAGTGATATAAATCTCTATACCGGAGAAACTCGGTGCAGAGACATTCGACAGGTTGTCCTTTCATTTTCAAAAATACCCGGTCTTCAAATAATGTCCATTCACGACGTATCACTATTCGGAATGGGTTATATGACACAAAGTCCTCTCCCGGCTTAACCGAATAATGAGCGTTTGTTTTAAAAACAAATCAAGTGCCATTTCAAAGGAAAATATTGATAGTCAGTTATTTAACTATCAACAACATTCACAACAATCAACCAATTTAAATAATTTTTCCCAAATTATTAAATTTTCAAAATATCTTCACAAGATATTTTTTTTTCCACACTTCAACATTTGAAAACCAATTCAAATCACATTTTCACACTTCATCACTTTGAAAAAAAATTTCATATCACATTTTCACACTTCATCACTTTGAAAACAAATTTCAAATCACATTTTCACATTTCATCACAAAATGGTCCATTTAAACCAATTAAATAAATCCTTATCGATTCATTTTTAATTTACATTCCAAATTTGTAAATTACTTCCACACTTTAAAAATAAATCAGTGTTTATTTTTAAAACAAATTTCCCTTTCCTTTATAAATTCTATTCTGAATTTACATTCCCAAATATTCACTTTTTATACGATTTTCAAATCGATTTCTCAAATATTCACTTTCAACACCAAATCAAATTCCAAATTGATTTCTGATTTCTTTTTAACACCAAATCAATTACAAATTGATTTCTAAGTTTATTTCCAAATACCAAATTATTTGCAAATCGATTTCCAAATTTATTTCCACACAAATCAATTTTTTTTCATTCAACATCAAATAAATTTTCATATCGATTTCTCAAATATTCATTTTCAAATATCAAATCAATTATCAATTTGATTTCAACAAATTTGTCACCTTTAAAATAAATCCCTTTATTCTTTTCAAATTATTAAAAATCCAATTTTCAATAAATTCTTCAACTTTTAAACAATATCATTCAAAACTCACTTATTAATAATTTTTCCCATATTTTGGAAATAATTCGATAAGATTTCAAAAATCAACTTTATGCTTTAAAATTCCTTCTTTTAAATCCACTCAATTCTTTCAAAAAGAATTTACTTAAAATTTCCAACTTTAATTTCAAAAATCCAATTTCATTTATTTCTAGTATCCAACGATACCAAAAATACATTCGGCTAAATTATAGCCTTCAACACATTCAATCGTCAATATAATCATTCACAGATTATAAATAAATCATCACACAACATATGAAACAAATTCATACAACATATGAAACAAATTCATATAATTTGAGGAATCCAGTTGGATCCCTCCAACCAGTTTCCCTGCATCCACAGATGTTAGCACAGTACCAATTCCACTTCGAGGTGGAATATCACGGTATATGGGATTTATAAAATATCATCCACTATTATGCGGCGCAATAGGGTCTCATCCGCTATATAATGCGGGAAATCAACAACTCCAATATATACATATTCCAATATACATATATTGCTATATACTAATATATATATACACTATCACAATCCAAACAACAATCAATAACTGAAAATCCAACTTTCATTTGAGTGAGAAGATCTCACCTTTGCTTTTTATTTTGCAGTCTGATTCCATCTCAGCTTGTTTTCACGATTTGTAAACCTTGTATAAACATTTATTGTTTATTAATATTCGAAATAAATCGAACTACCAATTGCTATTTAATAATTTGATTAACTAATAATCGAGCAATTAATTTTCCCTTTTTAATAAATTTATTAAATAACATTTTATTTAATAATTTTAAGTTTAAACTAATTTTCCTTTTAAAATATTCTTTAACAACCAAATAACTTAAATAAGTTTATTAACCATATTAATCACTAATATACATTATTAAAATAAACTGGTAGATTTTCATTTCTAGACTGCATGCCTATAAAAATTTTAAAAACTGCATATATATATATATTGTATATTTATTTTTTCTATGAATATAAAATATATCATAAAAATAAAAACAAATCTGCAAATACAACATCAGAAAAACGAAAATACCTCAAGCAGAGGTCGGAAACGACGAACCCTAACTCGAGCGCGCCGTCGCCATCCTCACACGTACGCGTGCAATCGATCCATCGCCGCCTTAACCACGAACTCGCGTGCCACCCAATCGAAGACTTTCATCCCAGGTCGCCTCCTCTCTAAAGCTGTGCCTCATCCTCGATTTTGATTTTGTTCGTGAAACCATGAAATGATCGAACGGGATTTCGTTCCTCCCCTACGCGATTGAATCGCGAACTGATTTTTTTTTTTTTGATGAATACGATTTTCGTTTCAATTTGCTGAAGAGAGGAAAGAAAAGGCTGCGAGCCATATCTTGATTTAGGAACGAGATTTGAATTCAAATTTGGGAATAAAGGGGGGAACGGCTTGCGAATTTTGAATGTTGAACGAGACTTCCCTAAGATCGGCCATTATTCTTTTTTTTGAACGAGATTTTTTTTCTTTCTTGCGTGAGATTTGTAAAGGAAAGGGGAGACAAGGAGTACGCGATGAAGTGAGAGGAGTAGGTCGCCTGAGATGAAAGAAATTTGACCGGTGAAATGATATAAGATATTTAAATTAAATCGATAAATTATTGTCTAGGCGTTTTTATCTCGTACGATCACACGATAACTCCAAACATTACGAAAATTGAAATCCGATAATAATACAATATTATGGATCTAATGGAACTGGTTCCGTCGAATTCCGAGACTGTGCCTCGGAACGCTATTTTTAAATTCAATTTAAACAACAAAATTTCAAAACTGAACAAAACAGTTTCAAGTCCAATTCTGAAACTTTCATTATCTTCAGTATTATTAATATAAATTTTCTAAGCCTTGAAAATATTTTTAATCAGCTAAAAACTGAAGATTCAAATTTTTACCCAGATTTAACGATTAAATTCAATAATTAAATCGTCAAATTCATTCTGATATCTCAAATTTCAAATTAAACTATCATTCGAATATTTAAACTCAATTAAATATTCACATTTCAAATGTCAAAAATTCAGGGTCGTTACAATCTTCCCCCCTTAAAAGAATTTCGTCCTGAAATTACAAGTTAAGAAGAATGCTCCAATACCCGTTTATCATTTCCCCAAAACCAAACAGTTTTATTAAATTATCAACCCAAATCTTTTTTATCATAAAAGATCCATTATTACTTTCCAAAATCAACCATAAGTTCCAAATAATATGGTTTTCTTAATCATTCAATTTTCATTTCAAATTCAAAATTTTGAATTCAAAATTTTCTCAAAAATTTTCTAACTCTCGAAATTTTCGAAAAAATTCGCCAGCGTCTCCTTTGCGCGGCTAACTCGATACAACTACAAAATGTCCCTACGGACTCCCAAATTCCAATAGAAAACAAAATGCCAAGTGGCAAAATCAGAAACTCATCAAATTTCATACTGAAATTCAAATACATACCTTTTGTTGAGAAATCAAAATCCAATTCCATTTTCCTTAGCCTTTACAATCCCTGTATACTTTATTTAACAACAATGTCCAAATTCACTTATTGGATTCCTAAAACCAATTTACTTAAGAATTTTCTCCATTCATTTCTTAAGTTCAATATAAGTATTTACATACTTCTTATATTTATTTTTACTTCACTAACAAAGTTATATATTCATTTCCATTCAACTTTGCATTTTCAATTGCATTTGAATTCAATTTACAATTTCAATTCTATTTGAATTCATTTTATCTTCAGAAACCAAAATCCCTTTTCTAGTTCAATTTCTACGTTTCCATTACAATTTTAAAATCAATTTTTCGTTAACAAAAATTTTCCAAATTTTTCAAAATTTTTCTAACTCCCAAAATTTTCGGAAAATTTTGGCGGAGTCTCCTTTGTACGGAGAAGCTTTTGCAATTTGACCAAAGATATAAATATATATACATCAACCCATACGGTCGGAAAAGCAGAAAAACAGTTCATATTTCCTATTTTTTATTGCGTATGCGTACCTTTATTTGCATTTTAAAACAAAGCGGCTTATTTATTAGCTTATTAACGCAACCAAATCCAGCCAAACGGTAGCCCCGGTACTTGTACTTACTCAATTTAAATATGTAAGCAAGGTTTTAAATTTCGGATATCGGGCATGTTTCGTCTCGGCGATTTTAGTGACTCGGTATCGTATCAGGGGAGATCTCGGACGAGACGAGTGCATCTCGGGCATCAATATCAGATTTACATATCGGACCTAAAGTTCATCTCGGGACCATATCGGAATATAACACATCACATAATTTATAGCAAAAAATGCATGGTATCAGTTTATTTAACATTTACTAAATTACTGCAACTAATCTCCACTATTCTAACTGAAAAAATAATGCAATTATACTTCAACTATATGAAATTGTTCAACAAAAGTTACAAAACATCATCAGCTTTAGCAATTACATATAAGTAGATGAAAGACGACAAATTAACTGAAAAAAAGCGGCTTCTTTACAATTACATATCTGCAGTAAGAATAACATAATAACAGTATCAGGAACTGATGCAAATAAAAGCAAATGCATATAAGAGATATCAGGAATCGAAGGGTTTCAAGCAATGCAAATCTACTTGCAGAAGGTTATGCAGTAAGAATAACAAACTAAGTCTACTTACAAATCTACTCTAAATTATACTGTATATTCAATTTCTGAAAAATTGAATTTCATTAAAATAGAAACAACCCTAATTTACATACATGTAGAGAGTAGAGAAATTGGTCGAAGACGAAGCTGCAGACTGTCAAAAGCGAGATCGAGTAGTAGAAAATTGGAAGCAACCGCGAGCTGTCGGATGTTGGAAGAGGGAATTCGATTTTTTTCAAAAGAGGGAGTTCGTTTTTTTCTATGGAGAAGAGGGAGTTCGATATTTTGACGAGGAACGTGATCTTTTGAGAAGTTGAATCAAAAAGAAAAGGGCTTTATTCATTTTTTTAATAATAGACCGAGATGGGCCTTTTTTTTGAAAAAAACAATATATCGGGGATATCTCGTAATATCGTTTCGTTCCAAATATCGGCCGATATATGTAAATTTCGGCCGATATAATCGAAAGGAGATATCAACCGATATTTCATGTTTCGTTTCGCCCAAGCCTTCAACCGAGATCTCGGCCGAGATATCGGCCGAGATGGCCGAGATTTAAAACAGTGTATGTAAGTAACAAATATAGGAAATCTATTAACATTTCATTTATTTTCAATAGTGAACACAAAGTTTTCATAAGCAATACATCCAAAGTTCTTTCCATTAGCAATTTATGTGGTTTCGATACAAATTAAATTGCTTACAACTAATTCACATACTATTTCCATTTACTTCAAGTGATTTACAACTCATTTTCTTCATTCTATTCATTTTTAGCGAAATGAGCTCATATCTAATTCAGTTGATTCCAAAATCAATTTATGTCACTTCTATCAATTCATAGGATTTAATTAATTCTCGTTTTTTGTCAAACGATAATTCTTTCTATTCAAATTTGTTAATATTCATGCAACTAAATGATTACTTAAGCTAATAATCATTTTGATTGATTCCATTTCAATTCAATTTACATTTCGTATTCACAAAACCATTCGATTTGTTTAAAACCATTGTACAAAACTCGACAATAACAATGCAAATATTTATATACACTTCTTGTATTTATTTTCACTTCATTACTGAAGTTATACATTTATCACTATTCAATTTCACATTTTCAACTCATTAATCAACTAAGTTTTCATTCAAACCATTTCAAAGTTTCACTTAAATTGAGTTATTGTCCAATATTTACTTAAGCTATTTCAATTCAAAACTCAAGTTTATTTTCTTTGATTGGTTTTCATTTATCAAATCTATTCCCTTTACTAATTTAATCCAATTAGTACATTCACTTATTCATTTTAAATTTCAAATTTCCATATTCAATTCATCCTGAATTTACTTTATCAATAACAAGGAAATTTTCAATTTATTTATTTACAAATGTAACTTCGTTTGTTCATTCACAAATTCATTCCTTTTCAATTTGAATCTCATTCCAATCAATTTCCAAATACTTTTATAAGTCATCAAACTTATTCACATTCCATAACACTTTAAAGAAATTCCAGAGTCTTTTAAACAATTACTCACATTTCCTTTCAATTTATAAAACTCATTTATAAATTCACATACCAGTTTCATTTCATTAATGAATTTATTTCAAATATTTTCTTAGAATTTTATTTCAAATTATAAATCACATTTACAATTTACATTTACAAATTTCATTCATATATGAATTTATTTCCTTATACTTTCAATTCATATTTATAAATTTCATTGGTTAAATGAATTTATCTCCAAATCTTTGGTTATACCATTATTTCTTATTCAATTCCATATAACAGTGATAATATTCAATATTATCTCTTCCTAACAACCAAGCATCCATATACTATTATAATTTATAGAAAATCATTTCTTTTCTATACAAAAATAGTTTTGGGCAAAATTATTTCATTTACCCTATTTTAAAACAATACTGTGTCAGTTTATCTTGTTTAAGAGTTTAGAAACCCCTATCGATTACAGCTGGCCAGACTGCACCGACCAGAATCTATAAACAATCAACCGATAAGTCAACACAATACAAAACAAATTTTGTATTCACTAACAAATACGCTCTCATATCTATTATTACACTCACACTCATTCTAGAGTACTACTGACTCCATCTCTAATGAGTAACACCCAACAGAGCCAGGGTTGTCGCTTAACCAACAGCTCCGATACCACTTGTAACGATACGATCTTCTGACGCTCGAAAGTCGACATTAATACGTCCACTGTATCAAATGCCGCACAATCGAATACCGGAAAACCAAACCATTAGGGTTAAAAGAAGAGGTAGAAGAAGATAGAAGAGAAGAAAGAACAAAAAAATAGAAACAGAATCTCACATTCGCAGCGGAACAATATATAATAGATAATCACTAGTCTTTTAAACAAAGAACTATATCAGTTTATACACACATCAATCAGAGTCAATATACAGAATACACAGCGGAATAAATAAACAAGTACGGTAGTACGTCTCGCCATCCAGCTCATCTCCAAAGCTCCAGAATATCCAGAATATCCAGATAACATAACTCTAGGCTGCCCGTGTGGAAAATTATGGGCACCCAGAGTTTAGAAAGGGAACAATAAACTCTGAGTCAGTCATGGTGACTGGTGTGAGATCGTAAAACAGTTATTTTCACAAAGAAAATAAAAAAAATTCGCAATGCTTTTGGAAAATGAAACTACCATAAGGCCTCCCGCCACACACACAATGCAAACACAGAATTGGAGGAGATTTCCCCTTATGATAGTCATAGATGCTTACTACGAAAGATCAGTTGATATTATTATTAATGTCTAGTGTGGAAAACATTTCGAAAGTATAATATCAATCTTAGCCAACATACAACCATTATTGTATGCCTACTATAGCTACTATGTTCAATAGCAGGTTACCGCCACATTCCATAGCAGGTTATACAACTAAAACCGTACAGTGTTCGTATTGTTTCTTTGGATTTCCAACAAATGGTCAGGCAAAGGAACTTCCTTACACCGAAATGGAAACGCCTCTGGAAAGACGCCCCGAGAACCTAACCGGATCTCTGCAGACACAAGGCCGACGCTACCTCACGCTGTACAGCTGTAACTAGGTAACCAACACACTGACACTACCTCACGCCGTACAGATGTAACTAGGTAACTAACACACAAGTATGCCATCCCCCGGTCGTACCGACCTTTATCCGAGGATCCTCAACCACAAAGCAACAACCACAAAGTATAATAAATTTGCAGCATCAACATAGGTAAAATATCTGGGTTCCATACCATGATATCACCTTTTATCCAGAAGGAAATGACATACCCTAGGGACGCGAACCCTAAAAATCTTGCCGCAACATTCCTGTTTCGACCATTACCGGGTTGTGAGGCTCGACGAAGTCTCGTCCACAAAGCTACGCTTTTTCACAAAGCCACGCTTTTTCACAAAGCCACGCTTTGATCAATAAATGATCAATAGCACTTCGTATGCCACATTACCAAATTGGGAATGTATCACTAGTAACCATCAACTACATAACCTCTGAGCTCGTACGTCTCAGAGAAGTGTGTTAAGCTAAGAGAATAAATTCTCCGCCACCATTAGAAATGTATTTGATAGAAACCAGCTTTACATCTCAAAGTGTAATGTCAGACACACATCCATACAAGTCCGTTCCGGGATCGAACGGAACCGAAGGCACTTCCAAAGAAGCCCTTGCAATCCGGGTATTCACTAATCACGTCCGGACTTCCCATCACAAGAAGAGTGATATAAATATCTATACCGGAGCAACTCGGTGCTGAGACATTCGACAAGTTGTCCTTTCATTTTCAAAAATACCCGATCTTCACACCGGTCTTCAAATAATGTCCATTCACGACGTATCACTATTCGGAATGGGTTATATGACACAAAGTCCTCTCCCGGCTTAACCGAATAATGAGCGTTTGTTTTAAAAACAAATCAAGTGCCATTTCAAAGGCAAATATTGATAGTCGGTTATTTAACTATCAACAACATTCACAACAATCAACCAATTTAAATAATTTTTCCCAAATTATTAATTTTTCAAAATATCTTCACAAGATATTATATTTTCACACTTCAACATTTGAAAACCAATTCAAATCACATTTTCACACTTCATCACTTTGAAAACAAATTTCAAATCACATTCTCACACTTCATCACTTTGAAAACAAATTTCAAATCACATTTTCACACTTCATCACAAAATAGTCCATTTAAACCAATTAAATAAATCCTTATCGATTCATTTTTAATTTACATTCCAAATTTGTAAATTACTTCCACACTTTAAAAATAAATCAGTGTTTATTTTTAAAACAAATTTCCCTTTCCTTTATAAATTCTATTCTGAATTTACATTCCCAAATATTCACTTTTTATACGATTTTCAAATCGATTTCTCAAATATTCACTTTCAACACCAAATCAAATTCCAAATTGATTTCTGATTTCTTTTTAACACCAAATCAATTAAAAATTGATTTCTAAGTTTATTTCCAAATACCTGATTATTTGCAAATCGATTTCCAAATTTATTTCAACACAAATCAATTTTTTTTCATTCAAGATCAAATAAATTTTCATATCGATTTCTCAAATATTCATTTTTAAATATCAAATCAATTATCAAATCAATTTCAACAAATTTTTCACCTTTTAAATAAATCCATTTATTCGTTTCAAATTATTAAAAATCCAATTTTCAATAAATTCTTCAACTTTTAAACAATATCATTCAAAACTCACTTATTAATAATTTTTCCCATATTTTGGAAATAATTCGATAAGATTTCAAAAATCAACTTTATGCTTTAAAATTCCTTCTTTTAAATCCACTCAATTCTTTCAAAAAGATTTTACTTAAAATTTCCAACTTTAATTTCAAAAATCCAATTTCATTTATTTCTGGTATCCAACGATACCAAAAATACATTTGGCTAAATTATAGCCTTCAACACATTCAATCGTCAATATAATCATTCACAGATTATAAATAAATCATCACACAGCATATGAAACAAATTCATACAACATATGAAACAAATTCATATAATTTGAGGAATCCAGTTGGATCCCTCCAACCTGTTTCCCTGCATCCACAGATGTTAGCACAATACCAATTCCACTTCGAGGTGGAATATCACGGTATATGGGATTTATAAAATATCATCCACTATTATGCGGCGCAATAGGGTCTCATCCGCTATATAATGCGGGAAATCAACAACTCCAATATATACATATTCCAATATACATATATTGCTATATACTAATATATATATACACTATCACAATCCAAACAGCAATCAATAACTGAAAATCCAACTTTCATTTGAGTGAGAAGATCTCACCTTTGCTTTTTATTTTGCAGTCTGATTCCATCTCAGCTTGTTTTCACGATTTGTAAACCTTGTATAAACATTTATTGTTTATTAATATTCGAAATAAATCGAACTACCAATTGCTATTTAATAATTTGATTAACTAATAATCGAGCAATTAATTTTCCCTTTTTAATAAATTTATTAAATAACATTTTATTTAATAATTTTAAGTTTAAACTAATTTTCCTTTTAAATTATTCTTTAATAACCAAATAACTTAAATAAGTTTATTAACCATATTAATCACTAATATACATTATTAAAATAAACTAGTAGATTTTCATTTCTAGACTGCATGCCTATAAAAATTTTAAAAACTGCATATATATATATATTTATTTATTGTACATTTATTTTTTCAGTGAATATAAAATATATCATAAAAATAAAAACAAATCTTCAAATACAACATCAGAAAAACGAAAATACCTCAAGCAGAGGTCGGAAACGATGAACCCTAACTCGAGCGCGCCGTCGCCATCCTCACGCGTACGCGTGCAATCGATCCATCGCCGCCTCAACCACGAACTCGCGTGCCACCCAATCGAAGACTTTCATCCCAGGTCGCCTCCTCTCTAAAGCTGTGCCTCGTCCCCGATTTTGATTTTGTTCGTGAAACCATGAAATGATCGAACGGGATTTCGTTCCTCCCCTACGCGATTGAATCGCGAACTGATTTCAATTTTTTTTTATGAATACGATTTTCGTTTCAATTTGCCGAAGAGAGGAAAGAAAAGGCTGCGAGCCATATCTTGATTTAGGAACGAGATTTGTGTTCAAATTTGGGAATGAAGGGGGGAACGGCTCGCGAATTTTGAATGTTGAACGAGACTTCCCTAAGATCGGCCATTATTCTTTTTTTTGAACGAGATTTTTTTTTCTTTCTTGCGTGAGATTTGTAAAGGAATGGGGAGACAAGGAGGATGCGATGAAGTGAGAGGAGTAGGTCGGCCAAGATGAAAGAAATTTGACCGGTGAAATGGTATAAGATATTTAAATTAAATCGATAAATTATTGTCTAGGCGTTTTTATCTCGTACGATCACATGATAACTCCAAACATTACGAAAATTGAAATCCGATAATAATACAATATTACGGATCCAATGGAACTGGTTCCGTCGAATTCCGAGACTGTGCCTTAGAACGCTATTTTTAAATTCAATTTAAACAACAAAATTTCAAAACTGAACAAAACAGTTTCAAATCCAATTCTGAAACTTTCATTATCTTCAGTATTATTAATATAAATTTTCTAAGCCTTGAAAATATTTTTAATCAGCTAAAAACTGAAGATTCAAATTTTTACCCAGATTTAACGATTAAATTCAATAATTAAATCATCAAATTCATTCTGATATCTCGAATTTCAAATTAAACTATCATTCGAATATTTAAACTCAATTAAATATTCACATTTCAAATGTCAAAAATTCAGGGTCGTTACAACAGTGGATGTAAGAAGAAATGGAACGGGAAGCGAAAGTAGTTCTACAATAAAGATGCTAAGAAGAAAGGCAAGTAGGAACCTACTTGTTTTAACTATAGAGAGAGAGGCCACCTGAGTAAGAATTGTAAAGTTGAGGGCAAGAAGTGTTTCCATTGCAACAAGGTAGGTCATATGTAGAGGATGTGTCCAGAACTGATAAAGCAGAAGTAGGTGGTGAAGGCATATGCTTTGGATGTTGTTCCGACTTCGTTGAGTGCTCCCACTATGAAAGAGAAGGGAATGAGCATTGTTATTTAAGGTATGTTTTCCATTTATGATGTTTCCATACGTGTTTTATTCGGTACCAGGGCTTCACATTCCTTTATATCTAGTGACCTAATAAATAGATTAGGATTAAAGCCTGAAATAGTTGACCAACCTTTGTTAGTAATGAAACCTATTGAGGCTCTACTAGCCCGTGTTTGGTTTGTCATGGTTTGGTCGTATTAAGTCATTGATTCTCATTTGTTTATGGTCACATTATTTTAAATTTCGTTGGTTCAGGATTATCTTAGGGGTGGACCGGCTAAGGAAGTATGCAGAAGTAGTGGATTGCGAGAAGCTGTTAATAACAATTGGGGCTGTGGAGTGGCAGACGGTAGTGATTGACTACTTTCCAGAGGATGGGGTTGTGGTTAGTGTTCTATATTCACTCGAGGTTCCATAGAATGAGTTGTCATCTATGCCCATCACGAGATAATATCCGGATGTTTTTGAGGAGGTGACTGGATTACTGTCACATTGAGAGATTGAGTTCCAAATAGACTTAGTGAAGGATGCCAGACCAATAGTTATGCCTTTGAGGCATATGGCACCTAGAGAGTAGAAGGAGTTGGAGGAGCAAGTGAATGAGGGTTCATTCGTAGAAGCATATCTAAGTGGGGGGACACCTTTAGTATTTGCCACTAAGGTGGATGGCTCTCTGAGGTTAAGTATTGATTACCATGAGCTGAATAAAGTGACGAGGAAGAACAAATATCCACTCTCGCTATTGATGACTTGTTCGATTAGCTCCATGGTGTGAAAGTGTTCTCTCAATTAGATTTGGCGATGGGATCTTACCAGTTGAGAGTAGCGAAGGAGAGTGTGCCAATCATCGCATTTCATGCATCGTCTGGTTTTTATAATTGGTTGGTTATGCCGTTCGGACTGATCAATGCCTTGGTATACTTTGTTGATCTTATGAACCGAGTCTTCAAGGAAAAGCTAAATAAGTTCGTGCTTGTGTTCGTGGATGATATTCTGCTGTACTTTATGATGGAGGAGGAACATAATATGCACTTCAGGATCGTGCTTGAAGTGTTGAGGAAGCAGAAGTTGAAAGAAAAGTTTTCAAATTGCCAATTCTAGAGGAGAAAAGTGAGATTCTTGGGTCATGACATCTCTAAGTAGGGTATCGCAGTTGATCCTACCAAGGTAGCATGGGTTTGGGATTGGAACCACCCCAAGAACGCTACCAATATGATGAGTTCTCTAGGATTGGTGGGATATTATAAATGTTTTTCAAGGACTTTTCGAAGGTAGCAACACCGTTGAACGGTTTGAAAAAGAAGAATCAGACTTTTATTTAGGACGTGAAGTATGAGTATGCGTTTGTGAGTCTGAAGGAGAGGTTGACGAATGCACCAGTATTTACTATTCCGAGTGGGAATGAGGAAACGATAGTATACACAAGCACCTATGGTATTGGATTTTGCACTATGTTGATGTGTAGGGTAAAATTTGTCCTACGCTAGTCGACAGTTGAAACCGCATGAGAAGAAGTATTCAACTCATGATTTGGAGTTGGCGGCAACAATGTTTGAGCTGTTCACGGACCACAAATCATTGAAGTAACTTTTCTCCTAGAAAGATCTCAACCTTCGCTGGCAGTGATGATTGGAATTATTGGTCTCCTACGACTTTGACATTTCCTATACGCCCGGTAAGCGATATATAGTCGCCGATGCATTAAGTAGAAGACTTGCTAGTTTGGGAGTGATGTTTTATAATGGAAGAGGTTGGAGTATATTGTTGGTTATGACTTCAGACCTTATTGTAAGATAGAGCCAGAGATGTTAGCAAGTTTGACCATCAGACCTACTTTGATTGAGCTAAATGGTACTAGTCAGAAGCGAGAGAGTAGACTAGTAGAGATCATGGAGAAGATAGAAGAAGGAGTAGAGTCCTAAGATATAAAGTAATATGGACGCGACTGAGATGGTTGACTCTGTAAGGATATGAGATTATTTCTACTTGACGTCGATGGGTTGAGGGATGAGGTACTATGAGAGTGCCATCATTCGAGGTTGACTATACATCTCATTTGTAATAAGATGTACCGTGATATAAAGCAGATCGATTATTGGGAAGGAATGAAGAAGGATGTTAAAGTGTTTATCTCAAGATGCATGAACTGCTGGTTAGTGAAGGCAGAGCAGAAAAGCCGAGTGGATTACTACAACCACTAGAAGTTCCCAAGTGGAAACGAGAGCAAGTACCGATGTATTTTGTGGGTGGATTACCAAGAACCCAAGGAGGGTGCAGTAGCATTTGGGTCATAGTAGATAGACTGATGAAGAGTGTCTGATTCATACCTGTCAAGGCTAAAAGAACAGCATCCAAATTGGCCGAGTTGTATATGAAGTGGATAATACGATCCCGTGGTGTGCCAAAGAGCATTGTGAGTGACCGAGAGCCTTTATTCATTAGTGGGTTTTGAAAGAGATTACAAGAGGCCTTGGGGACTGAGCTACATCTCAGTACAGTTTATCACCCATAAACTAATGTACAAACTGAGAGGGTGAATCATATATTAGAGGATCTCTTACGAGCTTGCATACTCGATTTTGGAGGCTCATGGGACGATTATTTACATTTGGTGGAGTTTATATACAACAACAACTATCAGTCTAGTATCGATATAGCACTTTACAAAGCATTATATGGCCGACCATGTAACGCTCCTTCATGCTAGTGGAAAGCGGGAGAGAAACTAATATTTGAGCCAGATATGATTATAGAAACATCGAAGAAGATTAATATCATTCGGCATTAAATGAAAGTTGCTCAGGATAGGCAGAAGAGCTACGTTGATAAGAAACGTCGAGATCTGGATTTCTTTGTCGACAATATGGTGTTTGTGAAGATTTCTCCATTAAAGAATGTTATTTGATTTGGTAGTAAGCGGAAGTTGGCGTCGAGATTTGTAGGCCCTTTTCAGATAGTAGAGAGGATTGAGAACCTAGCATATAGACTAGACTTACTTCAGAAGATGGCAGGCGTACACATTGTCTTCCATCTCTCTCATCTGCGAAAGTTAGTGCATGACTCAGGCATGATGATTGCACCAGATCAACTTGATGATATCAAGATTGAACTAGAAACTTCGAAACCTCGTAGGTCGGTTCATATTGTCGAACGCAATACGAAACAACTTAGGAGGAAGACTATGGATATAGTGAAGGTTCAATGGGCGAAAGTGAAGGTGATTGTACGTGGGAAGCCAACGAGAGCATGAGGGCTGCATATCTATAGCTCTTTGTATGGTAAGGCCTACTGTTTATAGTATTTGCTTTTGTTTTTATACTATATATGATAGTTTAGTATCCAGCATGCAAGGATAAGTTTATCTATACTACTGGTTACATGGTTGCTTGTTTGATATGTTTGATGGTTACATATGATTATTAGGCATGTGGGGTAACCATGATTGACTATTCTTTGACTTGTTTAGGGATTTCGAGGGAAAAATTCTTAAAAGGGAGGAGAGTGTGTTACGAACCTAATTTTATGTATCGGAGTTTCATAAAATATTATTATTATTTAAATCATATGAGATCGTACGACCCTAAAATTTTGGGAAATGACTCTTAGGGACATTTTCCACATCTTTGATTTTTATGCGATCATTTTGACCCTAAAAACCTTGTATGGACTATAAATTTTGATAATAGCTGAGTTAGGGTCTGAAACCACTTCCACTACTTATAGATGATGGTTTCCCAATCCGTAGAATGGTCATAATAGTAAAACAGACTTATCCTTTGAAAGTTATGATTATTTTATGTTTTGGCCGTTGCTGGTTAGGCTTAATGGGTAATTAGGCTGATCCACACTTAGGCCCACCAACCTATTTTGAGAATATAGCCTTAAGGGGATTTATGGGATTGTTCCAAGTCATTTCCATCTTCCTTAAAATTGTTCTAAACTTCCGTTAACTTTAATATCTTAAAAAATTATCCATTTTCTTACCAATCTTAGCCAAAATCATCATTAATGAGTTAATTAGAGAAGGGAATAATAGATCTACCATTGTGGCTATCTTGGAATCTATATTCTTGCTGTCCTATTCTACATTTGGTGAATTTAAGTGGTAATTGGGTAGTAGTTGAGTGATTATTGATCACTCACTATTCTACACTTGACTATATAGTTAAATTTGGTGTTTTTGAGATAATAAACATGATTAAATGATTTTTAACATTAATTACACTTGTAAAGATGTTTATGGATGGATTAAAAAGATTTAAAATGAATTTTGGTGATTTAATAACCCTTTTTGATCATATAGTCATTCTTGTGTATGGCTAAATTTTATATATTAAACATATTGATTTGCTTGATCATGATGCATGAATTCTTCCGGATGCCTCATATGTTTGGATTAATTGTTTTGATCTTGTTGGTTAAGTGCTCCTAGGATAGTTAGGCGTTAATTGTTGAAATAAGAAAAATGGAGTCAAGTTAACTCATAATTGGATGAAACTTAGAGGAGAGGTTCTGGAGTTAGAAGGGATGCTACATTTCAAATAGCATAAAGATTGGGTAGAGGAATTCAACTCGGTGATGAATTGAAAACCTAGGTCGTTGGAGTCATTTCAGGTTGGTGGGATTTCACTTCGATTCATGCTTCAGGTAATTTATTGCAAAACTCAGGGCAACTTCAGGTCGAAGTGTAAAGGAATTTGGTTGAAGGCCGAAGAATTAGATCAGTGGAATTCACTTGGGAACATGCTTCGAGCTAAGGGTTGGAGCACTTCGGAGTTAGCTTCGAGACAGGAGGGCGTGAGGATAGAAGAGTTGAAAGCCAAATGTTAGATAAGTGTTCAGGTCGGTACCAACCTGAACTGTAACGACCCGAAATTTTGGTCATTTGATTTTGAACATTTAATCAATTTTAAATATTAAAATATTGGTTTAAAATGGTTTAATAACTTGAATTCAAATATAAGGATTTTTTAAAATGTTTGAATTGTGAATTAATATTTGAATAGTGTTTCAAATAATGGTATTTCTAATCGAATTAATTCGATTGATTAAATGGTCTTATTTAACTCCTTTAAATTAATGAACAATAACGGTGAATTCATTTCATAAATTTATTTTTAATAATAACGGTTCAAATAAATAATAAGAAAATTTATTTTTATTTTTATGAATTTGTTTTTGTTGACGTATTCATAATTTCATTTATTTGATTTTTCCATTTTTAATTTGGAAATTATTTAAATTTTCGTTTGACGATTTTTCGCCAAACGGTAGTGTTTTCGTGATTTTTCCAAATACGATAACAATGTATATTATTATTGTTTTGGGGTGGTGTCGTTGTCCTGAGCACAACCATATTTTTGTTTTATCGTTCGGAGTTCATAACCAAATAAATGTCTGTATGGCGAAAAGCCGAAATTTGAAAATTTCATATAAGTCAACACTTCAAACATATTCTCTGACTCTCTTTCCTGTTGAATCATAAGTTTTGATTCATGACAAAGAGCATTAAACAACTCAGTGAATGAGACTATATGGGCAAACGACAAAAAGAGAAAGAAATATGCTGTTAAAACTACAAAGGAGACAAGACTTCAAAACTGAGTATAGTATGTTTATTTTTTGAAGTTTTTTAGTCTTAGAATTGTTAAAATCTATCCTCAAGTAGTCCACACAAATCAAAGTTGTTTTAAACTTCAAATTCTCTAAATTAGATGTGAACTGTGCACTAATAGCCAGGTCAGTCGACTGACCAAATATGACCAGTCGACTGAACCTGCTCAGTTGCACAGATACACTCTGTTTTGCACCAACTTTGAACATTCAGCTGACTGGTCATTTTGGGTCAGTCGACTGAACTTTTCCAACAGCCAATTTTCTTAACAGACGCTTCCATTTGCCAAGCGATATGATCCAATTTGAAGAGTTTTGCCTGCTTCCTTTGGTCAAAACTCTTCGTGAATGGTTGCACCTGTTTATCCACTATATAAACACATAAGATTCACTTCACAATTCACCAAATTTCACTTTATTTTCTGATCATACTCTCTACTATCTTTGCATTCTAAAAAACAATCACAACTTACATATATTGCTTGAATCTCTGAATCAATTAACTTATTCTTCGATTCAAAGAAATATTCTCCTTTCTAAATCTTTACACACACATATATACTTGAGGAAAAGATTATAGGAAGGTTGTACTATCAAAGACAAATCAGTGTTATCAAGAATACAAAGTGTCAAAGCAATTTTATTGAAACTGTTGAAGTCCTGTTCGGTTGGTCAGGCGGGTAAAGTCCTCTTTCAGTTGTTAGAGGCGGAAAAATCCTGATCGGTTGCTCAAGTGTTGTATACCTATTCCTCCGGGTTAAGTGAGGGGTTATTGTGAGAAATTCCAGAGGGAAGTCTGGGACTGGACGTAGAATGGGAAGTTCGAAATAGTATAAAAACTCCTGGTGTGCTTATTCTTATTTACTTTACTATTATTATTTGTTTCCGCATTTAGATTATAATACATTCCATATTACACGATCCTATGTGATATCTAGCCATATAGTATTAGCTATACGGCATAGTAGTCACCTTCATTTGGTATCAGAGCAAGGCATCTTATAACCATTACACAGTTATTTGATATTTTTTAATATGGAAAACAACACCAGCACAAGCACAGTCACTAACACTAGTTTTATTGAAGGTCAATCCACTACACGACCACCACTATTCAATGGCATGAATTATAATTACTGATCAACTAGAATTAGAATATATATGCAAGCTAATGATTTTGAAACTTGGAATATTACCCAAAAAGAGTATACCATGACAACAAAAGATTTTTCAACTTGGACTACTGCACAAAAAACTGATGCAACTTCAAATGCTAAATCTATGAACATGTTATTCTGTGCATTAGATAAAAATGAGTTTAATATAGTCAGTATGTGTACAACTGCTTATGAGATATGGAGAACTCTAAAAGTAACTCATTAAGGAACTAACAAAGTCAAAAAAGCAAAATTTCTATGTTGAAAAATCAGTTTCAAAATTTCAAAATGAAATCAAACGAAAGTATAAATGACATGTACTCTAGATTTCAAGATATATATCACTCTCTATTGGCACTAGGAGAAAAATTTACTGACTTTGATATAGTTTCAAAAATCCTAAACTCTTTAATGAATGAATGGGAAAGAAAGGTCTTAGCTATTGAAGAAGCAAACGATCTTTCCACTATGAAACCAGAAGAGTTAATAGGAAATCTAATGTCATATGAAGTGAATTTGCAGGCAAAGAAAGTCCAAGCATAGGATAAGAAGAATCTAGCATTTCAAACAGAAGAAGATAATTCTGATTCAGATGAAGAGGATATGGCACTTATTGCTAAAAATTTCAAAAAGTTTTTGAAATTCAAAAAGAATAACAAGTTCAGGAGTTACAAAAATAACTCTAGCAACAACAATAATAGCAATAAACCTTCATCTTCTGTCCTAGAATGTTATGAATGTCATAAAAAGGGTCATATGAAGAAAGATTGTCCACAGAAACAGAAAAATAAATTCAAGAAGAACAAATTCAAGAAGAACAAATTCAAGAAGAAAGCATTTTAAGTAACATGGGATGATTCAGATTCTTCATCATCAGAGAGCGACAGTGACAGTGACACAGAGCAAGCAAATATATGCTTCATGGCTACAAATGATAATGTAACTGATCTAAGTTTTGAAGATTTAGTTGAAATCAATTCAGAACTGGTGGACTTTGCAAAACAAACAAAAAGGCAAAATAAGGTGTTACAAGGAAAACTGAATAGATCTGAATTAGAAATTAGTATGCTAAGAGATGAAAAGAAAATTCTGGAAGAAGAACTTGAAAAATCTCAAGAATCTAATTCTAATTTAGCATCTCAACTTTCTATGATAACTCAGGAATTAGAAATTCAGAAAAATAAAAATGATGATTTATTAGTTGAAATTAATGATTTAAAATTTAACACTAAAGTATTAGAGTTAGAAAAATCTAGCCTCAAAACTAAGTTAGAAGATATTAATAAAAATATTTCTAACTTCAATAAAGGATGAGAAAATCTTTCTACAATATTAGAAAATTCTCAGTCTACTTCAAATAAAATGGGACTAGGATATAAGAAAATTGAAAATCCAAAGAAATTTGGAAAATTTAAAAATAAGTTTAAAAAAAAAAATTAAGAAAGATATTAAGAAAACAGTTTCTAAAGATTTTAAAACTATTAAAATATGGATTCCTAAAACCAACAATAATTTAATTAGGAATAAGCATATCAAAACATTTATGGAAACTGTTCATAAAAATAAGAATTATATTTATAAAGGGAATTCTGAACCTTCTTGGGTTTGGTTTCCTAAGATCTAACTCTTAGGACCCTAAAAAGAAAAGTGGGTACCATCTTAATATTTATTTTTTACAGGTACCACTTAAAAAGAGAGGAAAATGGATTTTAGACAGCGGTTGCTCAAAACACATGACTAGTAATAAAGGCATGTTAACAAACATAGTCTACTCAAATGGAGGATCGGTCACTTTTGGAGATAATTCAAAAGGATATATCATCGGCAAAGGCGATGTGAGCAATAACGGTTCCTATTCCGGAATCCGATACTTCCATTCCCAAAACTCTAAATAGCCGCACAATAAGTCTTATGAAATTGCCACCTAGACCTCTATCTATCATGTCTTTTCAAGAATGGCAATCACGACCTCGTCAAAAAACTTCTACTCCACAGCAACAACAATCAAGAGATGACATTCGAACACCAACTCCATCCCAAAGCACTCAGGAATCCATTGATCTAATTGTGTGAAATCAAGTCATTTTGGATTCTCGCATCAAAAATCTCGATAAGAAAATTGACGAAAGATTTGACAAAATTAAGAGGTTCTTCGGGTTTTTATGGGATGCGATATCTTGTTCCTCTTCCACCACTACGGAATCTTCACACCGTGATCCGGGAAAACGCCCAGCCCCTCGATTTACTTGGTCTACGTCGGAAGAACAAACAAGTTCCAACACAAGCGGCAATGGGGGTGGCAGACAGTTTGTGGGAAGTTCTTCCAAAGGCAAAAATCCAATACAAGTGGAAGAAGAAGAGACAAAGTCAGAATCTGATTGATATTGTTATTACTTGGTGGTAGTAAGTTATCTTTATTTATTCCAAACATTCTACTTCTATTTATTTTAATGAGCTTGTATAAGTAGCTCAAAACAATTCGATACATTATTTTGTGATTGTAATTTTGTTAGCTCAATGATATAATTATTGTTGTTTCCTTTTTGTTGATGACAAAGGGGGAGAAATTTCTATGACTAACCATCTCTTGCAGGATTAGATATGTCGCCAGATATTCAGGGGGAGATATATATAACTTCTGTTATATATTTCTTAAAATATAGTATCATCTGTAATAGGTTGTCATCAATCAAGAAGGGGGAGAATGTTGAATCATAAGTTTTGATTCATGACAAAGAGCATTAAACAACTCAGTGAATGAGACTATATGGGCAAACGACAAAAAGAGAAAGAAATATCCTGTTAAAACTACAAAGGAGACAAGACTTCAAAACTGAGTATGGTATGTTTATTTGTTGAAGATTTTTAGTCTTAGAATTGTTAAAATCTATCCTCAAGTAGTCCACACAAATCAAAGTTGTTTTAAAATTCAAATTCTTTAAATTATATGTGAACTGTGCACTGACAGCCAGGTCAGTCGACTCACCAAATATGACCAGTCGACTGAACCTGCTCAGTTGCAAAGATACACTCTGTTTTGCACCAACTTTGAACATTCAGTTGACTGGTTGTTTTGGGTCAGTCGACTAAAGTTTTCCAACAGCCATTTTTCTGAACAGACACTTCCATTTGCCAAGAGATATGATCCAATTTGAAGAGTTGTGCCTGCTTCCTTTGGTCAAAACTCTTCGTGAATGGTTGCAGCTGTTTATCCACTATATAAACACAAAAGATTCACTTCACAAATCACCGAATTTCACTTTATTTTCTGATCATACTCTCTACTATCTTTGCATTCTAAAAAACAATCACAACTTACATATATTGCTTGAATCTCTGAATCAATTAACTTATTCTTCGATTCAAAGAAATATTCTCCTTTCTAAATCTTTACACACACATATATACTTGAGGAAAAGATTACAGGAAGGTTGTACTATCAAAGACAAATCAGTGTTATCAAGAACACAAAGTGTCAAAGCAATTTTATTGAAACTGTTGAAGTCATGTTCGGTTGTTCAGGCGGGTAAAGTCCTCTTTCAGTTGTTAGAGGCGGAAAAATCCTGATCGGTTGCTCAGGTGTTGTATACCTATTCCTCCGGGTTAAGTGAGGGGTTATTGTGAGAAATTTCAGAGGGAAGTCTGGGACTGGACGTAGAATGGGAAGTTCGAAATAGTATAAAAACTCCTGGTGTGCTTATTCTTATTTACTTTACTATTATTATTTGTTTCCGCATTTAGATTATAATACATTCCATATTACACGATCCTATGTGATATCTAGCCATATAGTATTAGCTATACGGCATAGTAGTCACCTTCATTTCCTTTGTCTTCTGTACATACCGCTCCATTAAAATTATGTTAGTGAGCTAGGAACAAGAAACGAGAGCAAATTTTAATTCAAAAATTCATATATAAAGAAGTACTCCATAATAAATTCTATAACAAATATCTTCGCGTTCCTTTTAGTGAGTCCAATGTGAGTATTGGGAGTTGCGATTGAGATTTGAGTTGCTCGAATCATTACAAAAAAAGAAAAGTGAGGTTTTCATCTTTAAAAAATCAAATTGGAGTGCCACAGTCCACTAAATTTTTGAAATTTAATCCATCGAGTTTGTTTTGGAGAAAGCTTCTTTTCTCTATTGGTTTGGTGGTGAACGGTGGTCCTTGGCGGAGCTCGTTGAGGTGAAGGCAGAAGTAGGATTTGGGAGTTTAGCAAATTCAGGCAATGATTGTGGAATTGAAGGGCAGATTTAAGCTCGTGGAGGAAAGATGAGGTGGAGGCGAATTTTTGGTAAAGTTTGGCAGAAATTACTATCACGGGTTGTCTAGGATTGTGTACGATTGACTTCGGGTCGAATCTTGGTGGAGGGTCACGCCCGTTAAGTGATGGTGGCTAGAGGAAAGCTCATGTGAAGAGGAACTTGTTAGCGAAATTGGTTCGTCGAATAGTGGTCTGAATCCCCATGTCAAGGTAAGGGCATGCAAGTTTTGGTGTGTCTGGAGCATCGCCTATGCACGAATTGGAATAAGTAACGGGGAAGAAGGATTTACAAATGATTAGAGGTGGGTGTTTGATTAGTAATGTAATTAGAGAATAAATTATATTATTTATTTCAAAAAAACTTATTAAACTCGTACCTTTCTCATACAAGGTCTGAATCGAACGCGGCTAGAAACGTTGGATTCGTAATGATGATAACTACGCTTTGGAATTCGATTAGTGGAGATTGGAGTTTGTTGAATTTTAAGCTATACGGAATCAGAATGCTTCAGCGATAACTGGAATTTCGGTGAGTTAAAGTCACCGTTTTAGTTTATCAGTAAGATATATAGCAGATAAAAATTATTTATTATCTGCTTGGATGTTGTATTTGCTGGTTGTTTGGTTTAGATAAATTACCATTTTTGAAAATGGAAACAAATATAAAATGATAATATATCATTGATTTAATATAATTACGTTGTTTAAATATAAACGTAGTCAATTTAAGCATACTTCTTTGGTGTTATCTATTTTGCCAAATAAACACCATCTAATAATAAACGAAAGAGTTTTATTTGAATGACATTCATTTAGCAGAATAAATTCCTATTCTGCTATTATATTAATTTGGATATTCATTTAAGTGCAAGTTGATTTATACTGGATAAGTGAGGTGTTAACAATTGATTGTTAATTATGAATTTGGTCTACATATATGCCTACTTATGTAAATACTTGTAATTTAACTTGGGAAGCTAAATTGAATTTAATGATAACTTGTTTAAGTACCATTGTGATCACTAAGCCATTTTCTAGATTTGGAAAGTTATGGATTTAAACTAACTTCAAATTTTGTAATTTAAAGTAAAATGTTTTATTTAATTATTATTTTAACAATGCGTTTGTTAAATTTCTATTTTACAAAGTATTTCGTAAAATTATGTCCCTAGTAAAGTTAATTATTATATTTGTAATGTTTTAAAATTAATTATTTTATTTATATTGGTTAAAAGATAATTAATTACTTATCAAAGTTGTCCAAAGATAATAAATTATGTTATTACCGATTCTTTAAACTAGTTAATTATTTTATTAGTATTGTTGCATGAAGGTTAACTAATTATATTTTGAAAGTTATTTTATTATTTTTATTTAACAGTTTTAAAGGGTAATTATTATTTTATTTAAATGTTTTAAACATTAATTGTTATATTTTTTTAAAATGTTTTAAAACTTATTATTATATTATTTAAAAATGTTTAAAATTTATCTTTATATGTCAAAGTTTTTATTTATTATAATTAAATAATAAATTGTTTATAAAAGGTTCTCTTTTATAAAAAGTATTTGTTCAAAGGAGTTTATAAATTTAAAGGAGGTTTGGAATTTGAAAGGAAGTTAGGTTTTGAACGATTTTAGAAAAGAAGCTTTTAAATGTTTTAGAGATTTAAAAAGGGAAAGTTTTATAAGTGAGTTTTCGAGATTTAGAAGAGAGTATTTTATAAATGGAATTGGAGATGTATGAAAGAGTATTTTATAAATAGATTTTTGAGATTTATAAAAGGGAGTTTAATAAATAATTTTGAAGATTTATAAACAGAGTTTTATAAATAAATTTGGAGATTTATAAAAGAAGTTTTAATAAAGGGAGTTTGGGATTTTTAAAGGAGATATTTATAAATAAAAAGAGATTTAAAAAACAGAATAGTATTTTGGGTTATTGTTATCCCTGTTTTAACAACATTCACTTTGATCCATTTAATAAGATTTTGGAAAGAAGAATTTTTTTTAAGTGTTTGGTGAATATACTTATACCTTTTTATAAGTATATAGAAAAATTTCCATGTTTTGAAAGTGAAATTGTAACGACCCGTATTTTTACGGATCGAAACATCGTAAAACAGTTGTCATTAGGTCGTTAATGTTGATAAGTCGTCCAGAGATAAGTCGTGCAGAAGTTTAGGTTAGGTCGTAGACGACTTATAGGAGTTGGCGACCTAAGGAAGATAGTGGTAGCGGTTAACGACTTAAGGACTGGACGAGGTAAGGACTTAGGTCGTATGACAGTTAGGTCGCGTAGTGGTTTAGGTCGTATGATAGTTTGGGACGACCTATAGGATTTGACCAACCTAAGGAGTAGACGACCTAAGGAATATGCGACTTAAGGAAAGTTGGCGACTTAAGATAGTGGCGACTTAAGATAGTGGCGACTTAAGAGTTAGCGGCATAGAAATAGCGACCTAGTAGACAGTGCGAGTTAACGACCTATAGTAGTTAGGTCGGTGGAGCGATTTATAGGAGTTGGCGACTTAAGGATATAGCGACCTAAGGGGAATGGGCAACCTAAGCGGGTTAACGACTTAAGGAAGTTAGGTCGTTCGAGCGACTTAAGGATTATAGGTCGTAAGCGACTTAAGGTAGAATGCTTAAGTCGTTATAGTTAGGTCGTTGTGACCCTGAGTATAGATAGGTCGTTAGACGACCTAAAGGTTAGGTCGTAAGACCCTGTGTATAGTTAGGTCGCGCAATGTGTTAAGTCGCGAAAGCGTTAGGTCGGCATCTTTGTTAAGTCGTGGGTCGCGCATAAGTGTTGAGGCTTAGGTCGTTGGGTCTGTAGGTCGCGCAGAACTGTTAGGTCGTTAAGTCGTAGGTCGGAGATAGTTAGGTCGTGGACGACCTAAGGGGGCGGACGACCTAAGATTTTTCCAGCCTATAAATACACGTCCATTTCTTCACTTTTTGGGATCCGGATTTTGAAGCGATGAAGTGCTGCTATTTTAAGAGCTCAAGTTCTACACTTCTTCACTTCTTTCCTCCACTTTAATCTTGTGCTTCCTTCCATCCAAATCGAAGATTCAAGAGCTTAGATTGAAGATCTACATCCATCGAAGAGAGATTTCATCGTTTGAAGCGAATTTGTGATAGATCGAGTTAGATCTTTCGCTGTCCAGATCTGATGTGTGTTGCTTTTGAGGTGTTTAGGTGATTCAGTGAGTGGTGATTATCTCTCACACGGATCCAAAGGAGTATATCGGATCGATGGCCTGATTTTGTGTTAAGATAGTGATTTCCATGCATTTTCGTAAACTTAAGTATAGATCTATTTTCATGATGATTTGACATCCATTTTACTACATGTTAACCTATGTAAGTTCATTCATCAAGTTGTAGAGATATTGCTCATAATTCATGCTTGTTTGATTTGGACTCTATATTTACAAGGTTGCCATTATTGTTATAATTGTTATTTAGATCATATTTGAATGCTTGATTACTTGGACTAATGATTGACTTGATTGTTATGAATTAGTTGATTGATGATTTGATTTAGACAAGATGGTCGAAGATGATTCAAAAGCTAAGGGAAAGGCTCTTGAATTGGAAAAGCTGCTCGTGGCTTATGTGGCGAATGACGAAGCTCATATGGATAGATTTGATGATGATGTTGAGATGAGGCTTTGCTATGATGAGATGAAGCGAGGCATGATGTGAGATAGCCTTGGTCTAATCCAGACGGGATCATTCCAAGCATATTGACAACTCGGTGAAATGGTTCGAGTTTGAGGATAATTGTTTGCTCGAGAGGTGCTTGAGCTAGTATGGAAATAGTCGTCGAGGAGGATGACTAGAAGGCTGAGATTTCATCGTTGTTGAAGGTTCTAGCATGCTCAAAGCAAGAGTACGCTGGGCAGATTCGATAGTCCCAAAAGACTACTGTTTGGTAGTCGAGTACTCTGGGCAGATTCGATAGTCCTAGGCATGGGCTGCGACGACGTGCAGAGTTATGTCTAGAACCGGGGTTGCCATTAACCCTTGACGGACGGCTGAAAGAATGTGTCGGTCATTCAATTAACGGTGGCATCGAAGCAATGATAACAGTGATAGCCAGAGTCATGGATGTTTGGTTGTATTGTCATTCGGTCTCAAGAGCGATGTTTTCTGGGTGCTTATCTGATCTTGGTTTAGGCCTTGGGGGTTTGTACTTGGGAAACACCGATCTTGACTCGAGTGATAATTGCTTTACTTTAATTGTCTGATTGCTATGTTTATTTCTGCTTAGTGTGTCTACGGCCTATCACTGTAGAAAGAGGTGGAGTGGGAGGGTTGGATTCCTATTCCTTTTTCCTTTATGCCCTTTTTGTATGTTGTTAGTTAATTTACCGCTCACTAAGACTGTTGTCTGACTCAAGGCTTTATGTTTAACTCTTATTGCCTTGGGCTGTTCATCCATTTTGGGATGGGCAAACTAGGTAGCAGGTGACAGGTGCTGATCTTAGTTTCTCACGATGCTGATGACGAAGACGAGCTGGAGGCTTGCATATTATTTTCTTTCTATATGTACTGGATGTTCCGCTGCTTTGTATAATTCTCTGAGTGTTATGTAGTGAGGCTTGATGTATTGACTATTCAGATGTTTGTATTCAACTATTATGAGGTTTAATAGAGATTCTATTCTGTAAAGCTTTACTATATATACTTTCTATTGTATTTTATCCATGCGCTGTGAGTTATACGATAGATTCTGATGTTTTAATTTAACCTTGGCAATCGTCCATGGCTGCCTGACACACTTTACAGCGCACTATTTCTATGTTCAGTGCAGGGGTCATGGGCGGTCGTCACATTTGGTATCATAGCATTGGTTAATCGATTTTACCCAATGCTCGCTGACGTAACTACGTATGAGAGACGTAATTGTATTTTGATGGATGATTACTATATATAATATAGTAGCTTAGAAGAGTTTGAGTCCTTTATGCAGTTGTTTCTCAAGGTGTGCTGATCATTCCTTTTTATAGATATTAAGGATGAGTCGAAGAGGGAGACCAGCTACTAGGAAAGGCCGTGCTGTTGAGGGGGCTGTTGATTATGTTGCTATGTTCGAGGCTATGATGACTTCGATCATGAGAAGGGTGCCAGCTCCGGGGCCATCAGTAGATGTTGGAGTTCAAGTCCAAACTCCAAAACCGGTGGATTTTGCTAAGCTGTGTAAAGATTATACGGCTCTTGGAGGAAAGGTTTTCTTGGGAACAGAATCAACCATTGAAGTCCAGAGGTGGATAGATGCTTGTAGAAGGATCTTTGGTGATTTGGGAATTGAGGATGCAACAAAAAGGAAGTTGGCATCAAGACAGCTTCAAGGGAGAGCTTTTGATTGGTGGAACTCTATCACTATTGATACTCCGTAGGAAGAAATTACTTGGGAGCAATTCCAAGCCAGATTTGAAGCTAAGTTCATATCTACAGCTCAGAAGTTTGTTCTGTTCAAGAAGTTTGTGGAGCTCAAGCAAAGTGGAAGACCAGTTCTTGAGTATGTTTCTGAGTTTGAAGCTTTGTCCAAGTATGCCCGGTCGTATATTGAATCTTCGTACAAGAAGAACGAGAAGTTTGTGACAGGCTTGGACATTTATCTTGGGAGGCAGTTGGTGGATCATTTGGACGATTCATTTGAGAAGCTTGTGGAGAAAGCTCTCAGGCATGAGAATCTATTTCCTAAAGAAGGATCTGTTGTTGCCGTAACCAAGGAAGAGTCTAATCCACAGCAGGGTGGAAACAAGAAGAGGAAGTAGCAGCAGCAAAAGGGTAAGGATGGCCAGAAGAAGCCGAAGGGCGAAGTGACCTGCTACAACTGTCAGCAGAAGGGCCATTTCTCCAGAGATTGTAAGAATCCAAAGGTGCCGGTGAAGTGCCACAACTGTGACAAGCCGGGGCATATCAAGAGGAATTGTCCAGAACCGCAGAAGGACAAGCAGATTGTGCAAGCTTATGCTTTGGGGGCTGTTCCATCATCTTCGAAAGCTCCTACCGCTGAAGAGAAAGGAAAGAGTGTGGTGGTTCAGGGTACTCTTTCCATTTGTGGTGTTCCAGTTAGAGTGTTATTTGATACTGGGGCGTCGCATTCTTTTGTTTGTAATGAACTTGTAGGCCGGTTGGGTTTAGAACCGGATATTGTTGATAGGCCATTGGTTGTGACTAATCCAGTTGGGGGTTCGTCTTGTTTGTGTATGCTATGTCGTGGTCTGATTGTATCGAGTCATGATTGCTCTTTTGTTTGTGATTGTTTTGTTCTGAACTTTGCAGGGTTCGGAATTATTTTGGGTATGGACTGGCTTAGGAAGTATGCGGCAAAGGTTGATTGTGAAAGGTTGGAGGTGACAGTCGAGAATGTGGAGGGGCGAAAGGTTGTGATACGATGTAAGCATGAGGAAGGCGTCTTCATGAGCTTCATGTATTCGCTGGTTGTTCCACGGGATGGACTGTCTTCGGTGCCAATCGCTAATGGATTTGAGGATGTCTTTGATGAGGTCAAAGGGTTACCGCCACATAGAGAGATCGAGTTTCGTATAGATCTAGTTGAAGGAGCCAGACCTGTTGTGATGCCTCTTAGGCGGATGGCGCCAGGGAACAGCAGGAGTTGAAGGTGCAGGTTGATGATCTTTTACAGAAAGGATTCATTCGGCATAGTGTGTCCGAATGGGGTGCACCAGTTGTGTTTGTAACCAAAGCGGATGGATTGTTGAGGTTATGTGTGGATTATCGTGAGCTGAATAAAGTGACTAAGAAGAACAAGTATCCATTGCCAAGAATAGATGACTTGTTTGATCAGCTTTACGAAGCCAAGGTATTTTCTCAGATGGATTTGGCAATGGGATTTCACCAGTTAAGAGTGGCAAAGGATAGTGTGCCAAAGACTGCTTTTAGGACACCATCCGGTTTCTTTGAGTGGCTGGTAATGCCGTTTGGATTGACTAATGCGCCAGCATATTTTGTGGATCTTATGAATAGAGTGTTCAGAGATCAGTTGAACAAGTTTGTACTTGTGTTCGTGGATGATATTTTGATTTATTCCAGAACTGAAGAAGAGCACAAGACGCACTTGCGTATTGTTTTGGAAATCTTACGGAAACATCAGCTGAAGGCTAAGTTTTCGAAGTGTCACTTCTGGAAGAGTGAAGTGAGGTTCTTTGGCCATATTATCTCTGGAAATGGAATAGCGGTTGATTCCGCCAAGGTGGCAGCAATCCAGGATTGGGTTAGACCTAAGAATGCATCTGATGTGAGAAGTTTTCTTGGATTAGCAGGATATTATCGTCGATTTATCAAAGACTTCTCCAAGATAGCTGCACCATTAACAGGATTGATGAAAAAGAACCAAGTATTCAGATGGGATGCTAAGTGTGAGCAAGCTTTCAGAATCTTGAAAGAGCAATTGACAAGTGCTCCTGTTTTGACTATTCCAAGTGGGAATGATGAGATGGTGGTTTACACCGACGCATGTGGTACTGGACTTGGAGTAGTGCTGATGCAGAAAGGTAAAGTTGTTGCGTATGCAAGTCGACAACTGAAGCCGCACGAAAGGAATTATCCGACTCATGATTTAGAGTTGGCAGCGATTGTATTTGCTCTGAAGATGTGGAGACATTATCTATTGGGAGTTCGATTCGAGTTGTTTACAGATCATAAGTCGTTGAAGTATCTTTTCTCCCAAAAGGATTTGAATCTTAGGCAGCAACGATGGCTAGAGTTTTTGGCATCATATGATTTTGGTATAGCCTATACTCCGGGAAAGGGTAACGCAGTGGCAGATGCGCTAAGTCGAAGACATGCAGGATTGGGAGTCATGTTTTCAGAGTGGAAAAATCTCGAGTATTTAGCTGGATTGGACTTCAGGCCCAGATGTGAATTGGAACCTGAGATGTTGGCGAACTTATCGATAAGACCGACTCTTGTGGAAAGAATTGGCGAGAGCCAAAAGCGAGACGATAAGCTTGTCAAGATTATCCGTGATTTGGAATCTGGATTGGAACCAGAAAAGGATAAAGGATTCGAGGTCGATCGAGAGGGTTGGCTTCGGAAGCAAGGACGACTAGTTGTTCCCGATATAGACGAATTGAGAAGAGAAGTTCTAAAGGAAAGTCATCACTCAAAGCTGACAATTCATCCAGGTGGAAATAAGATGTATCGGGATATGAAGAGAACCTATTACTGGGAAGGCATGAAGAAGGATGTTGGAAATTTTATTTCCAAGTGCATGAACTGCCAGTTGGTAAAAGCCGAACAAAAGAAGCCCAGTGGATTGCTTCAGCCATTAGAAGTTCCTACATGGAAGTGGGAGCAAATATCGATGGATTTTATTGATGGGCTACCTAGAACAAGAACGGGAAATGAAGGGATTTGGGTCATCGTAGATCGTCTGACTAAGAGTGCAAGATTCATTCCTGTTCGATCAAATAGGACTGCATCAAAGTTGGCTGAGTTGTATGTTAAGTGGATAGTTCGATTCCATGGTATTCCAAAGAGTATAGTGAGCGATCGAGACCCATTGTTCACTAGTGGATTTTGGAAGAGCTTCCAGGAAGTTTTGGGAACCGAGTTGTGTTTGAGTACAGCTTATCACCCCCAAACAGATGGTCAGACCGAGAGAGTCAACCGAGTTTTGGAAGATCTCCTTAGAGCATGTGTTTTCGATTTCGGAGGATCATGGGAAGATCACCTTCATTTGGTGGAATTTTCGTATAATAACAGTTACCAGTCAAGAATTGGTATGGCACCGTATGAAGCATTGTATGGAAGACCGTGCAACTCTCCGACATGTTGGTTAGAAACAGGAGAAAAGCTGATACTTGGGTCAGAAATGATTCGACAGACTTCAGATTGCATAGAGATCATTCGGCAACGAATGAAGGCAGCCCAAGACCGTCAGAAAAGTTATGCCGATAAGCGTCGTAAGGATTTGGAATTCAACGTAGGTGATATGGTTTTTGTGAAGATTTCTCCACTGAAGAATGTTATTCGATTCGGGAAGAAAGGAAAATTGACTCCGAGATTTGTTGGACCGTTCCCGATCATCGAGCGAATTGGAAAGCTCACCTATAAATTGGAGTTACCAGAGAAGATGTCGGGTGTGCACAATGTTTTTCATGTATCATATTTACGGAAGTATGTGCACGACTCGAATACAGTGGTTTCTGCTGATAGCTTTGAAGATTTTGAAGTTGATCCAATCGATAAGAGACCTCGTAAACCGCTTCGTGTTGTGGAAACCGACACGAAACAGCTTAGAAGGAAGGTAGTTAGGTTGCTCAAAATACAATGGAGTGATGATGATAACGACTTTACATGGGAGGTGGAAGAGAGGATGAAGGCAGCTCATCCTGAATTCTTCAAGGTATGGCCATAGGGTGCCGTGTCATCTCACGGCATTGTAACTTGTTCTAGTCTTAGAATTCTGCATGCGAGGCTAGAATTGGACGCATGGTTTGTTGATTGCTATGGATGATAGGCATGCAAAATAGTCTTAGATTGCTCTTGTTTGTTTGGAATTTCGGGGGCGAAATTCCTAAGGGGGAGAGAATGTAACGACCCGTATTTTTACGGATCGAAACATCGTAAAACAGTTGTCATTAGGTCGTTAATGTTGATAAGTCGTCCAGAGATAAGTCGTGCAGAAGTTTAGGTTAGGTCGTAGACGACTTATAGGAGTTGGCGACCTAAGGAAGATAGTGGTAGTGGTTAACGACTTAAGGACTGGACGAGGTAAGGACTTAGGTCGTATGACAGTTAGGTCGCGTAGTGGTTTAGGTCGTATGATAGTTTGGGACGACCTATAGGATTTGACCGACCTAAGGAGTAGACGACCTAAGGAATAGGCGACTTAAGGAAAGTTGGCGACTTAAGATAGTGGCGACTTAAGAGTTAGCGGCATAGGAATAGCGACCTGGTAGACAGTGCGAGTTAACGACCTATAGTAGTTAGGTCGGTGGAGCGACTTATAGGAGTTGGCGACTTAGGGATATAGCGACCTAAGGGCAATTGGCAACCTAAGCGGGTTAACGACTTAAGGAAGTTATGTCGTTCGAGCGACTTAAGGATTATAGGTCGTAAGCGACTTAAGGTAGAATGCTTAAGTCGTTATAGTTAGGTCGTTGTGACCCTGAGTATAGATAGGTCGTTAGACAACCTAAAGGTTAGGTCGTAAGACCCTGTGTATAGTTAGGTCGCGCAATGTGTTAAGTCGCGAAAGCGTTAGGTCGGCATCTTTGTTAAGTCGTGGGTCGCGCATAAGTGTTGAGGCTTAGGTCGTTGGGTCTGTAGGTCGCCCAGAACTGTTAGGTCGTTAAGTCGTAGGTCGGAGATAGTTAGGTCGTGGACGACCTAAGGGGGCGGACGACCTAAGATTTTTCCAGCCTATAAATACACGTCCATTTCTTCACTTTTTGGGATCCGGATTTTGAAGCGACGAAGTGCTGCTATTTTGAGAGCTCAAGTTCTACACTTCTTCACTTCTTTCCTCCACTTTAATCTTGTGCTTCCTTCCATCCAAATCGAAGATCCAAGAGCTTAGATTGAAGATCTACATCCATCGAAGAGAGATTTCATCGTTTGAAGCAAATTTGTGATAGATCGAGTTAGATCTTTCGCTGTCCAGATCTGATGTGTGTTGCTTTTGAGGTGTTTAGGTGATTCGGTGAGTGGTGATTATTTCTTACACGGATCCAAAGGAGTATATCGGATCGATGGCTTGATTTTGTGTTAAGATAGTGATTTCCATGCATTTTCGTAAACTTAAGTATAGATCTATTGTTCATGATGATTTGACATCCATTTTACTACATGTTAACCTATGTAAGTTCATTCATCAAGTTGTAGAGATATTGCTCATAATTCATGCTTGTTAGATTTGGACTCTATATTTACAAGATTGCCATTATTGTTATAATTGTTATTTAGATCATATTTGAATGCTTGATTACTTGGATTAATGATTGACTTGATTGATTGTTATGAATTAGTTGATTGATGATTTGATTTAGACAAGATGGTCGAAGATGATTCAAAAGCAAGGGGAAAGGCTCTTGAATTGGAAAAGTTGCTCGTGGCATATGTGGCGAATGACGAAGCTCATATGGATAGATTTGATGATGATGATGTTGAGATGAGGCTTTGCTATGATGAGATTAAGCGAGGCATGATGTGAGATAGCCTTGGTCTAATCCAGACGGGATCATTCCAAGCATGTTGACAACTCGGTGAAATGGTTCGAGTTTGAGGATAATGGTTTGCTCGAGAGGCGCTTGAGCTAGTATGGAAATAGTCGTCGAGGAGGATGACTAGAAGGCTGAGATTTCATCGTTGTTGAAGGTTCTAGCATGCTCAAAGCAAGAGTACGCTGGGCAGATTCGATAGTCCCAAAAGACTACTGATTGGTAGTCGAGTACTCTGGGCATATTCGATAGTCCTAGGCACGGGCTGCGACGACGTGCGGAGTTATGTCTAGAACCGGGGTTGCCATTAACCCTTGACGGACGGCTGAAAGAATGTGCCGGTCATTCAATTAATGGTGGCATCGAAGCAATGATAACAGTGATAGCCAGAGTCATGGATGTTTGGTTGTATCGTCATTCGGTCTCAAGAGCGATGTTTTCTGGGTGCTTATCTGATCTTGGTTTAGGCCTTGGGGGTTTGTACTTGGGAAACACCGATCTTGATTCGAGTGATAATTGCTTTACTTTAATTGTCTGATTGCTATGTTTATTTCTGCTTAGTGTGTCTGGGGCCTATCACTGTAGAAAGAGGTGGAGTGGGAGGGTTGGATTCCTATTCCTTTTTCCTTTATGCTCTTTTGGTATGTTGTTAGTTAATTTACCGCTCACTAAGACTGTTGTCTGAATCAAGGCTTTATGTTTAACTCTTATTGCCTTGGGTTGTTCATCCATTTTGGGATGGGCAGACTAGGTAGCAGGTGACAGGTGCTGATCTTAGTTTCTCACGATGCTGATGACGAAGACGAGCTGGAGGCTTGCATATTATTTTCTTACTATATGTACTGGATGTTCCGCTGCTTTGTATAATTCTTTGAGTGTTATGTAGTGAGGCTTGATGTATTGACTATTCAGATGTTTGTATTCAACTATTATGAGGTTTAATAGAGATTCTGTTCTGTAAAGCTTCACTATATATACTTTCTATTGTATTTTATCCATGCGCTGTGAGTTATACGATAGATTCTGCTGTTTTAATTTAACCTTGGCAATCGTCCATGGCTGCCTGGCACACTTTACAGCGCACTATTTCTATGTTCAGTGCATGGGTCATGGGCGGTCGTCACAGAAATGGTTTGTTAATATTCTTATACCATTGGGATAAATATATGGTTATATTTTCTAAGGATAAAAAATATAGTGTTTTGTGAATATACTTATCATGTTGAGATAAGTATATGGAAGTGATTTCTAAGTATTTACAAAGATATTTTAATTAATGAAAGATTAATTTTGAGAGGCTTGGTGGTTTCCATGGGAAATGTAATCTCTGTTTGAATGTTGTTGTTTGATAGTTGAATCACCGACTATCAAATCTTGGCCTAAATATGTAATACTTCTTAATTTTAATAGTACAGAAATATTCCCTACTTAAGACCGAAGGATTTTAACTATGGAAATATGTTGGAGAAACATGAGGATTATATGGTAATTTTGAGAGGCTTGGTGGTTTCCATGGGAAATGTAATCTCTGTTTGAATGTTGTTGTTTGATAGTTGAATCACCGACTATCAAATCTTGGCCTAAATATGTAATACTTCTTAATTTTAATAGTACAGAAATATTCCCTACTTAAGACCGAAGGATTTTAACTATGGAAATATCTTGGAGAAACATGAGGATTATATGGTATAGTTACCGTCGGTGGCGCTATACTGTATGTATAAACTTGTTTTATTCTATTAGGACAAATGATGAGGAGATTCGTCCATATAAACAGTTAGGGGGTGATTCCAGCTCTTAGGTGTTGTCTGATTATTTCCAAAAAAACGGTATTAAGCATTTCGAAAATCGATCAGTTGGTTTTAGAACATCTAGTAAGTGAGAGAGTGTACTCGTAAGAGATGACTCGAAACCGTAACCACTCCAAAACCATATATGGGTTCTATGCTTAGAGGAGATTCAAGTTTTGTTTTGGATGTTGGAATCCATGTGTGATTCCAAGACCCATTGGGTATGGGAATCTATGTGTGATTACGAGATCTCTGTTGAGATGAAGGAATCCATGTGTGATTTCGATACCCGTTAGGGTATGAGAATCCATATGTGATTCCGAGATCTCTATTGAGATGCGGGAACCCATGTGTGGTTCCGAGACCTATTGAGGTATGGGAATCCATGCGTGGTTCTGTGATCTGTTCAGTTGACGTGCATGACCTAGAATGCCAGACGTAGTGTAACGACCTAGAATTTTAGTGATTTGAAATTTGAATGTTTAATTAATTTTAAATGTTGAAAAGTTTTTTGAGCAAAACGGTTGTGTAGCGTGATACTACACAGCCGATTAGATATCATACTAATAGGTAAATAGCGCGATCAACAAGCCTGATCGTTGGCCAAAAAGTAGTAGGAAACAGCAAGCTAGTCTTTACGAGACAGAGTTTTATATACAAAGTACATGAAGAAAACAACAGAAATGAAAAAGGCTAGAACTACATAGCGGTTACTGATGTCCTCGATGCCTACCAGAAGGAGCTGCTGTTGTGTTGCCGGTTGATTCAGCTGGTGGAGAGCTGGGGAATGGCAATCTCAGCCTGAATGGCGCGGAGAAGCTGTGTCCTGATACAGATGACAAATAGTGAATAATACGTCTACAAGTTCCGTCAAAGTTGGATACGGGCTTGCAAAACACACGTGCATTTCGCTCGGCCCAAATGCACCAACTGAATATAGCTACAACGAGGTCTAAGTGATAGTTGGGGGGGTTATACTGCCAGTGGTCGAAAAACGAGTTAAATGTGGGTATGTGACCAAGAATGTGAACAGTCGTCGCAGTCCAAACCCTGACAGCAAAATCGCATTCGAAGAATAGATGCTGCAAACTTTCTGTTGAGGTGGAGCATAAGGCACAGCAGGGGTCAACTACGATATTATGACGAAGGAGCCTGTCTCTTGTGTTGATGCGCCCGTGGATAAGGCACCATTGCAGGAAGGCGAAGCGGGGCTAGATCCGGCACTTCCAAAGTCTAGGGAAGGTGAAGAGGCGTCCAGGGTTGTTCAGGTGAGCATAGTAGGAGGCAACAGAGTAGCCGGTTGATGGGTTAGGGGCCCAGGTGTAGGTAACTGGCCGGGGGTTGAAATGGATGCTACGGAGGATAGAGGCGGCAAGGTGAAGCTCGGCGAGGGTGGCGAGGTCGAAGTAGGAGGTCGGGAGAAGATGATCTGGGCCTGAAGTAGAAATGTCTAGGGTGAAAGCGAAGGTGTTAGTTGTGAGAGAGAAGAGGTTGGGAAGGGTGGAGGAGAGGGGAAGCTGGCTATGCCATGTATCCAACCAGAAGAGGCAATTAGCCCCATTACCCAGGTTGACATGGAAGAGCCGTATGACGCGTGGTAGGGTTGATAAGACACCTGACCAGAAGGGGGATGGTATGTTTCCGATGGGGGCATGGAGGACAAGATGAGGGTTTGAGTGGTAGTGGAGAGAGGTAATCCAAGATTTCCAGAGGTAGAAGCCAGGAGTTAGGAACCGCTAGAGCCATTTGGCGAGGAGCGCGATGTTGAAGTCATGAAGATTAACGATTCCGAGGCCGCCGTTTTTCGAGTGCAGGCAAGCAGTCTACCAGTTCACGAGTCTCTTTATTTTACTACCATTCCAAAGAAAGGAGCTTCTGATCGAGTCAATTTTTTTGATAACCCATGATGGAAGCTTGTACAGTGACATCCAGTAAGTAGGGATTGCTGATAGGACAGATTTAACAAGGACTAGGCGCCCGGCTGAGGAAAGGGAGTGAGCTTTCCATGAATGGAGCCTGTTTTCGATTTTGGCGATGGGGGGGAACCAATCAGATCTGTGTAATTTAGTTGGACGGAGGGGGACCCCGAGGTAGGAGATAGGGAAGTGAGCGATCTTGCAGTTAAGCAGGCTGGAACAGATTTGCCCGAGATGGTCAGCTTTTCCGAGCATGATGATGGAGCTTTTACTAAAGTTGATGGATAGGCCTGAGATGAGTTCGAAAGAGTATAGAGCTACTTTGAGGCAGTGGATGTGGTTGATCATGGGTGATGCGAATAGAATGGTGTCGTCGGTGAATTGAAGGTTGGATATGACCAGATTTGAGTTGGGAAGTTTGATGCCTTGAAAGATGTTGTTCGAAATCGCTAACTTGATCATACGGTTGAACACATCGGCCACCAGAACGAAAAGCAGAGGAGAAAGAGGGTCTCCTTGCCGCAGTCCACGAGCCGATTTGATTAGACCCCCCGAGGACCCATTAATGACTATAGAGGATAGGCTAGAATTGAGAATACAATGTATCCAGTTGCACCATTTTGCGGGGAAGCCTCTATGTTTCATAAGCTCCAAGATGAATTGCCAGTTAACTGAATCGAAAGCTTTTGAGTAGTCTAGTTTGAGGAGCATGCCTGGTGTTGAAGTAGAGTGGCAGAAGGAGATGACCTCTTGGGTCATCACTACGCAGTCCATGATGTTACGGCCCAAGATGAAAGCAGATTGCTCACTTCCAATTAGAGGGGCGATGAAGGCTTGAAGGCGATTGGCTAGGACTTTGGTTATGATCTTGAAGGTTGTGTGTAGGAGACTAATAGGACGGAAGGATGAAAGGGAAGTGGCGCCAGGTGATTTGGGGAGGAGGATGATATTTGCATAGTTGATGCGGGCCATGGATGATGGGTCGGCATGAAATTCAGAGCACATTTCGATGATGTCGAATTTGACTGTTTCCCAATAGTGTTTGAAGAATAGAGGGCCGAATCCGTCTAGGCCAGGAGCCTTGTCGTCAGACATGCTCTTAAGCGCCGCCCAAATTTCTGCTTCTTTGAAGGGGTGGTCAAGGGGGATGGGAGGGTTCTCCGGGTAGAGCAGGTTCCAGTCAATTGGAGGAAGAGGGGGGTGGTGGTTGCCTAGAATGGTTCGGTAGTAGTCAGTGAATAGTTTAAGGATGTCTGATTGGTCTCAGATGGTGTTGTTGTCGTGGGTAATTTCAGGAATGAAAGTGGATCTACGTCTGCCGTTTGCGAGACGGTGGAAGTAAGCAGTGTTCTTGTCGCCTTCCTCAATCCATTTTGCTTTGGAACGTTGTTTCCAACCTATTTCTTCTTGCAGTGACAATCTGTCCAGATCAGCTTCCAGCTCTCTCAGGCGAGATCGGTCTAATTCAGAAAGAGGAGAGGATTCTTCCAGGATATTTAGGTCCAGAATCTCATCTTGGATAGCGGAGATGCGCGAGCGGATGGAGCCCCAAACTGATTTGGCCCAGGGTTTGATGATTTTTCGGAAGGAACGGAGCTTGGAGACGACCCTGGCAGTGGCTGATTGGATGGGGGAGGGCTGAGACCAGATTTCTTTGATGAAGTTACCAAATGATGGCTCAAGGAGCCAGAGGCGTTTGAACCTGAAGGGTCTGATATGACATGTGGGGGATCCCGTGTCTAGGAGGAGTGGGCAATGGTCGAAGATAACTGTGGCTAGGCCCGAGACACGGGAGAGAGGGTGTAAATCCTCCCAGGCCGGGTTGAAGAGGAAGCGGTCCAATTTAGCTAGTGAGGGATCTGATCTGCGGTTAGACCAAGTGTAGAGGCGGTTACAGATGGGTGGGTCTATCAGGGAGCAAAGGTTGATGAAATGGTTGAAGGCTTCAGAGTCTTGGGAAATGTTTCCCGAGTTCCTTTCTGATGGGGATTTGGTAGTGTTGAAATCGCCTCCGACAACCCAAGAGCCATTGATGTGAGAGGAGAAGGTGAGACAGTTCGACCAAAGTTCATTTCGATCTCGAGGGTTTTGTGGGCCATATATATTGGAGAAGAAGAGGATTGTTCCAGTTTGTAAGTGACGAAGGGCTACATGTAGGGCTGCTGTGTGGTAGAAGGTTTGGCAGTGGGACCACACAGATTCATTCCAGGCTGTCAAAATACCTCCGCTCAAACCGACAGCATTTATGTGGGCCCACCCAGTTAGGAAAGGCCCACCGATCTGTCTGAGTGTGTTGGGGGTTGGGTCTGACAGTTTGGATTCTTGCAGGAGAGGAATGTATACTTTTTGTGGGGATATGACAAGGCTAACGGAATGTCTTTTACTAGGGTCCCCCAACCCCCGTGTGTTCCAGGAAATTAGCTTCATTGGGAGAATGATAAACGCTCCGATTCGAGTGCCTGCATGGAGGTGTAGTGTTCTCCATGCAAGTTCACTCCCATGCAACATGCCATTTTCTTATTTAAGCTTTTATTAAGAGAGGAAAAGACTACATGTTTAAAGAAACTACCAGGATGAGATGCTACTCTATCCATTCTGGAGCTACGGCGCACAGCCGTTGGAGTGATTGGCTGAGACCACTGAGCGGCCGCTGGAGTGGCTGGCTGAGACCCTTGACTAGTCCTTGGGTGGGCCGCTTGGCTAAATTCTGCTGGGCTAGGAACGGGGAACTGATGTATGGGAGAATGGGGGTCAGCTTGGAGGGTGGTATTTTGGATCTGCACCGGGAGGGATTGGTTATCAATTTGAGGGGTAGAAATAAGGGGCAGATGGGGTGGGGATGTGACATCAGGGGGGGTTGGGATCTGCTGGAAGAACGGAGATGAGAGGTCTAAATCAGAGAAAGGGTCCCACCTATGCTCTTGGACTGGCCATGGGTCCCAGCCCCTTGGACCCACAATTCAAATGACTGATCATAGTGTTGGTCGGGCGCCGGCGGGGAGCCGGAGAAGATTGGGGAGTAATTCATGACGTCGAATCTGTCTTCCGACTCTAAGTCTTCGATCGGGATGTGATGCTCAAATAGGGGGAAATTTCTTTCGTAGTCTAACCCCAGCAGGTGGTTCTCCGGGCGCCTGTTTGGATGTTCGTGCTCCCATCTTTCGATATTTAGGAGGTATTCCGTGTTGTTGAGGACGGTGACAAAGGATGATGGAGTGTTGATGCCACTGAAGAATTGTATTTGAATGTATAAAAAACGATGATCAAGTTCCGCCCATTCGCAGTCATCTTGGGCCAGGAATCTACCCACTGGTTTGACTGCTTCAGAGATGGCTTCTGGGTTGAAGCGTAGGAGCTCCGGGAAACCTGAGATTCTCGCCCACGATGGTGGGTCCAAGGACGGCGCAGGACGGTCGAGCTCAGACCAAGACTGGAATTGCACGGTTCCTCTGGCCCTAGAGATGGTCGATCGCTGGAGGATTTGGTCTCTGATTGAGAATGTGGGGCAGTAGAAGATGAAGCTGGTGTCGGACTGAAGCCAAAGCGGCCAGTCTCTGTGATGGAAGGTGGAGGATAGTGTTTGGTGAAGAGAGTCTATAGACCATGGGCCAGATATGATGTTAGCGATGAGGGGCATTGCTGGGTCCGCCATTGAGAATGTTTTGGAATTCGAGAATGTGTTATGATGTTGCTTCGGGGATTGGGGCAGACTATGTGTAGCTACATGGGATATGGGTTGCATTAGGGAGCTGAAAGGTTTCGTTTGAGCTGAGTGGAGATGTGACTTTGGGACCCATCGAGCAGAGGTGGGTTTGTCTTTAGTGGGAGAGGAATGGACTTTACTGATTTTACGAGCCAGAGTCTGGTTGAGGATTTTATCGGGACAGTGTGTTTGAGGATGCCCAAAAAATCCGCACTTATAGCATATCTTTGTGTCCCGACAAAACTGCGCCACGTGTCTAAGACCAGCACAACGAAGGCAACGGTTTTCCTGCATCAGAAATTCAACCGTTTGGCGAACGTTTTTGTATTGCGGCAAGGGGTGGCGACGCTTGGCCGGAGGATTGGGCAGGAGAGGGGAGCGAGGAGCGGAACCCGCCACCTGGGCGTAAGTCTTGGCGGCGGGGATCTCGATACGGAGAGGCTGGTTGGGTCCGGGCGGAGGCAATGGGGCTCGGGATGGGATCGCGAGATGGCGGGGCCGGTAGAGGAGGAAGGAGGGGGGGATGGGTCTATCAGAACAGAGTTGTATTTGCTAGGGACGAAGGAGATCGGGGGTACTGGGTGGGGAGAGGGCGCCATTATCACACTTGCTTTTATTAGTGTTTCACCTTATTAAATGTTGAAAAGTTAATTTTATAGATTTAATAACTCAAATTTCAAAGATAGTGATTTATTGGATAATTTAGTTGTTAAATTTAATAATTGAAATTGTTTAAATAATTGAACCTTGGATTTTTATTTGGATAAAAATGATTTAAAGGTTTATTAAATCTCTACTAATAAGAATAGAGGTAATAAAAAATTTTAAATTTGATTTAAAAGTGATTTAACTAATTTTGGAATTAACTCGTTTTAATTAACATATAAAAATTAGCGATCCGGGGTACAGTCTCGGAATTTGGCGAAACCAGTTCCATTGGATCCATAATAGTGTATTATTATTGGATTTCAAATTTCGTAGCGTTTGGGGTTACCATTTGGTCGTACGGGATAGAAACGCGTTGAAATTAATATCGGAAATTTAATATTATAATTGGGTTCAAAAAGCTATCTTCTCCATACGATCGAATTAGATTCCGAAACTTGTTCCATTTCGTTCGGAATAGGGGTATAACATTAGGAACACCAGGCGGTACACCTCGATCGGGGTTCGGAATTAAATATCTAGATATTTTGAATTTTAAAATAATATATTTCATTTGATTTAAAACTATACACTGCGTTCTTTCTTTTTAGCCGACCTACCCTCACTGCTCGTCTTTTTTCCATTATTCCCTCCCCTTTTTAAAAACCGCATCCTCCCTCTTTTCTTCCTTCCAGTTTCACTGTGGAAAGAAAAGAAACGAAAGCTTCAAAAATTTATTTTTCAATGTATATTCATCTAAAAATCCTAAAACCAGTTTTAAAAAATCCCAACTCGATGAGATCTTCGATCCGGCATGTTTGTAGATGGTGCGATAGTAAGATTTGGGGTATGGCCGAATTTGTTTGCAGCTAGGGTTGGGTTTTTTCAAGATTTTGGGCATTGATTGGTCAAATGGAATATGGATTTGGATTCGGGGATGAAAATGGCAGCTAGTCGTCGAGTTTGAGAGGTCGCGATGCGTGGTGTGATTCACGTCATTTCCAGGTCGAGAAGAAGGAGGGTGTAGGTCGCATTTTGGTAGGGGAGGACGAGATTGGGTTTTTGGTTACGGGAGAGTCGAGTTCGCGAAGAGCGACGTGTCGGCGAAGGCGGATTCGAGTCTCGTGGAGCGTATCTCCGTATCCGTTCCTAAGGTTCACACATGTATGGGTTCGAACAGTGCTGCGCATGATTTTGGAAAGGAGGAAGAAGATGATACAGGGGTAGGATTGATATTATTATAAAAGTTATTTTATTTTTAAATTTAAATGTATCAGTGTTTGCACAAAAAATGGGCAAACACCTCCAAGTCGTATGATTTAGTTGATTTTATGTTGTTTTTAGTGATCTGGATGATTTATGCAAATATGTAAAAAGCAGGGACTAAACTGTAAAAGACACACAGATTTATAGTGGTTCGGCCAGAATGTGCCTACGTCCACTTTATATATTATTTCTCCTTTTTTGTTCAGATTACAAGTACAAAGCTTTGATACAAGTATATGAAAGTTGTTTGAAAGTTCTATCCGTGCTTAAGCTCTCAAACTTGTCCCATTGTTGTACCCCTGCCCCTCTATTTATAGAGTGAGGCTGGGGGCAGGGGCCTTGTATGTATATAGCTGCTGGTGGGCCTGGGCTGATCCGATCTGGCCTGGCATTGTTGATCCGGTACGCCTTGGTCCGGTTGTGAGTGGATGGAGTTTGGTTCGGTGGGAGTTGGTACCGGGGTATTGGTTCGGTGAGGACTTGGTTCGGTAAGACCTTGGTCCGGTGGGAAGGAGTTTGTTCAGTAGGCAGGGGAAGGAGTTGGTTCGGTAGGCAGGGAAAGGAGCTGGTTCGGTAGGCAGGGGAAAGAGTTGGTTCGGTAGGCAGGGGAAAGAGTTGGTTCGGTAGGCAGGGGAAGGAGTTGATTCGGTGAGAAGGAGTTGGTTCGGTGAGAAGGAGTTGGTTCGGCAGGCCCGGTCGAAATTTACTCAACACTTGCCCCCCAAAGTAGGGCATGTGGGTATGCACATGGCGTGCTTTGCTTTAGCTTGGATATCCTCATCCGGCCCTGTGTGCCGAACCAATTGGTCCGGTCATTAGTAGATGTCTATAAGTATGGACCTCGCATCTATGTTCACCCTTCACCGTTTGAGACAGCCGAATCAACTGACTTCCGAATCAGACTTGATTGCTTGAAATAACCGAACCAGTCAATTACCGAACCATCTCATCTGCCGGACCAAGTAAGTCTTCCTTTGTCGAATGATTCTTTATGACTGACCCATCGAACGAACTCAAATGTTTTACTGAAGGGGCTTGAGTACCGAATGAACTTACCGAATGAACTTGGGAGTATAAGGCTGAATGAACCTTCGCCTTGTACTACCGAATGCCACCTTGAGGAGTACGAGTGCCAAATGGGCTCTCGGCCTTGAACTACCAGATGCACTTATGTTTTGAATTACAAGTGAAATTCCAGACTACATACTCTCATACTTTCCTATGTTGCAGATAAATGTCTCATAAAGTTGAAACCCGATCAGAAAAGAAGAAATCCCAGGACAGAGAAGATCCTTCCGCAGTGCCTCCAGCTCAGTCAGGATTGGGACGTCATGGGCCCACCCCGAGGTCACTAGTAGATGGGTATGGTCCTCAGGAGCTTCTAAACTCACCTCCTGACTGTTTCCCTAGCTCTCTCAAAGGCGAGCAGCTTGACGTTATTTCTCGCTCCTTTGGGATTGACAGAGCGCGTATGCTATTGCCGGGGGAAGGAGTGATGCCATATAATCCCACCGAAGGGTATTTCGCTTATAGTAGGTACCATTGTATGTGTGGGGCCATTCCCCGATCAATACTTGGATACTCAGCTTCATCACCTACTTAAAGGTGACTCCATTTCAGCTTCAGCCTAACTCCTACGCCATCCTGGTGAGCCTGTTTGTCATTTTTCAGAGGAGATACGGGCGTCCTCCCTCCAACCGGGAGATTCGGTATTTGTACAATCTGAGAGGCTATAAGAAGGGGTCTCCATACATCAGCTTGGAATCAGCCGTATCTTTCAAGCCGGTCCTGGACTTATATTCGAAGTTCAGCATGTTCAAGAAAGAATGGTTTTTCATCAAGGATGACTCTGTTTCCATCTGTCGCTTCACCTCTGGCTGTAAGTTAAAGCTCATTTATGATTTCCATTCTGACTACAATGCTTCTTCTCATGTGCTTTTATTTCTTGCTAGCGACAGGTGGCTTTGCAGTCGTGGAAAATGATCGCCTGGTTCAGATGGCTGTGGAAATAGAAGCCATCACGGGAAGGGATAGGTCGGCTTATTACTTGATCAGGAATGCTACACTTCTGGGGCACAACCTGATTCTACCACATCAGTCTGTGGTCAAGCAGAGAGACACGGCGGAGGAAAGGGCTGCCAAAGCTACAGGAGGGGCCACGGCGAAGAGCAGTAAAAGGAGACCCTTCTCGATGCATCCAGTCGCCGGGGGGAAGAAACTCAAAAAGTCCGATGGGCCCTCTCCCAGCACACATCCAGATGTTCAGGAGGAGGAAAAAGTGGAGGGGAAAAAGGCAAGGATGAAGGAGGTGAGGCGGAGAGCGGAAGTGGTAGAGAAGGTGACACTGATTGTCACGACGATGATGGTGGTGAAGGACAGGGCAGTGATGGTACCGGGGCTTTGCCTCCTGGGCAGGCAGGCGTGATTCAAGATTGGACAGATGACGCTCTCCGCCAAGCCTTTGAAGAGTTGGAGGAAGGACCGGCCTTGGCGGAGAAGCCCAAGAAAGCTGATAAGGCTAGGACCGGCGCCGATTTATCTTCCGGGAGTGCTTCTACTGAGGCAAGTTCTGCGATTCAAGGTGAATTTCTCATTATTCTTTTTAATTCTTGAATGATGGCTCAATGCATGCTGGTGACACTTGGTTTTCATTCCAGGAGCGGGCAAAACAGCCAAGACCTCAAATCTTCGGCACAGGCTTGAACAATACAGACTCCTCAAAGCTTCTGCCAAACCGAAGCCTCCTACTTACTGCCCTGGAGACGTAGTCGGCTATCGTCCTCTTCTTGGAGTTATTGAAGAAGATATACAAAAGAGGAAGATGAGTCGATCTTCGTTTGAATCTCTTCCTGGTCCTCCGGCCCACTCCAGCCTATTCACGATATTACGGAGGATGATACTGAGTTTATGCCTTCCCCACATCCGTCTGAGAATCCAACCTTCACCCCGATAGATCACCCTAGTCTGGTTCGTAATCCGTTTGCGGGTCATCCAGACCTGGACCCGGCCTCTCATGACATCTCCTTCGATGAGGCTATTGGTGAGCACCTTCTACCTCGCAATCCTATGGTACGGGTGCTTGACGAAACCAAGTCCCTGGACCTTGATTTGCTTACCACCCGGGTTGTAACTTTGGGGGATGAAGCTAAGGCGAACATCGACCGGGTTGCCGAGGAGACCAGGAAATTGATGGGGCATCATGCCCGACTAGTTAAGGCCGGGGAGGAAATTGGGAGTGCAAACATTCGATTACGGTTAATGGTTTCCGACCAGGCTAAGCAACTTGCCGATCAAGCCATTCAAATTTCTCAGCACGAGGCCGCATCCAGGCAACTGAAGAAGACTATGGAAGAGGCCAGCAGGGCAGAGTTGCGAAAAATGGGGGCCGCCTGCAAGGAGCAGATTGACATGGCCATTGCGACGGTGGATGAGGTTCGACAAGCGGACCTCGAGTGGGTACAGGAATTATCGGGGAGACTCGAGGCCGCGGAGCTTGCTCAGTCCAGGCTGAAGAAGGAGATGGAGGTGATGAGGATATCCCTTCAGGCTGACCGCTCACGATATCGATTGGAGAGGGATGCTGCCGTTGCAAAGCTGCATGCTTCTGAGGCCCGAATGAGGGAGCTTGAGGAAAACGAGGGGATGATGGATGAGATGCTCCAAGACATGTATTTCCACACCTGGAAACAGGGTAACCTATCCTGGATGAATGATTATCCCCGAGTTATGGCCAGGATTTATCTCAGGGCTCTGGAGGAGACTAGGGCTGATGCGGATAAAGAGGGTGGCGCGGTCTTCAGAATGGATGTGGTCACTGCCCAGTTTACCAAGGAGGAGAAGATGGCGGTGAAGGAGGGTATGCGGCTGCTTGCCTGTGAGGAGTCAGGTGTGCAAGTAGAGGATGATGATCAGGATGGCCAGGAAGCAGGCGCTGGTAAGTCTTTCCTCCTAGTCTTTCCGTTAACTTGGTTGCTTATCACTAATGAATTCTTTCTTTGACCGGTCAGGTGGGCAACAAGACACGGGCAAAGCTCCGATGCAGCCGACTCCTTGACTTGACCTGGATATCTTTCTGTGGACTTGACATCGTTGTATATGTTAGTCCCAAAACAGTAATGTAACTTCTAGGTTGTAATTATGCTACTTGTAATAAACAACATTATTCTTGACGTGTAATTTTTTAACTTAAGGTGATTCTGTCGTATTTGAATGCTTTTGTTATTTTGACATTTTGTATAAGAAATATAGCTATGCATATGCCTGCAATTCAATTGTGTTTGACCCCAAGTTTTTTGGTTAAAGTACAATTTCATATCTTGCAATGTTAATGTGATGTGTGAATAGCTACGTAAAAAAAAAGTACCGCCCTTCATTTTTTAGTTGAAGATGGCGGCTTTGAATGTCCTGCGTGACCAAGTATGGAATGCTGCTGAGTGTCCAGTTGTGAGTTCCCACTCCCATTAGCGAATGTCTCCTATTCTGTGTCCTGTACTTTAGGGATCGTTATAGAGGATAGGAGAAAAGTCTTTTAAATAAAATTGAAATATGAGATAAAGTAAAACTTCCAATCACGGAAGGCCTTCGATGTGCTTAAGTTCGTGGCAAACGGGCTTTGTAGTCACTTTCCCTAGCTGTGGGTCTTGGAGACATTTGTCACCCATCTTACGCCTCCGCGGGGAGTTAATCTTTTTTACCACAGCCATACTTAAGACACACCGGAGCCGAGATCGCACACAGAAACTACCCGGGCCATTATGGCCCGTAATCGTGGGTATTATTCGATTTACTGTGGTCGGCTAGCGTGGGTGCCGATCGTCAACCGTGAACTACCCCTGGCTGGCCACACCTTATGTTGGGGCTTAAAGTAGGTTCACGGCTGCCGGCGAGCCGAACGCCGTAATGAGCTACCTTGGCGATAGTCGGCCTTCTCGGTGGCTTATAATCGGCTCATTACAGTTGGCTTTGAGGGCCGTCGCGAGCAATGAGTTAACCCGCAGCAGAGGGATGCCGGAGCTAAAGTGTCTCATTGGCGAGGGCATAGATTCGTATAGTACCTATTAGGTTTTGTCCAGAAGAAGTCGCGCTGTGGAGCGCCTTGAATGAAAATGCTATTTGCACAGGGTTTTGTTCAACAGAAAAGGATAAAGTTAACAAGCAGCCAAGATATAAAGGAACAAGCTAAAAAAAGAGACAAGGTTTTTTAAAGTGGTTCGGCACGGAAATGCCTACGTCCACTGATTCTCTTTGTTAATTCACTTCATATGGGCAGTACAAGTTAAGAAAAGTATCGACGGAGGTGTTGGATGTTCCATGCCCTTTGAAACACCTCTCCGTCCACTGTTGACAAAATATAAGCTCCATTGTGGAGATCTTTATGAATTACATATGGTTCATCCCAGACTGGATCTAGTGCTCCGGGGCGAGGGACGATTCGCTTGAGGACAAGATCTCCTTCTTGTAAGATACGATGCTTGACCTTGGAGTTGTATTGTACTGCCACTTTTTGCTTGTGGGCTGCTGCTTTGAGGGCTGCATCATTTCTTCTCTCCTCAATTAGATCCAAAGACATGTGAAGGAGTTCTTCGTTCTCTTCTGGGTTATAGTGGATCCTACGGTGGGAAGGCACGATGGTTTCAACTGGGAGCATAACCTCCGATCCGTATGCCAAAGAGAAAGGAGCATGCCCCGTTGATGTTCTGAAAGATGTGCGATAGGCCCACAGTGCCGTAGGGATTTTATCCACCCAAGCGCCCTTTGACTTTTCGAGTTTCTTTTTTATTAGAGTTTTCAGAATTTTGTTGATGGCTTCGACTTGTCCGTTTGCATGGGGATAAGCTACGGATGAGAAGCTTTTGTGAATTCCATGCTCTTGGCACCAGTTGGCGAACTCCTCGCTGTCAAACTGAAGTCCATTGTCCGATATAATTTTGAATGGGACTCCGTACCTGCATAGAACATTTTTGATCAATAAGTTAATAACTTTCGTTGAAGATACTTTATTCAGGGGTTCTGCTTCCACCCATTTGGTGAAATAGTCGACTGCCACTATAGCATATTTGGCCCCGCCTCGGCCCATTGGCAGTTCGCCGATCAAGTCAATTCCCCATACTGCAAAGGGCCAAAGGCTGGTCATTTGAGTAATCTCAGTTGTTGGTAGCCGCGGAATCTTAGCAAACTTCTGACATCTGTCACATTTTCTGACGAAATCTAAGGCGTTCTTGCTTAAGGTGGGCCAGAAATATCCATATCGGAGTATCTTTTTTGCCAAAGTCTGCCCTCCAGTGTGATCTCCGTAGCTTCCTTGATGGATGTTGGATAAGATTTCCTTGGCTTCCCTTCCAGCAACACACCTTAGTAAGGGGTTAGAGAAGCCGCGCCGATAGAGGATGCCTTCTTGTATTGTGTAGCGGGAAGCTTTCCTCAAGATTTTCTTGACTTCGTTACGCCCGTTGGGTAGTGTGCCACTTTGTAAGTAGTCTTGGATGGGGGTCATCCAAGTTGCTCCTTCGGTTGCGGCTATCAGATTCACTTGCTCAAAACTTGGGGTCAGTTGCTTTGAGATGGCTACTGCTCCGGAAATAGCGCCGTCTCTCATGCTAGCTTGCTTTTCCAATTCGTCGGCCTCTTAGTTCTCTTCCCAGGGGTTGTGTTTGATTAAATAACGATCCAATCGATTGAGAAGCAACTTGGTCTTCTTTAAATATGCCGCGAGTCGTTCTTCTCGAGCCTGGAATTCTCCTAGTATTTGATTTACAATAAGTTGAGAATCGCTATGAAGACACAAAGAATTGGCTCCAATTTCTAAGGCAAGTTCTAATCCAGCTATCACTGCTTCATACTCTGCATCGTTGTTGGTGGCAGCGAATTCCAACCTTATAGCATAGTGTAGCTTATTTCCCCTGGGAGTGATTATTACCACACCTGCCCCCGAGCCTTGTTCGTTTGACGCACCATCCACAAATAGATTCCACTTGATGTCTTCTGCTACTTCCGATTGCTCCATACCTTCGCTGGTAGTGAATTCGGCAATGAAATCGGCCATGGCTTGTCCCTTGATGGCGGTGCGAGGATGGTAGGTGATATCATATTGACTTAGTTCAATGCACCATTTAAGTAGTCGCCCAGAAGTGTCGAGACGATGGAGTACCTGCCTCAGTGGTTGATCGGTCAGAACTCTGATGGAATGGGACTGGAAGTAGTGACGCAGTTTCCGTGATGTGATTAGCAAACAGTACGCTAGTTTCTCAAGTTTAGGATATCTGGCTTCCGCCCTGTAAACCTCTTGCTTACAAAGTATACTGGCCGCTGCGTGCGTTCGTCTTCTCTAACCAATGCGGCGCTTAGAGCATGAGATGACACATCAAGGTATAGGTATAGCTCTTCGCCTTTGTTCGGAGTTGAGAGTACTGGTGGTCTCTGGAGGTGTTCGATTAAGTTAAGGAAAGCTGTTAAGCATTCGTCAGTCCGTTCGAATTTTCCTTTCTCTTTTTTTAGAGCTTCGAAGAAGGGGATGCATTTGTTAGTCGCTTTAGAGATGAATCTGCTCAAGGTGGTCACCTTCCCATTTAGGCTTTGCATTTCCTTTCGGGTAGAAGGTAACCTGATATCTTTCAGAGCGAGGACTTGTTCAGGGTTTGCTTCAATTCCTCTGGCATGGACGATGAATCCTAGAAACTTTCCTGATGATACTCCGAAGGAGCACTTTAGAGGATTCAGCTTCATTCCATATTGACGAAGTACTTGAAACATTTCATCCAGGTGGCTTACGTGATCGTCGGCTCCCCTTGACTTTACCAGCATGTCATCCACATAAACTTCCATGGTTTGTCCTATTAGCCCTGCAAACATCTTGTCGACGAGGCGCTGTAAGGTGGCCCCTGCATTTTTAAGTCCAAAAGGCATTACCTTGTAGCAGTACAATCCTCGATCAGTGATGAAACTAGTGTGGTCTTAATCGGGAGCATGCATAGGAATTTGGTTATATCCTGAGTATGCGTCCATAAAAGATAAGAGTTCATGCCTGGCTGTGCTGTCCACAAGCTGATCGATTCGGGGAAGTGGGAAGCAATCCTTCGGGCAGGCGTCATTTAAGTTGGAGAAGTCAATGCATGTTAGCCACTTCCCATTAGCCTTCTTTACCAGCACCGGGTTGGCGATCCACTCTGGGTAGATGGCTTCTCGTATGAAGTCATTGGCAAGTAGGTTCTTTACTTCTTCATCGAGGGCTGCTGATCGTTCTGCCCCCATATTTCTCTTTTTCTGTTTTACTGGTGCCTTGGTAGGATCAATGTTTAGTACGTGGCATGCTATGCCAGGGGAGATTCCGGTCAAGTCAGCGTGTGACCATGCAAATACATCTAAGTTGTGGCGGAGAAAATCAATGAGTTGTTCCTTCAATTCTGCTTTTAGTTGGGACCCGACTTTCAATAGTCTACTCGAGTCATGTTGGTCTACAGATACAAATTCCATAGCCTCTGCAGGCTCGGCGGTGCCCTCCTCCTCTTTATCCCTGGGTTCTAATTCATTGAAAGGGTCGCTGGTATATCGAAGAGGAGGCGCTTTCTTTAGTTTCTATGCTTCCAAACTTTTTGTGCAGAGGGCGATCTCTACACTCTTCCCTTTACCCTTCCTGTGGTTGTTGCGAAGTTCAGTTACATAGCAGTCTCAAGCAATGTCCTGGTCTCCCTCTACTTCCCCTACTCCATTGTCCGTTGGAAATTTCATCTTTAGGCACCATTGGGGCCAGGACAATTTGGAAGTTAGACAGGGATGGCCTTCCTAAGAAGGCGTTGTAGGTCGAGTGGTTTTCTATCAGCACAAATGTCTGTTTCCGCACAACGGAGCGGGGATGACTTCCTATTTCAACAAAGAGGTCCAGTTGCCTGAGGGGCATCTTCGCATCTCCAGTGAAACCGTGTAGTGGTTTATTGTAGGGAGAAACATCCTTTATTGACAGTTTCATTTTGTCGAATGCATGCTTGAATAGAATATTTACTGAGCTTCCAGTGTCTACCAGAATTCGGAAGACTTCGGCTGGACCGAGCCGGGCAGAGATAACCATGGGATCCATGTGAGGGTACTGCCTTCCCTCTAGGTCACGCCTACTGAATGTGATGTCATCACTCTCTTTCCGCTTCGGGTGGCATTCTTCTATAACAGAATTAACGCAGTCTTCATTGTTTCTAAGTGACTTTCCATATCTTTCCATCTCTGCCCAGCTTATGTCGGCGATGTGTGGTCCTCCCAAGATGGTATGGACCACTATCTTCTCTTGACTGGAGCCGCTAGTGTTGCGATTTCCTCCGCCTATCTCTGGGGAGGGTAGCCTTGGGTTCTCATTGGCAAGAGCTGAAGTCTTGTTCTGACCTTTTGCATAGCGTTCCAGTCTCTTCCTTCTGATGTGTTCTTCAATCAAGTCCCGGAGATGATGGCATTCATTGGTATCATGCCCATGAGATTCATGGAAGCGGCAAAACTTTCCAGATTTAAGTGCGTCATCTGATTCCTTCTTGTATGGTGGGCGTTTGTATCTAACTTCGGCTTGGGTGGCAAGGAAGATGTTTTCGACGGTTTCATTCAAAGGAGTGTAAGTGTCGAATCTCGGTCCTGGCCGATATAGGCGCTTTTCTCCCTTCTTGCCCCCAGCATTGTCTCTATAATCATTTCTTCGAACGTCCTTTGCTACAGCGGGCGTGTTGCCATGAGCTGCCTTATTTTGTTGCCCCGACTGCCCCTCAGTGGCAACGTTTTCAAGCCTCATATATTTCCCGGCTTCATGGAAGAAATCGGGTAAAGTAGCTGGTTTTTCTTTTTTCAATCTTCTAGAGGGTGCACGCCACTACAGAGGGCCATTAGGATAAGCTTCTCATCGGCATCTTGGACTGCGGCCGTGGCGGCGTTGAATCGGGTTAGATAATGCTGCAGCTTCTCTCCGGGTTTCTGTTTGATACTGGATAAGGAGTAAGCGTCCTTGGGCTGCTCCACATGAATGCGGAACTGGCTGATGAACCTTTCTTTCAACATCTCCCATGAGCTGATGGATCCTTGGGGTAGATGGCAGAACCAGGAGGTAGCTAGATCTGCTAAGAATAGCGAAAAGCATTTGCACAGCACTCCTTCTGTTGCTCCACTCATGAGCATATGCTGTGTGTATCTCTATAAGTGTACAACGGGGTCGGAGGTTCCTTTGTAAGGTTCCATTGTTGGCATTTTCCATTCTCGGGGGGTGATGACGATTTCGATATTGTGGGCGAAGGGGCTGGTTACTCTAGCGCCTATGCCTCGATCTCTTTGATCCCGTTGGACGCACTCTCTGAACAAGCGTGCCATCCTTTCATCAAAATTTGGAGCAGATAGAAATGAGTTCGGCTCTGCTCTGTGGGATTGATTCCGTCCAGATGACCTGTAGGGATGGTATCGTCTATCATTACTGACATTTTCCAGTGGCTGTCTTTGGTCTTCTGGGAGCATGCTAGGGTCAGCTACAGTTGGCCCTTGCCTTGATCTTCCCTTGCTGGGTTCTGATCTAAGCGCTTCCTCGGGTCCAACTTCGGGCTGAACTCTAGCTCGGCCCCGTTCACTGGTGTTTCCGTGGTTAGGCAGTATGACAGGCTCGGCTACAGTTGACCTCTGCCCGATACCTCTCCCGTTGGGTTCGGTTCCAAGCGTTTCCTCAGGTCTAACTTCGGGCTGAGCTCGGTCTCGACTCCTACCATGGCCACTTCTGTCGTTAGCTCCTTCGAAGAAGGAAGATCTTTGTTGTCTCTGAGATCCTCCAGACCGGGACTCACCCCATGATTCGGTGTTGCGGTTGGACTCTTCAGCACCCCTGAAGTGTGACATGAGTTGGTCCACCAAGGCTTTCTGCTGGGATGTGAAGCGGTTAGTCACTTCAGCCACAACCCTGTCTAGATCTGCCCTAGTAATTGCCGCCGGCTGTTCTGTGGAAGGGGTTGTTGGATTTGCCTGACCTTCATTTGGTACTGCTGCTGGAATGGGATGGTTTACTGGATCGGTGACCACTGGATCTGGACGACTGCTGGTTGCGATGTTTTTTCCTTTGTTAACATCTTTCTTCTGCTTGGGAGGCATGTCTTCCAAGCAATGTGCGATGCTGATAGGAAGAAAGTTAAGGGAGAAGCCGAAGTCCGGGGTTCAGCGCTCTCAATGAAAGCACCAAAAATGATAGCACAAAAAATGGGCAAACACCTCCAAGTCGTATGATTTAGTTGATTTTATGTTGTTTTTAGTGATCTGGATGATTTATGCAAATATGTAAAAAGCAGGGACTAAACTGTAAAAGACACACAGATTTATAGTGGTTCGGCCAGAATGTGCCTACGTCCACTTTATATATTATTTCTCCTTTTTTGTTCAGATTACAAGTACAAAGCTTTGATACAAGTATATGAAAGTTGTTTGAAAGTTCTATCCGTGCTTGAGCTCTCAAACTTGTCCCATTGTTGTACCCCTGCCCCTCTATTTATAGAGTGAGGCTAGGGGCAGGAGCCGTGGATGTATATAGCTGCTGGTGGGCCTGGGCTGATGCGATCTGGCCTGGCATTGTGGATCCGGTACGCCTTGGTCTGGTTGTGAGTGGATGGAGTTTGGTTCGGTGGGAGTTGGTACCGGGGTATTGGTTCGGTGAGGACTTGGTTCGGTAAGACCTTGGTCTGGTGGGAAGGAGTTGGTTCAGTAGGCAGGGGAAGGAGTTGGTTCGGTAGGCAGGGGAAGGAGCTGGTTCGCAGGGGAAGGAGTTGGTTCGGTAGGCAGGGGAAAGAGTTGGTTCGGTAGGCAGGGGAAGGAGTTGGTTCGGTGAGAAGGAGTTGGTTCGGCAGGCCCGGTCGAAATTTACTCAACAATCGGTAACTTATTAAATTCATAACTCCTTCGTATAAGGTCCAATCGAGACGAAGCTTTTTGCATTGCATTCTAATCGACGAAAGCTTCGCAATGGAACTGGTTTGGACGAATTTGGAAACAATTGAAATTTGGGCTAAAATCGTCCGTCGTCCGGTTTTAATTCCAAAACGAAACGCTTCGGCGACAACAAAGGATAAATGTGAGTAAATCTCACTCATTTGGATTACTGGTTTTAATATGAAATGTTAGGAATTTAATTATTGGCTGATTGGATGAATTTATAAATTATTATCAGTTGGGTGTTATATTATATATAATTGTATATATATTAGTAGTTGGATATATTCCAGCCGATTGGAGGGGATGAGACACTATGCGCCCCACATAATAGCAGATGATCCTATATTACTGCGATATCTTGCCTCGAAGCGGGATTGGTATTTTATGTTATATAACATCTGTGGATGTAGGGAAACAAGTTGGAGGGATCCAACTGGATTCCTCAAATATATTGAATGTTTTTCATATATAGTGATATATGATGTGTGTGGATAATCTGTTATAGATTATGTTGTGGTTTCAATTTTTTGGATGCTATAATAGCACTGGCCATAATTTTGGTATTTTAAATACCATAAAGATTATTTTTGATTTTAAGGAATTAAAAGGTTATTTTGGATATAAAAATGTTTATATACAATTTGGATTATTTTAAAGGAAATCGATTTAGATAAAACAATGATTTGATTTTGGGTTGTACTTAACTATTCGTAAAATGTTATAAATAAAGATTTTAAAATAATTTATACAAAAGATTTTTAACTATGGATTTTTAAATGATATTTCTGAAAATATGGAAAAGAAGTTGAAATGATATTTAAAATAGATTTGTAAAATAAATGGGATTTAGGAAGAAATGGATTCATAAATGAAATTTTATAAATGAGATTATTTTTAAAACGAGTGAATCTCAAAGGAGTTTATAAATTTATAAACGATGTTTATAAATAAGGGAAAATGATATCAGTTGATAAATTGGGAATATAGATTCTCAGTGTGAATTTATATCGAGATATGGAAATCGATTTTTGGAAAAATAGTGGATTCTATTTTTGAAATGTGAGAATGGTTAGGGAATCGGAATGAAATCGATGTGTTATGAATCGAGAGGGATTTATATTTGAAATTGGTTATTGGAATTTTAAAAATATATTTTTATCAAGAAGTTAAGTTTTGTTTTTAAAGGAATATTTTATTTATTTTAACTATGTAATTTAAAGCTGTTTTGTTATTGAAATACTTCGGAAAGTGGATTTTTTTTCAAATATCTAATATTAATTGAAATAAATTCTAATTTTTAAAATCAGCTTTGTAAATCGATTAGTTTTATTTAAAAATGAATTGGAAATGAGATATTGATGTTTATTTAAAGTGTTTTAATATTTTAAATAATTACTTAAACATGTTTTAAAAATAAATTATTATTCTTTAAAAAAAATTTATTATTCTTTAAAAAAATACTTATTATATACATAGAGTTGTGAAATGATTGTAGTTTATTTATAAATCCTTACGAGATTTGTAAATGGGGTTTATTTAACGGAGATGATTTTTATAAGAGAAATCTTGTAATGGAATTCTGGAAACTTAAGTAAACTTCCGAAATATTGGAAAATGAGAACTTCAAAAATGAATTAGAATTCATAAAAAGAAGTTAGAAATGGGTGGTTAGAATTATAGACAGGTGCAATAGATTTTGGAAAATTTAAAGGAAGTTAATTAATGAATTTCAGAAACTTATAGGATCCGTTATAAATGAGAGAAGGAATTTACAAGTAAGTTGTAAAGGTTTGAGAAGTATGAAATAAATGGAATATTTCCTAAGTATTGGAAATAAAATGATTTGGAAAAATATACTTATTAATATTTTCCTAAGTATTGAACTAGAAGGATTTGAAATATTTTAACTAAGAGATTATCATTATAGAAATATTTTTCAAAGTATTGAATTATAATGGAATTGGAAAAAAAATATTTCTAACTGTTGATGCGGATTGAAATATCCTGTTATGGATATAAGTATTTGAAATTGTTTTCAATTATTGAATATACTGGAAGAGATTTGAATATATATTTTTATAAAGATATTTTGAAATGAATGTTTTGAAAGATTTATAAAATCGGGCCTAGTGACTGCTTATGTGTGAAATTTGATAGTTAAATAACCGACTATCAAATCTGGCCAAATTCGTTGATCGTTTCGAAGAGAACGGGATCAGATTTAATCATCTGAAAACCACTTCGATCCGATTTGTGCATTACGAATTGTGATATCGTGAGGATAATGAAGACAGAAATTTGGAGATTCAGTTTGTTCAAACCCAGAACAATTTGTATGGATGAATGCTGTCATTTGCATCGTGGTATGGAAGACACTGCTAACATTCCAAGTATGAATTTTATTCTAAAGGTAAAACGTAGCCTCAAGCCTCATCAACCAGGAATGACTAAAACAGGGGAGATGCAACAGGGCTAAGTGGGTCACACCCAAGTAGGGTATGTTATCACTTTTGTAGACACCCTTGGATATATTATAATTATGGATATGGTTGTGCATGGAAAGAGAGCGCTCGATAGGGTGGGAACATCTGGGGTGATAACATATTCGATACTAAGGGGTAGGCCGGTCCTGTGTTGGAAGGGATCGTTAGGTACGATCTACATACATTTTTCTAGAGGTGTACTGTGGTGGGTGGTATCCTAGTAGCCCGACCATTGTATGGAATGCAATATCCACTATTAGCCTGTATGGTTTTAGTTGTAAACCAATATGCTGAAACGTGAGATGCAAGCATTTCAGCTATTTTATAGTTTACTTTCTATAGACACTATTATAATATCAGATGATTTTGATATAAAATGTTTTGGTTATCGTAAGGTAAAAACCCATCGTATTATGTGTGGCATGGTCTTACTAGATACTATTGTTTTCAAGAATTTTTTATAACGGTAATAATCCAAATTGAGTGTATTTTCTCATGCTGGTTTTCCAGACTGACTCGGGTGTTATTTGATTATAATGCTCGGGTCTGATTGAGTATTATAGATTCAGGTTAGGATGCCATGGAGCACAGGAGACATGCTGGAGGAGTCTCGGGCGTATCTCACATATTTGATTATATTCCACTGTGTGTGTATGTTGTATATTCAGAACTTGTGAGGACAAGTTATTATAACTGTCCAGATTTATTTATTGGTTGTTGTACTCTGATGATTGTATGTATATTACAGTTACAGTTCTCTTTGTATAAAGATCTATTGTAATATATTATATTTTGTTCCGCTGCGACTGTGAGATTCTGTATTGTTGTTTCTATTCTTCTTCTATCCTCTTCTTTCTCTTAGTTATTCGCCCTTTCGTACAATTTGGGTTGGACAAGTGTGGTTTATTGACAACTCAAAGGGTACGAAACGGTGGGTCGCTACATGTGGTATCGGAGCTTAGGTTGAGCGAACACCTAGGCTTTGGTGGGGATTACTCTTTAGAGATAGGGTCAGTAGTACTCTAGAACGAGTCTGAGTGTATTATAGATATGAGCACGTATTTGTTAGTGAATATAAATTGTTTTATATTGTGTTGACTTATCGGTTGAGTGTTTATGAATTCTGGTCGGTACGGTCTTGACAACTGTATCGATAGGGGTTTCTAAACTCTGAACAATTTAAATCGACATAGTATTGTTTTAAAATGGGTAAATGGAATAATTTTTTCCAAATTATATTTAATATAAAAGAATTTTTTTTCTGAAAGTATTATAGTATATTGTTGTGTTTGGTTGTTATTATAATAATCAAAACAAGATTATAAATTGAAATGGTCATGTATAACCAAATTAAAAAGTATAAGTATGAATTATACAAATGAGTTAAAACTAAAATTTGATTCAAGTCAGAATTTGGAAATTTATATCCCGGAGATGTTTGGAAATGTTTTCCCAAGGCATTTTGAAATAAATGATAGTGATATTATTTTTGGAATAGAAAATGCTTTAAATTGGATTTAAAAATGAATTTTGGAAGTGATAAAGCACTGAACTCACTTCAGTCGTTGGAAAATAATCTTGTTGATGACTGCGCAGCCTCATCAGTATTCATTTTCGAGTTTCTAAGTGACGGATTACTACTGTGATTATTTGGCTTCAGAATTGTTTTGGTAAAACCAAGTTTTGCTTTAAAAATTCCAAAGGCAAGATTTGGTATATAGAAAGGAATATATGTTTATATATGGGATTTCAAAATGATTTGATATAGAACCGGGTGATTGAATTCTAAAATTTCCAATTAAATGAGAAGTGAAACAAAAAGAGAATAAATTTTGAACTAAAACTTGGGAAATGCGAATTTCAATATGAAATTAAAATATAACTTATGCAAGTTAAATAAATTAAATTTGTAAAAGGAAATTGTATGGATTTGAATTTAACTTAAGCTAAGTTAAATAAAAATTGGATTGGATTAGTAATGATATCAAATTGAATTGGATATAAAGTTTGAATTGTAAAGTGATTATATAACTATAAGTTATAAATTTTGAATGGAATAAAATTTAAGTGAAAAATAATGGAATTGTGAATAAATAAGTTTGAATAGCTTAAAAAATTGGAGCTAATGAAATAAATATATATTTACGCTACAAGTGACGTATAATCTTGAGTTAAAAATTTTAAATGTGAAAAAATAAATCGTGTAACTTATAAATTGGAAAAGTGGAATAGAAAAACCAAAATAAAAATGATTGGATATTTGGTGAAGAAATGGAAACCCAAATCTGAATTATAAAATCAAGTGAACTCACGCCAACCCAATTGAAGTGATTTTTGAAACAAAATCAGATTTTGAATTATAAATGGGAGTGAACTAATAAATATATTAGTTAATTGAACATGGAAATGGAATCGGATTTGATTTGTAATATGGTGAACGTGAATTCAAGTATAAATAGAATTCGACTTAATTGGCTAGTAATTGAATATGTTTTGAATGTGTTAATGAAAATGATATTGGTGGTGAACCGAGATGAATAGATTGAATGGGTTAATAATATAAAATGGGTGAAATATGAATTGAATACAAGCGAATTGAATGTGAATCAACTGCAATTAAATAAGTGGTATATGAATCACTTGAAAGTGAATAAACGAAATGGGAATCGTTAAATTATGAATGGACTTAAGTAAGATTTATGAATTTGAAGTGAATAAATTGTATAACTTATAAATTGAACAGATGGAAAGCAAACCAAATTGAATAAATGGTTTAACATTTGTGTGAAGCAAACAAAATATGGAATTGAGTTATGAGGTGTAATTTAACTTAAGTAGTTAAATGAAATTGAATTTGATTTGGGATAAATCAATAAATATATTGGATATGAATATGAAGTGAATACAAATGAATTGTTTGTGAATCACTTGGAAGTGAATAAAATGGTATGTAAATTGATTGAAATGAATAATCGAATGTTAGAACAGTGTGATTATTGATAAATTCATGCTATAACATGTTTGGTTATGGAATTTATGGGTTTAACTAGTAGAAATGAATGTAATGCTATTAAATTTAATATATATGAAACCGATGTGATTTATTTAAGTAAGTACAGGTACAAGAAGGCTATTAGGCTAGATTTGGGTTGCGAAATTGCATATAAACTGAGCCAGCTTGCTTAATAACGCTAAAACAAGGTACGCTTATGAATTTAGCGCGCGAAAAATAAAAATATTGATATATATTGTGTTTTCTGGCTATGAGAGTCGATGTATGTCTTTTTATCATGTTTATGATATTGCAAATGGCTCTCCGTACAAGGGAGACTCTGCCAAAAAATTTCGGAAATTTAGGGTGTTAGATAAATTTTGGAAAATTTTTGTTAACTAAAAATATTGATTTTTGAATTGTAATTAAAATAAAGGGTTTTGAATTATAAATGGAAACTAATTGTTTTAGTGAAACTAAAGGATTTAGGAAAGCGAAATGTCGAGTTTTAATTATGTGGGTTTTGGAAAAAATTATGGGTTTGGAGCATTTTTCCTACTTAGCAATTTCGGGGACGAAATTCTTTTAAGGGGGGAGGAATGTAATGAACCAGAATTTTAGTGATTTGAAATTTGAATGTTTAATTAATTTTAAATACTGAAAAGTTAATTTTATAGATTTAATAACTCGAATGTCAAAGATAGTGATTTATTGGATAATTTAGTTGTTAAATTTAATAATTGAAATTGTTTAAATAATTGAATTTGGATTTTTGTTTGGATAAGAATGATTTAAAGCTTTATTAAATATCTACTAATAAGAATGGAGGTAATAAAAACTTTTAAATTTGATTTAAAAGTAATTTAACTAATTTTGGAATTAACTCGTTTTAATTAACATATAAAAAATAGCAATCCGGGGGCATAGTCTCGAAATTTGACGAAACTAGTTCCATTGGATCCGTAATAGTGTATTAATATCGGATTTCAAATTTCGTAGCGTTTGGGGTTACCATTTGGTCGTACGGGATAGAAACGCGTCGAAGTTAATATCAGAAATTTAATATTATAATTGGGTTCAAAAGGCTATCTTCTCTATACAATCGAATTAGGTTTCGAAACTTGTTCCATTTCGTTCGGAATAGGGGTATAACATAAAGAACGCTAGGCGGCATGCCTCGATCGGGGTTCGGAATTAAATATCTAGATATTTTGAATTTTAAAATAATACATTTCATTCGATTTAAAATGATACACTGCGTTCTTTCTTTTCAGCCGACCCACCCTCACTACTCGTCCTTTTTCCATTATTCCCTCCCTTTTTTAAAAACCGCATCCTCCCTCTTTTCTTCCTTCGAGTTTCATAGTGGAAAAAACTAAGAAACGAAAACTTCAAAAATTTATTTTTCAATGTATACTCATCTAAAAATCCTAAAACTAGTTTAAAAAATCCCAACTCAATGAGATCTTCGATCCGACGTGTTTGTAGATGGTGCGGCAGTAAGATTTGGGGGATGGCCGAACTTGTTTGCAGCTAGGGTTGGGGTTTTTCAAGATTTTGGGCATCGATTGGACAAACGGAGTATGGATTTGGATTCGGGGATGAAAATAGCAGCTAGTCGCCGAGTTTGAGAGGTCGCGATGCTGTGGTGTTATTCACGTCATTTCCAGGTTGAGAAGGAGGAGGCTGTAGGTCGTGTTTTGGTAGGGGAGGTCAGGCTTGGGTTTTTGGGTACGGGAGAGTTGAGTCGCGAAGAGCAACGCGTCGGCGAAGGCGGATTCGAGTTTCGTGGAGCGTAGCTCCGTATCCATGCTTAAGGTGCACGTGTGTTTGTGTTCAAACAGTGCTGTGCACGATTTTGGAAAGGGGGAACAAGATGATACATGGGTAGGATTGATATTATTATGAAAGTTATTTTATTTTTAAATTTAAACGTATCGATAACTTATTAAATTCATAACTCCTTCATACGAGGCCCAATCGAGACGAAACTTTTTGCATGTGTTCGTATCGACGAAAGCTTCGCGATGGAACTAGTTTGGATGAATTTTGAAATAATTTAAATTTGGGCTAAAATCGGATGTCGTCCGGTTTTAGTTCCAAAACAGAACGCTTCGGCGACAGCAAAGGATAAATGTAAGTAAATATCACTCATTTGGATTACGGATTTTAATATAAAATGTTAGTAATTTAATTATTGGTTGATTGGATGAATTTATAAATTATTATCAGTTAGATGTTATATTAGATATAGTAGTATATATATTAGTAGTTGGATATATTCTGGCCGATTGGAGCGGACGAGACACAATGCGCCCCGCATAATAGTGGATGACCCTATATTACCGCGATTTCTCCCCTCAAAGTGGGATTGGTATTTTATATTATATAACATCTGTGGATGCAGGGAACCAGGTTGGAGGGATCCAACTGGATTCCTCAAATATATTGATTGTTTTTCATATATAGTGATATATGTGTTTGAATTTATTGGATGCTATAGTAGCACTGGCCATAATTTTGGTATTTCAAATACCATAAATATTATTTTTGATTTGAAGAAATTAAAAGGAGATTTTGGATATAAAAATATTTATATCGAATTTGGATTATTTTAAAGGAAATCGATTTAGATAAAACAATGATTTGATTTTGGGTTGTACTTAACTATTCGTAAAATGTTTTAAATAGAGATTTTAAAATAATTTATGTAAAAGATTTTTAACAATGGATTTTTTAATGATATTTCTGAAAATATGGAAAAGAAGTTGAAATGATATTTAAAATAGATTTGTAAAATAAATGGGATTTAGAAAGAAATGGATTCATAAATGAAATTTTATAAATGAGATTATTTTTATAACGAGTGAATCTCAAAGGAGTTTATAAATTTATAAACGATGTTTATAAATAAGGGAAAATGATATCAGTTGATAAATTGGGAATATAGATTTGCAGTGTGAATTTATATTGAGATATGGAAATCGGTTTTGGGAAAAATAGTGGATTCTATTTTTGAAATGTGAGAATGGTTAGGGAATTAGAATGAAATCGATGTGTTATGAATCGAGAGGGATTTATATTTGAAATTGGTTATTGGAATTTTAAAAAAATATTTTTATTAAGAAGTTAAGTTTTGTTTTTAAAGAAATTTTTTATTTATTTAACTATGTAGTTTAAAGCTGTTTTAGTATTGAAATACTTCGGAAAGTGGATTTTTTTTCAAATATCTAATATTTATTGAAATAAATTCTAATTTTTAAAATCAGCTTTGTAAATCAATTAGTTTTATTTAAAAATGAATTGGAAATGAGTTATCGATGTTTATTTAAAGTGTTTTAATATTTTAAATAATTACTTAAACATGTTTTAAAAATAAATTATTGTTCTTTAAAAAAATATTTATTGGAAGGCGGTGTTAGCGTTCCTAGTATGAATGCTATTCTAAACGTAAAACGTAGCCTCAAGCCTCATCAACCGGGAATGACTAAAACATGGAAGATGCAGCAGGGCTAAGTGGGTCGCACCCAAATAGGGCATGTTATCACTTTTCTAGATACCCTCGAATATATTATAATTATGGATATATGTAACAACCCGCATATTTTACGATTTTATATTTAAATATTTTTAAATATAGCGTCGTTAATCGAATTAAAGTCCGAAAAGCTACTTTTTGCAAACGGTCGAATTAGGACTCGGGACCACTTCCATTGAGTCCAAAATGGCATTTGCAACTTTTTTGAGTATAAGCTTCGATATGTTTGGAGTAAGTTCAATTTTGCTATTTCTAAGTGGGCTTTTTGGGTTTGGGTTTCACCCAACTCATTCTATTACCCTAACTCAGCCCCCTCTTCATCCATTCACTTATTTCTTTTTGCAAACACTCACGCTCAACTGAAATGGGGGAAGAGAAAGGGAAATAGAAACTCCAAGCCCTAGTTTTCATTTGCATATCCAAGTTTTAGCTCCAAACTCTTGGAAAAGCTTAGGTAAGCATCATCTTCTTCTTCTCCATCTCATTTCCTCTTCAATTTCAGATAATTCCTAAACCCTAATTTAGGAAATACTTGTTTTAATCTTAGGTTGAAGCTTGTAGAGTTGAAGTGAAGAGTGATTGATCTTTTCCTTGTGTTTGAGCTTCTTATCATTTTCTTTTGAATTAAAAAGGTGAGTTTTTGAACTCACATCTACTTCTATAGATATCATTGTTGTTAGGTATGAATTCCTAACACTTATCTATGTCCGTTTGCTTTTGATTTAAATTGAATTGGTGAATATTCCAATTTTTGTGTTTTGGTCCAATTTTATGAAAATCCTCTTGTGGATGTTTGGACTTTGATGCTTAGGGTGTATCGAAGAACCTATAAGGCCGGGTTGTCGTTTGGCGTAAATCCTTGGTCGTCATTGCTCGATAGATCGCTCCCGAATCGTGTTGGCCATCATGGCCTAGGAAAATTGTTGCCCAGACTAGGTATTCAGACGTCTGAAATGGAAGTTCAGACATCTGGTTTTAAACCTGGAGCAAAAGTTTATACGGCGGAAATTTATAAAAATGGCAGAAAACAGAGTCAAACGTCTGAAACAACCTTTCAGACGTCTAAAACACCATGTCAGCCGTCTGAACCACCCTTTCAGACGTCTGAACCACCCTGTCAGATGTCTGAAGCCACCTTCCAGACATCTGGATGGTTTCTGAATTTCCAAAACCTAAATCCAGATGTCTGCATTGACCCCCAGATGTCTGGGATTGCCTATTTTTGCATATTTGCCTATTTTTGATTGAATTTCCATTGTTTAATCGATTCGTTTTGATCCAATTAGTTGTTATTGCATTCTTTGACTTTGATGACTCTTTTTAGATTTCGTACACGAGTTTTTATAAAGTGATCTTTTTAAATAGTATTAAAAGCTCGTTTCTCCAATTTATAATTTCCATTTAAAACACACACACAATTTTGCACTTCGAGCGAAGAGGGAGGAGAATTAAATGATTAAATAAAACGCGTGCTATGAACACATGGGTTTATCTTTCCAGTTAATTCCTAATCTATTCGTTTGACCATTTTGACCTTTGGGTCTTGTTTACCGATGAGATGAGGTGAACTTTGTACTGCTTTGAGTGTGAAATTGACTAACGGTTAGTAAACCGTTTAGTGCGAACGTGTGGTATGGGACTCACGTTAACATTTTTCGGGTTCCTTTCTGAGAGTTGTGACACATTCCGCCAGTTAGTGGTGTCCAGTACTGGGCCTTCGGACCTTCGCCACTATGGTTTGTTGCCCTATAGTATCACTTTTGGAGTTGGTCCATCGTCACCGCTCGAGTGATATTGGGTTTGTTGCCTTCGGGTATGTTGCCTTCGGGCTTGTACCTTCGGGCTTGTACCTTCGGGTTTGTTGCCTTATAGTATCGCTTTTGGAGTTGGTCATTCATCACTGCTCGAGTGATATTTGGGTTTGTTGCCTTCGGGTTTGTGGATCCTTGTTATATAGTACTGAGCTCGAGCATCTTTTGTTTCTTTGACAATTATATTTCCCTAGAGTATCGCCCTTCGGTGTAGGTTCTTTGAACCACACGATATATAGCGATTACCTTGTGGAAACTTGTGTTACCTTTATTGGTATTTGTTAATTACCTTTTGGCTTGTTTTGGGATATGTATGTCCTTGGTTTATTTGAGTTGCCTATGATATGAGGCTTGTTATGATTCACCTTATGTTAGATAATTTGGTTATCTCCTTTGGAGAATAATTGTGGTACTTTATGATCTTGTATGTTCATTATCATTTAGTTTATCTAACTGATTTGTTTAGCTAGACTGACCCGTGTATTTTATACTCGGGTCAGACCGAGATGTTTCAGGTTAGGTACATTGGACTTAGCCTATTTTGCTTCCGCATGGACTATTCTGCTAGCTCCTTTTTGTTATAGCTTTTTGTGTAGTCCTTTTTGGGTGTAACTCTGATATGTACTCTATTGAAACATTTGTATATTGTGGTTTGCTTTACCACTTGACATGTCTCATTTTGTAAACTCTGTAATGTATCTGTATATGTGTAAATGTATGTGATGATCCACTGTTCTATGATGTGTATTACCTTGAGCTGTTATATTTTATTTTGATAGATCCTTCAGCCACCTATGGCTTTGTATTAAATATTTATTTGAGATGTCGATTCACTTGGGTAAGAAGTGGCAATTGTCGGCGTATTCAATAGATAATTAAGACAAGGTTATAGATGGTCGCTCCTATCCAGCTCTATTCTCCGTACTAGCAGACGGTGTTACTTAGTAATACTCTTTGCTAATGTGGGTCTCAGAGTGGGGCGTCACAATATGGTTGTGCATGGAAAGAGAGCGCTCAATAGGGTGGGAACACCCGGGGTGACAACATATTCGGTACTATTCAGTAAGGGGTAGGCCGGTCCTGTGTTGGCAGGGATCGTTAGGTACGATCTTGGTACATTTTTTTAGAGGTGTATTGTGGAGGGCGGTATTCCAGTAGCCCAATCATTATATGGAATCCAATATCCACTATGAGCCTGTACGGTTTTAGTTGTATACCAATATGCTGAAACGTTAGATGCAAGCATTTCAGCTATTTTAAAGTTTACTTTTTATAGACACTATTATAATATCAGATGATTTTGATATAAAATGTTTTGGTTATCGTAAGGTAAAAACCCATCGTATTTATGTATGGCGTGGTCTTACGAGATACCTTTGTTTTCAAGAATTTTTTATAACAGTAATAATCCAAATTGAGTGTGTCTTTTCATGCTGGTTTTCCAGACTGACTCGGGTGTTATTTTATTATAATGCTCGAGTCAGACCGAGTATTACAGATTCAGGTTAGGATGCTATGGAGCACAGGAGACGCGCTGGAGGAGTCTCAGGCGTATTTCACGTGTTTGATTATATTCCATTGTGTGTGTATGCTATATATTCAGCACTTGTGAGGACAATTTATTATAACTGTCCAGATTGATTTGTTGATTGTCATACTATGATGATTGTATGTATATTACAGTTACAGTTCTGTTTTTATAAAGATCTGTTATTATATATTATTTTGTTCCGCTGCGATTGTGAGATTCTGTACTATTGTTTTTGTTCTTCTTTTATCCTCTTCTTTCTCTTAGTTATTCGCTCTTTCGTACAATTTGGGTTGGACAAGTGTGGTCAACTTAAAGGGTACAGAACGATGGGTCGCTATACGTAGCTTCATAAGCATCACAACATCTTGATTATTGATATTTTCGCCTTATACATTATAATAATATCATTGGATTTTAAAATATAAATGGTTCATTTATCGTAAGATAAAAAACCAGATTGTGTTTATGTGCGACATGGTCTTACGAGATATTTTTATTTTGAAAGATTTTATAACATTAAAAATCCATTTGAGGTGTGTTTTCTCATGCTAGTTTACTAGACTAATCAGTGTATTATTTTCTAATAATGCTTGGGTCAGACTGAGCATATTTACATTTTTTTTGGAGCTCAAGAGACGAGATTGGATGCCCAAGACATATCTACGTATTTCTTTATTTTCCGCTGCATTGGTTGTTGTGGTTATCAGCAATTTGTGTGGATAGATTGTTATAACTATCCAAGCTGATCATTTGTTTAGTATACTATTATTGATATATGTATGTTACAGTTTTTCTTTGCGTAATGATCTGTTGTATATTATATATTACTCATCACAATGTTATATTATGTTCTGTCTTTTCTTTCTTTTTCCCCTAACATTCTGTCTTTTCGGCACTTGGATGCTTGGCACGTGAATACCGTGGTTGTATTAGCGTCGACTTTTGAGGGCCAAAAAGCAGGACATTACAGTTGGTATCAGAGATTAGGTTGAGCAAACACCTAGGCTTTCGTGGGGATTACTCGTTTGAGATGGGGAAAGTGAGACCCTAGGATAAGTTGAGTGTATTATATATGAGAGCATGTATTTGTTAGTGCTATAAAAATATTTTATATTGTGTTGATTTATCGATTAAGTGGTTTTTGAATTCTCGTTGGTACATGGGACGCTATAGTATCGATAGGGGTTTCAAAATACTTGAACAAGGAAAACCGACATAGTATTGTTTTGAAATTGGGTAAAATGAAATAATTTTACCTAGAATAATTTTGCATATATAAAGGAGTAATTTTCAGAAATGGTTATGGTTATTTATGATGTGTTTGTTGCTAGGAAATGATAATATTTAACTATTTTCATTTATTGTTTGATTAGTCATGCTCACCTAGTTAGAAGCATTGGCTATTGTTTGTTGATTGAGTGGTTATGCCCGACCAGTTTATGGGCATTGACTACTGTGGTTGATTAGGAGAAATTTTATCCTTTTCACTGTATGGTTTGGGTAAATAGAAATTGTGGAAACATCAAAACGAATACCGTATGAATTCAGTTTCACAATTTGACTATAAGGCATTCAGTGATAATGTTGTGTTAAAATTTAACTTTAATAAAAGTTGTTTGTTATAATCTAAATAAAGATATACATTTGTGAAATGTTTTTATATAAGAAAGTGGAACTATATGAGTAAGATTTATAAATATGTTTTATAAATAAAAAAGGATTTACATTGAGAATTTTAGAATTTAATCCGGGTGTTTTTGGAAATGGTTTTTCAAAGTTTTGGAAGAAATAATAATCGTATTATTTGGAAGTATATTCGAAATAGGAATATTTTTTAAAAGGATTTTGAAGGAGATAGAAAGCACTGAACTCACTTCAATCGCTGGAAAATAATTTCGGTGATGACTATAGTATCATCTGTGTTCATTTTCGAGTTTCTAAGTGACAGATTGCTACCATAGTGATTTTCCATGGAAGTTTTGTTTTGGATAAAACAAATTTGTTTTAGATTCCAAAAAGTATGATTTGATATACAAAAGGGATATATATATATATATATATATATATATTTCAAAATGATTTGAATTAAAAACCGGATGGTTAATTCCTAAATTTTCAGTTAAGTGATTTATAGACACTTGTATCCTATCCATTAGGATAATTTGGTTTGTGCATATGGTTTTGAAATGTTGTTTGGTAATTTTCATGTATTGAAATGAAATGGAATTTTCGACGATTTTGGACAGTCGAAAACTTCCGGATTAAATTGTAAATTAAGCTAAGTGTTTTGTGAAAACATAAGAGAATAAATTTCTTTAACTTATGATTTTGAGGAAATAATAAGTTAAAAGCAAAATTTTAAATTTGTATATATACTCTTTTGGATATAGAAGAGTATTATATTAATATGGACTTAAGTTTAAAGTGGAAAATAAACATAAGTGTGCTTTATAAAATGTTTATAATAAATTTAAATATTCAAAGGCTTTAAAGATGCAGTTGTAGCTTTTTGAAATATGTATAAAAACTGAAGTTTTAAAGTGATTGAATTACATAGGTTGTGTTTCATAAGATGTAATAAACTTAAATAAAATTTTATAAAATGGTTCATAAATGATTTTAGTATCAAATGAAATATTATTGGTGCAAATTAATTGTGATTAAAATGAATGTGAATAAAAATAATAATTGGTATAGTAATAAACCAATTGGAATAAATACGTAAGTTGTACGTAGATCATTTTATTCGGATAACTGTTTGATCAAGTTTCGGGCATATAATTTCGAGGTGATTTACACCGGTCTGGGTTAGATATTTCACTCGATTCTCGACGACGAACACTTGATATAGATTTTTTAGTTGATTCCGAAGTTTTCAATCATAGTTGATGGCTATGTATGAAGAATAACTATTTCTAATCAAGGAACTAGATCAGAGTCTGCACTAGAGTGGTCGAGTGAGCGATACTTGTTTTGAAATGAAATTTGTGTAATCGAGTGAGCGATCAAATTTGATATATTGTATGGATGGTAGAGGTACATCCTAAGGGCTTATCATAATTATATGTTCAATATGCGAAAATGAAAAATTACGTAGCTGTGAGTTATATGGTTGGATGATATTTTTAAATGAGATGTAGGTATGGAAATAAAAGCTAGTTGATGCTTTCGGTTTCATAAGTAAAGTTTGGTTGCCCGATAAATAGATACGTGTTTATATTGTTGTTTGGATTGATGGTTTTATGCCCTAAATATGGAAGGCCACTTGGCTTTTGTTTTCTTATGTTGATTTGGGTTCATAATGGTGATTTGTAGTTTTTCTGATCGAACCGCATAAAGGAGACGCTATCGAAATTTCCTGTAATTTTAAAGAACTTAGGAAATTTGATAACAAGATTTAACTAATTGATTTTGAAAATTTTAAGGGTTTGGGAGCATTTTTCGTACCTTTGCAATTTCGAAGATGAAATTCTTTTAAGGGGGAGAATGTAACGACCTGGAATTTTGGTCATTTGATTTTGAATATTTAATTAATTTTAAATATTAAAATATTGGTTTAAAACGGTTTAATAATTTGAATTCAAATATAGGATTGTTTAAAATGTTTAAATTGTGAATTAATACTTGAATAGTGTTACAAATAACGGGATTTATAATTGAATGTTAATTTCATTAATTAAATGATCTTATTTAACTCCTTTAAAATAATGAATAATAACTGTGAATTTATTTCATTAATTTATTTGCAATAACAATGGTTCAAATAAATAATAAGAAAATTTATTTTTATTTTTACGACTCGATTTTTGTTGATGTATTTTTAATTTAATTTATTTGATTTTTCTATAATTTTTAATTTAGAAATTATCTAAATTTTCGTTTGACGATTTTTTGCCAAACGGTAGTGTTTTTATGATATTTCCAGATACGATAGCTAGTGTATATTATTATTGTTTTGGGTCGTGTCGTTGTTCTAAGCACGACCGTATTTTTTTTCGTTCGGAGTTCATACGCAAATAAAAATCTATACGGCGAAATGCCGGAATTTGAAAATTTTATAAAAGTTAGTTCATCGACAAACGTGTCCTCTAACTCTCTTTCCTTTGTCTCCTATACATACCTGTAACGACCCGTAAATTTCAACTGTTTTAATAACGTAATTAGTTGAAATTTTGCGAAATTTTAAACGATAAAATTTTGAAATAAAATTTGATATTTGGAATGCGTCTAGTTAAACATAGCAACTGGTAAATTTTCGTCTGAAAATACGAAAGTTTATTTCGCGCGTAAATTTACTTTAAGTTAATCAGTTAAAAAGCGATGAAAATAAAATGTTTCGGAACCTAAATATTTTTACATAGAAAATTTTTAAACCATCTTCAGAGCAAGATTTCAGTTTGTCGTTTTTCCAAATTCGGACATCTTTGGCTCCGTCGATCTTATTTTTCAGCGTTTTTCTTACATTTTTCCGCTATTAGAAAATTCGAATTTTTATAAATTCAATCGTGCCACTGATATCCGTTTACCTCTTTGATCGTTTCGTTGCGCCGATCTCTTCGGTATATTTATTTTTGTGTTTTGAAGTCTGGTTCGTAGCAGAATCCGTGAATACGGGATAACCATATCGGCACCCATTTGAGCTTTTATTATTCAGTGCCTATCCAAATTTCAAACCGCCACTCACATTTATTTTCATTCAGTTTCGACTTTTCCTTTTCCACTGGTTCCAATGTTTGAATAGCCTACTTCACCTCGTTTTATTTCATAAGATAAAATTTACGTTTCCAAAGGCAATTCATTTCATTTTCTGATTCTTCCATCTTCCCTTCTTCATTTTTGCATTGCTTCACACACTCAGATCTCCTCTCACCAACCACCCTTACTAGACCCTGACAACCACCACACCGGATCCCATTGCCGACACCTGATCCACCCCATCCTCGGCCTCAGCCTCACTCTCACCCACGCGCACCTCCTCCATAGCCTTCACCTCGTCCAGAGCCACCACCGACAGCATGTCATCCACTTCATCCGCCAGCAATCCACCCAAGCAGCGCAACACCTCAACCTTCCTCCCTTCCACCGCCTACACCCATCCACCACCTCACTCGCGTCCATCACCTCTGTCACTCGTCGAGCATCGTTGCCGAACTCAACACCAGCGTCGCCGACTGCTCTCCACACCACGACCGCCCGATCCTCGCCTCGGCACGTAGCCGATCCACCCTCTCCGATGACCAACCCACTTCTCCCATATCCGTAAACACCCGAGAACCGAAACCCACTTCCTCCTTCACTCCTCCACTGCCATAACAGCACCCCCGCCTCTAACTTTTCCGACCGCCGCAGCCTTCGCCTGAACTTTGATCCCACTGCCCCAGACCTGAGCCACCAAGCCTCCTCCACATATCGGCCTCCATCTCCTTGGCAGCCGTATGTTTCCATCTTCTTGGCAGCACCTTGAGGTTCTTCTCCTTGCTTTACGAATGTTAGTAAGGTATATATATATATTATATGGTATGAGATAAGTTACATATGTTATATACATATCAGTTTATAAGAACAGTAACTGTGTTGCATATCTTGATTTACATAAGGTAAGATTATATGAATAAGATTAGTTATATTATTATTGTATACGTTAGTTATTGGTAGCTGATGCTGTATATTGATACAATATATTAGGTTATTCATACAAGTTATAAATTTTAGCTCGCTGCATATAAATTATAAGTTTGAGGTATATTAATATATTTAATACGTTTGGCTTATATATTGGTAATGTTCGACTATAGTTTATAATAGTTTACATTGTATGTTGTCAATTTGTTAGTGCGAGTACATGCAACTTATTACTTATATATATACAGGTCTTTATGTAACAACCCTGTATTTTACAATTAATTTTAATTTGATTTTTCCAAATTTAAGAGCTTTATTTATGAAAAGAATAAATGTTGTTATTGTAAATATAAAAAACTTTGATTTTGTATGTGGATTTGAATTCCAAATATGACTAAATTTAATATTTCCAGAAAATGTGAATTTTGGTCAAATAGTCAAACTTCGACTTTTAACTTGAAAATTTAAAAGTTTGAAATTTATGAATTTTATCTTTTATTATAAAAATAGATTTAATAACTTGAATACTGCTTTTTGTTTCGTTGCAAACGGATTTAAATTGCAAAAGTTATACTATTTTCAATATTGTGTGTATATTGGGTTATTCAGCAATATTCTTTATTTTAAAATTATATAAATGACATTTTTATTTGATATATTTTATTCTAATTTGTACATTTATGTTATATAAAATATATTTTGGGTTTTAAATATTTTTAAAGTAAGGTAGGAATTTTTCCAGAGTTAGTAGTATTTTTCTTGCAAATTTCCATGCCCTGTTTGTAAATTTTAAACATTTTTCTTTAATCCTTTTCTATTTTCTCCAATTTAATTATCTATTTTATTTTGAAAATGATAAATAAATTATTTTAATTCAAATTTTCACTTCATAATATTTTTATAATGAAGTGTATAGTTTTTCAAGACTGACAGTGATTTATTTATAATTTTTGAACACTGTTTGGTATTTTTAAGTAATTTTTCTTCATTCTTTTTATATTTTTCCAAAATTTATTATTTGTTTTCTCATATTTATAATTGATTTCGGTTTGTAAATTATTTTTCTGAATATTTTTGTTTATATAAAGATTAAAAAGAAAAGAAATATGAAAGGTTGTAAAACACTTTGAAACTTAAGCCCTTTTTTGGTCCAAACCCTTCATTTTCTTTAACTCCTCAAATTTTGCCCTAGCCATCTAAAACCCTAGTGTAGCCGCCACTTTTTGTTTCTCATCTTTTCACGTGAAAACAAATCAGCTCCTCATTTCTCATGGCATCATCCAAAAATAGGTAATGGCCTCTCCTTCTTTTTCTTCTTTTCTCTTCATTTTCAATGATTTTTGCCATGTTTCTCTTGCTTTGCTTGGCCTAACACCTCCACCATCTCCTCCACCGACCACCACCACTTCCTTCCCCACACCATCCACGACCAAACCCCCTCCTCCTCTGACCATGACAGGCCATGCACTCCTTTTGACTAAAAACCACACAAAACCTTGCACAAATCCCTTAAAACAATGCATAGCCACCACTAGTTGCAACATACCTTCGCCCACCACCTTGGACACCACCTCTACCCGCCACCACCACCTTGCTACCACCACTACACATCACCATCTCCTCTGTCCAGACCTGTAGCAAGTCATGGCCAAGCCTAGGACCTTGTAGACCGAGCCAAAGATGAACCAAAACTCCACCATATTGCATAAAACTCTTCACATTCCTATGTTGTAACTTCCCCATCATCTCTAGCTTGTAGCCGTGCATCCCTTGGTCCAAACTAGACCCAAACCATGTCCAAACCTGAACCAAAACATTCCCTAGGCCATGCAAAAAGGATAGAGAAAGCAAGGCAAAAGATTTGACATTCAAATCTCTTTTCGTTTAAAAGTTATTCCATTTCAAGTGCGTTGAAATTGTGTTTGTTTTGATGTATGTTTTGGGTTGTAATACAAGAGTTGTAGCTTTGGATCTTGCTCTCCACTCAAGTCCATAGTCTTGTCATCGTGCTTTTGTTCCATTGTGTCATTGGTTTTGATATCTCCAGCACAAACAGGTGAGTTATTCTCACCAGACAATATGTACCTATATAACTGATAAACCGACACCATTTGAATCTGTAATGTATATCATCATGTTATATATGTTTATATTATTATCATATGATGTTCACACCTGTTATTACACTTATTATATCATATGTTACTATTATTTAATGTTATTCTGTTATTTATATCTGTTATCACCATTGCAAGTTCCCTGTAGATTAGAATCACTATGGGTTGAAATGATACATACCCGAACGGACTTTAGAATAGGGAAAAATCGTTATGGGCTGAAATGATAGGCCTGAATGATTTTTATTTAAATTATTTTAACTTGGGATTGCGGGTTTGAAATGATAGAACCCGGATTTTTCTTTTTTTAACTGCGGATTGAAATGATACATATCCGTATCACTTGACCTAGGTTAGAAAATTATATACAGGCCCGTGGTTATTTTATAAAGTGTTTTGAATAATTTTAAGTATTTTAAAAATATAAATTTATGAAATTTGATTTAAACAGATTTTGAAATATTTTGAATTAAAGAAATTATGATTTTTCTATGTGTTAAAAATGTAATTAATGAATGGTTTAACTGGATTTTTGAAATATAACTTAAGTTGGAAATTTGGAATTTTGGTTAAAAATGATATTTAAGTTATATAAATAAAATGGATATTAAATTTTATTTGGAAATGGTAAATATGATAATTTGATTAAATTTGAATTTAAGTGATTATTAAGTATTATTGATTTTTCTATGAATTTAAGTGGTTAAATAAATGAATGTTTAAAAGTGATCTTTTAAAATATAACTTGACTAGGAAATGTGAAATTTGATTTTAATTAAAGGTTTAAGTTAATTAAATAAAATTGGAAATTTTGTTAAATTGTGAAATGGTAATTTAAATTTGAAGTGTTAAGTCTATTTGTTGAAATGTGAAGAATTGGAACTTTTACACTTAAACTTATTAAGTAAATTGTTGAAAATTGGATTTAATTATAAGAAATTTATTGTGAAAGAAACGTGTAAAGTTCTAATTAATGAAAGAAATATGTAAAGTTTAATTTATGAAAGAAACGTGTAAAGTTCTAATTAATGAAAGAAATATGTAAAGTTTTACCTACTGAAAGAAACATGTAAAGTCTTAATTAATGAAAGAAACATGTAAGTCTTAATTTGTGTAATATTGATATAAAATAATAAATGCCCCTTTTGTAATAAAACGTAAATTAAAACGTACATTCGATAATGTAAGTTTAATTAGTGTAATATTGATTAAATGATAAATGCTCTTTACTGTAATAGGAATGTAAGTTAAAAAGTACATTTAATATGTAAGTTTTAATTAATGTAAATGACATATTTTAATGACTAAAATAATAAAGTTTCTTTATTGTAATGATAATGTAAGTTAATAAGGTACTCTTAACTTAACATAAGAATTTTAGCATTAAATTGGATATTACAGTAACAAAGTTTATTTAACTATAAGGCTATGATAAAATGACCATGTTAAAAAATTTGTAAGTATATAAATACTTTGATTATATAAAATGTTAAATTGGGAAGTATTACATTCCAAAAATGCTATGATTCCTTAAGGTTACATTACCAAAATGCTATGATAATTTAAAGGAAGATTTCAAGTTTAATAAATTAAAGGAAATATTCAGTGATTTTGAAATTTGGGTTTTATTGAAATGATATATTATTGAATTTGTTTTTGAAATGGAAATGATATATTTTTGAATTGGTTTTGAATAGATATGTTTTGGGTTTGAAAGTATGTATTAGTTTGAAATAAATGATATGATTTTGAAATGGTTTAAAGGATGTATTTTGATTTGAAACATAAACTATTTTTAAAAGTTATAACCACGGGTTATAATAACGATTGGTTGGCAAAGAGACCGGGATCGGATATGGACATACTCTCTGTCGATACCGAAAACCACTTTGACAACCGTGTACGCGGTGGAGATTCCAGAATGAAGTAGGAAGGTGGCGACGTTCTTAAGGTATGTTACGTGGACCCAACTCCCGTGAGTTGGCATAAGGTGGCTAAAACAGGAGCGATCTCGGACCAGTGAGGTAGCACCTCTTCTCGGACACATTTCTTCGATATTATACTCTTACTTGTGATTTGACTAGATGGCCATCCTCCGATTTGGGAATGTTGTTCGAGGTGGAACGGTAGTGGCTGCTATGCGTATCCATCAGTCCGTGTGCGTAATTGGTATATCTACCCTGGCATTGCCTAGTTGTGCCGTGTCACCTACCATATCGAGCTTTACTACGATTATGATTTTAAGATCCGACTACGTTAAGGTTCTCCATCCCCTTAACGCTATTTTCCGATATGATTATACTTTACTTATTTAGACACTATTATAATAGCGAATATTACTACATAGTAGATATTTTAACGGATCCTTAGAGGATGGGCGGTCCCAAGCATCTTCTAAGTTACTTGTACCTTTATTACAGTTCACTTGAGTTGGTTTACATTATATAAGTATATATTGTCCTGACTCGAGTGTTTTGTGTTTTGCTTTACGCTCGGATCAGCCTGAGTTATTCACAGATTTGGATTTCCACCTTCTGGAGATTTGAATCGCTGGAGATTATCTGCTAGTCTTCTTCTATCTACTTCAGTTATGTTGCTCTGTTCAGCTTGTACTTGGTTATCTTATTGATACTTCTGTTGTACTCTATTTCTTCTGTTGTATCTTATGTAACTCTGATATATTTACATAGTAGCTTCATGAACTACTATTTCTTTTACTTCCGCTGCATTATTTTACTCTGTGTCTGTGATCTGTGATTATATTTATTACTGTATATTCTGAGATTTGCCAAATTTTAATTACAACGCGGTATTTTGAGCAATTCAACTCCGGCATGAGTGTCTACCTATACACTTATAATGGATGCGAATGGTTGAAAATATCGGGTCGTTACAGTTGGTATCAGAGCTTTGGCTTTGAGGCAAAACTCAGCATATGGAGTAGATTTATTTACAGAATCACTTTCGTTCGAGTTTGAATCTTTTCCTCTTGATTCGAATTTCCTTTGAATTTTTGGAACGTTCTCTACGGTTCCAAAATTCATTCTTGTCCCTCACTATTCATCTTCTTTTGATTTTGGAGTATCACATAACTCCACTTCGAATGATCTTTATAGTAAATTGGCGGTCCCGCCAATATTCTAATTTTCTTGTAAAGGGGTGAAAATCCTTTACAATCAGCATCGATTAACCAGAGATTTATATTTATCCTTGGTTTAGATGCTAATATCTTTTGTTATTCCAAACTCTATCTCTTGAGATCGAAGGTAGATTTACCCCAGAAAATCCACATTTTATCTTATCCATTAAGTCACGGTTGACCCGGTTAAGGTTGTCCGCGATTTATCTAAGCTTACCCATCTCTCTACTCTGTTTAATCATCTTGTCTTTTGTTCCAATCTATATTCCAAACATTTTGAACTGTACTTGTAAATTAATGTTTTGTTTTATATTGTGTTGTTTGAGTTGTTGATGTTGATTTGGGTTTCCGATCGATTCGTCTGATCAACGCTATCGATAGGATTTCTAAAACACTTTGACAGAACAAATTGACACAATATTATTTTAAAATTTGGTTATTGAAATAAATTTGGATATATAATTTTATGGAACTTAATAAATTGATTTAAATTGATAATTTGAAATGATAATACTTGATTTATCATTTATTGTTCTACAAATGAATTTATAAATAGTTGTTTATAAATTTATTTGGGAACTGAAATGAATTTAAAATAAGAAATTTAAAGAATTTAATTTCCGATGGATTTCAAACTTTGTGTTTAAAATTTTTAAAAGGATATTATTTAAAGTATTTTTGAATAAAAATTTATCTCTAAAGGATTTTAAAGTTTAAAAATTTAGTGCTCTTCTCTTTGTCGCTGGAAAATAATTTCGGTGATGACTACAGCATCATCGACATTCATTTTCGAGTTTTGAACTGAAGAGACCGTTCTGTAGTCTTACTACAGCTTTGTTTGATTTAATTTATTTGAATTTCTAAATATGATTTGATTTATAATATATATAGATAAATGATTTAAATTGATTTGACATATTATGTACATATATTTATTTATCTCTAAATGGTTTGAAGGAAATCGGAAATTTAATTCTTACATTTTTTTTCTTAAAGAATAATTTCAATTATAAAAAGAAAAATCAAAATTTTGGATAAATGATTCAAACTTGAGATAATTGAATTGGATAGTTTTATTTGTATATTACAATTGCATTCAAATATAACTTACCTTAAATTTTTTTAGAAGTTAACAATGTAATTGGATAATATACAATATAAAAAGGATTTTATACACTTAAATTTTAGTTATAAAAGATTAACAGAGGTAAATAGTGAAAAAGGAATTTAAAGAGATTTTATTTAAATAACTTAATAATCAAATTCATTTAATATGGAACCTTAAGTCTAACCTAGGAATTTTAATAAAGGTTATTTCCTAAAATGAATATGTTGTATAATAAATAATGTATCTTTGAATAGATAAAATAAAATACATTGGAATTGGACATTTTGTAATAAAGTTTATTTAACTTGAATTCATAGTTTAATTGATGTCTAAATGAATAAATGTGTAAAGAAATTTGATTGTTATATTTGCTATATAAATATTTTATTTATGAAATAGATATGTCTTAAAAAATGAATAATTATGATTTAAAGAGTTAAAATGTATTTTAACATCACTAAAATTTGATAATTGAGAATTTGGTTTCCAAATGGAATTTTAAGTGTAACTTATTAAAGGAATATCTATTTATGAAATGGGTATTTTAAATAAAGAGTTAGGCTATGTGTTAAATTAAGAGTTAAGTAAAATAGTGAAATTTTGACTTAATAAACGAAGTATAGTTTAATTTGGATATTCCATTCATAAAAGTTTGTTTTAATAAGTCATAAGTTAAATGATATCCAAATGAATATTCTAGAATAAAACTGATTTGAAATATTAATATATCTACTGTAGCATTTTATAAGTGCTGCTGTTTTGAAAATACAATGTTTTGGAAGTTTTATAATTGAATGAACTTAGAAATGTTACAACTTTAAAATGAATATTATTTGACCTTGAATTAAAATGGTTTAAATAAAGATTTTTTTAAAAGGTGTTATGATTTTCTAAGTATTATGTTTTTTTTTAGAATTACATTTCCAAAGTTTTATGATTTTAGTAGTATGATTTCCAAATGATAAACATCTCTAATTTGTTATGATTTCAAAGCGTTATTGTTTCACATTTATTATCTTATTTTGTTTTTTTTTTCAAACTATCTTTTGGTTGTCCTTATTTCTCTTATCTTGTTACAGAATGGGAAGGCTATTGCTTATACCAGTCTGTTTAGACATCTTTTTATAATCTTTGAAATCTTTGTTACTCATCTGGATCTGAACACTGTTTTTCCATTCATAGACCGTCGGTCAAGTGAAAGGGGTGATTTAGACTCTAGAGGATCTTTTTCGTGTTTGTGTTCTTGATTTGATCACCTCCAACTTGTTAAACTTGCCTATAACAATAGTAATCAGGTGTAATTCCAATATTCTTATCATCTTGTCTTAATTCTATTCATTCTATCTTTTTAGTTGCTTTCCCGTACCTCGTTCCTTTTCGGGGACGAAAAGTTTTGAGTGGGGGAGAGTGTAACAACCCTGTATTTTACAATTAATTTTAATTTGATTTTTCCAAATTTAAGAGCTTTATTTATGAAAAGAATAAATGTTGTTATTGTAAATATAAAAAACTTTGATTTTGTATGTGGATTTGAATTCCAAATATGACTAAATTTAATATTTCCAGAAAATGTGAATTTTGGTCAAATAGTCAAACTTCGACTTTTAACTTGAAAATTTAAAAGTTTGAAATTTATGAATTTTATCTTTTATTATAAAAATAGATTTAATAACTTGAATACTGCTTTTCGTTTCGTTGCAAACGGATTTAAATTGCAAAAGTTATACTATTTTCAATATTGTGTGTATATTGGGTTATTCAGCAATATTCTTTATTTTAAAATTATATAAATGACATTTTTATTTGATATATTTTATTCTAATTTGTACATTTATGTTATATAAAATATATTTTGGCTTTTAAATATTTTTAAAGTAAGGTAGGAATTTTTCCAGAGTTAGTAGTATTTTTCTTGCAAATTTCCATGCCCTGTTTGTAAATTTTAAACATTTTTCTTTAATCCTTTTCTATTTTCTCCAATTTAATTATCTATTTTATTTTGAAAATGATAAATAAATTATTTTAATTCAAATTTTCACTTCATAATATTTTTATAATGAAGTGTATAGTTTTTCAAGACTGACAGTGATTTATTTATAATTTTTGAACACTGTTTGGTATTTTTAAGTAATTTTTCTTCATTCTTTTTATATTTTTCCAAAATTTATTATTTGTTTTCTCATATTTATAATTGATTTCGGTTTGTAAATTATTTTTCTGAATATTTTTGTTTATATAAAGATTAAAAAGAAAAGAAATATGAAAGGTTGTAAAACACTTTGAAACTTAAGCCCTTTTTTTGTCCAAACCCTTCATTTTCTTTAACTCCTCAAATTTTGCCCTAGCCATCTAAAACCCTAGTGTAGCCGCCACTTTTTGTTTCTCATCTTTTCACGTGAAAACAAATCAGCTCCTCATTTCTCATGGCATCATCCAAAAATAGGTAATGGCCTCTCCTTCATTTTCTTCTTTTCTCTTCATTTTCAATGATTTTTGCCATGTTTCTCTTGCTTTGCTTGGCCTAACACCTCCACCATCTCCTCCACCGACCACCACCACTTCCTTCCCCACACCATCCACGACCAAACCCCCTCCTCCTCTGACCATGACAGGCCATGCACTCCTTTTGACTAAAAACCACACAAAACCTTGCACAAATCCCTTAAAACAATGCATAGCCACCACTAGTTGCAACATACCTTCGCCCACCACCTTGGACACCACCTCTACCCGCCACCACCACCTTGCTACCACCACTACACATCACCATCTCCTCTGTCCAGACCTGTAGCAAGTCATGGCCAAGCCTAGGACCTTGTAGACCGAGCCAAACATGAACCAAAACTCCACCATATTGCATAAAACTCTTCACATGCCTATGTTGTAACTTCCCCATCATCTCTAGCTTGTAGCCATGCATCCCTTGGTCCAAACCAGACCCAAACCATGTCCAAACCTGAACCAAAACATTCCCTAGGCCATGCAAAAAGGATAGAGAAAGCAAGGCAAAAGATTTGACATTCAAATCTCTTTTCGTTTAAAAGTTATTCCATTTCAAGTGCGTTGAAATTGTGTTTGTTTTGATGTATGTTTTGGGTTGTAATACAAGAGTTGTAGCTTTGGATCTTGCTCTCCACTCAAGTCCGTAGTCTTGTCATCGTGCTTTTGTTCCATTGTGTCATTGGTTTTGATATCTCCAACACAAACAGGTGAGTTATTCTCACCAGACAATATGTACCTATATAACTGATAAACCGACACCATTTGAATCTGTAATGTATATCATCATGTTATATATGTTTATATTATTATCATATGATGTTCACACCTGTTATTACACTTATTATATCATATGTTACTATTATTTAATGTTATTCTGTTATTTATATCTGTTATCACCATTGCAAGTTCCCTGTAGATTAGAATCACTATGGGTAGAAATGATACATACCCGAATGGACTTTAGAATAGGGAAAAATCGTTATGGGCTGAAATGATAGGCCTGAATGATTTTTATTTAAATTATTTTAACTTGGGATTGCGGGTTTGAAATGATAGAACCCGGATTTTTCTTTTTTTAACTGCGGATTGAAATGATACATATCCGTATCACTTGACCTAGGTTAGAAAATTATATACAGGCCCGTGGTTATTTTATAAAGTGTTTTGAATAATTTTAAGTATTTTAAAAATATAAATTTATGAAATTTGATTTAAACAGATTTTGAAATATTTTGAATTAAAGAAATTATGATTTTTCTATGTGTTAAAAATGTAATTAATGAATGGTTTAACTGGATTTTTGAAATATAACTTAAGTTGGAAATTTGGAATTTTGGTTAAAAATGATATTTAAGTTATATAAATAAAATGGATATTAAATTTTATTTGGAAATGGTAAATATGATAATTTGATTAAATTTGAATTTAAGTGATTATTAAGTATTATTGATTTTTCTATGAATTTAAGTGGTTAAATAAATGAATGTTTAAAAGTGATCTTTTAAAATATAACTTGACTAGTAAATGTGAAATTTGGTTTTAATTAAAGGTTTAAGTTAATTAAATAAAATTGGAAATTTTGTTAAATTGTGAAATGGTAATTTAAATTTGAAGTGTTAAGTCTATTTGTTGAAATGTGAAGAATTGGAACTTTTACACTTAAACTTATTAAGTAAATTGTTGAAAATTGGATTTAATTATAAGAAATTTATTGTGAAAGAAACGTGTAAAGTTCTAATTAATGAAAGAAATATGTAAAGTTTAATTTATGAAAGAAACGTGTAAAGTTCTAATTAATGAAAGAAATATGTAAAGTTTTACCTACTGAAAGAAACATGTAAAGTCTTAATTAATGAAAGAAACATGTAAGTCTTAATTTGTGTAATATTGATATAAAATAATAAATGCCCCTTTTGTAATAAAACGTAAATTAAAACGTACATTCGATAATGTAAGTTTAATTAGTGTAATATTGATTAAATGATAAATGCTCTTTACTGTAATAGGAATGTAAGTTAAAAAGTACATTTAATATGTAAGTTTTAATTAATGTAAATGACATATTTTAATGACTAAAATAATAAAGTTTCTTTATTGTAATGATAATGTAAGTTAATAAGGTACTCTTAACTTAACATAAGAATTTTAGCATTAAATTGGATATTACAGTAACAAAGTTTATTTAACTATAAGGCTATGATAAAATGACCATGTTAAAAAATTTGTAAGTATATAAATACTTTGATTATATAAAATGTTAAATTGGGAAGTATTACATTCCAAAAATGCTATGATTCCTTAAGGTTACATTACCAAAATGCTATGATAATTTAAAGGAAGATTTCAAGTTTAATAAATTAAAGGAAATATTCAGTGATTTTGAAATTTGGGTTTTATTGAAATGATATATTATTGAATTTGTTTTTGAAATGGAAATGATATATTTTTGAATTGGTTTTGAATAGATATGTTTTGGGTTTGAAAGTATGTATTAGTTTGAAATAAATGATATGATTTTGAAATGGTTTAAAGGATGTATTTTGATTTGAAACATAAACTATTTTTAAAAGTTATAACCACGGGTTATAATAACGATTGGTTGGCAAAGAGACCGGGATCGGATATGGACATACTCTCTGTCGATACCGAAAACCACTTTGACAACCGTGTACGCGGTGGAGATTCCAGAATGAAGTAGGATGGTGGCGACGTTCTTAAGGTATGTTACGTGGACCCAACTCCCGTAAGTTGGCATAAGGTGGCTAAAACAGGAGCGATCTCGGACCAGTGAGGCAGCACCTCTTCTCGGACACATTTCTTCGATATTATACTCTTACTTGTGATTTGACTAGATGGCCATCCTCCGATTTGGGAATGTTGTTCGAGGTGGAACGGTAGTGGCTGCTATGCGTATCCATCAGTCCGTGTGCGTAATTGGTATATCTACCCTGGCATTGCCTAGTTGTGCCGTGTCACCTACCGTATCGAGCTTTACTACGATTATGATTTTAAGATCTGACTGCGTTAAGGTTCTCCATCCCCTTAACGCTATTTTCCGATATGATTATACTTTACTTATTTAGACACTATTATAATAGCGAATATTACTACATAGTAGATATTTTAACGGATCCTTAGAGGATGGGCGGTCCCAAGCATCTTCTAAGTTACTTGTACCTTTATTACAGTTCACTTGAGTTGGTTTACATTATATAAGTATATATTGTCCTGACTCGAGTGTTTTGTGTTTTGCTTTACGCTCGGGTCAGCCTGAGTTATTCACAGATTTGGATTTCCACCTTCTGGAGATTTGAATCGCTGGAGATTATCTGCTAGTCTTCTTCTATCTACTTCAGTTATGTTGCTCTGTTCAGCTTGTACTTGGTTATCTTATTGATACTTCTGTTGTACTCTATTTCTTCTGTTGTATCTTATGTAACTCTGATATATTTACATAGTAGCTTCATGAACTACTATTTCTTTTACTTCCGCTGCATTATTTTACTCTGTGTCTGTGATCTGTGATTATATTTATTTACTGTATATTCTGAGATTTGCCAAATTTTAATTACAACGCGGTATTTTGAGCAATTCAACTCTGGCATGAGTGTCTACCTATACACTTATAATGGATGCGAATGGTTGAAAATATCGGGTCGTTACACTTTATATAATATAATTTATATTGTATGCTAGTTATATGTAGTTTATTTTCAGTTTAAATATGTTGCAGATCATATATTAGTGTTAAGTTTTAAATGATTTGCTGAAGGATTTTAGTGAAATACGTATGTATGTTATAACAGTATTAAATATTTTAAGAGCAGTGTATATAAGCTTGGAAGATTTTGTATATATGGTATGATAATTTATAAAAGGGTATGTATATGTTTTGTATATATAGCATATATGTAGGTATTGTTGATGGCAGTTAGTGTACGAGTATATAAGTTATATTATATTGCATCGGTTATATAAATTTGTTATGTATATATAAGCCTGTAAATAAAATTTCACGTGCGTATTTTAAACTTTAAGTACTGTACTATATATATGTTGGAAAAATTATATTATATTATAGTACTATTAAGTTTCATTGTTTAAAGGTGAATGCTATATATTTGACCGAGCGCGTATACATTGTTTTATACGTAACATCTTGTGTTTATGTTTTATCAGTTTTAAAACTTTTGGTTATATAAACGGGAACTTGGTTTTCAATTTTATACAGATTTAGTACAGTTTGGACAGCATTTGAAAGAGCCTGCATTCTTGATATAGTCCGCATAGATTTGCATACATTGTTTTTCTTTATTGTGCATATGTTCTAAGTTAAAAGATAGTTGTAATATATATTCTATATATAGATTTAAGTTATATATGCTGTGGATCGTTGTTCCATTTTTTTTCATTTTGAAACTGTACTGTATGATAATACTTTATTTTTATGTGTTTTAAATGTAAACAATGATTTTGAATTTGAAAATAAGACTTTGTTGTATATTAGTTTAAAATATATGTATAAATATAGATTTTATTTTGATTTGAGTTGTGTTTAAGTTGTGTGTTGATTTTGGAAATTTAAGTATATATGAAATATTTTTGGTTCTCATCGATTCCCGTTTATCAACTTTTGTTCGTCGTGCCTACTTTCTTCATCGAAGTGTGTCAATTTAGCTTTGCTTTGAAATTCGTGCTTGGATTCGTAACTCATCTGATTCTCGTTCATCTCTTCTCTAGCCTCGAAAGGTGAGCAATCACTCACGATTAATGTTCTTTTATTTATTAAATTTGATTTCAATCGAAACGACAATTGAAATATGCTGTTGTTAGTTATTCACACTGTTTTATATGCTATTACCTGTATCAATTCACCTGTGACATCTGACACCATTATCTGTTATATATATGAAATGATAATCCAGTTTGGTTGTTAAATGATTGATTGTTGATGTTTATAATTGGACGTTAAATTGTTGATGTTGTAAGTGATAGATAATTTGAAATTGAATATGACCCCTTTTATTTGTTAAATAAATTGACATGTAAATTAGTGATAATTACACCTTGTACCATTGAATGTATATTGGATTAATTGTTGTAGTATTAAAATTTGAAATTGAACGACAAGTGAAACTGTAATGTAATAATCTTTAATCTACATGAAATGATAGTGTAGATTCTAGAAATAATTATATTAATTCGTACAAATAACAATGCGAATTAATACGGTTATTTCAGGATTATTTGAATTGATTATTGGATTGATATTGATTGTTGTTATTGCTTGTTTATTTACTTTGACACCATCCCAGTTATCACACTGCAAGTTCCCTTTGCTATGCTTTGATTTTGAATTGAATTGGAATCGGGTTGAAATGATAAATACCCAAATTGAACTTTGACCTAGGATAGAAAATTTAATAAAACCCGATTGGTCAATAATTTGATTTAAAAATAAGCGAAGATTTTATTTGAATAAATAATATGGTTTTGAAATGAAGTTTAAATTTAAATTTTAATGCAAGGAAAATGTTAATATTTAATAATCTAAAACAAAATATTAACAATGTAATTGATGAAAGAATGTTGTTTAATTTGAGAAATGATTGAATTAAGTTTGAAATGATTTAATAATTAAGTTTGAAATTATAATTAAGTTGAAATTATTAAACTTTGAAATTATTTAATAATTAAGTTTGAATTATTTAATAATTAAATAAGATTGAATTATTTAATAATTAAATAAGATTGAATTATTTAATAATTAAATAAGATTGAATTATTTAATGATTAAATTAAATTGAATTTTTGAATGATTGAATTTTACTTCGTAATAATTGAAATTGAGTTTCTTTATTAATTAAGTTTTGGAAAATTATTTAAGAAAGTAAATAAGTGAAATTGAATTTCTTTAACAAGAAATGAAATGTGATCCTTTTGAAATTAATGTAAGACTTGTAATTGAAAGAATTGATTTGACGAATTTAGTTTAATTCAAATTGTAAGTTTTGAAATAAGGAAGTTGAATTTTAAATAATTGATTTAATGAATTGAAAATTTGATAGAAATTGTTTTGAATGATAAAGTAACTTAACGAATATTGAATGAAATCGGTAAATGAATTTAAATTGATTTGAATGTTAAAATAAATTGATTTAAATGATTTCGGGATGAAACTTATATACGAACTTGAATCAATATTTGAATGGTTTTAAATAGATATTGAAATTGAATTATAAGATTTTAAAATGGTAATTATGAAGTTTTGAAACGGAAATTATGGAAATTGATTTTGAAAGTCAAATGAAATGTTGATTTACGAATTGAAATTGAAATTGAAACTGATTTGGTTTTGAAATAAATAAACGACCAATCGGTGTAATAATTACGGAAGTTATTAAAGAGACCGGAATTCGGTTATGGATATAATCTCTATCTAAAACGAAAACCACTTTAATAACTACACGCGGAGTGATGATCCAGAATGAAGTGGCTGGAATGGTGTACGTGTTGACTGAAGAAAGAGAACGATGATGGATAGCCTTGACACTTGTGTCAAATTGGAAATGACTAAAACAGGAGCTATGCCGGACCAATGGAGGATTAGCTACCTCAAGTGGACACACTTCTTCGAACTACTTATACTTGTTGTCGATTGGTGCACCCTTGATTTTGGGAGTGTTGTTTCACGGTGTTGCGGGCACTGCGGCGTTGCGTTCTCACCAGTCCGGATCAGGCGAACGGTAGTATCACTACCTTGGGTATTGCCTCATGTGCCTTGTCATACTTGTATTCCATTTATGCGCGACCACTACGATTTTGATTTGTTCCTTTAGTATATGGATTGCCCTCTGGTGACTTCCGGTTTTGGGGAAATTACGGTCTTGTATATGCTTTTGGGAATAAAAATGTGTTAAGGGTGGAATGGGCCATGACTTAACACTATTTTAATATCTTATTATTACTGATAGACATTATCTACTTATCGTACATTACTACCTAGTAGATAGTTTAACGGATCCTTAAAGGATGGTTATTCCAAACATCCTTTGAGTTACTTGTATTTCAATTGCTATTTCACTTGAGTTGGATTTATTAATATAAGAATGTTAATCCTGACTCGAGTGTCTTGTGTTTTTGCTTTACGCTCGGGTCAGACTGAGTGTACCAGTATTCGAGACTCACCTTTGAAGTTGGAGCTTTGCTTGAAGATCCAGCCATCTATTCTACTTTCAGTATTCGATGATTCCAGTGATGTATTCTGATTTGTATCTGATGTATCATATTACTCTTCCGTTGTATCTGGTTTAACTCTGATGTATCGTATTACTCTTCTGTTGTAAACTCTAATGTATTTTATACATTTATATAGTAGCTTCATGAACTACTATCTCTTTTATTTCCGCTGCACTTATTACTCTGTGTCTGTGATCTGTAATTATTTATTTACTGTATATGTTCAGTTTTGCCAAATTTAAATTAACAACGCGGTATTTTGAGCAATTCAACTTCGGCATGAGTGTCTACCTATACACTTATAATGGATGCGAATGGTCCAAAATATCGGGTCGTTACAGTTGGTATCAGAGCTTTGGTAGCTATAGGCAAAACTTAACATATAGGGTAAATGTATTTACAGAATCACTCTCATTCGAGTTTCAATCTCTTCCTTTTGACTCAATTCCTTTGAATTTTTGGAACGTTCCCTACGGTTCCAAATTTCATTCGTGTCCCTCACTATTCGTCTCCTTTCAATTCTGGGGCATCACATAACTCCACTTCGAATAACCCTTATAGTGAATCGGCGGTCTCGCCAAACTTCGAATGATTTGTAAAGGGGTGAAACTCCTTTATAATAGGCATCGATTTACCGGAGATTTCTGTATCCTCGGTTTACGATGCTATCTATTCCCTGCTATACCTGAATTCATCTCTTGAGATCGAGTGTTGATTTACCTCGGAATTCAGCATCGATCCTATTCTTGAAGCTACGGATGACTCGGTTAAGGTTGCCCGTGAATTAAATAAACTAATCCATCTTCCGATTGTGGTAATTGAATTATCTTATCTTCTGTTTCAAACTTATTTTCGAATCAAAATTCTCTTTGATTTGAGTCAACAAAAAAAAATTTGAATCCCTATCCTTATTTTGAAAATCCATTCCTGTATCGTCGAGCAAAGAAATGTATTTCTAAATTTATATTAAAAATGTTGTTTTCAAATTTGATAAACAAAATAGTTTTGAATGATTATATTATATATAAATATAAGTTTTCTGAAATTAAATTGTTAATGAATTTTTTTTTTGTCTGAAATAATAATATTTGATTTTCATTTATTGTTTTGTAAACCATTGACTATTGCATAATAAATAAATGAATTTATAAACTTAGCTATAATTTGATTTGGAATTTGAAATGAATTTAATTCAGAAATTTGAGAATTTATTAGTTTCCGGTGATTTCGAACTTTGGTTTTTAAAATTTTAAAGTATATATTATTGAAATATTTTCGAATAGAAATCGTTTTCAAAGAATTTTAAAATGTTGAAATCAGTGCTCTTCTCTTTGTCGCTGGAAAATAATTCGGTGATGGCGGCCGCATCATCGACATTCATTTTCGAGTTTCGAAGTGGAGATACTATTTTGTAGCTTTGCTAAGGTTTTGTTTTGAAAAATATTTTGATATGAATTTCTTCAGTATAATTCGATTTATATATATAGGTATCTTATTTTAAAATTTAATTTGATTAGATATAAATATATTATATATACCTCTAAGTTGTTTAAAGTTAATCGAAAATCTAATTCTTAAATTTTGTTAAACGATGACTTTAATTATAAATAAAACCAAAATTTGGAATAAATATTTAAACTTGAACAATTGAATTGGGAAAATTTTATTTGTATATTGTTCAACTGCATTCTAATACAACTTACCTAAATCGTTCAGAAGTTGAATATGTAATTGGATAATATATAAGATAAATTGAATTTATAAATAAAATTTGAGTGTTATAATAAATGTTATACACTAAAATTTTGATTATAAAAATGTTAATAGAGTTAGATAGGATAATAAGTAAAACTCAGTTAATAATGAAAAATTTGTTCTGAAGGAATTAATAAATTGAAATTTGATTAACTTATGGAAATACCTTGAATTTAAAATCAATTATTGAATAGAAATTAATTTAAATTGAAATTTATATGGTTTAAATATATGTAATAAGATATATTAAGTGGAATAAACTTAATAGTAATTCGGAATAAAAGAATTAAAATTATTGAATAAAATATGAGTACAATAAATGATATACAAATTGATGATTTATAAATTGTTAATTGTGGATGACTAGATAATAAGATAATGAATTTTGAAATAGTTGAGATTGATTTTAGTGAAATCAAATGGAGTAAATCAATTATTGAATATCAATTAATAAAAATTTGAATTTATATGGTTTAAATTAATTGTTATTTTGTATTTCAAATCTGTTTTTCTGGTTGTTTCTATTCTCCTGCCTCGTTCCTTTTCGGGGACGAAAAGTTTTGAGTGGGGGAGAGTGTAACGACCCGTAAATTTCAACTGTTTTAATAACGTAATTAGTTGAAATTTTGCGAAATTTTAAACGATAAAATTTTGAAATAAAATTTGATATTTGGAATGCGTCTAGTTAAACATAACAACTGGTAAATTTTCGTCTGAAAATACGAAAGTTTATTTCGCGCGTAAATTTACTTTAAGTTAATCAGTTAAAAAGCGATGAAAATAAAATGTTTCGAAACCTAAATATTTTTACATAGAAAAATTCTAAACCATCTTCTGAGCAAGATTTTAGTTTGTCGTTTTTCCAAATTCGGACATCTTTGGCTCCGTCGATCTTATTTTTCAGCGTTTTTCTTGCATTTTTCCGCTATTAGAAAATTCGAATTTTTATAAATTCAATCGTGCCACTGATATCCGTTTACCTCTTTGATCGTTTCGTTGCGCCGATCTCTTCGGTATATTTATTTTTGTGTTTTGAAGTCTGGTTCGTAGCAGAATCCGTGAATACGGGATAACCATATCGGCACCCATTTGAGCTTTTATTATTCAGTGCCTATCCAAATTTCAAACCGCCACTCACATTTATTTTCATTCAGTTTCGACTTTTCCTTTTCCACTGGTTCCAATGTTTGAATAGCCTACTTCACCTCGTTTTATTTCATAAGATATAATTTACGTTTCCAAAGGCAATTCATTTCATTTTCTGATTCTTCCATCTTCCCTTCTTCATTTTTGCATTGCTTCACACACTCAGATCTCCTCTCAACAACCACCCTTACTAGACCCTGACAACCACCACACCGGATCCCATTGCCGACACCTGATCCACCCCATCCTCGGCCTCAGCCTCACTCGCACTCACGCGCACCTCCTCCATAGCCTTCACCTCGTCCAGAGCCACCACCGGCAGCATGTCATCCACTTCATCCGCCAGCAATCCACCCAAGCAGCGCAACACCTCAACCTTCCTCCCTTCCATCGCCTACACCCATCTACCACCTCACTCGCGTCCATCACCTCTGTCACTCGTCGAGCATCATTGCCGAACTCAACACCAGCGTCGCCGACTGCTCTCCACACCACGACCGCCCGTTCCTCGCCTCGGCACGTAGCCGATCCACCCTCTCTGATGACCAACCCACTTCTCCCATATCCGTAAACACCCGAGAACCGAAACCCTCTTCCTCCTTCACTCCTCCACTGCCATAACAGCACCCCCGCCTCTAACTTTTCCGACCGCCGCAGCCTTCGCCTGAACTTTGATCCCACTGCCCCAGACCTGAGCCACCAAGCCTCCTCCACATATCGGCCTCCATCTCCTTGGCAGCCGTATGTTTCCATCTTCTTGGCAGCACCTTGAGGTTCTTCTCCTTGCTTTGCGAATGTTAGTAAGGTATATATATATATTATATGGTATGAGATAAGTTACATATGTTATATACATATCAGTTTATAAGAACAGTAACTGTGTTGCATATCTTGATTTACATAATGTAACGACCCACTATTTTGGACCATTCAAATCGACAATAATCCACGCATGTCTGACTTGAATAATTCAAAATAATAGATTGTAATAAAATTTGGAGCAAATAAAATCAAATACATAATCACAAACACAGAATATCAGAATAACTCGCAGCGGAATATAAAAACCATAGTAGTTCATGAAGCTACTATAACAAACTCTCAAAACAAAATACATAATATCTGTTTGAAAACATATACAATAGAAATCTCAAATACATAGAAGTTTATAATACCAGAGCTGAAATAGAACAACTGAAACTGGAATGGATAGATAACTAGATAAGCAGAATCTCCAACGATTCCTAGCTCCAGAAAGAGATCCAAATCTAAGCTGTAAATACTCAGGCTGACCCGAGCGTAAAGCAAAATACAAAACACTCGAGTCAGGACAATATATACTTATATAATGTAAACCAACTCAAGTGAACTGTAGCAGTAATGCATAATAACTTAAAGGATGCTTGGGATCGCCCATCCTCTAAGGATCAGTTAAACCATAAATTAAATACATCCCGTGGTTAAAATTTCAAAATTGGTATTTTATGTTTCGAAATCAAATATCATTTCAAAATTCAATATCATTCAAAAATCCAGTTCAAAATATCAAAATATCATATTTCAAAATAGTTTATATTACGAAACAAATTACTTCATTTTAAATCATAAAATGAAGTTATTATATTAAATAATTAAATTATTAAATTTCCAAAATTTTAATTTTTCAAAGTTCATTCGTTCACTTAAATTAATTAAAACAATGAAAATTCAACTTTCGCAACATTTAGAAAATGCTATGGAAAGTCACATTTAAAACAGTTCAATTTAACAAAAGACAGCATTTAAAATGCTGTAATAGGGTTACATTAGTTTCAAATAAACTTAGTTAAATTCAACCATTATAACATTTACAAAAATGCTATAATAGCCTTTAATTAAATTTAGCCATTTGGTTCATTATTATCAACTACAGCATTTACAAATGTTGTATTATCATTTACATTAGAATTTAATAGCGTTTCAGAAATGCAGTTAACTAACTTCAAATATTCAATATAATTTCACAAACAATTATATTTTTATATAAATCATTTTTTTTACTTATAAAATCATATAATTTCACTTTTAAAACAATTATTCAAATACCCTTATATTCATGATTTTATAAAGTTAAAACTCCATTCAAAAATCAAAATTTAATAATAATTCACTTATTAAATTCCAATATTAAGTTATAAATTCATTAAATTAAATTAACTTAACACTTAAGTTTAAATTTTCAAATATAACTTAATTCCATTTTTATTTACTTAACTTAAAAATTCACTTTTAAGCCAAATTCACAAATTTCCAATTTTAGTTATATTTCAAAATTTCAACTTAAATATTCATTCATTTCACATTTTAACTTTATTCAAAATCATTAATATAAAATAAAATCATTTAAATTCACTTTAATCCAAATTATCATGAATGTATCACATTTCATATTTAATTTAAATTCCAATTATCACCAAATTAAAATTTCCCAAAATAACTTACATTTCAAATTTTCTAATTTTACCATTAATTTATTTCACTTATAAATTTTCAGAAAATCAATAATGCTTTACAAAGATCATTTTTATTTAGTTTAAGTCAAAATATTATAATATTTACATTTCTAAAATAATTAAAAAAAATTATAAAACATATTTTAACAACGGGTCTGTATTTCATTTTCTAGCCTAGGTAAAGTGATACGGGTAATTTATCATTTCAACCCGTAATTTACAAAGATACCCGGGTTTGATCATTTCAAACCCGCAATCCCAAGCAAATGAAAATAATTGAAAATCATTCAGGCCTATCATTTCAGCCCATAATGATTTTCTCTTATTCTAAAGTCCGTTCGGGTATGTATCATTTCAACCCATAGTGATTCTAATCTAAAGGGAACTTGCAGTGTGATAAACTGATAAAAATAACAGAACAACATAATATAACAGTAACATATGATATAACAGGTGTTTAAGCATGGGTGAACATCATATAATCATAACATAGCAGATATAATATGGTGATGCATTTTACAGATTCAAAAGTGGTCAATTTACTAGTTATATAGGTATACACTGTCCGGTGAGAATAACTCACTTGTTTAAAGCTGGAGATAGCCACAAAAGCACACAATACTGACACTACGAAGGCACGACAACACGGGAATGACTTGAGAGTGGAGAGCGAGATCCAAGTTATAGATCTTGTGTTACAACCCAAAAACAAAACCAAAATAATAGTTAAAAATCAATACGATTGAATTTGAATAACTTTGAAACAAAAAGCAGTTTGAATACGAAACTTTTTACCTTGCTTTCTCTACTTGTTTGCATGGCCTAGGGGATCAATTAGGTCAGGTTTGTACTTGGTTTGGATCAGGTATGGGTCTGGAAAAGGTAAGGCTACAAGGTAGAACATGATGGAGGAAGTTACAACACAGGGATGTGAAGGGGTTTAGGCTAAAACATGGTTTTTGGCAACCAAAAGGGCTCGGTCATGGGGTTATATGCTTGGCCAGTCAAGCTCAGGTCTGGACAGAGGTTGGAGTGGTGTGGGGAGGTCTGGAAAAGGTGGTGGTGGCAGCCTATGGTGGTGGTGGTGGTGTAAAATGAAGGGAAGGTTGCATACATGGCTCGGGTAGGCGATAATTGTAGAGTTTTCAATGTTTTTGTGGAGTTTTGCTCAAGGGGAGGCCATGGCACTTTCATGTCAGTGGAGAATGATGGTTTGGCCGTGGATTTAGTGGGGAGGAAGGGATGGTGGTCGATGGTGGTGATGGTGAGGCTATGGGCCGAGCAAAGCATGAAGATTTCAAGGCAATTTACAAAGGAAAATCAATAAAAGAAGGTGAAAAAGAATAGAAAAGAGGAAGACATTACAATTCTTTTTCTTCAGATATGAAAACATATGTGAATGAGGAATGAGAAAGTGATGTTTTCACGTGAATTGCAAAATGAGATATGCAGCTGAAAGAATGAGGAGTTAAGGCCAATTGAATGAAAAGTAATGTTGAAATGTGAAAAGGTGGGAATTCAAAAGGCCTTAGGAAATAAAAAGCCACAAACCTTTCAAATCACTTTTATTTCTTTTTAATAAGTTTAAATAACTAAAAATAATTAAAAATTCAGTTTCAATTCGAAAATGTAACAAATATACAAAATATAAATAAATAAATAAATATTAATTATATATGATTAAAATAAGAAAATAGTACAAAATGAAAACTAGTCTAGAAAATTTGAAAATAAATGAAATAAACTTAGGGAAAATTGTATGGACTTGGAAAAATATTTATAAATAAAGATAAGAACATAAAATAAAAATGCATTCACAAAAATAAATAAATAAATTTTAATTAAATAAAATTTAAATGAAGAATATAGTAGAAAAATAGAAACTAGTCTTTAATAAATGCAATAAATTTTGGAAAAGTTTTATTATCACTTCAAAAATATTAAAAGACAAAAATATACATAAAATAACATATTAACACATTTTAAAATAAAATATGACAAAGAAAATATGATTTATAAAATTTAAAATAGGCAAAATTGCAAAATAAAACAAATTATACTCAAAATTGAAATGTACATAACTTTTACAATTTAATTCCGTTTTCAACGAAACAAAAAGCAGTATTCATGTTATTAAGTCTATTTTCATAATAAAAGATAAAATTTAAGATTTTAAACAATTTAAATTTGAAGTTTTAAAAGTCAAAGTTTGACCAGTTTGACCAGAAATCCCTTTTTCAGGAAATGTTCAATTTATACCAGTTTGAAATTAAAAGTTACATAATAATCAACATTTATATTTAAAAATGAAATGTTTGAAATAAAACAAGTTTAAAAATAGTTTTCAAAATATAATAAAGTCAAATAAAATATATACAAAAATCTAGGGCTGTTACACATAAGGTAAGATTATATGAATAAGATTAGTTATATTATTATTGTATACGTTAGTTATTGGTAGCTGATGCTGTATATTGATACAATATATTAGGTTATTCATACATGTTATAAATTTTAGCTCGCTGCATATAAATTATAAGTTTGAGGTATATTAATATATTTAATACGTTTGGCTTATATATTGGTAATGTTCGACTATAGTTTATAATAGTTTACATTGTATGTTGTCAATTTGTTAGTGCGAGTACATGCAACTTATTACTTATATATATACAGGTCTTTATATAATATAATTTATATTGTATGCTAGTTATATGTAGTTTATTTTCAGTTTAAATATGTTGCAGATCATATATTGGTGTTAAGTTTTAAATGATTTGCTGAAGGATTTTAGTGAAATACGTAAGTATGTTATAACAGTATTAAATATTTTAAGAGCAGTGTATATAAGCTTGGAAGATTTTGTATATATGGTATGATAATTTATATAAGGGTATGTATATGTTTTGTATATATAGCATATATGTAGGTATTGTTGATGGCAGTTAGTGTACGAGTGTATAAGTTATATTATATTGCATCGGTTATATAAATTTGTTATGTATATATAAGCCAGTAAATAAAATTTCACGTGCGTATTTTAAACTTTAAGTGCTGTACTATATATATGTTGGAAAAATTATATTATATTATAGAACTATTAAGTTTCATTGTTTAAAGGTGAATGCTATATATTTGACTGAGCGCGTATACATTGTTTTATACGTAACATCTTGTGTTTATGTTTTATCAGTTTTAAAACTTTTGGTTATATAAACGAGAACTTGGTTTTCAATTTTATACAGATTTAGTACAGTTTGGACAGCATTTGAAAGAGCCTGCATTCTTGATATAGTCCGCATAGATTTGCATACATTGTTTTTCTTTATTGTGCATATGTTCTAAGTTAAAAGATAGTTGTAATATATATTCTATATATAGATTTAAGTTATATATGCTGTGGATCGTTGTTCCAATTTTTTTTTTTTTGAAACTGTACTGTATGATAATACTTTATTTTTATGTGTTTTAAATGTAAACAATGATTTTGAATTTGAAAATAAGACTTTGTTGTATATTAGTTTAAAATATATGTATAAATATAGATTTTATTTTGATTTGAGTTGTGTTTAAGTTGTGTGTTGATTTTGGAAATTTAAGTATATATGAAATATTTTTGGTTCTCATCGATTCCCATTTATCAGCTTTTGTTCGTCGTGCCTGCTTTCTTCATCGAAGTGTGCCAATTTAGCTTTTCTTTGAAATTCGTGCTTGGATTCGTAACTCATCCGATTCTCGTTCATCTCTTCTCTAGCCTCGAAAGGTGAGCAATCACTCACGATTAATGTTCTTTTATTTATTAAATTTGATTTCAATCGAAACGACAATTGAAATATGCTGTTGTTAGTTATTCACACTGTTTTATATGCTATTAGCTGTATCAATTCACCTGTGACATCTGACACCATTATCTGTTATATATATGAAATGATAATCCAGTTTGGTTGTTAAATGATTGATTGTTGATGTTTATAATTGGACGTTAAATTGTTGATGTTGTAAGTGATAGATAATTTGAAATTGAATATGACCCCTTTTATTTGTTAAATAAATTGACATATAAATTAGTGATAATTACACCTTGTACCATTGAATGTATATTGGATTAATTGTTGTTGTATTAAAATTTGAAATTGAACGACAAGTGAAACCGTAATGTAATAATCTTTAATCTACATGAAATGATAGTGTAGATTCTAGAAATAATTATATTAATTCGTACAAATAACAATGCGAATTAATACGGTTATTTCAGGATTATTTGAATTGATTATTGGATTGATATTGATTGTTGTTATTGCTTGTTTATTTACTTTGCCACCATCCCAGTTATCACACTGCAAGTTCCCTTTGCTATGCTTTGATTTTGAATTGAATTGGAATCGGGTTGAAATGATAAATACCCAAATTGAACTTTGACCTAGGATAGAAAATTTAATAAAACCCGATTGGTCAATAATTTGATTTAAAAATAAGCGAAGATTTTATTTGAATAAATAATATGGTTTTGAAATGAAGTTGAAATTTAAATTTTAATGAAAGGAAAATGTTAATATTTAATAATCTGAAACAAAATATTAACAATGTAATTGATGAAAGAATGTTGTTTAATTTGAGAAATGATTGAATTAAGTTTGAAATGATTTAATAATTAAGTTTGAAATTATAATTAAGTTGAAATTATTAAACTTTGAAATTATTTAATAATTAAGTTTGAATTATTTAATAATTAAATAAGATTGAATTATTTAATAATTAAATAAGATTGAATTATTTAATCATTAAATTAAATTGAATTTTTGAATGATTGAATTTTACTTCGTAATAATTGAAATTGAGTTTCTTTATTAATTAAGTTTTGGAAAATTATTTAAGAAAGTAAATAAGTGAAATTGAATTTCTTTAACAAGAAATGAAATGTGATCCTTTTGAAATTAATGTAAGACTTGTAATTGAAAGAATTGATTTGACGAATTTAGTTTAATTCAAATTGTAAGTTTTGAAATAAGGAAGTTGAATTTTAAATAATTGATTTAATGAATTGAAAATTTGATAGAAATTGTTTTGAATGATAAAGTAACTTAACGAATATTGAATGAAATCGGTAAATGAATTTAAATTGATTTGAATGTTAAAATAAATTGATTTAAATGATTTCGGGATGAAACTTATATACGAACTTGAATCAATATTTAAATGGTTTTAAATAGATATTGAAATTGAATTATAAGATTTTGAAATGGTAATTATGAAGTTTTGAAACGGAAATTATGGAAATTGATTTTGAAAGTCAAATGAAATGTTGATTTACGAATTGAAATTGAAATTGAAATTGATTTGGTTTTGAAATAAATAAACGACCAATCGGTGTAATAATTACGGAAGTTATTAAAGAGACCGGAATTCGGTTATGGATATACTCTCTATCTAAACCGAAAACCACTTTAATAACTACACGTGGAGTGATGATCCAGAATGAAGTGGTTGGAATGGTGTACGTGTTGACTGAAGAAAGAGAACGATGATGGATAGCCTTGACACTTGTGTCAAATTGGAAATGACTAAAACAGGAGCTGTGCCGGGCCAATGGAGGATTAGCTACCTCAAGTGGACACACTTCTTCGAACTACTTATACTTGTTGTCGATTGGTGCACCCTTGATTTTGGGAGTGTTGTTTCACGGTGTTGCGGGCGTTGCGGCGTTGCGTTCTCACCCGTCCGGATCAGGCGAACGGTAGTATCACTACCTTGGGTATTGCCTCATGTGCCTTGTCATACTTGTATTCCATTTATGCGCGACCACTACGATTTTGATTTGTACCTTTAGTATATGGATTGCCCTCTGGTGACTTCCGGTTTTGGGGAAACTACGGTCTTGTATATGCTTTTGGGAATAAAAATGTGTTAAGGGTGGAATGGGCCATGACTTAACGCTATTTTAATATCTTATTATTACTGATAGACATTATCTACTTATCGTACATTACTACCTAGTAGATAGTTTAACGGATCCTTAAAGGATGGTTATTCCAAACATCCTTTGAGTTACTTGTATTTCAATTGCTATTTCACTTGAGTTGGATTTATTAATATAAGAATGTTAATCCTGACTCGAGTGTCTTGTGTTTTTGCTTTACGCTCGGGTCAGACTGAGTGTACCAGTATTCGAGACTCACCTTTGAAGTTGGAGCTTTGCTTGAAGATCCAGCCATCTATTCTACTTTCAGTATTCGATGATTCCAGTGATGTATTCTGATTTGTATCTGATGTAACATATTACTCTTCCGTTGTATCTGGTTTAACTCTGATGTATCGTATTACTCTTCTGTTGTAAACTCTAATGTATTTTATACATTTATATAGTAGCTTCATGAACTACTATCTCTTTTATTTCCGCTGCACTTATTACTCCGTGTCTGTGATCTGTAATTATTTTTTTACTGTATATGTTCAGTTTTGCCAAATTTAAATTAACAACGCGGTATTTTGAGCAATTCAACTCCGGCATGAGTGTCTACCTATACACTTATAATGGACGCGAATGGTCCAAAATATCGGGTCGTTACAATACCACTCCTTCAAAAATTATGTTAGTGAACGAAGAAAAATAAATGAGACCAAATTTTCATTCAAAAATTCATATACAAAGAAATACTCCACAATAAATTCTAAAACAAATATCTTCGAGTTCTTTTTGGTGAGATCTACATTCCGATGTGAGTATTGGGAGTTGCGGTATGAGAATCTATATGTGATTCTGAGATCTTCGTTTAGATGTGGGGATCTATGTGTGATTCTAAGATCCGTTAGGGTATGGGAATCCATATGTGCTTCCGAGAACTCTGTTGAGATGTGGGAACCCATGTGTGGTTCCGAGACCTGTTGAGGTATGAGAATCCATGCATGCTTCCAATACTTTTTTAGTTGGTGGTTCATGAGTTGGAATGCCGGATGTAGCCTCACCAGCGGTAATGTAACATCCCTAATTTTTTATAACATTATTCAGGAAATTTAATTAGATAAATTAAATAGAATACTGATGATAAGGAGATAGATATTTGAATAAATTATATATAAGGCCGTGCTTATTAACAAGATAAATGGGCTTTAAATTGGTTTATTGGTTAATTAAACTACACATGGGCATTTTAGTAAATTGGCCAATCTATTATACACGGTTATACATTCTCTCTATTGTCCATTCACGTTCATTTTTCTCAAACAAAAATAAAACGCAAAAGACCTAGAATAGCCGGCCATTAACAAGGAGGAAAGGAGGAATTTCAATCTAAAAGCTAAAGATCAAAAGCTATGGAGGATTAATCAACAACATATCTCTAATTCCTTATCAAGTTTATGGTGAATAATAATTCAGCCCATCTCTTTTTGGTTTTATAATCATGTGATTTCGGATTTGAGTATTTATCTTGTTTCTATGACATATTGGATGATGATATGCTTAATTTATGAATTGTTTGATTTAAACAATTTATTTATACATATAATGCGTACGGTTTTAGGGTCAAAATCATGGTTTATCAATTTTAAAATGCCATGGAAAATTTGTATGTTAAGTAAACATGGTTTTGAGATGGGTTTTAATTTTCGGAATTTTCCAAGCTATGGAAATTTTATTATGAATTTTTTATGGTAAATATGAAGTATTTGGGTTAAAAATTTATTTTGAATATTCCTGGAAGAATTTGGGTCTAACTTTTTAATATGTTTGATTACATGATGGAATTGATTTTCTATGATTTTTGAGGATTTTTCACGGTTGATTTATTTGGGAAAATAAATTATTGTTAAAGAAGAACTTTTCTACAAATATTACTTTTGATATATGGAAGGGCATAAACGTTACCTTTCTATGGTTTAATTCAAATTAATGCGGCAATTTTAATGGAAAAGTATTTGAAAAGTTTCGAAGTAGCCAATCAAGGCGTTACAACTGGCAGGTTAGTTATAAAACAATTTACTATGATTAGCTATAAATCAGAGTTTCGGAAAAAGATGTTTCCGCCAATTTCCGAAGCACCTTTTGACTCCTTTACCTCCGCTCCATCTTAGTTGAAACCATCACCATTGAAACCCACAAAGTCGAAACCAAGGCACATGATATCGATGGAAATTGGTACGAAGTGTTTTGGTAAGTAGCGGAAGGTAGGGTGTCGAAAGCTATGCTTTCTTCAAAGTCGAAACCAAGGTTCAATTTTAAAAAGATCAACGCCTACCTAGTTTTTTTGAAAGGCTTTCGACTGAGTCGATACCCTATAGAGTCAAAACCTTAGTTTGTTTTCTAAAGTTAAATTCCTGCCTTGATATACTTAAATTTTTCAACATAGTCGAAAGCCATGCTTTCGAATACGACTTTATAAATAGCTTTCGAAGGGCAAATTTTCTTTAAATAAGAAGTTTTCTAAAAGGTAAGTTACGACCTAGTCAAAACCTAGCTACTACTTTCCTTCTGAAATATTGAAGTCATCAATACCTTTGAAAGGTTATCTCTATTTTAACCAAAGTTAAGCCGCTTCCTAATTGCCTTAGAAGGGGTTGAGGGTTTCAAACGTGATGGATTCGAAAGGGGGTTTCGACTTAGTCCTTCGAAGTTTTGGTTTTAAAGGTCTTTGCTTTCGAACTAGATGGTCCCGAAACCATCAAATTTTCCCCAAATGTATTTTTGTTGGTTTCGAAAGAGATACTTTCGTATATAACCATTTTGACCCAAATGTTTTTTAAAGAGAAAACCCAATGCTTCCGAAAGAGTACTTCGTTTGTTTCGAAGCTATGTTTTAAAGAATGTTTCTTGATACCATCGAAAGGTATCATCGGTTTCGAAAGGTATATACTGAGAGTTTTGAAAAGAGGTTTTCTATGTTTTAGAAGGAGGTCATCTAGTGGTTTCAAAAGAAATGTTTAAAAGTTTCAAAACAAATAACCTATTCTCATTTTTGAGGCAAAACCATAGCATAAATAAAGATTTTGGAAATGTTATTCACAATGTTTTTTAACCCATAATTGTATTTTGGTGAAAGGGCAGAATAACCAGTTAGGTTGATCCAGTAGTGAATATAACTTAACAGATGTTAAACTCTTAACTAAAGATATTGGCAGGGGCTAATAGGTTTACAGTAAGCCCATAAAAACTGTATGATATTGGCAGGGGCCAATAGGTTCATAGTCAGCCCAAGAAAACTATATTTGATACTGGCAGGGGCCAGTAGGTTTGTAGTTAGCCCATGAAAACTATATCCGGATTAAGATATTGACAATCAGTCAATAGGTTCCTAGTTTGCCCATGAAATCTAGGATAAGAGATAAGATATTGGAGTTACCAATAGGTTCTTAGTGATCTCATGAAAACTAAGTAATTGGACATATAGTCCTTAACATTTAACAAGTTAATAGTAACCCTAGAAACTATAATTGAGACAAATAGTCAGTGTGAATGGGGATGGGTAATCCAGAATTGATTTATTTGTTTTGCAAATCATCATAATGTTTTTAAGTACTATGTTTTAACCATTGTGAATGCAGGAGCACAGTATATGGTTTTATAAATGCTTTAGGATACTAGTGAAGGGAAAATCCGTTCCGCTAAGCGGCGTGGTCTCACTAGATATCTAAATGGATTGAGATGGTAAATTATTATTCATACCAGGCTTTATGTCTGACTCGAAGTTTTTGTTTTCACCTTAAACTCTTGGGTACTCAATTAATTTTGAGTATGTTGAGAGTTAAGGTTTCTAGGGGTTCTTTTAGACGAATAAATCTTCCGAAGACCTGCAGGTGGCAAGCTTGTTATTAGAGTTCTTTTATTTCCACTGTGTGTTTTTTCTAAAGGCAAATAGTTTAATTGCCTATCTATATACTCTGATCTACCAAGGGGGCATCTTTATATGTCGCTCTTGGCGTATTTTGTAATAATCATATGTTATCTGAATGTGGACTGCGAATTGGGATTATGTAATCAATTTGGAATATTTTGAAATGGAATGTGGAATTTGTTTGTTGCTTATGTTTTTTCCATATTCTTGTGCTTCTGTGTAACAATGTATCTAATGTCGCCGTATTTGGTCACCGAGGATTAATAACTATAGATGATTGCAGCATCCGTAGCAGTTAGTTTTGGGCCTCCAAGTAGGGGGATGTTACAAGTTGGTATCAGAGCCTAGGTTTGTGAAACTATAAAAGAAACTTAAACCTAAAAGGTTTTTCATAACATAAACCAATAAATTAGATAATAAGATTGGGGTTTGAGTTAACGTGAGACGACCCGCACTCGACACCCTCTGAATCTACAATAAACCACACATGTCTGAACCAGAGTGCACCGATTGCAGATAATCATGAGAAAGAAAAGAGAGGGTGAGAAGAAAGAGGGAAGAAAGAATAAGAGAAGAGAAGACAAAGAGAGAAGCAGAACCAAAACAATAAAGAATCTCACATCGCAGCGGAATAACATATAATATAGAGCAATAATCTTTTCAAAGAGAAACTATAATATACATAAACCAATATCAGAGTACACAGTAAGTAATCATCATCTTGGACAGTTATAATAACCTGTCCTCACAAATGCTGATGATTTACAACAACAACAATGCAATGCAGCGGAAAAATAAACATATACGTGTGTACGGCATGAAGATCTCCAGATCGCCTGCTGAAGCTTCAAAAGCACCAAATCTGAACCTGTAAATATACACGGTCTGACCCGAGCATTGAAAGGGAAGAACGCCCAGATCAGTCTGGTAAACCAGCGTGAGAAAACACACCTCAACTGAATTTATAAAGTTATCTAAAACTTTTCCTTTATCAAAACAAAATGTATCTTGTAAGACCGAGTCGTAAATAAGTACCGACAAGGTTTTTACCTTACGGTAACCAAAACATCTCATATCAAATTCTCATTATATTATAATAGTGTCTATTGCACACAAATAATATTAAAATAGCTGAAATTGTTACATTATTAAATTCCAGCATACACCTTATAATACAAGGCTTTCTACAATAGAAAATGGCAGGCACGTATTGGATTTTGGATTTTCATACAAATGACTAGGTAAAGGGACTACCTTTCTGAACCAACAAAGTACACCTCTAGAGGGATGTACCTTGGGGGCAGATACTGACTGCCTAAACCAACACAAGACCGGCCTACCCATCCCTGGATAGTACCGAATATGTCATCACTCCGGTCGTTACGGACCTTTATTCGTGGCCACGAGCATACACAACAATAGTCAGATACACAACGTCATAGCATGTAAAGATATATCTAGAAGAGTGATGACATCTCCTAATGTGAGCGACCCATTTTAGCCTTGCTGCTTCTATCCCTGTTTTAGTCATTTTCCGGGGAATGAGGCCAAAAAGGTATCGATTACCATTCACATATCACATATCACATCATATCATCTCATCGAATGCCACATTGCCATTTCCGTTGACTACTAATTGCCTTTCACAAAAATACAACCATTGAGCTCGTACGTCTCAAGGAAGGGTGTTAAGCTAAGAGAAGTTGCCTTCTCCGCCGCCAAATAGATTGTAACGACCCAAAACTTTTAGTGATTTTATTTGTTAAATTAATTGAAATTTTGTGAAATTTTAAACAATAAAATTTGAAAATAAAAAAAATTACTATTTGAAATACGTCTATTTTTATATAGCAGCTGGTAAATTTTCATCTAATAATATTGAAGTTTATTTTATTGTGTAATTTTATTTCAAATTTAACCGGTTAATAACAGTGAATTTAAAAGTTTTCCGAAACCAAAATATGTCAACAGGAGAAAATTTATTCAGAGCATTCGAAATTAGACTGTGAAATTCATTTCGCAAAATTCGGACGTTTCTAGCTCCATTTGGATTTTTCCGTACGGAATATCAACGTATATCAGGGTCCGTATGGACTTTTGATAGGAAGGTCCTGACACTGGTATTTCTGTTTCCTTTTGTCCATCTCGTCGCGCTGATCACTGTGATGTATTCATCGGTGTATTTCGGAGTCCGGTGCGCGACGGAATCAACAGAATGCAAAATGTGACGATTCGCCATATTGGATCCATTTGCAATTCTGTGTCCTCCATTTAGTTCAGCTTGCTGTGTTGATCACGGATATATCTTGTGTCCTTTCCCATTCGTCAGTTTAGACACCCAAAAGTCTAAAATGTGAACAGACACAAGGAGCACTTATATAATTTCTTCATCTATTCGTATCGTTCCTTTTTCATTTTCACTCCCCTCTCTCTTGTCTTCCTGCAATTCTTTCCGCTTCCGTTCTCCATGCTCAGGCCGTCATCACCAAAATGAACCACCACCTCAACATCACATCTCCGACCCTCTTTCATTTTCCACCACCGCCTGCCCAAAACCGAGAACCCTCTAACCGGCCTTCCTTCCCACCTTCACCAAGCAACGACAGCACCCCGAACCCACCCAGGCACCAGATCCGACCCCCCTTCAGCTTGCACCACCCAGTGCACCCACTTCCACGCGCAAGCCAAACCACCTCTCGCCTTCCAGCTCTGGCCCGAGCCCGCGCACCACTCCGCCACCATCGGATCGCCTGTCCTCCTTTCGTCGGACTCTGCTATCTGTGCCAGCCTGTTTTTTTCTCCCCACTCCTTTATACTAGGTGATATATTTATCTGTTAAAATATATTGATTTTTCAAATTCTGTAAAGTTAGTTATATATATATTCTTCCTTATATAGTTGCATAAATATTTCCTATAGTTCAATGTTTGCATATATATATGTATGGTCTGAATATAAATACATATGTTATAGTTTAAATAAAAATATTAGTTTATATATACATATTTATTTATAAAATATAAGCGTACAGTTAAGCCACTTGCTCGTTACATATATATGTAATGTTGCTGTCTGTATATTGGTTCGGCAGTCTAGATTTCATACATTTGCCTGGTATCACTTTATTCTTTCGCATATATGGTTTATACTTGAAATAAGTTACATATAAAATATAGTATGATGAAGCCATATATTCCAGTCTGCATCTGTTAGTTCATATAAGTAAATATCAGTTATATGTCAAAGTTTTGTTGGTCTGCATATATGATATTAAAATGACTTGCATATGTAGGTTTGTTTGCTTCAGTACATATAGTTTGCATTTTTATATTGTTATTATATGTATGACGTCTGTTTCCATATAGGTATAAGAGTTATGTAACCAGTTAGTATAAAATTATATGTTATAATATGAAAGATTTGATATTTTTAGCAATATATTGGAAAAGAAGTGCACGTGCATTCCATTTTAGGGTATAAGCATAGTAGTGTACATTTGTATATATGATGAGGTTAGTTGCAATAACTTTATATTTGATGTTGGTTGTCGAATCTTATGAATCTGTTATTTATACATGTCTTAGTTATATGCATTATTAGGTATTTGTTGTTGTACATAATAGTGTACAGTTCATTTATCTATATAATTACTTTCATTAGAATTTGAATTATAGTACCTATATATTGGGTTATAAGTGTGGTCTCGAAGTTTAAATATGTCAGCGTTATACTGATATATTTATAGTGATACAATTTTTTATTTTTGTTAATTTATATACATATACACTATTGTCCATACCGTTATATATTAGTTCCAGATAATAGTTTATATACATGAGTATAATATTTTGACAGTTTATATAAGTCATACATATTATTATTTATCTTAAATTACGTATGGTTTGTGTATATACCATTTGGTTTCAAAACAGCTTTATATGTATGTGGTCTTGTGAGTAGTCTGCATATATATATATGTAAATTGTTTGCATATTTGTTTGGTTTATGGTCTGCATGTAGGATGTATATATACTAAACTGCAGTTGTATATGGTTGATTTTGATGTATATATTTAATGTAAAAAACAATGATTTTAAATTATATATATATGTTGTTTTAATACTTGCTTTTAACTTAAATATTGATTTCCTGGATAATAATAATATATATTTATATAATTTCTGTTCTATTAAGATGATTCCGATTATCTTCATCGACCCCGTTCTGATTTGTTCCAAATTCCGTATCTATCAGCTTTGTCCGTCGTGCCTGTTTTCTTCTTCGAATCGTAGCCATCTAGCATTGCTTTGTGATTCGCAGCTCATTCCTTTGTAAATTCTATCTAGCCTCGAAAGGTGAGCAATCACTCACGATTAATGTTCTTGTATTTATTAAATTTGATTTCAATTGAAACGACAATTGAAATATGCTATTGTTAGTATTTAAATTGTTATATATGTTATTATCTGTAACTGTTCACCTGTGGGATATGACACCATATCCTATTGTTTATATTATATTGTTATTGATGATATATGCCTGTTATATTATTATCATATCTGTTATCACTCTGCAAGTTCCCTGTTAGTATAGAATTCACTATGGGTTGAAATGATAGATACCCGAACGGACTTTAGAATAGGAGAAAATCGTTATGGGTTGAAATGATAAACCCAAGCGATTTTCAATTGATTTGAATTTGGGATTACGGGTCGAAATGATATCTACCCGTATGTATTTAAATTTACGGATTGAAATGATAAATATCTGTATCACTTGACCATAAATAGGAAATTTTATACAGACACCGTTGGTCCCTATATAAATATTTTGAAAATAAATTCTATGGTTTTGGAAAGAAATATGTGGTTTTAATAAAAGCTGATTCTTAAATTATTATATAGAAATGGTAATGATATATATAGATTTAATAATGATATTTAATTTGATTAAGATAGATCTAATGCATATGATATGTTTAAGTATAAAATTTATATTTCAAAATAGATTTTGGTAATAATTTGAATTAGTAAGGTTGGGAAGATAATTTGAATTTAGTTAAAATTATATTCAAAAGATAAATTTTATTTAATTAAACCGATTTGAAACTTATTGAAATTGAGATTTAAGATATGACTTATAACTTGGGTTTGATTTAAGTAATTTAATGAATATTTCTTGTTTAAATAAATTTAAGGAAATATTTAGTAAAAATGAAATTTAAGGCTAGTTAAATGATATTGAATTTATTAAGTGAATATTCCCTGATTAAATAATAATAAAGTTAAATCAAGAGCTATATGAAACTGTTAAATTTAACTTTGAAAATGTTGAATATTAAAGCTTTAAAATATATTGAAAATTTAAATGGTATATTTAGAACTGAATTGAATTGATGAATTGAACTTTGAATAAAATTTGAATTTGGAATTTGAAGTTGATGTGAAGCAATTTGTGAGACTTGAGGAAATTATAAATACTTTACTTTTAAATTATTTAACCTATATATATATATATACTATTTTGGAAAATAGATATATTTGAAATGAAATGATATTTGGGTTTGAAGAATAAATTAATTTGAAATGACCACGGTGTTATAATGTATATTTCCACCTTGTAGATAGTTCCGCAGATCCTTAGAGGATGGTTATCCCAAACATCCTTTAAGTTACTTGTATTTCAGTTGATATTTCACTTGAGTTGGATTTATTGATATAAGAATGTTAATCCTGACTCGAGTGTTTTGTGTTTTGCTTTACGCTCGGGTCAGACCGAGTGATACAGCATTTGAGACTCACCTTTGGAGTTTGGAGCTTCATTTGGAGATCCAACTATCGATTCAGCTTTCAGCTTTTCCAGTTGATTTTTCAGAGAGGTCATCTATTCGTACTGAAGACTTCACTGTATTTGAGATATTCTGTTGTATTTTATTTTAACTCTGATGTTTATATAGTAGCTTCATGAACTACTATTTTATCTATTCCGCTGCGTATTATTGTATTACTTTGTGTCTGTGATTCTGTGATCTATTTATTTACTGTATATTTTGAGTTTTGCCAAAATTAAAATTAACAATCTGATATTTTGAATTATTCAAGTCAGACATGTGTGGATTATTGTCTTTTTGAATGGTCCAAAATACCGGGTCGTTACACAGATATACGTTTGTAAAACCCAGTGTACGTAATCATTAGAAATGCAATGTCAGACACTCGTCCATACAAGTTGTCCAGGAACAGGACAAACCGAAGGTACTTTCCTACCACATCCTGTCGGGAAATCCCTAGGATTAGTAGCGAATAGTCCTGCATTGGATATTTCGTAACGAAGAGACTACTTCTACTATATGTATATTGGGATTTTAACCCTAAATGATCAACAAGCAGTCCTTCACTATGAAAATCCTGAATATCAATATCATCGACCAACCTGCACAATCGTCGTAAAAATATTGGTTCGAAGTGGTTTTCAGATTAATCTGATCCCGGTCTCTTCGCACCAATCAACGCAAAAGTGTTTCTCAACCTCACACAGAAACTAAGTCTCATAGACTTATCACGTTTCCAACTTTCAACTTGCTATCCTTCGGCCAAGAAGGAAGCTCGATAGATTGGAGTAATCACCCTGAACTATACGAATCAACATTCTCAACACAAACGATAATGAAGCCTACGCAGATGGCTACGTACTAAGTGTATGACTAAATAGTTCCCACATCAAGTCGAGGAACTAAAATGGCCAAATTTGATAGTCGGTTATTTAACTATCAAAGCAACAAACAAAATCTAGCACTTGAGTAATCACTGGGCCTGATTTCTTTAATCGTTTATAATTCAAAACACTTCCCAATTATTCACTTCAAAATATCTTTTAAAAATATAATATTCAACACCATTTCCCTTATTGGATATTTGGAAAACATTTCCGTACACTTATTTTAATAATAAGTAAATTCATAACTTATTTTATTTTCAAACCATTTAAATTCCATTTTATAATATCACATTCAAAAACATCCATTTTATTTAAAGGATTATTCACTGTCCAAAATCGTGAATAATTTTCTTACCAAATTCATCACTTCTATATATCTAATTTAAAGGATTATTCACTGTCCAAAATCGTGAATACAATTCCTTTAATAAACTTACATTTTTAACTTATCAAATTAAATTGATTTCACATTTATAAAACAACGTTTATAATTCACATTTATATTTTATAAACTTCCGTATACAAAATTCCTTTACTAACAAAGTCCATTTATATCTCATTTATAAGTCAAAATCCAATTACAACTTAATTCACTTATAAATCTTATTTACAATTTCATTCCTTTTCAAATCTTATTATTAAAAAAATCCATTATAAATTCATTTCCAAATTTCAATTGCAAATCCATATATAAATTTGATTACAATTCCATTTCTAAAACACTTTTATAATTCCATTACTTATACTTATAAAATATAAATTTTTATAAATCTTATAAATAAACCATTTATAATAAGTCCAAAATCCTGATTTAACTTATTTGCCAAAATAGTTAGCTCCATATTTCAAAAATCATATTTTGATTATATTTCACAAAGCCACAATTTTTATAGCATAAAAATTATAACTTTTATTTATTTAAAATAAATCCGTTCCTTTAACAATTCAAAAATCATATATTTTCAAAATCACTTTGAAACCCTTATTAAATTGAAATCAACAATTTAATATTTTAAATTTCCAAAATACGGCCCAATGCTACAACAGCACTAGATAAAGGCATTCACATTAATCATATCAATCATGACATCAGAACATCATATATCACATGATAACAGCATATATCACAATATTTGTAAATAAAATCAACAACGGTGAGGAATCCAGTTGGATCTCTCCAACCTGTCACCTGCAACAAATATACATATTAGAAAATATGTACAATGTTCGCTTCGAGGCAGACGCACGTATAAAAGGTCATCTGCTCATACACGGGAACGTATAGGGTCTCATCCGCTAAAATATGTGGGAATATATCTAAACTAATCGATATATATATATAATATATCATATCTCATCCAAACAATTATCAATCATTATAAATAAAATTTATTCTCACTTATATAAAAATATAAGCAAGTCAAAAAGAGTGAGATGTACTCACTTTGATTGCAGTCGTCGCGATAGCGATTTATTTCGATTAAAATTAAAGGAGTGTTTAATTATAACCAAAATTTTTACTAGCTCAAAATCAATCCAAACCCGCTCTAAAATGTAGTGCTCGTCAATATGAACCCACGCCGCTTGTTTCGTGCGATACAGACCTTGTATGAAGAAGTTACACAATTTCAAACATCACGCGATTTTTATATAAATTAATTTACAATTTTTATTTTATTTTTAAACCTCAATTTAACAGGGCCGTTCATTTTCAAAGAACAGATCTATGCCGTGATTTTTCCCCCCTCTTCCTCACGCGTTCGTACGCGAGAAACCCATCCCTTCAAAACTTTGACCGACCGCCGTTCCTCCTACGTGCCACCAGAAAACGATCGACCACCATCGTTGTGAAGCACTACGCGAGCTCCACCCACGGCCGAAGCCTCGTTCAACTTGGTTGCCCTATCATGTCGCAGCACCCTTCGAAACGCACGACTTTCACGAGCCAATTCTGGCGAATCCAAGCCACCATCGTCGATCTCGACCGTTGGATGTGGAGAGCTCGAAAAGCTCTACAGTTTTGCTTTAGAAAGTTTTCAATAATATTGGATGGATTGGAAGAAAATAAGGGAGAAAGAATTGAATGGTTTTGGCCATTGAATTGTTTAGTGGCGGCTATAAACCTAGGGGAATTAGGGTTTTGCAATTGTGAAGAAAATGTGGCCTTTTATAGAAAATTTCGCAACACTATTCATCCAAAAATATTTCAAACTCCAATTGAAGCGTGCCGCTTGGTGTTTATATTGTTTTACCCCCATTTCGAATGCAATGGAATATATATCGGGTGCCAACTCCATCGTATTTGGAAGATAGGTTTTCGAACCGACTTATTTTAATTAAAATAAATTTCTACGCGTTTTAGCTTCGCACGACCAAACCGTAAGTCCGATCGATACGAAATTTGAAATCCTACAATAATATAACATTACGGATCCAATGAAACTAGTTTCGTCGAAATCCAAGACAGTGTGAAAAATGACTATTTTTACACGTTAATTAAAGATTAAAATTTCCAATTTCTATAAATTAACTTTTAATTCAATTTAAAAGTTTACTATCACTATTCTAACTCAAATAGAATTTAAAACAAATTTAGAAATCATTTTTATTCATATTTGATTCAATATTCAATTATTTACACAATTCAAATATTAAATTAAACAATTTAATTATCCAAATAAATCACTATATTCGAAATATAAGTTATTCAACTTACAAAATTTACTTTTGAATATTTAAAATCAATTAAATATTTTAAACTCGACCGACTGAAAAACTGGGTAGTTACATTCTTCCCCCTTAAAAGAATTTTGTCCCCGAAATTACTAAGTAAGAAAAGATGCTGCAACTCCTTTAACTTTTCAAAACAATTTAGTTGAAATTGATTATCAAATTCCTTTAAGTGTTTAACTTTCACAAAATCAATTGGTTACAACTTTGGTATTTTACTTTTATAAAAACTTCTCTAAGTTACCAAATTCATTTATAGTTATTAACTTATACCATTTCAAAAATCAACTAATATCATTTCAATTTATAACTCAAAATCACATTTTTGATATCAAAATTTGTCCAAAATTTCCAAAAATTTTCTAACGCCTTAAAATTTCAGAAAAATTCACCATAGTCTCCTTTGCACGGTTCAATCGTGGTAAAATCACAATATATATATATATATCACAAATATACATCTCATCTTCGAGGATGAGGTATCACGTAGCGAAAATAAAAATAAAAGCACGATATGTAATCCGAGATATGTACCTTATATATTATTAGTGAGCATATACGGCTAATATAGCGTGAAAGCGAGCTCCAAATGCTAAGCAAAAGCCGTCTGCACCTACTAAACATTCAACACCCAAATGAGAAACATATATATAGCGTATAACATCAATATATAACATATACCAATAGAACAACTATATATATATCAATATAGCAAATGCAATCAAAAGCAACAAACGAAACCATCCAACAACTAACATTCAACTAACAACCATCCAACAAATTTACAACCAAATTGGTGTCTAACCAAATCGATATCCATTCTGAATTTTATTAACATTTACTTGATTTGGTTTTTAATTTATTCACAATCATTTATCACAATTGATTTTATTCAATTTATATTGGATTCAATTTAGCTATATTCACTTTAGATTCAATTCATATTTACTTAGTTTTCATTCAACTAATTTATATCCAATCCAATTCAAATTTATTAACATTCATTTGTTATTTACATCCAACTCCATTTACATTCATTACTTAGTATATTTCTTATAATACTAATAACACTTATGATTTATTTTTCTAAATCACTTACTTAAGTTCAATTTACATTTTTATACAACATTTCTAATGTTTACTATCACTTCTTAGCTTAAGTTATATTCCATTCACTAATCATTAGTTCAATTCAATCCATTTGCAACTTAAGTTGAATTTCATTTATTAACTCAAGTTTATATTCATTTCAATTTCTTCCCTTAGCTCATTTAATTCATTTTGAATATCAAATTCAACTTCATTTAATATTACTTAAGTTAAATTCCTTTTCAACTTTTATTTAACATTTATTAAGTTAAATTTCTTTCCAAACTTCATTTTATTTAACTTAAATTCAATTCGTAATTAAATTTAAATTAGCTTTCTTAACATTCAACAAATAGAAATTTTGTTTTATGTACTATCCTATCAAATTATAATTTATAAACTTATTTACTTAAGTTTTATGAATATTTACTTAAGTCTACTCACATTCTTCATTTCAATTCATAGTTATATGATCACTTTACATCTTATGTGTATATTCATTTTTATTTGATTCATTTCAAATATCGATCTAATTCATTCCAAATTCAATTCAATTTCATTTATTTAACTTTTCTTAAGTTAAACTTTAATTCATATAATTCATTTTACTAATTCAATATATTTAACTTCACTTAAGTTAAAATTTTAATTTCATATTATAAGTCCAAAACCTATTTCACTTATACTTATCAATTTCAAACTGGATTTTAAATTCAAATTTGTTTATCACAACAAAACTTAAATTTTCAATTTACTATTGGTAGCAATCAATCACACAGAAACTCGAAAATGATACTGATGATGCTGCAGTCATTACCCTTATTATTTCCAAGCAACGACAGTGAATTCAGTGCTTTTTATTTCTTTTAAACTCTTTTATTTACAAATCACATTTATAAATTTATACTTATATAATTTCACTTCTTATTTGACTTCACTTATATAAGTTAATTTCAATTTTTATTTATCTTGTTGTTTAGATTTTAATAATAACAACTTTTTATTAATCACAACAATTAACAAATGATAATAATCTAATATTATCATTCATTAACAACCAACTAATTTATATACTACTATATAAAATATAATCAAGGTAAAATTATTTCATTTACCCAATTTCGAAAACAATATTGTGTCCAATCTCCACGTTCAAGTGTTTAGAGATCCCTATCGATAACGTTAGCTAGACGCAACGATCAGAACCCATAAGCCACTCAACAGCTCAATCAACACAATATAAAACATTTTTATATAACTATAAAATACGTGCTTATATATATATATATATGTATATATACATATATATGTATAATACACTCAAACTCAATCTAGGGCGCCACTGAACCTATCTATATTAAGTACACATCAAAGCCTAGGAATATACTAAACCTAAGCTCTGATATCAACTGAGACGACCCGCACTCGACACCCTCTAAATCCGACAATAAACCACACATGTCTGAACCAGAGTGCACCGATTGTAGATAATCATGAGAAAGAAAAGAGAGGACGAGAAGAAAGAGAGAAGAAAGAAGAAGAGAAGAGAAGAAAAGGAGAGAAGCAGAACCAAAACAATATAGAATCTTACATCGCAGTGGAATAACATATAATATAGATCAATAATCTTTTCAAAGAGAAACTGTAATATACATAAACCAATATCAGAGTACACAATAAGTAATCATCAGCTTGGACAGTTACAATAACCTATCCTCACAAATGATGATGATTTACAACAACAACAATGCAATGCAGTGAAAAAATAAACAGATAAGTATGTACGACATGAAGATCTCCAGCTCGCCTGCTGAAGCTTCAAAAGCACCAAATCTGAACCTGTAAATATACTCGGTCTGACCCGAGCATTGAAAGGGAAGAATGCCCGTATCAGTCTAGTAACCCAGCATGAGAAAACACACCTCAACTGAATTTATAAAGTTATCAAAAACTTTTCCTTTATCAAAACAAAATGTATCTCGTAAGACCGAGTCGCAAATAAATACCGACAAGGTTTTTACCTTATGGTAACCAAAACATCTCATATCAAATTCTCATTATATTATAATAATAGTGTCTATTGCACACAAATAATATTAAAATAGCTGAAATTGTTACATTATTAAATTCCAGCATACACCTTGTATTACAAGGCTTTCTACAATAGAAAATGGCAGGCACGTATTGGATTTCCATACAAATGACTAGGTAAAGGGACTACCTTTCCGAACCAACACAGTACACCTTTAGAGGGATGTACATAGGGGGCAGATACCGACTGCCTAAACCAATACAAGACCGGCCTACCCATCCCTGGATAGTACCGAATATGTCATCACTCCGGTCATTGCCGACCTTTATTCGTGGCCACGAGCATACACAACAATAGTCAGATACACAACGTCATAGCATGTAAAGATATATCTAGAAGAGTGATGACATCTCCTATAACGACCCGTAAATTTTAATAATTTTTATGACGTAATTAATTGAATTTTTGTGAAATTTTAAACAATAAAATTTGAAATTAAAAATTTATTATTTGAAATACGTCTATTTTTATATAGCAACTGGTAAATTTTCATCTGATAATATTGAAGTTTATTTTCCTGTGAAATTTCATTTCAAATCAAACCGGTTAATAACAGTGAATTTAAAATTTTTCCGAAACCAAAATATGTCAACAAGAGAAAATTTATTCAGATCATTCTGAAACAGACTGCGAAATTCGTTTTTCCAAATTTGGACTTCTACTGCTCCGATTATCTTAATTCTGGCAAAATAGCAGCATTTTCGATACCGATTATCGACTTTTGGTCGGATGATCGTACCACTAATATCCGTATACCGTTTTGATCCTCTCATCGTGTTGATCTCAATGGTATATTTATTTCAGTATTTTAGGGTCCGGTACGCGACGGAAGTGATAAACGGTTCGTTGTAACGGTACCCTAAATTGTGGCTTTACTGTTTCCTTTGGTTTTAAAATTCGAACGTGCAGCGGGACCACAATAATAATTTGCTTTAATGAGTCAGCTAAATCTAAGGGGACCGTTGCTATTCAATTAACTTTATATTTATTCACATCTGCCTTTTCAGTCGCTCACGTTTCATTCTCAAACCCAGGCTTAAATTTTGTTCTCCTCCCTGAAGCTCTTCTCCTCTTTCTTTTATTTTACTTTTGTTTTCCCTTTCCCTGACCCTTCGACCTCCGCCAATTCCAACACCCCGAGCACGACATCCGCCTTCCGCCTCGCCCACTACCTTCACGTCACACCTTCGAGCATCCGTGTAGGCCCTAGGCAGCACCATCTCACCTCTGCCCAGACCTCCTCGACGAGATCCGTCCTTCTCCTTGACCCCTGGTGACGATCGACCCAAGCCACCAAAGACCGTGCCACCTCCGCCCCTGTCAACTAACCTAGCAATCCTACTTGAACAATACAACCCACACCAGCCCACGACCGGATCTACAACCAACTGAGCCTGCCGAACACCCTGTCGCCTTCATTCCGACCACCATAGCCTTCAACACCGTGCTTCCATCGCCCTGCACACCTGACCCAAATTGCTAGAACATGTTTCCCTTACCCAACGCTGCCTTAGTCTTTCCTCGGGACCCCGCAACCATGCCAACCCGAACCTCTGATGTTGGCAGTCGATAGCCTTCCCTGCTTGTTTTGTTCTTCTCCGTGTTATATAAATTGGTATGCATGCTTTGTTAACCTGTATATATATCTATATAACAGTTCTACTATATATTTGTATATTTTGTAAAATAGATCAAAGTTGGATTTCAGTTTTATATAGTATTATATGTATTTCAGTAATATATAATTGTTGGTATATAGGTTATAAGATGTTCAAGTATATACTTTTATAAAGTCTGTTTAATTTAATGAAAGTATACGGCAAAGTAAATATGTATCAGGTTTTGAGTTTGTTTAATCTGTTGCTTTGTAGCTAACCCCTGTACAAGGTATAAGTCATATATATGTAATGTTATATAGGGTCAGTGAGCATATATTTTAATATATTTATATCTTATATATGTTGTATATTTTAATAAGTCAGCATATATTAGTTTGTATACAATATGTTGCTAGGTACATAAGTATATAAGCCATATTTTACCTGTGTATAGGTTAGTGTGCAATTGTTAAAATATATAGGAACTTGATTTCCAAATTTATATAGGTATATAATTATATATTAAGTGTTAGATATATATACTCGGTTTTCTAGAAAATTTTGTCTGCATATATCTGGTTTATGATTCTGGAATTAAATATATACATGTTTTGCATATTTTGTTCAATGTCTGAGTTATGAGGTTTGTTTGTAGATTTCTTTACAGTCAGTATATATGTTTATGTAAGTTTATAATTGATCTATGGTATTGTGTATGATGTATAATAAAGTAAGTTGTTGTAAGTATATAAATATGAACTATAGATCTGTTGTCTTATAAATATGAATTTAATAAGTCATAAATTTTATTAGTTTTTCTTAAATTTCATATGGTCTTAAGTATAATAGATATATATCGTTGATTTTTAATACTTGGGCTTTTAGGGAAAAATGATTTGTAAAGTTTATACTAGTTCAGTTGTCTAATTCAAAATTTTCATATAATGACAATGTTTAGATATTTTCAGCTTATATCAAAACTGATTTGATTTCTTTTCATCGACTCCTGTTATCAGATCTGTTCGTCGAATTCGTGCCAATCTTAACTTGCTTTGGAATTTCGGGCTTGTAGTCGTAACCCATCTCACTCTCGTTTATCTCTAGCCTCGAAAGGTGAGCAATCACTCACGATTAACGTTCTTTTATTTATTAAATCTGATTTCAATTGAAACGACAGTTGAAATATGCTGCTGTTAGTTAATTACATTGTTATATATGCTATTATCTATAACTGTTCACCTGTGACATCTGACACCAGTATCTAGTATTTATATGCCTGTTATTACTATTATCTGTATATGTTCACCTATGACATCTGACACCGGTATCTGTTATTTATATTGATAATATATGCCTGTTGTTATATTTTATATTATCTGTTATCACTCTGCAAGTTCCCTGTTAGTATAGAATTCACTATGGGTTGAAATGATACATACCCGAACGGACTTTAGAATAGGAGAATTTCGTTATGGGTTGAAATGATAAACCCAAGCGATTTTCATTTGAATTGAAATTGGGATTACGGGTCGAAATGATATCTACCCGTATATATTTAAATTTCGGATTGAAATGATAAATATCTGTATCACTTAACCATATGATAAATATATACAAACACCGTTGGTCCATATATATATAAATATTTTGAAAATGAATTCTATGGTCTTGGAAAGAAATATATGGTTTTAATAAATGTTGAGCCTTAAATTATTATATATCAATGGGAATAATTGATTTAGATACATATAATATGTTGAGTATTTAAATATGTTTCAAAATAGATTTTGGAAAAAAAAAATTGAATAAGTTAAGGTTAGGAAGATAATTTGAATTTAGTTGAAATTGATTTAATAAAGGATTTTATTTAATTAAACCAATTAGAAACTTATCGAAATCGAGATGTAAAATATGATTTATAACTGGGGTTTGATTTATAAGTAATTTAATGAATATTTCTTGTTTAAAAAAAATTTAAGGAAATATTTAGTAAAATGTGATTTAAGGCTAGTTAAATGATATTGAACTTACTAAGTGAATATTCCCTGATTAAATAATCATGAAGTTAAATCAAGAGCTATAGGAAACTGTTAAATTTAACTTTGAAAATGTTTAATATTAAAGCTTTGAAATATATTGAAAATTTAAATGATCTGTTTAGAAATGAATTAAAATTGATGAATTGAGCTTTGAATAAATTTGAATTTGGAATTTGAAGTTGATTTGAATCGATTTGCTAGACTTAAGGAAATTAAATACTTTACTTTTTAAATCATTTAATATATATATACTATTTTGGAAAATGGATATATTTGAAATGAAATGATATTTGGGTTTTGAAGTATAAATTTAATTGCAATGACCACGGTGTTAAAATGTATATTTCCACCTTGTAGATAGTTCTGAAGATCCTTAGAGGATGGTTATCCCAACATCCTTTAAGTTACTCGTATTTCAATTGATATTTCACTTGAGTTGGATTTATTTATATAAGAATGTTAATCCTGACTCGAGTGTTTTGTGTTTTGCTTTACGCTCGGGTCAGACCGAGTGATACAGCATTTGAGACTCACCCTTGGAGTTTGGAGCTTCCTTTGGAGATCCAACTATCGCCTCAGCTTTCAGCTCTTCTAGTTGATTTGTTCAGAGAAGTCATCTGTTGTACTGGAGACTTCACTGCATTTGAGATATTCTGTTGTATTTTATTTTCAACTCTGTTGTTTATATAGTAGCTTCATGAACTACTATTTTATCTATTCCGCTGCGTATTATTGTATTACTCTGTGTCTGTGATTCTGTGACTGATTTATTTACTGCATATGCTGAGTTTTGCCAAATTATAATTAACAACGCGGTATTTTGAGCAATTCAACTCTGGCATGAGTGTCTACCTATACACTTATAATGGATGCGAATGGTCCAAAATATCGGGTCGTTACAGTTGGTATCAGAGCGAGGTTCTAGGCGAAACTTAGCATATATTGTAAATTTATTTACAGAATCACTTTCATTTGAGTTTAATCCCTTCCTTTTGACTCGATTTCCCTTGAACTTTGGAACGTTCCTTACGGTTCCAACAAAATTCATTTTTGTCTCTCCCTATTTGTATTCTTTTGATTCTGGAGTATCCCATAACTCTACTTCGAATGATCTCTATAAGAATAGGCGAATGATTTGTGAAGGGGTGAAACTCCTTTACAATAGGCATTGATTCACCGGAGATTTATGTATCCCTCGGTTTTGATGTTGCCATCTCTTGTTATGCCGAATTCTATCTCTGGCGATCGAATGTCGATTTGCCTTAGATTTCCGCATCGATTATATTCTTGAAGTCACGGTTGACCCGGTTAAGGTCGCCCGCGTTTTATATAAGTGTGTCCATCTACTGTTTTGTAATTAATTATCTCATTTTCGTTCGAACTTATTTTCTAATCAGAATCCTATTTGATTAGAGTCCCTCTAATTTGAATTTCTATCTTTGTTTTGACATCCATTCTTGAATCATTTTTTTTAAAAAAAAATCGGGTTTATTCGTATTTTGGAAATTGTTTTATATATCGAAATTTTATAAGTATGTTTATATTCTAAATATAAAAGTGAAATGTTTTCGATAAAGATTTTAAATCCTTTAAAATAAGAATTTGAGGTTTCGAAAGGATCTGTAATTTCGAAAAAAACTATATAAGAAATTTGATTTATAACTGAAGGATTTTAAATTTGAAATTCGAGAATTGAACTCCGGTATTTTGAAATTGGTTTTAAGATTTTGAAATATGTAATAATAATATGATTTAAAAATATTTTCCGAATAAGAAAGATTCCAAATGATTTTAATGAGTTTCGAAGAAATTTCAAAAGAAGTTTGAGAAAATAGAAGTCCAGAACTCACTTATGTCGCTGGAAAATAATTTCGGTGATGAGTGCACGCATCATCGACATTGATTTTCGAGTTTCATAGTGGGGGAGAGGCCACTTTAGTAGCATTGCTACGTGAGTGATTTTGTGAACCAGTTTTGATTTTCAAATTCCGAAGTAATATCTGATATTCGAAAGATATATGTATGTATATTTGAAATGATTTGAAGTAAGCCGGTGTTCAGTCCTTTAGTTTCGAATTTGAAACCTATCTTTTGAAATTGATTTACTGATTGGTTGATTTCCAACTCTTGAATTTGAAAATGATTTCTTCAACTATTTTAAAGGTTCGAGCACTTCCAAATCAAGGTTAACTTTTCAAAGCTAAGAAATTTTGAAAAGTAATTTGATAAAGTATATAAGTTTGTTTTGAATGTTTAAGTATGAAGTAATATGATTTAAATAAGTTGAAACTGTTTGGTTAAGTAAATGAATAAAGCAATTTTAAAATTTTCTAATATGAAATTTAGATTTGAAATGTTTTAAAAAGAATTTGGTCTTCAAAATATTTTGAATAAAATTTAGTTTAAATGTTTTAACTTAGTAACATCTTTATGAAACTATATATTTAACAAGTTGAAATAAATATATAAGTTGTACGTATGCTGTTTTATTCGCATAATTAATTTGATCCAAGTTTGAGTACACAAGTTCGAGGTGGATTACACCATTTCGTGTTAGGATTTTTCATTCGATTCCTGATGGCGAATATTTGATATGGATTTTGGGCTTGATTCTAGAATTCTCTATCATAGTATATGGCTATGCAAGGAGACTGATGGCTTCTAGTCGATAAACCATATCGAAATCTGCATTAGGGAAGTCGAATGGACAATACTAGTTCGAAAACGAACTTGTGTGATCGAGCGAGCGATCAAATGTGATTCTGCGAAGTGATGACGTATGTACATCTTATATTCTAATAACATTGATACATTTTGACGCTGAAATCGAAAGCTGTCGGGTTAGAATATCTTTGCTTACTAAAGAAAATTTCCAATTTAAATTACAAAGATATCACCCATAAAAGCAAAGATATTCATTCCCATATGGCTCTTCATACAGCGAAATTATTTTGAAAATTTGATCCTTATATAAGATAGACCTTACGTAAGTATAAGATGATTTTGAAAACATTTGATTTGGAAATGAATTGGTTGACTTAAATTATATTGATTTGGAAATTTGGATTTATTTTCTAAATCTATAACTTTGGAAACTGTGAAACTAAAGATAATAAATTTGAGAAGAAATAATTTGGTGAAATTGTATATGATTTTGAAATTGACCTGATATTGAAACAAATTGAAATTTGAGAACCTTATGTTACTAAACACTTAATTTGGGAGTTGTCGAACTTATATAAAATTGATTTGTATGAATATGAAATTGATTCGAAAACTATAGATTTGAAAGGGTACTCAATTTGAAAGTGAAATCTTATATAATTGAAGTCTATATAAGTATGATTTGATATACTATTGATTTTGGAAAAGTATTTGATTTGAAAATTAAATCTTATATATAATGGATTTTATATAAGTACGATATTTGAAAGTGATTTGAAAAGGTACTATATGATACATATTTTCGAAGTAAAGATATGGAAAGTGCCTTCTGCTTGATATCCGATTTGTGGCCACATCTTGGATTCATTCTATCGATATTATTCTCTCTGATTTTGGTTTTCCGGATATGATACTCGAGTGTCCTTCGAATTCCATGGCGTTACCCATGGTCTTATGTTTCTCTCGTGACTGCACAGCGCAACTGCCTGGCTGAGTCTTGCCTAGGGGTACGGATTGTTTCCTGGGGGATCCAGGCGTAACCATTGTGTATCCTGCAATCTGTGTAGGTCGCGAATAGTAGCGCAAATGCTTGGCCGAGTCTTGCCTGGGGGTACGGATTGTTTCCTGGGGGATCCAGGCGTAACCATTGTGTATCCTGCATTCTACTAGTCATCATGGCGTAACTCGCAGGGCTGAGAAAGCTTACGGATATGGATTGTTTCCTGGGGGATCCAGGCGTAACCATTGTGTATCTGCGAACCATGGTTAGACAAAGGTTTTGGTTTTGTTCGTTTTTGATTGGATTGTACTTTCCATATCTGTTTTTAAAAGTTTTTCCAGTATTTTCACTGGGTGTTGAAACAGGTCTACTAAGTACCTGGAGAATTCTAGTTTTGCGCCTGATCAACGCACTACCAGAGTCTACAGGAACAAGGATAAACCTGTCGAAACATCGAGTTATAAAAGTATCTTCGAAATGAAATTTGTTTCGTTATAAAAAATATTTTATTATAAAAGTATTTCTAACAAAGAAATTCTATATTAATATTTGAAATTCTAATGGTTTGAATTAATTATTCATGGCCGATTCTATTCTTTTGAATCTGCCTTATCTGCTCAGCTTTATTTATCCACCTATTTTCTGTTCCCAAATCCTCCTTCTTGTCCTTGTTGACTATATTCTTTTAAAATATTGTTATTTATATACTACATGGTTTAAAAAAAAGTAGTGTTATAAATATTTTAGAAGTTATGAATTTAATAATACATATTTAAAGTAAAGGATTATTGATTTATTAATGATATTTGAAAAGTATTTTTAGATAGAATTAATAAATTTATGAATTATGGATTTAATGTTTTCAAATAACTTCTTTGTAAATATAAGCAATAATGTAAATAATTGTTTTCAAATGGTTTTCATATATTTATAAGGGTGTCATTTAAACATATAAATAGTATTTATAAAGGGAAGCAAGAAATTTTACAAATGGATTTTTTTTGAAAGGTCTTAAAGTATTAAAGATAATTGAATTGCAAAGGAAGTTTTCAGATTTTAAGTAAAATTTATATAGTTCAAATTAATTGTTTAATCTTGACTTTCAATCTGCTTTTATTTCTGGTTGTTCTATTCTCCTACCACCTTCCTTTTCGGGGACGAAAAGTTTTGAGTGGGGGAGAGTGTAACGACCCGTAAATTTTAATAATTTTTATGACGTAATTAATTGAAATTTTGTGAAATTTTAAACAATAAAATTTGAAATTAAAAATTTATTATTTGAAATACGTCTATTTTTATATAGCAACTGGTAAATTTTCATCTGATAATATTGAAGTTTATTTTCCTGTGAAATTTCATTTCAAATCAAACCGGTTAATAACAGTGAATTTAAAATTTTTCCGAAACCAAAATATGTCAACAAGAGAAAATTTATTCAGATCATTCTAAAACAGACTGCGAAATTCGTTTTTCCAAATTTGGACTTCTACTGCTCCGTTTATCTTAATTCTGGCAAAATAGCAGCATTTTCGGTACCGATTATCGACTTTTGGTCGGAAGATCGTACCACTAATATCCGTATACCGTTTTGATCCTCTCATCGTGTTGATCTCAATGGTATATTTATTTCAGTATTTTAGGGTCCGGTACGCGACGGAAGTGATAAACGGTTCGTTGTAACGGTACCCTAAATTATGGCTTTACTGTTTCCTTTGGTTTTAAAATTCGAACGTGCAGCGGGACCACAATAATAATTTGCTTTAATGAGTCAGCTAAATCTAAGGGGACCGTTGCTATTCAATTAACTTTATATTTATTCACATCTGCCTTTTCAGTCGCTCACGTTTCATTCTCAAACCCAGGCTTAAATTTTGTTCTCCTCCCTGAAGCTCTTCTCCTCTTTCTTTTATTTTACTTTTGTTTTCCCTTTCCCTGACCCTTCGACCTCCGCCAATTCCAACACCCCGAGCACGACATCCGCCTTCCGCCTCGCCCACTACCTTCACGTCACACCTTCGAGCATCCGTGTAGGCCCTAGGCAGCACCATCTCACCTCTGCCCAGACCTCCTCGACGAGATCCGTCCTTCTCCTTGACCCCTGGTGACGATCGACCCAAGCCACCAAAGACCGTGCCACCTCCGCCCCTGTCAACTAACCTAGCAATCCTACTTGAACAATACAACCCACACCAGCCCACGACCGGATCTACAACCAACTGAGCCTGCCGAACACCCTGTCGCCTTCATTCCGACCACCATAGCCTTCAACACCGTGCTTCCATCGCCCTGCACACCTGACCCAAATTGCTAGAACATGTTTCCCTTACCCAACGCTGCCTTAGTCTTTCCTCGGGACCCCGCAACCATGCCAACCCGAACCTCTGATGTTGGCAGTCGATAGCCTTCCCTGCTTGTTTTGTTCTTCTCCGTGTTATATAAATTGGTATGCATGCTTTGTTAACCTGTATATATATCTATATAACAGTTCTACTATATATTTGTATATTTTGTAAAATAGATCAAAGTTGGATTTCAGTTTTATATAGTATTATATGTATTTCAGTAATATATAATTGTTGGTATATAGGTTATAAGATGTTCAAGTATATACTTTTATAAAGTCTGTTTAATTTAATGAAAGTATACGGCAAAGTAAATATGTATCAGGTTTTGAGTTTGTTTAATCTGTTGCTTTGTAGCTAACCCCTGTACAAGGTATAAGTCATATATATGTAATGTTATATAGGGTCAGTGAGCATATATTTTAATATATTTATATCTTATATATGTTGTATATTTTAATAAGTCAGCATATATTAGTTTGTATACAATATGTTGCTAGGTACATAAGTATATAAGCCATATTTTACCTGTGTATAGGTTAGTGTGCAATTGTTAAAATATATAGGAACTTGATTTCCAAATTTATATAGGTATATAATTATATATTAAGTGTTAGATATATATACTCGGTTTTCTAGAAAATTTTGTCTGCATATATCTGGTTTATGATTCTGGAATTAAATATATACATGTTTTGCATATTTTGTTCAATGTCTGAGTTATGAGGTTTGTTTGTAGATTTCTTTACAGTCAGTATATATGTTTCTGTAAGTTTATAATTGATCTATGGTATTGTGTATGATGTATAATAAAGTAAGTTGTTGTAAGTATATAAATATGAACTATAGATCTGTTGTCTTATAAATATGAATTTAATAAGTCATAAATTTTATTAGTTTTTCTTAAATTTCATATGGTCTTAAGTATAATAGATATATATCGTTGATTTTTAATACTTGGGCTTTTAGGGAAAAATGATTTGTAAAGTTTATACTAGTTCAGTTGTCTAATTCAAAATTTTCATATAATGACAATGTTTAGATATTTTCAGCTTATATCAAAACTGATTTGATTTCTTTTCATCGACTCCTGTTATCAGATCTGTTCGTCGAATTCGTGCCAATCTTAACTTGCTTTGGAATTTCGGGCTTGTAGTCGTAACCCATCTCACTCTCGTTTATCTCTAGCCTCGAAAGGTGAGCAATCACTCACGATTAACGTTCTTTTATTTATTAAATCTGATTTCAATTGAAACGACAGTTGAAATATGCTGCTGTTAGTTAATTACATTGTTATATATGCTATTATCTATAACTGTTCACCTGTGACATCTGACACCAGTATCTAGTATTTATATGCCTGTTATTACTATTATCTGTATATGTTCACCTATGACATCTGACACCGGTATCTGTTATTTATATTGATAATATATGCCTGTTGTTATATTTTATATTATCTGTTATCACTCTGCAAGTTCCCTGTTAGTATAGAATTCACTATGGGTTGAAATGATACATACCCGAACGGACTTTAGAATAGGAGAATTTCGTTATGGGTTGAAATGATAAACCCAAGCGATTTTCATTTGAATTGAAATTGGGATTACGGGTCGAAATGATATCTACCCGTATATATTTAAATTTCGGATTGAAATGATAAATATCCGTATCACTTAACCATATGATAAATATATACAAACACCGTTGGTCCATATATATATAAATATTTTGAAAATGAATTCTATGGTCTTGGAAAGAAATATATGGTTTTAATAAATGTTGAGCCTTAAATTATTATATATCAATGGGAATAATTGATTTAGATACATATAATATGTTGAGTATTTAAATATGTTTCAAAATAGATTTTGGAAAAAAAAATTGAATAAGTTAAGGTTAGGAAGATAATTTGAATTTAGTTGAAATTGATTTAATAAAGGATTTTATTTAATTAAACCAATTAGAAACTTATCGAAATCGAGATGTAAAATATGATTTATAACTGGGGTTTGATTTATAAGTAATTTAATGAATATTTCTTGTTTAAAAAAAATTTAAGGAAATATTTAGTAAAATGTGATTTAAGGCTAGTTAAATGATATTGAACTTACTAAGTGAATATTCCCTGATTAAATAATCATGAAGTTAAATCAAGAGCTATAGGAAACTGTTAAATTTAACTTTGAAAATGTTTAATATTAAAGCTTTGAAATATATTGAAAATTTAAATGATCTGTTTAGAAATGAATTAAAATTGATGAATTGAGCTTTGAATAAATTTGAATTTGGAATTTGAAGTTGATTTGAATCGATTTGCTAGACTTAAGGAAATTAAATACTTTACTTTTTAAATCATTTAATATATATATATACTATTTTGGAAAATGGATATATTTGAAATGAAATGATATTTGGGTTTTGAAGTATAAATTTAATTGCAATGACCACGGTGTTAAAATGTATATTTCCACCTTGTAGATAGTTCTGAAGATCCTTAGAGGATGGTTATCCCAACATCCTTTAAGTTACTCGTATTTCAATTGATATTTCACTTGAGTTGGATTTATTTATATAAGAATGTTAATCCTGACTCGAGTGTTTTGTGTTTTGCTTTACGCTCGGGTCAGACCGAGTGATACAGCATTTGAGACTCACCCTTGGAGTTTGGAGCTTCCTTTGGAGATCCAACTATCGCCTCAGCTTTCAGCTCTTCTAGTTGATTTGTTCAGAGAAGTCATCTGTTGTACTGGAGACTTCACTGCATTTGAGATATTCTGTTGTATTTTATTTTCAACTCTGTTGTTTATATAGTAGCTTCATGAACTACTATTTTATCTATTCCGCTGCGTATTATTGTATTACTCTGTGTCTGTGATTCTGTGACTGATTTATTTACTGCATATGCTGAGTTTTGCCAAATTATAATTAACAACGCGGTATTTTGAGCAATTCAACTCTGGCATGAGTGTCTACCTATACACTTATAATGGATGCGAATGGTCCAAAATATCGGGTCGTTACATCTCCTAATGTGAGCGACCCATTTTAGCCTTGCTGCTTCTATCCCCGTTTCAGTCATTTTCCGGGGAGTGATGCCAAAAAGGTATCGATTACCATTCACATATCACATATCACATCATATCATCTCATCGAATGCCACATTGCCATTTCCATTGACTACTAATTGCCTTTCACAAAAATACAACCCTTGAGCTCGTACGTCTCAAGGAAGGGTGTTAAGCGAAGAGAAGTTGCCTTCTCCGCCGCCAAACAGATATACGTTTGTAAAAACCAATGTACGTAATCATTAGAAATGCAATGTCAGACACTCGTCTATACAACTTGTCCAGGAACAGGACAAACCGAAGGTACTTTCCTACCACATCCTGTCGGGAAATCCCTAGGATTAGTAGCGAATAGTCCTTGCATTGGATATTTCATAACGAAGAGACTACCTCTACTATATGTATATTGGGATTTTAACCCCAAATGTTCAATAAGCAGTCCTTCACTATGAAAATCCTGAATATCAATATCATCAACCAACCTGCACAATCGTCGTAAAAATGTTGGTCCGAAGTGGTTTTCAGATAAATCTGATCCCAGTCTCTTCACACCAATCAACGCAAAAGCGTTTCTCAACCTCATACAGAAACTAAGTCTCATAGACTTATCACGTTTCCAACTTTCAACTTGCTATCCTTCGGCCAAGAAGGAAGCTCGATAGATTGGAGTAATCACTCTGCACTATACGAATCAACATTCTCAACACAAATGATAATCAAGCCAACGCAGATGGTTACGTACTAAGTGTACGACTAAATAGTTACCACATCAAGTCGAGGAACTAAAATGGCCAAATTTGATAGTCAGTTATTTTACTATCAAAGCAACAAACAAAATCTAGCACTTGAGTAATCACTGGGCCTGATTTCATTAATCGTTTATAATTCAAAACACTGTGAGAAATGCAGATTAAGGATCTTAAGGCTAGAATTAACACTAGAGGGGGGGGTGAATAGTGTTTAAAGGAATTACTAATTTTTTTTGAGTTTATATTAATTTGAACACAAATGTATGCAATATTCAAACACAGATATGATCACAGAATCAAACACAGATGCAAATATAAAGTAAAAGCAATAAAGGAAAGAACACACCGGATTTTATACTGGTTCGGAGTTACCCTACATCTAGTCCCGCAACACAAGTACGGATTTTCTTTCAAAATCAATTCTTACAATTACACCCTCGATTTCAAGGCCACGAGGTACACCACTCTAAATTCACAATCCTCTGGGTAGAGATACTTGATTTTACGGGCAACAAGTTCACCCAATTGATTTCCTAGGCTACAATCACACCTTTTCTCACTTGATTGATTTTCCAGGCTACAATCACACCTTTTCTCGCTCGATCGATTACAAAGAAGCCTATAACTCTGAATAGCACTGGGATCTTGTTGAGATAGTGATGGAGAATCAAACCAGAGATTATCTAGTTAGATTCAATGGAGATTTTGGAAGAGTAATAGTAAAAATGTATATAAAGAAATGTGGAAGAAGAAGAGAAGTGAAATCGGAAAAAATACGAATATAAATTCGTTTAAAACATCCCCTATTTATAGTAGAACAACAGCCATGTCCATTCAGGAAAGGATATGATGAATAGACACTTCTTTTGAAATTCAAACTTTTGAAATAAATTGTCATCATGTCGACATGGGTACCTAGGTTCTGTCGACATGCCTAAGGTATTTTTGATAATTTGTTTTTCTTTTGAAAATAACTTCTATCTTATATTAAAACTATTTTAAACTTTAAAAATATACTATAGTTAAAATACATAAATAAGTATAGAGAATAATATTTTGGTATATAAAATTATACTATAATTTCATATTTAAATCTTAAATATAAATATTAAAAGTTAAGTACATTATAATTAAAGATAGTTTAAAACCAAGTATAATTTTGATATTGAAAATAAAGATTATTTCAAGGCTAAAAGTATTTAAAACCAAGATAGATGTTTTTGATTTAAAAAGGAAGATTTTGAAATCATTTTGAAAACAAGATAAAATTTTGTAAAACATTTGAATAAAAGTTAGTGGATACAAAACGATGTTCCACTAGATTTTTTGTAGGTTCCATCCTACTTAGGGTTCCATCCCTTTAACAGGCTCGAAGTGGATTCTATTCCACGAATAAAATGGATTTTAAGATGTCAGTGCTTTTCTAGGAGTTTTAACATAATTCTAGACTCGATACTTGTCTTGTACTATTGAAATCTTGAACTCTTGATATCTTGATACTCATGAGTCTTGAATCTTGATGTCTTCAATCTTGAGTCTCTATACTGTACAGTCTTCATTCTCAGTACCTGCATGTTTATATCCTGCATATACATATATATCTAAACTATAAAGTTAGTATTTATATTTTATAACAAGTCCTAAGGTTGTTGTCACCAAAACCATTCTTTTCAAGGACTAACAATCTCCCCCTTTTTGATGATGACAACCTTTGTTTATAAAATATTACTTCTATCCTAATAACTCTCTAATAACTCCCCATAAAACTAATAACCCCCCCTTAATCTATGCCTAACTATCCTATTTTATACTTCTCCCCCTTTGTCATCAACAAAAACAAACTAACTCCAAACTATAGAACTCACCCTTAATCTAATACTGTATTATATGTGATTATAATGATAGTGTTATCATAAATAATCAATACTTAATTCTGAATCTAAAACTTAGCCCTTAATAACTAACCCTCCTAACTAAGAATCCATATATGATAATGTGATAAACACAAATCATTTATTATATAATGTTATATTTACATTTGTGTAGAAAACATAAGTAAGATTATATACAAATAAGAATGAACGAAAAGAAACTAATGCGTATTCTTGACAATGGGATATATGAATCAAGCAATTTGGGTAATGGAAACAGAAATTTCCATTTTGTTCGACTAGATTTCCATCCTTGTCAAAGCACAATTCGCCAACGCAAACAACTTTGTCGTCATTTTCAGTGTGCTCTTCGTCCACGGGGGCTTCTTCTTCTTCTTCCTCGTTGTCCTCTTGCACTTGAACACCCGAAGATTCTTCATCGATCAAGATGGGATTGGCGTGATTGTCCATTAGAAACTTTTGCAAGTTTCTAAGGATTTTGCCTTGCCGTTCTTGTTCTTTGGCCATTCTGATTTGCAACACTTGAATTTCAGTCATAAGTTGTAGTTCATCCTTCAAGGAATCTTCCATTTTCATCACCCGTGCAAGCGTAGTACGTTGAAATGGTTCGGTTGAAGGAGAAGGGAACGAAAAGATTGAATTTTTGTTTGATTTGGAGGAGGAGGCCATTGTTTAAATTTTTCAGAAGTTAGAATCAGAGAAAGAACAGAAGGAATGAACAAAATTTCGAAATAGGAAGAATATATAACCATTCATTTTGAATTTTGGTGGAAAAAAACTTAAATTTAAAAACGTTGTATGTCGACAGGGGTGTAGGAGGGATGTCGACAGGGTACTTGTAGTTTTGCTTATTTGATTTAATTTAATTTAATTTTAATTATTGTTGTTATATATTTATATTTTATATTTCAGTTATTGAACAAATACCTAATTCTCTTCTTAATTTAGTAAATATAGATTCATTTAAGGGTTTTGTTAAGATATCATCAATTTGATTCTCGGAATTAATATAATCGAGAGAAATTACTTCTTTACTTATATTATCTCTGAGAAAATGATGTTTGATATCAATATGTTTAGTTCGAGCATGATGAGTAGGATTTTTGGATAAATTTATTGCACTAGTATTATCACAATAAATTGGTGATTTGAGATATTTAAACCAAAATCTTTTAAAGTTTGTTGCATATATATTACTTGAGAACAAGCCAAAGCAGCAGAAATATACTCTGCTTCGGTTGTTGATAAAGAAACTGTGTTTTGCTTTTTACTAAACCAGGAAACCAGAGAATGCCCCAAAACGTGACAAGTTCCACTTGTACTTTTTCGGTCTGATTTACAACCAGCATAGTCAGCATCACAGTAAGATATTAATTCAAAAGAATCATTTTTAGGATAAAATAAGCCATAATCAAAGGTGTGTTTAACATATGTTATGATACATTTTACAGCTTTTAAGTGGGTCTCTTTAGGTTGGGATTGATATCTTGCGCAGAGACAAACACTATGCATGATATCAGGTCTACTAGCAGTGATATAGAGTAGTGATCCAATCATTCCTCTATATATTTTTTGATCTACATCTTTCGAGAGATCTTCTTTACTTAGGTACTCATTAGTTGCCATGGGAGTGGGTTTTCCACTTGCAGTAGTCAAACCAAATTTACTAGCTAGGTCTTTAGCATATTTTTCTTGACTAATAAAGATACCATTTTCTAATTGTTTTATTTGCAACCCTAGAAAGAAGTTTAATCCACCCATATGACTCATCTCAAACTCTTTTGCCATTATTTAGGAAAATTCTTTATTCATTTCAAAATTAGTTGATCCAAAAATGATATCATCTAAGTAAACTTGTACTAGTTGAATATCATTCTTATTTCTTTTAATAAAAAGAGTATTATCTACTTTACCAATTTCAAAGTTTGATTGTAATAAGTAAGATCTTAGTCTATCATACCAGGCCCTAGGAGCTTGTTTTAGACCATATAGAGCTTTCTTAAGTTTGTAAACATGATTTGGTAATTTTTCATCTTCAAAAAGTGGTGGTTGTTCAACATATACTTCCTCTTTTACAAATCCATTTAAAAAGGTACTTTTAACATCCATTTGAAATAATTTGAAATTATTATGATTTGCGAAAGCAAGTAGAATCCTAATGGCTTCTAATCTTGCTACAGGAGCAAAGGTTTCATCACAATCTATTCCTTCTTCTTGAAAATAACCTTGAGCGACTAACCATGCTTTATTTCTAACGACCTCACCTTGTTCATTCATTTTATTTTTATAAACCCATTTAGTTCCAATTATAGTTTTATTTTCAGGTCTAGGAACAAGTTCCCAAACATCATTTCTAGTGAATTGATTTAGTTCTTCTTACATAGCCAAAATCCATGAATCATCAGTTGATGCTTCTTTTGGATTTTTGGGTTTAATAGTCGATATAAAGGCTACATTGCTCATTTTACTTAGTTGATTTCTAGTTGTAACAACAGATTGCATATCTCATAGTATATTTTCTATAGGATGATCTTTTAAAAGTTTAATCTTTTTATTAGGATGATTAATTTCATTATTAGTTTCAGTTGACTCCTTATTTTGAGTAATTAAATCCTCTTCATCATTTGTATCTTCAAAATTTTTTAGATTTTCATCGAATGAAACATGCATTGTTTCTTCGATGGTGTTAGTTCTTAAATTAAACACTCTATATGCTTTTCTTCTATTAGAATATCCGATAAAGATACCTTTGTCGGATTTAGGATCAAATTTATCCAAGTTACCTTTTGTATTTAAAATAAAACATTTACTTCCAAAAATTTTAAAATAAGATACCTTAGGTTTCTTTCCGTGAAAAAGTTCATAAGATGTCTTATCAGTTAAAGGTCTAATTAAAATTCTATTTAAAATATAACAGGCGGTAGCAACTGCTTCTTCCTAAAAATGTTTTGGTAATTTACTATCTGAAAGCATAGTTCTTGCACACCCTTGAATCGTCCTATTTTTACGTTCTACTACTCTGTTTTGTTGTGGAGTTCTTGGAAATGAAAAATTGTGAGTTATTCCCTTTTTAATGCAGAATTCCTCAAACTTTTCATTTTCAAATTCACCACCATGATCAATATGGATGGTTATAATTTTTACAGAAAGTTGATTTTGAATCCTTTTTGTAAAGTTCTTAAAACTTTCAAAAGTATCACTTTTATAATTCAAAAATATTGTCCATGTAAATCTAGAATAATCATCTACAATTACAAAAACATATTTACTGTGATTTATTGACTGAATTTGAGATGGAACAAATAAATCAAGATGAAGTAATTCAAGAGGTTTTGAAGTTGAAATCATATCTTTTAATTTAAAGGAACTTTTTCTAAGTTTTCCTAATTGACATGCATCACATAAACTATCTACTTTAAAATTCATTTTAGGGAGACCTCTTAATAGATCATGTTTTGACAGTCTAGATAAGAGTTTGAAATTCAAATACCCAAATCTCTTATGCCAAATCCAAGGGTCACTTGTATTTGCCAAAAGACACAGGTTATCATTTGAAACTTTCATACTAAGAATATAAATATTCTTTTTCCTAATTCCCTCAAATATTATGGTTGAATTATTATCTTCAATGTGACACTTATCTTTTTCAAATTTAATTTTGCATCCTTTATCGCAAAGTTGACTAATACTTAGCAGATTATGTTTCAGATTCTTAACTAGCAGAACATTAGTAATAATAGGAGTTTCAGAGTTACCGACATTGCTAAAGCCAATCACATATCCTTTTGAGTTGTCTCCAAATTTAACCAGTCCTCCGTCTTTGTATATTATATCATTCAGCATATCCGGATTACCAGTCATGTGTCTAGAGCATCCACTATCGAGTATCTATTTATTCTTTTTGATCTGCACAATTTGTCCATTGTGGGTTGATCCCTCAACACCCATAAAACATGTTTCCTGCACATCATAAAATTTTTGTAGACAACTTGAATTTGTATATAGATCATATGAAGCCTCATGATGCAATGATGATTTGAATATTTCTAAACTAGTATTAACAAGTTTTTCAAACATAGCCATTTTAAAGAAATTTTCAAAATTCATATTATGAAACTTTGAAAACCTTGCTCTGATACCAAATTTGTGAAATACAGATTAAGGATCTTAAGGCTAGAATTAACACTAGAGGGTGGGTGAATAGTGTTTAAAGGAATTACTAATTTTTTTTGAGTTTATATTAATTTGAACACAAATGTATGCAATATTCAAACACAGATATGATCACAGAATCAAACACAGATGCAAATATAAAGTAAAAGCAATAAAGGAAAGAACACACCGGATTTTATACTGGTTCGGAGTTACCCTACATCTAGTCCCGCAACACAAGTACGGATTTTCTTTCAAAATCAATTCTTACAATTACACCCTCGATTTCAAGGCCACGAGGTACACCACTCTAAATTCACAATCCTCTGGGTAGAGATACTTGATTTTACGGGCAACAAGTTCACCCAATTGATTTCCTAGGCTACAATCACACCTTTTCTCACTTGATTGATTTTCCAGGCTACAATCACACCTTTTCTCGCTCGATCGATTACAAAGAAGCCTATAACTCTGAATAGCACTGGGATCTTGTTGAGATAGTGATGGAGAATCAAACCAGAGATGATCTAGTTAGATTCAATGGAGATTTCGGAAGAGTAATAGTAAAAATGTATATAAAGAAATGTGGAAGAAGAAGAGAAGTGAAATCGGAAAAAATACGAATATAAATTCGTTTAAAACATCCCCTATTTATAGTAGAACAACAGCCATGTCCATTCGGGAAAGGATATGATGAATAGACACCTCTTTTGAAATTCAAACTTTTGAAATAAATTGTCATCATGTCGACATGGGTACCTAGGTTCTGTCGACATGCCTAAGGTATTTTTGATAATTTGTTTTTCTTTTGAAAATAACTTCTATCTTATATTAAAACTATTTTAAACTTTAAAAATATACTATAGTTAAAATACATAAATAAGTATAGAGAATAATATTTTGGTATATAAAATTATACTATAATTTCATATTTAAATCTTAAATATAAATATTAAAAGTTAAGTACATTATAATTAAAGATAGTTTAAAACCAAGTATAATTTTGATATTGAAAATAAAGATTATTTCGAGGCTATAAGTATTTAAAACCAGGATAGATGTTTTTGATTTAAAAAGGAAGATTTTGAAATCATTTTGAAAACAAGATAAAATTTTGTAAAACATTTGAATAAAAGTTAGTGGATACAAAACGATGTTCCAATTTTTTGTAGGTTCCATCCTACTTAGGGTTCCATCCCTTTAACAGGCTCGAAGTGGATTCCATTCCACGAATAAAATGGATTTTAAGATGTCAGTGCTTTTCTAGGAGTTTTAACATAATTCTAGACTCGATACTTGTCTTGTACTATTGAAATCTTGAACTCTTGATATCTTGATACTCATGAGTCTTGAATCTTGATGTCTTCAATCTTGAGTCTCTATACTGTACAGTCTTCATTCTCAGTACCTGCATGTTTATATTCTGCATATACATATATATCTAAACTATAAAGTTAGTATTTATATTTTATAACAAGTCCTAAGGTTGTTGTCACCAAAACCATTCTTTTCAAGGACTAACAATCTCCCCCTTTTTGATGATGACAACCTTTGTTTATAAAATATTACTTCTATCCTAATAACTCTCTAATAACTCCCCATAAAACTAATAACCCCCCCTTAATCTATGCCTAACTATCCTATTTTATACTTCTCCCCCTTTGTCATCAACAAAAACAAACTAACTCCAAACTATAGAACTCCCCCTTAATCTAATACTGTATTATATGTGATTATAATGATAGTGTTATCATAAATAATCAATACTTAATTCTGAATCTAAAACTTAGCCCTTAATAACTAACCCTCCTAACTAAGAATCCATATATGATAATGTGATAAACACAAATCATTTATTATATAATGTTATATTTACATTTGTGTAGAAAACATAAGTAAGATTATATACAAATAAGAACGAACGAAAAGAAACTAATGTGTATTCTTGACAATGGGATATATGAATCAAGCAATTTGGGTAATGGAAACAGAAATTTCCATTTTGTTCGACTAGATTTCCATCCTTGTCAAAGCACAATTCGCCAACGCAAACAACTTTGTCGTCATTTTCAGTGTGCTCTTCGTCCACGGGGGCTTCTTCTTCTTCTTCCTCGTTGTCCTCTTGCACTTGAACACCTGAAGATTCTTCATCGATCAAGATGGGATTGGCGTGATTGTCCATTAGAAACTTTTGCAAGTTTCTAAGGATTTTGCCTTGCCGTTCTTGTTCTTTGGCCATTCTGATTTGCAACACTTGAATTTCAGTCATAAGTTGCAGTTCATCCTTCAAGGAATCTTCCATTTTCATCACCCGTGCAAGCGTAGTACGTTGAAATGGTCCGGTTGAAGGAGAAGGGAACGAAAAGATTGAATTTTTGTTTGATTTGGAGGAGGAGGCCATTGTTTAAATTTTTCAGAAGTAAGAATCAGAGAAAGAACAGAAGGAATGAACAAAATTTCGAAATAGGAAGAATATATAACCATTCATTTTGAATTTTGGTGGAAAAAAACTTAAATTTAAAAACGTTGTATGTCGACAGGGGTGTAGGAGGGATGTCGACAGAGTACTTGTAGTTTTGCTTATTTGATTGAATTTAATTTAATTTTAATTATTGTTGTTATATATTTATATTTTATATTTTAGTTATTGAACAAATACCTAATTCTCTTCTTAATTTAGTAAATATAGATTCATTTAAGGGTTTTGTTAAGATATCATCAATTTGATTCTTGGAATTAATATAATCGAGAGAAATTACTTCTTTACTTATATTATCTCTGAGAAAATGATGTCTGATATCAATATGTTTAGTTCGAGCATGATGAGTAGGATTTTTGGATAAATTTATTGCACTAGTATTATCACAATAAATTGGTGATTTGAGATATTTAAACCAAAATCTTTTAAAGTTTGTTGCATATATATTACTTGAGAACAAGCCAAAGCAGCAGAAATATACTCTGCTTCGGTTGTTGATAAAGAAACTGTGTTTTGCTTTTTACTAAACCAGGAAACCAGAGAATGCCCCAAAAAGTGACAAGTTCCACTTGTACTTTTTCGGTCTGATTTACAACCAGCATAGTCAGCATCACAGTAAGATATTAATTCAAAAGAATCATTTTTAGGATAAAATAAGCCATAATCAAAGGTGTGTTTAACATATGTTATGATACATTTTACAGCTTTTAAGTGGGTCTCTTTAGGTTGGGATTGATATCTTGCGTAGAGACAAACACTATGCATGATATCAGGTCTACTAGCAGTGATATAGAGTAGTGATCCAATCATTCCTCTATATATTTTTTGATCTACATCTTTCGAGAGATCTTCTTTACTTAGGTACTCATTAGTTGCCATGGGAGTGGGTTTTCCACTTGCAGTAGTCAAACCAAATTTACTAGCTAGGTCTTTAGCATATTTTTCTTGACTAATAAAGATACCATTTTCTAATTGTTTTATTTGCAACCCTAGAAAGAAGTTTAATCCACCCATATGACTCATCTCAAACTCTTTTGCCATTATTTAGGAAAATTCTTTATTCATTTCAAAATTAGTTGATCCAAAAATGATATCATCTAAGTAAACTTGTACTAGTTGAATATCATTCTTATTTCTTTTAATAAAAAGAGTATTATCTACTTTACCAATTTCAAAGTTTGATTGTAATAAGTAAGATCTTAGTCTATCATACCAGGCCCTAGGAGCTTGTTTTAGACCATATAGAGCTTTCTTAAGTTTATAAACATGATTTGGTAATTTTTCATCTTCAAAAGTGGTGGTTGTTCAACATATACTTCCTCTTTTACAAATCCATTTAAAAAGGTACTTTTAACATCCATTTGAAATAATTTGAAATTATTATGATTTGCGAAAGCAAGTAGAATCCTAATGGCTTCTAATCTTGCTACAGGAGCAAAGGTTTCATCACAATCTATTCCTTCTTCTTGAAAATAACCTTGAGCGACTAACCATGCTTTATTTCTAACGACCTCACCTTGTTCATTCATTTTATTTTTATAAACCCATTTAGTTCCAATTATAGTTTTATTTTCAGGTCTAGGAACAAGTTCCCAAACATCATTTCTAGTGAATTGATTTAGTTCTTCTTACATAGCCAAAATCCATGAATCATCAGTTGATGCTTCTTTTGGATTTTTGGGTTTAATAGTCGATATAAAGGCTACATTGCTCATTTTACTTAGTTGATTTCTAGTTGTAACAACAGATTGCATATCTCATAGTATATTTTCTATAGGATGATCTTTTAAAAGTTTAATCTTTTTATTAGGATGATTAATTTCATTATTAGTTTCAGTTGACTCCTTATTTTGAGTAATTAAATCCTCTTCATCATTTGTATCTTCAAAATTTTTTAGATTTTCATCGAATGAAACATGCATTGTTTCTTCGATGGTGTTAGTTCTTAAATTAAACACTCTATATGCTTTTCTTCTATTAGAATATCCGATAAAGATACCTTTGTCGGATTTAGGATCAAATTTATCCAAGTTACCTTTTGTATTTAAAATAAAACATTTACTTCCAAAAATTCTAAAATAAGATACCTTAGGTTTCTTTCCGTGAAAAAGTTCATAAGATGTCTTATCAGTTAAAGGTCTAATTAAAATTCTATTTAAAATATAACAGGCGGTAGCAACTGCTTCTTCCTAAAAATGTTTTGGTAATTTACTATCTGAAAGCATAGTTCTTGCACACTCTTGAATCGTCCTATTTTTACGTTCTACTACTCTGTTTTGTTGTGGAGTTCTTGGAAATGAAAAATTGTGAGTTATTCCCTTTTTATTGCAGAATTCCTCAAACTTTTCATTTTCAAATTCACCACCATGATCAATATGGATGGTTATAATTTTTACAGAAAGTTGATTTTGAATCCTTTTTGTAAAGTTCTTAAAACTTTCAAAAGTATCACTTTTATGATTCAAAAATATTGTCCATGTAAATCTAGAATAATCATCTACAATTACAAAAACATATTTACTGTGATTTATTGACTGAATTTGAGATGGAACAAATAAATCAAGATGAAGTAATTCAAGAGGTTTTGAAGTTGAAATCATATCTTTTAATTTAAAGGAACTTTTTCTAAGTTTTCCTAATTGACATGCATCACATAAACTATCTACTTTAAAATTCATTTTAGGGAGACCTCTTACTAGATCATGTTTTGACAGTCTAGATAAGAGTTTGAAATTCAAATACCCAAATCTCTTATGCCAAATCCAAGGGTCACTTGTATTTGCCAAAAGACACAGGTTATCATTTGAAACTTTCATACTAAGAATATAAATATTCTTTTTTCTAATTCCCTCAAATATTATGGTTGAATTATTATCTTCAATGTGACACTTATCTTTTTCAAATTTAATTTTGCATCCTTTATCGCAAAGTTGACTAATACTTAGCAGATTATGTTTTAGATTCTTAACTAGCAGAACATTAGTAATAATAGGAGTTTCAGAGTTACCGACATTGCTAAAGCCAATCACATATCCTTTTGAGTTGTCTCCAAATTTAACCTGTCCTTCGTCTTTGTATATTATATCATTCAGCATATCCGGATTACCAGTCATGTGTCTAGAGCATCCACTATCGAGTATCCATTTATTCCTTTTGATCTGCACAATTTGTCCATTGTGGGTTGATCCCTCAACACCCATAAAACATGTTTCCTGCACATCATAAATTTTTTGTAGACAACTTGAATTTGTATATAGATCATATGAAGCCTCATGATGCAATGATGATTTGAATATTTCTAAACTAGTATTAACAAGTTTTTCAAACATAGCCATTTTAAAGAAATTTTCAAAATTCATATTATGAAACTTTGAAAACCTTGCTCTGATACCAAATTTGTGAAATGCGGATTACGGATCTTAAGGCTAGAATTAACACTAGAGGGGGGGTGAATAGTGTTTAAAGGAATTACTAATTTTTTTTGAGTTTATATTAATTTGAACACAAATGTATGCAATATTCAAACACAGATATGATCACAGAATCAAACACAGATGCAAATATAAAGTAAAAGCAATAAAGGAAAGAACACACCGGATTTTATACTGGTTCGGAGTTACCCTACATCTAGTCCCGCAACACAAGTACGGATTTTCTTTCAAAATCAATTCTTACAATTACACCCTCGATTTCAAGGCCACGAGGTACACCACTCTAAATTCACAATCCTCTGGGTAGAGATACTTGATTTTACGGGCAACAAGTTCACCCAATTGATTTCCTAGGCTACAATCACACCTTTTCTCACTTGATTGATTTTCCAGGCTACAATCACACCTTTTCTCGCTCGATCGATTACAAAGAAGCCTATAACTCTGAATAGCACTGGGATCTTGTTGAGATAGTGATGGAGAATCAAACCAGAGATGATCTAGTTAGATTCAATGGAGATTTCGGCAGAGTAATAGTAAAAATGTATATAAAGAAATGTGGAAGAAGAAGAGAAGTGAAATAAGAAAAAATATGAATATAAATTCGTTTAAAACATCCCATATTTATAGTAGAACAACAGCCATGTCCATTCGGGAAAGGATATGCCGAATAGACACTTCTTTTGAAATTCAAACTTTTGAAATAAACTGTCATCATGTCGACATGGGTACTTAGGGGTTGTCGACATGCCTAAGGTATTTTTGATAATTTGTTTTTCTTTTGAAAATAACTTCTATCTTATATTAAAACTATATTAAACTTTATAAATATACTATAGTTAAAATACATAAATAAGTATAGAGAATAATATTTTGGTATATAAAATTTTACTATAATTTCATATTTAAATCTTAAATATAAATATTAAATGTAACGATTCGAGATTTTCGACTTCCGAAAATCGACATTAATATGTCCATTGTATCAACTGTCGAGCAATCGAATGCCGGAAAATCGAATTGTTATGGAGAAAAAGAAGAGGTAGAAGAAGACAGAAGAAAAAGAAAGAAGAAACAACAGAAAAACACAGAACAATATCAGAATCTCACATTCGCAGCGGAACAACATATAATAGATAAATGAATAATCTTTAAATCAAAGAACTATATCAGTTTATACATTACATCATCACCAGAGTCAATATACAACACAATACATCAATGGATAGTTATACAAACTTGTCCTCATACAGAATACACAGCGGAATAAATAATATCATATACAAGTGATACGTCTCGCCATCCAGCTCGCCACTGAGCTCCACAGCATCTACTGAATCCAGAATGACCTGATAACCTGACTCTAGACTGCCCGTGTGGAAATTGGTGGGCACCCAGAGTTTAGGAAGGAAACAATAAACTCCAGGTCAGTCATGGTGACTGGTGTGAGAACTTAAAACAGTTTTTATCTTTAAAACAACAACAACAAAGGAAGTGGAAAATATCCGCAATGCTTTTGGAAAATGAAACTACCATAAGACCTCCCGCCACACACACAATGCAAACGCAGAATTGGAGAAGATTTCTTCTTATGATAGTCAAACATGCTTACTATGCAAATCATTGGATTATTATTATTAGTGCATAGTGGAAAACATTTCGAAAATATAATATTAATCTTAGCCAGCATAGGTACCATTATACTATGCCTACTATAGCTGCCATATTAAATGGCAGGTTCTACAACTAATACCGTACAAGGTTCGTATTGGAAATTGGATTTCCAACAAATGGTCAGGCTAAGGAACTTTCTATGCCACGTAGGAACGCCTCTGGCGGGATGCCCCGAGAGACAACCTGCTCTCTGCCAACACAAAGCCGGTTACCCCCTTCCCGGGTAGTAAACCTGAGATATGCCACCCCCGGTCCTTTGGGACCTTTATCCGAGCGCTCGTCATCAACACATCACACAGTAGTAAATATAGTGTGTCCACATGAGTAAGTATATGGGCTCCATACCATGATACTACCCTTTTCCAGAAGGAATGGTCATACCCTAGGGAAGCTACCCCTGAAACCTTGCCGCATCTTTCCTGTTTCGACCATTTTCGAGCTGTAAGGTCCGATGAGGTATCGTCCACAAAGCTACGCTTTTTCACAAAGCCATGCTTTGATCACAAATGATCAATAAATGATCATCACAAAGCAACACTCAGCATGCCACACTACCAAATTGGGAGTATATCACTGATAAATTTCAACTACATAACCTCTGAGCTCGTACGTCTCAAAGAAGGGTGTTAAGCTAAGAGAATAAATTCTCCGCCACCAACAGAAATGTATTTGAAAGAAATCAGCTTTATATCTCAAAATGTAATGTCAGACATGTAACCATACAAGTTTGTTCCGGGTTCGAACAGAACCGAAGGCACTTCCGAAGAAGCCCTTGCAATCCGGGTATTCACAATCCCGATCGAACTTCCCATCACAAAGGAAATCTCTATACCGTAGCTAGCGGTGCAGAGACAATCGATAGGTCATCCTATCATTTTCACAAATACCCGGTCTTCACCACCGGTCTTCAATACGATCCATATCGTCGTATCACTAATTCGAAATGGGTTATATGACACAAAGGTCTTTTCCCGGCTAACCCGAATAGTGAGCACGAAATTTAAAACATATGGATATAGGGATTTCAATTAAGTCACAACTTATTACCCAAATCCTTTCCTTTGAATGGTTTAAACAAATTACCATTTTAAATCTTTAAACAAAAAGATTTACTTCACAAAGTTTACCCAGTTTCACAAAGATTCATTCAAAGATTTCCAAATCAATTTCCATTTCAATTGGATTAACCCATTAAATATTTAAATCAAGATTTAACTTATAGCTTTCAAAACTATTCACAATTCAAGTCTTTTATAATATAAAAGATTCACCATTTGAAATCTTCTTTTATTTCAAAACAAGATTTAATCATCGTCACAAAGGTTAATTCATAGTTTTTACAAACCATTTACAATTTCATTTCAATTTGAAATGTCTCGATACAAATTGGAAATATTTCATTTCAACACAAATTGGAAATCTTTTCACTTTATGAAAGCTATTATTATTTGAAAACAGATAGTTTTCGTTTTGGGAAAAACTGGTTACAATTACACAGTTTAAAGCCATTCAAGTATAAAACTTGAATATACATTTAAATTTCCAAACCATATTTTAAATGGTTAAAAACCCATATAAACACTTTTTATACTTGCAAAAATCTTTTAAACCAAAATTCCCAAATTATTGAATTCAATTTCAAAATATTGAATTCAAAATTTAAATCAAATGATTTAAATCCCAATTCTATTAAGTTATTTAAAATAACTTTTATTTTTTTGAAACTCATTTTCAAAAGCTTCCAATTCCAATTCCAAAACTATTTTGGATTCAAAAATTCAATTTTCAAAATTGATAAAAATCTGTGACTTAACCGATTTCCACGTGAAATCCACATTTATGCGTGTATTGTGTAGTCCAAGGGTTTAACACAATAGTGCAACAACATTCAACCATCACATATCAAATATAACAATATATTTGATAAGCGGTATAAACTATAACACTTATCTTTCATTCACAGATCACAGATATTCATATCATATATAAATATATCACAAAATCACAACACAAATCAGGATGTATCACAAAGCATCACATATCAAAGATGTCAAACAATTCAACATCCAATAAAATCCAAACATCCATAGATTGGATCAATTTAATCATCTGATTAATTTAAATCAGATAAATTTCTACGTATAAATTTCCAATGAATTTACAAAAATCATTTCCTTTTTAAATAAATTTCTTTATCTCTTCAAATCTATTTAAAAATCCAAATTTTTAAATAAATTCTCAACTTATAATTAATATTTTCGAAATCCATTTATTAAGTCCTTTCTGCCAAATTTGAAATTTAATTCAATACAGCTCAAAAATAAGACTTTTATCTTTTAACTCCTTTTAAATTTATCCAATTATCAAAAATAAATATTTCGATAAATTTTCAACTTAAATTTCGAAAATACAATTTCTATTTATTTTCGGTATCCAACGATACCAAAAATATATCCGGCTAAATTATAGCCGTCAACAATTTCAATCACAATATAATCACACGTCGATTTTAAATAAATCAACACACAACATTGAAATAAATTCAAATATTTGAGGAATCCAGTTGGATCCCTCCAACCTGTTTTCCTGCATCCACAGATGTTAGCACAATACCAATTCCACGTCAAGGTGGAATATCGCGGTATATGGGATTTACAAAATACTATCCGCTATTATGCGGCGTAATAGTGTCTCATCCGCTATATAATGCGAGAAATCAACTCCAAATACATATATAATACCAATTCCACTTCACGGTGGAATTATCGCGGTATATGTTTTTAATAAATAACCTCCGCTTAATATACGGTGCATAGGGTCTATTTCAACACAATAAATAGCAACCATCATTCAATTCACACAACCAACACTATCAACAAATTTTAAATCTAACTATTTAAAATTTAAATCGAAAACAAAATTCGATTGAGTGAGGAGTTCTCACCTTGCTTTCAATAACGTTTGCAGTATTGTATTTCGAATAAAATTAAACAAGCGTTTAATTTCACTCAAAATTCAAACTAGCTCCAATCGATCCCAATCCAGTTCCATTGCGAAGAGCTCTTCAAAACGAACCCGCCGCAATTCGTTTCGTCCATTTTCGACCTCGTATGCCAAAGATACGATATTTTAAAGTTTATACGATTTATAATATAAATAAATCAATTTCGTTTTCTTTTATTTAAATTTTAACCTTCACAGATCTGCCGTTCGTTTTCACTCCAACCAGATCTTGGCCGCACGCGATGTTCTCCTTCCTCCCAGGCCATACACGAGCACGTAACCCATTTTCACGTTCAAAATTTGAACGTCGCTCCTCTCTATTAACGACATGACATCGATCGAGCAACGCCAATGTCTGCGCCTCCATGCCGTGCGCCTCCGCCCCCAACATCGTGGAACTCGGTCAACCACCTTGCACGCAAAACGTGTGCAAAGGTCGGCACTTCACCAGCCTACCGCGCCTCCAAATGATGATGATAGCTCGAATCCATCGTTGGATTCGAAGATCACTATGCTCTTTAATTAGTTAGTTGGAAGTTTCGGCTATAAGTGGATGGATCTAGAGATTTTGACGGAAGAACGATAGAGTTTTCTGGTCGTTCATCTCTATAATGGCGGCCTGGCATTGAAACCCTAGATGTTTTGCAAAAGTGAAAAAGTGAGGGTTTTATAGGAAATTGCAAAACACTATTCATCTCCAAAATTTTAGAACTCGAAATCAAACGTGCCGGTTGGCGTTTCTAAGGTTTTACCCGTGTTTCGAACACAATGGAACGTGTTTCGGGAGCTAATTCGGTCATATGTGCGAGTTACGGAAATAAACGATCAAATTTAAATCAAATCGATTTAAAACGATTTCTAGGCGTTTTGGCTTGTCCCGGACAAACCGTAAATCCGATTGACACGAAATTTGAAACCATACCATACTACAACATTACGGATTCGATGAAACTGGTTTCGTCGAAATCCAAGACTGTTTTAAGAATGGTCATTTTTACTCGTCAATTAAATATTAAAATAATCAATTTTCACAAATTTACTTTTAATTCAATTTTAAAAGTTCTATTACATCATTCTAACTCCAATATGATTTAATATAACTTTATAAATCATTTTTATACACATTAAACCCAATTTACAATTATTTCTGGAATTTCAAATATTAAATTATCGATTTAATTGTCCAATTAAATCACTATATTCAAAATTTAATTCATTCGACTTACAAATCTCACTTGTTAATATTTAAAATCAAATTAAATATCTGAATTTCAAATGACAGAAATTCTGGGTCGTTACAATCTTCCCCCTTAAAAGAATTTCGTCCTCGAAATTGCAAAGTAAGAAAAATGCCCAAAATCCATTAACTTTTCAAACAATTCGTTCAAATTAGATTTCAAAATCACTTAAGTGTACAACTTCCCAAAATCCAATAGTTAAACTCTTTCAAAAACTTTACTAAGTTTTTTTCAAATTTATATATAGTTATACTTTTCAAAACAAACTATATCGTTTAACTTTTAACTCTAAATCCAAAATTTAGTTTTCACAACTTTTCCAAAATTTCCCGAAAATTTTCTAACGCCTTAAATTTTTAGAAAAATTCGCCATAGCCTCCTTTGCGCGGTTCGATCGTAGTAGGATCACAATAGACATAAATATGTATACATCGACCCACACAGTCGGAAAAGCAGAAAAACAGTTCATATTTCCTATTTTTATTGCGTAGGCGTACCTTTTTAGCATTTTTAAGCAAAGCAGTTATTAATTAAGCATTTTAGCGCAACCAAATCAACCGAACGGCAGCCACGACACCTGTACTTACTCAATTTTAAACATGTAAGTGACATATATAGGAAATTCATTTACATTTCATTAATTTTCAATAACAAGCACAAAGTTTCCATAAGCAATGCAATCCAATAATTCCCATAAGCAATTTATATGGTTTCAAAACGAATTCGAATGCTTTCAACAAATTTTTCAAACCATTCATGTATTCATTTTCAATTAGTTCACATTCACTAATTTACATTCAAGTTGGTTCACTTTCAATTTAAATCCAATTACATAGCTTTCAATTTTATCAATTCAATTTCATTAATACTTAATGAATTATACTATATACAATCAACCAACAATCATATAACAACCAATGTATATTCAACACAACCAAATTTATTCAATTTACTTTACTTACATTCAATTTGGTTCAACATTTTTAATTCCAATTGGTTTAATATTAAATTGGTTTCCATTCAATTCATTCAAATTCCAATTCATTAGCTTTAATGAATTAACACTTACTTCCATTATTCCATATCAATTTATTCACATTCGATTGATTAACATTCAATCCATTTATTAATTCAATTGCTAATTCATTTTACAAATAAAGTTGAATTTCATTACATAACTCAAGTTCACATCCATTTAATAAATTCACTTTATTAATTTACTTCGATACCAAAATCAACTTCATTCAACATCACTTAAGTTATATTCCAATTAAACATCATTTGTTTAACTTAACTTAAATTTCCACTTATAAATCCAATTCAGATTTTGTTTTTCTTAACAAAATTGTTTAACCATTTTATCATTTGGTTTCACTTACATCTTCTCATTTTATAAGTTACACAACTTATTTATTCAACTTTCCAAATCATATTATAATCACTTATCAAATCCAATTCAATTTATTTAACCTTCCTTTAGTTAAATTCACATCATATATTTACTATGCTAACTCAATTTTTATTTCAACTTTACCAAAGTTAAACTTTATTATCTCATATTATAAGTCCAAAAATCATTTTACTTATATTTATCAATTTCAACTTGGATTTTAATTTCAAATCTATTTATCACAACAAAACTTCAATTTTTCAATTTATTATGATAGCAAATCCATCACACAGAAACTCGAAAATGATACTGATGATGCTGCAGTCATCACCCTTATTATTTCCCAGCAACACTAGTGAATTCAGTGCTTAATATTCTTTCAAAAATTTCCCTTTATTTATAAATCACATTTACAAATCTTTTTCTCATATAATTTCACTATTTTACTTTACTTATGCAAGATTATTTCCCAATTGCAAATCATCTTAATTATAATTCCATACTTATACAATTGTTGCTTTTATTTAAATTATTCAAACAACTTTTATTAACTCATACTACATTCTTACATTTTCAACAACCAAACAATTAATTTTATATACACTTTAATAATTCTGAAAAATTATTTCCTTTATATACAAAATATAATCGAGGTAAAATTATTTCATTTACCCAATTTAAAATGATACTATGTCGGATTATCTCGTTTAAGAGTTTAGAAACCCCTATCGATTACAGTTAGCTAGACTGCACCAACCATAATCTATAAACAATCAACCGATAAGTCATCACAATACAAAACAATTTCATATTCACTAACAAATACGCGCTCATATCTATTATTACACTCACACTCATTCTAGAGTACTACTGACTCTATCTCTAATGAGTAATTCCCAACAGAGCCAAGGTTATCGCTGAACCATATGCTCTGATACCACATGTAACTATTCGAGATTTTCGACTTCCGAAAATCGACATTAATACGTCCAATGTATCAACTGCCGAGCAATCGAATGCCGGAAAACCGAATTGTTATGGAGAAAAAGAAGAGGTAGAAGAAGACAGAAGAAAAAGAAAGAAGAAACAATAGAAAAACACAGAACAATATCAGAATCTCACATTCGTAGCGGAACAACATATTATAGATAAATGAATAATCTTTAAATCAAAGAACTATATCAGTTTATACATTACATCATCACCAGAGTCAATATACAACACAATACATCAATGGACAGTTATACAAACTTGTCCTCATACATAATACACAACGGAATAAATAATATCATATACAAGTGATACGTCTCGCCATCCAGCTCGCCACTGAGCTCCACAACATCTACTGAATCCAGAATGACCTGATAACCAGACTCTAGACTGCCCGTGTGGAAATTGGTAGGCACCCAGAGTTTAGGAAGGAAACAATAAACTCCAGGTCAGTCATGGTGACTGGTGTAAGAACTTAAAATAGTTTTTATCTTTAAAACAACAACAACAAAGGAAGTGGAAAATATCCGTAATGCTTTTGGAAAATGAAACTACCATAAGACCTCCCGCCACACACACAATGCAAACGCAGAATTGGAGGAGATTTCTTCTTATGATAGTCAAACATGCTTACTACGCAAATCATTGGATTATTATTATTAGTGCATAGTGGAAAACATTTCGAAAATATAATATTAATCTTAGCCAGCATAGGTACCATTATACTATGCCTACTATAGCTGCCACATTAAATGGCAGGTTCTACAACTAATACAGTACAAGGTTCGTATTGGAAATTGGATTTCCAACAAATGGTCAGGCTAAGGAACTTCCTATGCCACGTAGGAACGCCTCTGGCGGGATGCCCCGAGAGACAACCTGCTCTCTACCAACACAAGGCCGGTTACCCCCTTCCCGGGTAGTAAACCTGAGATATGCCACCCCCGGTCCTTTGGGACCTTTATCCGAGCGCTCGTCATCAACAAATCACACAGTAGTAAATATAGTGTGTCCACATGAGTAAGTATCTGGGCTCCATACCATGATACTACCCTTTTCCAGAAGGAATGGTCATACCCTAGGGAAGCTACCCCTGAAACCTTGCCGCATCTTTCCTGTTTCGACCATTTCCGGGCTGTGAGGTCCGATGAGGTATCGTCCACAAAGCTACGCTTTTTCACAAAGCCACGCTTTGATCATAAATGATCAATAAATGATCATCACACAGCAACACTCAACATGCCACACTACCAAATTGGGAGTATATCACTGACAAATTTCAACTACATAACCTCTGAGCTCGTACGTCTCAAAGAAGGGTGTTAAGCTAAGAGAATAAATTCTCCGCCACCAACAGAAATGTATTTGAAAGAAATCAGCTTTATATCTCAAAATGTAATGTCAGACATGTAACCATACAAGTCTGTTCCGGGTTCGAACAGAACCGAAGGCACTTCCGAAGAAGCCCTTGCAATCTGGGTATTCACAATCCCGATCAAACTTCCCATCACATAGGAAATCTCTATACCGTAGCTAGCGGTGCAGAGACAATCGATAGGTCATCCTATCGTTTTCACAAATACCCGGTCTTCACCACCGGTCTTCAATACGATCCATATCGTCGTATCACTAATTCGGAATGGGTTATATGACACAAGGTCTTTTCCCGGCTAACCCGAATAGTGAGCACGAAATTAAAACATATGGATATAGGGATTTCAGTTAAGTCACAACTTATTACCCAAATCCTTTCCTTTAAATGGTTTAAACAAATTACCATTTTAAATCTTTAAACAAAAAGATTTACTTCACAAAGTTTACCCAGTTTCACAAAGATTCATTCACAGATTTCCAAATCAATTTCCATTTCAGTGGGATTAACCCATTAAATCTTTAAATCAAGATTTAACTTATAGCTTTCAAAACTATTCACAATTCAAGTCTTTTATAATATAAAAGATTCACCATTTGAAATCTTCTTTTATTTCAAAACAAGATTTAATCATCGTCACAAAGGTTAATTCATAGTTTTTCCAAACCATTTACAATTTCATTTCAATTTGAAATATCTCGATACAAATTGGAAATATTTCATTTCAACACAAATTGGAAAATTTTTCACTTTATGAAAGCTATTATTATTTGAAAACAGGTATTTTTCGTTTTGGGAAAAACTGGTTACAATTACACAGTTTAAAGCCATTCAAGTATAAAACTTGAATATACATTTAAATTTCCAAACCATATTTTAAATGGTTAAAAACCCATATAAACACTTTTTATACTTGCAAAAATCTTTTAAACCAAAATTCCCAAATTATTGAATTCAAAATTTAAATCAAATGATTTAAATCCCAATTCTATTATGTTATTTAAAATAATTTTTATTTTTTTGAAACTCATTTTCAAAAGCTTCCAATTCCAATTCCAAAACTATTTTGGATTCAAAAATTCAATTTTCAAAATTGATAAAAATCTGTGACTTAACCGATTTCCACGTGAAATCCACATTTGTGCGTGTATTGTGTAGTCCAAGGGTTTAACACAATATTGCAACAACATTCAATCATCACAGATCAGATATAATAATATATTTGATAAGCGGTATAAACTATAACGCTTATCTTTCATTCACAGATCACAGATATTCATATCATATATAAATATATCACAAATCAGGATGTATCACAAAGCATCACATATCAAAGATGTCAAACAATTCAACACCCAATAAAATCCAAACATCCATAGATAGGATCAATTTAATCATCTGCATAATTTAAATCAGATAAATTTCTACGTATAAATTTCCAATGAATTTACAAAAATCATTTCCTTTATAAATAAATTTCTTTATCTCTTCAAATCTATTTAAAAATCCAAATTTTAAATAAATTCTCAACTTATAATTAATATTTTTGAAATCCATTTATTAAGTCCTTTCTTCCAAATTTGAAATTTAATTCAATACAGCTCAAAAATAAGAATTTTATCTTTTAACTCCTTTTAAATTTATCCAATTATCAAAAATAAATTTTTCGATAAATTTTCAACTTAAATTTTGAAAATACAATTTCTATTTATTTTCGGTATCCAACGATACCAAAAATATATCCGGCTAAATTATAGCCGTCAACAATTTCAATCACAATATAATCAAACGGCGATTATAAATAAATCAACACACAACATTGAAATAAATTCAAATGTTTGAGGAATCCAGTTGGATCCCTCCAACCTATTTCCCTGCATCCACAGATGTTAGCATAATACCAATTCCTCGTCGAGGTGGAATATCGCGGTATATGGGATTTGCAAAATACTTGTAACATCCCGTATTTTTAAGCCATTGAATTTGAACATTTAATTCATTTTATATGTTAATGTGAATTCTTAATTGATTTTAAAATGAATAGATTCAGATTCAATCAATGAAATAAGCTGTAATTTTTAATTATAGTAATTTCGGGTTGAATTTGATTTATGGAAAAATAATAATTTAATATTCGAAATTTGGATAAAAAAAATATAGAGAAATTTGTTTTTAAATCGTTATCCAAACTTCGTAATATCATAACGAACTCATACGATCTCAGATTCAGACGATTTTGGATGCATTGGAATCGCAGAGAGGCGTACTACGTGATGGTGCAGATCCGGAGTCATTCCGGGCAAATAAAAATTTGGATTAAATCGGACATCGTCCGGTTTAATTTAAATTTCGAACGCTCGCCGAACTCAATGTGAGTTATTCTCACTCACATCTGGATGCTAGACACTTAAAATAGTTGATATTTAAATATCTGTGTGATTGATTGAATATAATTGCTGTTATTAGTCTGGATTGATATTTATATTGTGATGTGCTAATATCTGTGGATGCAGGGAGAAACAGGTTAGAGGGATCCAACTGGATTCCTCACAATTATAATCGATAATGATGCCTGTTTATATGTTATGATTGATAAATCTGAAATTAAATTGTACTGTGAAATTGTTGTATAAATTCTAATTACAGAATTTAATTATAAATGGATTGAATTGGGTTCTTATGAAATAAAATGAATTATTAAAAATAAGAATTTCGAAGAATAGAATTTGAAATCTGGTTTGGATGGAAAATGTAAATTGGTCAAATTGGGATTTTTAAATAATGGGAAGTTTATATAATGGATAAATGGGAAGTATAAATTTCTGGAAATGAATTCTATGAAATTATAAATTGAGTAAAATAACAGCGGTTTATTTTAATGATGAATAGTGATATCCGGAAAAGTAAAAATATGTTAAAATGAAGCTTCCGAATATAAATGTACAATTTTAAGTGTTAATAGAATATTTTTTTAAATTCCGTTTTCTCCATTGGAATTTTATTTAAGTAAATTGAAAATATGGTTTCCATTGAAAACTCACCAAAATGTTTATTTAAAAATGTTTAAACTATATTTAAAAAATGAATTTCCGGAAATGAAAAATTGTGATTTAACTTCGGAGGAAGTTATAGTTAAGTATGGAATTGGAAATTTATGTTGAAATCATAAATTGACTTGAAATAAATCAGTGGATTTATATGGAAGAGTACTTTGGAATGTTTAGAAACGGGAAAGTGTTTCCCTGGGAAAAACCAAGTAAATGTTTATAAAACGATTTTATTTAACTAAAGGTTAAGTTTTTAAATTGTTTTAAAAAGTATTTTTAAGAAATCGTTATTTTTAAAGAAATAAATTAATAACTTTTAATACCGTAAATAATTTGGGAGTATATTAGCAATTATTTTTACAAATGGATTTATTTAAAAGTTGGTTTTAGCTTAAGTTGTTAAAATTAGCATTTTTCTTCTTATAACGTTATTTTGAATTTAGTGAAACTAAAACCCTTATTTTTAAATCAAAGTTTATGTGTTAATGACTAGTTTTCTTCACATATTATAAATTTATATTTTTTAGTAAATAAATAGAAGTAATTTTCATATTTTAAAGTATATTTCAGTATAAAGTATTTTTAACTGTTTTAAATGCAAATTGTTTTATACTTGGTTATTCCCGATGAGAATAAAGGGTAAAAGATTTACCTTGTAAAGGAAGAGTTTGGAAAATTGTTTTCAAACGAGTTTTGAAAATGTGAAAATATCTCTTTGAAAGATATTAGAAGCAAATAAATAATATGGAGATTATTTATTATGTGATGGATGTGTATGGATGTTTGTGAACATTAATTGATAGTTAAATCACCGACTATCAATATTGGCCAAATGCGCGATCGTTTCGAAGAGACCGGGATCGAGTTTCCGTATACCGGGATTCTAGGTCTGGAGACTCGAATACCACTTCGATCCGGTTTGTACGTTTCGTGTAACGTGTTCGGAGTCGAAGATGGAGCAGTGAAGTGCAAGTGCTAGTCGCTACTAATCCTGAGGATATTTCCAAAATGGATGTAGTAGGGGTAGTGCCTTCGGTTCCGTTCGGACCCGGGACGGACTTATATGGACAAATGCTTTCGTGACATCGTCAGGTGGACGATGGGCATTCAAAGTGATATGTGCTATAAAGGTATCGTTTAGCCTCAAGCCTCATCAACCGGGAATGACTGAAAATCAGGGGTTATGCAGCAAGGCTTCGTGGGTAGCCCCCACTTGAGAGTAAGGTCATCCCTGTCTAGATGTCCCTTTTTATTTCGGCTTAGTGGTGCGGTTGCTGATCCCAACCGTGGGGTGATTTTACTTGGAATTATCCAGTAAGGGATGATTCCGGCTTTGTGTTGCAGGGGAGCGGGCGTACTCCTCGGTACTGTGATCTAGGCCACGTACTGTGACAGGTGGTACCCCAGTGCCTAGTCATTCGTTGGAAATCCATTTTCCCTACGTACCTTGTACGAGTTTTGTTTGTATACCTAGTATGCTGGAATTTAATCATGTAACAATTTCAGCTATTTGAATAAGTATTTGTAAATAGACACTATTATAATATCAGAGGATTTTTATAAAAAGTGTTTTAGCTATCGTAAGGTAAAAACCCGACATGTTTATTTGTGGCGTGGTCTTACGAGATGCTTTTGTTTCAAAGGATTTTTGAACTTTAATAATCAGTTTGGATGTATTTATGATGCGCTGGTATTCCAGACTGACTCGGGTGTTATTTTATTATAATGCTCGGGTCAGACCGAGTATATTACAGGATAGGTTGCTATGGAGCAGAAGAGGAGCTGGAGTCGAGGCGTATTATTCGTACTTGTTTTATTCCGCTGCTGTGATTGTTGAGATTGTTTGACTGGCTATGGTTGGTTGTATTGATATACTCTGATGATGATGTATTGTATATAAACAGATATAGTTTTCATTTGTGTAAAGATCTGTTCTATATATTATATTTTATCCGCTGCGATTGTGAGATTCTGATTTTGTTTAGTTCATTCTTCTTCTTCTACCTTCTTTCTTTTCCTACAATCTGTCTTTTCCGGCGTTCGATCGTCGGCATATTATACTGTTGAGTATTTTGTGTCGATTTTCGAGGGCTGAGAAGGGCGGGTCGTCACAGTTGGTATCAGAGCTTAGATTGGCGACAACCTAGGCTTTGGTGGAAAATTACTCATTTTTAAATAGAGTCAATAGTACTCTATAATGAGTTGAGTGTAATAATAGCTATGAGAGCGTACTTGTTAGTGGATATAAAATTGTTTTTGTACTGTGTTGACTTATCGGTTGAGTGTTTATGAATTCTGGTCGGTGCGGGAAGTACAACCGTATCGATAGGGGTTTCTAAACTCTTAAACAAGATAAACTGACATAGTATTATTTTTAAAGTGGGTAAATGAAATAATTTTACCCAAAATTGTATTTTGATATAAAAAGAAATAATTTTCTAAATTATCATATGTATTGGATGCTTGTTTGGTTGTTTCTTCTATAATCAAATAAGAAATTAAAACATGATCTAAAATTTGAAATGATATATATAAGAAAATAAGAAGTTAAAATATTAAAATGGTTTATAACCAAATGGAATTGACTGGATATGTTTTAAATAAGAAAAGTAAAAATTAAAATTTGATTTAAACTAGAATTTTGACCCCGGAAATTTTGAAAGGGATTTCAAATGGAATTAAACAAAGTTTTGGGAGTTTGACTTTGTGGAAATGTTAGAAATGTTTTCAAAAGCATTTGTAAGAATGGAGTATATTTTGGGAAAATATTTTTGAATAGAAATTGTTTTGAGGTGGATTTTGGAAGTGGAAAGCATTGAACTCACTTCAGTCGCTGGAAAATAATCCTGATGATGCTGGCCACATCATTAGAATTCATTTTCGAGTTTCTAAAGTGATCGATTGCTACCAAAATAGTTGGTTATGACATTGTTTGGACTTGTTTGGGAAAACAAGTGATTTTGGGAATTTTCAAAAAGGAAAATTGTTTGGCAAAACACAAATTGCTTTGGATTTGGTATTTGATTTGAATATCAAAGAGAAATGTGTTGATTTTTATTTCAAATTGGTTTTGAAATAAATCCGGGTAAATTGAATTCTGGAAATTCTATTTTAAAGTAAAAATGTGAAAGTTGAAATGATTCAACTATATAACTTATAAAGGAAGGTTGATTTAAAGAAGAATTGAGTATATATGGAATGTAAATTTACTTTGAATAAATGAAGGTGAATGGAATATATCTGGATTTAACTTATGATAAGTTAAATAAAATTAAGAATTTGAAATTGAATTAAATCTAAATGAATTGGAATTAAATGGAAGTTGAGATAAAGGTGAAATGTAAATGCTTGTGATTGTGCAAATGAATTCATATTCTTAAGCTATTAAGTGTTATAATTTGACACTGTGGTTATAAAAATGTAAATGAGTTGAAATGAGCAATACAAACTTATAAATAAGTTGAAGAACTTGAGAATGGGCAATTTGATTTTAAACTCAAGTAAAATGGAATTATAATCACAAATGGAAAAATAAATGGAATGGTGAATTCGAACTTAATTTTAAATGGAATGCAAAGTAAGGTGAAACAATTATAAAATATAAAAGAGGTAAGTGAACTGAAGTTAGTAAATAAGTTGAACTTGGATATGGAGAATTAAGATTAAATTGAATTTGGTTTAACTTCGACTAAGATAGAATTAAGCTGAATATTAAAATTCAGTTGTGTTATGAATAAAAATGGATATAATTAAATTCTTATTTAAGGTAGTAAAGGAAATGGTTTAAATTCAGGTGGGCTAAATAAAACGTAGATGAACTTGAATTAATTCTGGAAAGGAATTAAATTGAAAATGCATATATAATTTAGTTAACCTTGAATTAAATTTGGATAAGAATTTAATTAAATGGAAATTTAATTTAGTTGAAGTGATGTTGAATGAAGTAAATGCTTACTCAATTAAATTCAAAATGATTGTTTGGAAATGAATTTGTGTAAGCTAAATTAAATGGAATATGTATGGTAATGAATAGAATTTTGATAGTTTGGTCAAAATTTGAAAGGTAAATAAAATCCAGTTCTGAAATGGGATTTAATTTTGGTAATAAATATTGGAAGTATGAATGGGTAATGGAATTAGATTATAATAATGATGGTTTTGAATTGTAAATAAAATTCAAATGGGAGAAATAATTTAAATAGTCTCTTTGTTGATAAAATAAATCTAAAATGGATAGGATAAATAAACGAAGAGCATTAAACTTTGTAAATGAATTGAACTTGATTGAATAAGAATCAGATGGAAATAAAATTAAATAGATAATGGTAATATTGTGAAACTACTTAAGCAAATTGAAAGAAACAAATGATTGTGGATGAGCTTTATTAAGAAATTTGAATGGAATTTGTTGGATAATAAAATTGAATTGAAAGTGAAATGATATTCATTAATTATTGTGGTAAATTAAGAATGTATGAGTTGAATATAACCCAGGATCGAATGATATTAATATAAACTTGAATTTGGTTAATGGAAATAAAGATGTAAGGAAATATTGAATTTAACAATTGCATTCGGAAAAGAAAATACTTGGATTGTGAATAATGCAAAAATGGAATAAAATTAATACACATCCAAGTTGAAATTAATTTTGAATGGTGATAAGCTTAAGTGACAATAATTTTTGCTTGAATGGCGTGAAAATTTGCATGTATTCAGAATTGAGTTGTTTAAAAAGCAATTGAAGTTGACCTTTGGAAAATTGATATAGATTGGAATCTAATTCAAAAGTTTGTATATAAATGCAAGTGAATTGATTTAAAGAGAGAATGGAATTAGTTTTGAATCAATTGGAATGAATTGACATTTTAATGAGTAATGTTTGCATGTGAATAGAGGTGGATCATAAAAGTAAAGCAAATGCTTCAAATTTAAAATAAAATTTGATGGTGAATCAAATAGGAAATTTAAATTTAAAAAAGAGATGTAAGTAAGGCATATGTTAATCATATTGGAATAGAAATGAATTGGTTGTAACAAATATGAATGGTATATAGAGAATTTGAGTGTAAATCATTCAAGTGGAATAAAATGAAGTCGAACTTGAATAAGTAAATTGAAAGGTGATTGAAATCTTTGAATTGTTAATAAGATATGGTTAACATTGTTAAATGATGAATTTGCTTGGATTGGTTATGCAATTGATATGTTTGGCTTGCATTGTATTGGAAATGCTAATGAAATGTTCTTATCTTTGAAAACTGATGAGTTTGTTGAGTATAGTACAGGTACGGGAGGCGTTCGAGAGAGTTGGAGCGCGTATATGCGTTATATTAGCCGCTTGCTATTAAAATTTGATAAGAGGTACGCCTACGCAAATATAATTGGGAAAATGATATATATATTGTGATATATTTTGGTTTCCGGCCATGTGAGCCGATGTATATATATTTGTGTATCCTGCGATATCGCAGAAGCTCCTCCGTGCAAAGGAGACTCCGCCAAAATTTTTCAAAAATTTTGGGAGTTGGAAATTTTTTGTGGTTTTTTGGGAAAATTTATTAATAAGTAAAGTTATTTTGGAAGCGAGTGTTAAGATAAAGGCTTTAGAGTAAATAAAGCAAATGGTTTTGAAATGGAGCTGAAACTTTTTGGGAAGTGAATATAGCCTTTAACTAAGCAAATGGGATAAGTGAGTTGAGTTGGAGTATATTTTCTACCTTAGCAAATTTCGGGGATGAAATTTTTATAAGGGGGGAGGAATGTAACATCCCGTATTTTTAAGCCATTGAATTTGAACATTTAATTCATTTTAAATGTTAATGTGAATTCTTAATTGATTTTAAAATGAATAGATTCAGATTCAATCAATGAAATAAGCTGTAATTTTTAATTATAGTAATTTCGGGTTGAATTTGATTTATGGAAAAATAATAATTTAATATTCGAAATTTGGATAAAAAAAATATAGAGAAATTTGTTTTTAAATCGTTATCCAAACTTCGTAATATCATAACGAACTCATACGATCTCAGATTCAGACGATTTTGGATGCATTGGAATCGCAGAGAGGCGTACTACGTGATGGTGCAGATCCGGAGTCATTCCGGGCAAATAAAAATTTGGATTAAATCGGACATCGTCCGGTTTAATTTAAATTTCGAACGCTCGCCGAACTCAATGTGAGTTATTCTCACTCACATCTGGATGCTAGACACTTAAAATAGTTGATATTTAAATATCTGTGTGATTGATTGAATATAATTGCTGTTATTAGTCTGGATTGATATTTATATTGTGATGTGCTAATATCTGTGGATGCAGGGAGAAACAGGTTGGAGGGATCCAACTGGATTCCTCACAATTATAATCGATAATGATGCCTGTTTATATGTTATGATTGATAAATCTGAAATTAAATTGTACTGTGAAATTGTTGTATAAATTCTAATTACAGAATTTAATTATAAATGGATTGAATTGGGTTCTTATGAAATAAAATGAATTATTAAAAATAAGAATTTCGAAGAATAGAATTTGAAATCTGGTTTGGATGGAAAATGTAAATTGGTCAAATTGGGATTTTTAAATAATGGGAAGTTTATAAAATGGATAAATGGGAAGTATAAATTTCTGGAAATGAATTCTATGAAATTATAAATTGAGTAAAATAACAGCGGTTTATTTTAATGATGAATAGTGATATTCGGAAAAGTAAAAATATGTTAAAATGAAGCTTCCGAATATAAATGTACAATTTTAAGTGTTAATAGAATATTTTTTTAAATTCCGTTTTCTCCATTGGAATTTTATTTAAGTAAATTGAAAATATGGTTTCCATTGAAAACTCACCAAAATGTTTATTTAAAAATGTTTAAACTATATTTAAAAAATGAATTTCCGGAAATGAAAAATTGTGATTTAACTTCGGAGGAAGTTATAGTTAAGTATGGAATTGTAAATTTATGTTGAAATCATAAATTGACTTGAAATAAATCAGTGGATTTATATGGAAGAGTACTTTGGAATGTTTAGAAACGGGAAAGTGTTTCCCTGGGAAAAACCAAGTAAATGTTTATAAAACGATTTTATTTAACTAAAGGTTAAGTTTTTAAATTGTTTTAAAAAGTATTTTTAAGAAATCGTTATTTTTAAAGAAATAAATTAATAACTTTTAATACCGTAAATAATTTGGGAGTATATTAGCAATTATTTTTACAAATGGATTTATTTAAAAGTTGGTTTTAGCTTAAGTTGTTAAAATTAGCATTTTTCTTCTTATAACGTTATTTTGAATTTAGTGAAACTAAAACCCTTATTTTTAAATCAAAGTTTATGTGTTAATGACTAGTTTTCTTCACATATTATAAATTTATATTTTTTAGTAAATAAATAGAAGTAATTTTCATATTTTAAAGTATATTTCAGTATAAAGTATTTTTAACTGTTTTAAATGCAAATTGTTTTATACTTGGTTATTCCCGATGAGAATAAAGGGTAAACGATTTACCTTGTAAAGGAAGAGTTTGGAAAATTGTTTTCAAACGAGTTTTGAAAATGTGAAAATATCTCTTTGAAAGATATTAGAAGCAAATAAATAATATGGAGATTATTTATTGTGTGATGGATGTGTATGGATGTTTGTGAACATTAATTGATAGTTAAATCACCTACTATCAATATTGGCCAAATGCGCGATCGTTTCGAAGAGACCGGGATCGAGTTTCCGTATACCGGGATTCTAGGTCTGGAGACTCGAATACCACTTCGATCCGGTTTGTACGTTTCGTGTAACGTGTTCGGAGTCGAAGATGGAGCAGTGAAGTGCAAGGGCTAGTCGCTACTAATCCTGAGGATATTTCCAAAATTGATGTAGTAGGGGTAGTGCCTTCGGTTCCGTTCGGACCCGGGACGGACTTATATGGACGAATGCTTTCGTGACATCGTCAGGTGGACGATGGGCATTCAAAGTGATATGTGCTATAAAGGTATCGTTTAGCCTCAAGCCTCATCAACCGGGAATGACTGAAAATCAGGGGTTATGCAGCAAGGCTTCGTGGGTAGCCCCCACTTGAGAGTAAGGTCATCCCTGTCTAGATGTCCCTTTTTATTTCGGCTTAGTGGTGCGGTTGCTGATCCCAACCGTGGGGTGATTTTACTTGGAATTATCCAGTAAGGGATGATTCCAGCTTTGTGTTGCAGGGGAGCGGGCGTACTCCTCGGTACTGTGATCTAGGCCACGTACTGTGACAGGTGGTACCCCAGTGCCTAGTCATTCGTTGGAAATCCATTTTCCCTACGTACCTTGTACGAGTTTTGTTTGTATACCTAGTATGCTGGAATTTAATCATGTAACAATTTCAGCTATTTGAATAAGTATTTGTAAATAGACACTATTATAATATCAGAGGATTTTTATAAAAAGTGTTTTAGCTATCGTAAGGTAAAAACCCGACATGTTTATTTGTGGCGTGGTCTTACGAGATGCTTTTGTTTCAAAGGATTTTTGAACTTTAATAATCATTTTGGATGTATTTATGATGCGCTGGTATTCCAGACTGACTCGGGTGTTATTTTATTATAATGCTCGGGTCAGACCGAGTATATTACAGGATAGGTTGCTATGGAGCAGAAGAGGAGCTGGAGTCGAGGCGTATTATTCGTACTTGTTTTATTCCGCTGCTGTGATTGTTGAGATTGTTTGACTGGCTATGGTTGGTTGTATTGATATACTCAGATGATGATGTATTGTATATAAACAGATATAGTTTTCATTTGTGTAAAGATCTGTTCTATATATTATATTTTATCCGCTGCGATTGTGAGATTCTGATTTTGTTTAGTTCATTCTTCTTCTTCTACCTTCTTTCTTTTCCTACAATCTGTCTTTTCCGGCGTTCGATCGTCGGCATATTATACTGTTGAGTATTTTGTGTCGATTTTCGAGGGCTGAGAAGGGCGGGTCGTCACAATACTATCCGTTATTATGCGGCGCAATAGTGTCTCATCCGCTATATAATGCGGGAAATCAACTCCAAATACATATATAATACCAATTCCACTTCACGGTGGAATTATCGCGGTATATGTTTTTAATAAATAACCTCCGCTTAATATACGGCGCATAGGGTCTATTTCAACACAATAAATAGCAACCATCATTCAATTCACACAATCATCACTATCAACAAATTTTAAATCTAACTATTTAAAATTTAAATCGAAAACAAAATTCGATTGAGTGAGGAGTTCTCATCTTGCTTTCAATAACGGTTGCAGTATTTTATTTCGAATAAAATTAAACAAGCGTTTAATTTCACCCAAAATTCAAACTAGCTCTAATCGATCCCAATCCAGTTCCATTGCGAAGAGCTCGTCAAAACGAACCCGACACAATTCGTTTCGTCCATTTTCGACCTCGTATGACAAAGATACGATATTTTAAAGTTTATACGATTTATAATATAAATAAATCAATTTCCTTTTCTTTTATTTAAATTTTAACCTTCACAGATCTGCCGTTCGTTTTCACTCCCACCAGATCTTGGCCGCACGCGATGTTCTCCTTCCTCCCAGGCCATACGCGAGCACGTAACCCATTTTCACGTTCAAAATTTGAACGTCGCTCCTCTCTATTAACGACCTGACATCAATCGAGCAACGCCAATGTCTGCGCCTCCATGTCGTGCGCCTCCGCCCCCAACATCGTTGAACTCGGTCAACCACCTTGCACGAAAAACATGTGCAAAGTTCGGTACTTCACCAGCCTACCGCGCCTCCAAATGATGATGATAGCTCGAATTCACCGTTGGATTCGAAGATCACACTATGCTCTTTAATTAGTTAGTTGGAAGTTTCGGCTATAAGTGGATGGATCTAGAGATTTTGAGGGAAGAACGATAGAGTTTTCTGGTCGTTCATCTCTATAGTGGCGGCCTGGCATTGAAACCCTAGATGTTTTGCAAAAGTGAAAAAGTGAGGGCTTTTATAGGAAATTGCAAAACACTATTCATCTCCAATATTTTTGAACTCGAAATCAAACGTGCCGGTTGGCGTTTCTAAGGTTTTATCCCCGTTCCGAACACAATGGAACGTGTTTCGGGAGCTAATTCGGTCATATGTGCGAGTTTCGGAAATAAACGATCAAATTTAAATCAAATCAATTTAAAACGATTTCAAACGATTTCTAGGCGTTTTGGCTTGCCTCGGACAAACCGTAAATCCGATTGACACGAAATTTGAAACCATACCATAATATAACATTACGGATCCGATGAAATAGGTTTCGTCGAAATCCGAGACTGTTTGAAAAATGATCATTTTTACTCGTCAATTAAATATTAAAATAATCAATTTTCACAAATTTACTTTTAATTCAATTTTAAAAGTTCTATAACATCATTCTAACTCCAATATGATTTAATATAACTTTATAAATCATTTTTATACAAATTAAACCCAATTTACAATTATTTCTGGAATTTCAAATATTAAATTATCGATTTAATTGTCCAATTAAATCACTATATTCAAAATTTAATTCATTCGACTTACAAATCTCACTTATTAATATTTAAAATAAAATTAAATATCTGAATTTCAAATGACAGAAATTCTGGGTCGTTACATTAAAAGTTAAATACATTATAATTAAAGATAGTTTAAAACCAAGTATAATTTTGATATTGAAAATAAAGATTATTTCGAGGCTAAAAGTATTTAAAACCAAGATAGATGTTTTTGATTTAAAAAGGAAGATTTTGAAATCATTTTGAAAACAAGATATAATTTTGTAAAACATTTGAATAAAAGTTAGTGTATACAAAACGATGTTCCACTAGATTTTTCGTAGGTTCCATCCCTTTAACAGGCTCGAAGTGCATTCCATTCACTTCAAAATATCTTTTAAAAAGATAATATTCAACACCATTTCCCTTATTAGATATTTGGAAAACATTTCCGTACACTTATTTTAATAATAAGTAAATTCATAACTTATTTTATTTTCAAACCATTTAAATTCCCTTTTATAATATCACATTCCAAAACATCCATTTTATTTAAAGGATTATTCATGTCCAAAATCGTGAATAATTCTCTTACCAAATTCATCGCTTCTATATATCTAATTTAAAGGATTATTCACTGTCCAAAATTGTGAATATAATTCCTTTAATAAACTTACATTTTTAACTTATCAAATTAAATTTATTTCACATTTATAAAACAGCGTTTATAATTCACATTTATATTTTATAAACTTCCGTATACAAAATTCCTTTACTAACAAAGTCCATTTATATCTCTTTTATAAGTCAAAATCCAATTATAAGTTAATTCACTTATAAATCTCTTATTTACAAATTCATTCCTTTCAAAATCTTATTATCAAAAAAATCCATTATAAATTCATTTCTAAATTTCAATTGCAAATCCATATACAAATTTGATTACAATTCCATTACTAAAATACTTTTATAATTCCATTACTTTTACTTATAAAATATCAATTTTTATAAATCTTATAAATAAACCATTTATAATAAGTCCAAAATCCCGATTTAACTTATTTTGCCAAAATAGTTAACTCCATATTTCAAAAATCATATTTTGATTATATTTCAGAAAGCCACAATTTTTATAACATAAAAATTATAACTTTTATTTATTTAAAATAAATCCATTCCTTTAACAATTCAAAAACCATATATTTTCAAAATCACTTTGAAACCCTTATTAAATTGAAATCATCAATTTAATATTTTAAATTTCCAAAAGAACGCCCAATGTTACAACAACATTAGATAAAGGCATTCACATCAATCATATCAATCATGACATCAAAACATCATATATCACATGATAACAGCATATATCACAATATCTATAAATAAAATCAACAACGGTGAGGAATTAGTTGGATCCCTCTAACCTGTCACATACCGGATTTTTCGACTTTCGAAAATTCGACATCGATACTCACTTTATCGACTGCCGAGCAATCGAGTGCCGGAAACTCCAGTAGTGAGGGTTTTAAGAAAAAGAAAAAGTAGAAGAAGAAGAAGATAGAAGAAGAAGAGAAAAACAACACATCAACATCAGAACAGAAAACAATATCAGAATCTCACATATCGCAGCGGAATAACATATAATAGATAATCAATAGTCTTTTAAAACAAAGAACTATATCAGTTTATACATACATCAATCAGAGTCAATATACAACAATGGACAGTTATATAACTTGTCCTCATACAGAATACACAGCGGAATAAATACTATCAAATACAAATACTACGTCTCGTCGTCCAGCTTATCTCCAAAGCTCCAGAATATCTAGAATATCCTGATAACATAACTCTAGGCTGCCCGTGTGGAAATTGGTGGGCACCCAGAGTTTAGAAGGGAACAATAAACTCCGAGTCAGTCATGGTGACTGGTGTGAGATCGTAAAACAGTTATTTATCTTTAAAATAAATAGCAGAGAATTTTAAAGTCAATTCGCAATGCTATTGGAAAATGAAACTACCATAAGACCTCCCACCACACACACAATGCAAACGCAGACTTGGAGGAGATTTCTTCTTATGATAGTCAAAGATGCTTACTACGCAAAATCAAATTCTTTTTGATATTATTATTAGTGCATAGTGGAAAACATTTCGAAAGTACAATATAAATCTTAGCCAGCATAGGTACCATTATATTATGCCTGCTATAGCTGCCTCCTGAGGAGACAGGTTATACAATTGAAATCGTAAAGGCTCGTATTGTTTCTTTGGATTTCCAACAAATGGTCAGGCTAAGGAACTTCCTATCCACGATGGGTACGTCCCTGGAATAGACGACCCGAGAACCTAACCGGATCTCTGCCAACACAAGGCCGGGTTACCTCTGCAAAAATAGGTAACTACTGACACGCGTATGCCATCCCCCGATCGTCACCGATCTTCCCGAGGATCCCCGATTCGCGACAACCACAAAGAAATAAATTTTGCAGCAACCACAGAGGTTAAGTATCTGGGCTCCATACCATGATACCACCTTTATCCAGAAGGAATGACATACACTAAGGGGCGCTACTCCCTAGAACCTTGCCGCATCCTTCCTGTTTCGACCATTTCCGGGATGTGAGGCTCGACGAAGTCTCATCCACAAAGCTACGCTTTCTCAAAAAGCCCTGCTTCGGGTCAAACAAAATGATCAACCTATGATCACAAAGATATAAGATCAAACAAATGATCATATCACAAATGATCAAACACTGATCATTTCACAGCAACACTCAGTATGCCACGTTACCAAATTGGGATATATCGCTGATAAATTTCAACTACATAACCTCTGAGCTCGTACGTCTCAGAGAAGGGTGTTAAGCTAAGAGAATAAATTCTCCGCCACCAACAGAAATGTATTTGAAAGAAATCAGCTTTATATCTCAAATTGTAACGTCAGACACACAATCCATACAAGTCTGTTCCGGGATCGAACAGAACCGAAGGCACTTCTCACGAAGCCCTTGCATTTCCGGATAATTTTCTAATCACGTCCGGACTTCCCGTCACTAAGGGTGATAAAACCTCTAAACCGAAGATCAGTCGGTGTAGAGTAACTCGACGGTAATCCTTCCGTTTTCAAAAATATCCGGTCTTCAACACCGGTCTTCAAATGCAATTCATAACGACGTATCACATATTCGGAATGGGTTATACGACCCCATGGTCCTTTCCCGGCTAACCCGAATAGTGAGCGATTATTCAAAATAAGTGTGGCATTCAAATTCATCCAATTCACAACAAATACCTATCTAAAGGTAATTATTGATAGTCGGTTATTTAACTATCAATAAAGATGCGCAACATCATCAGATTCCAAATAATTTTCCAAATTATTTCATCTTCAAAAATATTTTTACTAGATATAAAATTTCCACACTTAACCGTTTGAAAACAATTTCAAATCAATTTCCACATTTCATTTTATCTTTGAAGATAAAATCTCAAAACAGTTCATTTCATATTGGAAAAGCATTTCCATACTTATTTAAAAATAAGTAATTCCCAAATCATTTATTTTCAACATTTGAAAATATTCGATATACTTAAAACAATATTAAGTATATATTCATTCTTTAAGGAAATCATAAATTTGACATCTATTTGAGTCAAAACGAATGTTGCGTAAAACATCGTTACGACGACTCAAAATCACTAGTATAGGGATTCGAGATTTAGATAGATATATAAATCCCAATACTATATAAAACATTTCCTTTCGAAAATCATTTACTATAACAACAGTGTTATAGTCCACCATTTCCTTATTTTTCGAAAAACGTCTATTTCAACAATAAAAATGTTGAAATCCATGTATTCGATATCATAATACATTTTAAAAACATCTCTAAAATGTTTAACTTCATTTTCAATGTCACTTTTCCCAAAACTATCCATTTTACTTAACGATATATTCACTATCCAAAATCGTGAATATATCTCCCCTAATTACATTTCACTGTTTTCTACACATTTTATTTCAATAATAATTCGCTATCCAAAATCACGAATATATCTCCTTCAACAACCTTCTATATTTAATTTATCAAATCCAATTGATTTCGAATTTATAAAACAACGTTTATAAATTCACCTTTATATTTTCTAACAACTTCGATTTATAAAATTCTCCTTTTATTAACTTTTAAAATTACTTATCAAGATAAGTGACTTCGGGTTTATAAACAACGTTTATAAATCACATTTATATTTCATGACAATTTCAACTTATAAAATCATTTTATTAGCAAATTCTGTTCAAATCTCATCTAAGTGCAAAAATCTAATTTATAAGTAAATTCCTTATAAATCTTCTATCCTACAACTTCTATACAATTTATACTTCACAATTTATAAATCTATAAATCTCGTTCACATATGATTTTTATTATCACTTCATTTTTAACACTTATAAAAACTCGTTTTATAATTCCAATATCTTAATTTATAAAATGTCAACTTTATAAACCTTTTTAAGTAAACCGTTTATAATATTTTAAAAATCTCAATTTAAACCATTTTATAAATCAATCAACTATTTATTCCAAAAATCACTTTTCGATTATATTTCACAAAGATCTTAACTTTTATAACTTTAATATTTGAACGTTTATTTATTTAAAATAAATCACTTCAAAATTTAATAAAACGTATAATTTCAAAGATCACTTTAAAAATCCTTTTAAATTAAAAGTCGTTATTTTAAAAACTTGAATCCAATGATGCAACGCATCAATTAGTCCATCACAACATCAAACATCATATATCAACATATGATAACAGAATATACATCAATATCTGTAAATAAATAAATACAGTTGAGGAATCCAGTTGGATCCCTCCAACTTGTTTCCCTGCGTCCAAAGATGTTAGCACAATACCAATTCCGCTCCAGTACGGAATTATCGCGGTATATGGGTTTTATAAAAATCCGCTTACTAACGGCGCAATAGGGTCTCATCCGCTATACGAGGCGGGAAATCATCAATCCAATATATACATATGCCAATATGTATATATTGCTATATATAATAGATATATCCTACTATATCTAATACCACATCCAATAGCAATCAATATCAGTCAATCAATAACTGCAAATCAAAATTTTCCTTCGAGTGAGAAAATCTCACCTTTGCTTTATTAGCATCCATTCCCAACCTATTTTAATTCCAGCTTGTTTTCCTTGATTATTTTAACCTTGTATAAACATTGTAAAATTCATTAATATTCGAACAGATCGAATAATAAATTTTCATTTGATAATTTCGATTCATCGGTAATTTCATTTTAATAGTTAATTTAACTGGTATTTTTATTTAAACCGGTTTTTCTCCTTTAAACAGATTTTTCCACTCCTTTAATAAATATTTTTCACTAATAATTTAATTTAAAACTAAATTTCCCTTATTTCAATTCAATCGACTAAATAAATTATTTGAAATAAACCAGTCAATGAAAATATATATATATTTATTATTACTATTAAATTCCAAAATATGTAAACTGTGTATACATACATTTTACTGCAGTGTAGAATTTAAATCTTTTTTTTTCCAGCAACTAACTAAAATAAACATTTACTCTACTGTAAATACAAATTTTAAATTAAATGATACCATCAATATACCTCATTGTAAAATGCAAACCAGGTCACTGCCGCCGATGCTCGAACGCGAGCACACAGACCCAACACTTCGCCTCGACCACCATTCATCGCAGCCCACCCAGTCGCGCCTTGACCCACGTTCGTCGCTTGTCTCAGTCGAACTCCCAATTTGTCGCATCGCCTCCGATCCCTGTGAGTTCCAGCCTCGAGCATCACAACAGCTCGATCGAGTTTCCCCAAACACGCGAGCTCGAATCTCTGAACGAAGCCCTAGCTTCGTCGCCGCTGCTCGAGAACGATGCCGCTTCCTCCCCCTCACGCGCAGGCGCCCTCCATCACGCGAGCGTAAGCACGTGCGTGCTCCTTCCCCTTCGTCGATGTCGAGCTCGAGAACGACAGTCACGAGATGGTCGCGATGTGATTCGAAATCGAATCTGAGTTCGTAGGTTTTTTTTTCTTCGATACGAAGGGTGAATGAAGAGATAAGGAGACGTGATTTTCTTTTGAACGAATTTGATTTGAGGAGCTTTGAATCGATCTGTTAGCGGCCATTTTCTTTGTTTGAACGAGAGCAAATTTTCTTTCTTTGATTTCGAACGAGGGAATGGCTTCGGTATTGTTTTTGATTGAAGGAGAAATTGTTTTTCAAATACTCGGTATGCTCTGCACGATTTTCTTTACGTGATTCTCGGCGTAAATTTAGGCGTGGACGAGGGAAGAACGTGGCTGATATTTACAAATTTAAATTTAAATTTAAATTGAATTCCATTTAAATTCCAACGCATTTAACTATCGTATGGTCACATAACAACCCCGAAAAATACGAAATTGGAAATCCAGTAATAATACAATATTACAGACCCAATGAAACTGGTTTCATCGAATTCCGAGACTGTTTGAAAAATGACTATTTTAAAATATCGATTCGAACAATTAAATTCAAAACTGATCAAAACAGTTAAAATTTCAATTCTGAAGCTTCTGTTATCTTCAGTGTTATCAATATGAATTTTAAAAGCTTTCGAAATATTTTTCTTCAGCTTTAAATTGAAGATACAAATTTTTATTTAACTTCAATCGATTAAATTTTATAATTTAATCGCCAATTTCAAATTTAAAATCGGGGATTCAAATTAAATCGTCATTCAAATATTTAAAATTAATTAAATATTCCCAATTTAATTCGTTCAAAATTCTGGGTCGTTACAGACTTCCCTCCTTAAAAGAATTTCGTCCTCGAAATTATAAGTTAGAAAGAAAGGTCCTTAACTCGTCTACTATTTTTCACAATTCAATAGTTTTATCAATTTATCGAATCAAATCTTTCTACTAAAGATTCGTTGTCAATTCAACTAGTTTTCTAACTTCAATTATAGGTTCAAACAACATTGTTTGTTAACAATTTAATTTTAAGTTTAAATTCAAATTTCAAACTTTCAAAATTTTCTCAAAAATTTTCTAACACCCTAAATTTCCGAAAAATTTCGCCAGCGTCTCCTTTGCGCGGCTAATACGGTACGACTACAAAACGTCCCTACGGACTCTCAGATTTCAAAAAGAAAAAGAAAAAGCCAAGCGGCTAGACAAGAAATCATCAAAATCTCATATTCTAATTCAAATACTTACCTTTTGTCGAGCAATTCAAATTATCTTTGAAATCAAATCCAATTTCCTTTATAACACCTGTATATCCTACTAGCCATAATATCTAGTTACAACATTCAAACCAATTTGCAAATTCCATTATAAAATTTTCAATATACTTCTTATATCATCTTTACTTCCCTATTGAAGTTTCATATTCATTTTCGTTCAATTTTTTTCATTTCAAATTTCATTTGAATTTAATTCACAATTCCAATCTAATTTGGATTCGGTTCAACTTCTGAATATTGAATTTTTATCAATTAACTTTCATTCATAACTGCACTATTTTAAATTAGTTCCAATTACTAATTCATTCGTCTTCAATTTGAATTTCATTCCAATCAGATTTCAAATATTCTATAAGTTATCAATTTATTTACATCTTGATTTATACAATCATTTACACATTCACATTCACAATTCCATTTCATTAAGGAATTTTATTTTTATTTATAAATTCTTTTACAATTTATATCCACCATTTTATTCATATATGAATTTATTTCCTTATACTTTCAATTCACATTTATAGATTTCATTTGTTAATGAACTTTAATTCCAATCACATTTACATATTTTACATTAACAATTTCTATTTATATAAGTTATCAATTCAATAATATTCCATAAATATTCTTATTAAGTATTCCAGAGTCTTTTCAACCTTTCAAAACCATTTTGAAAACAATTCAAATTTATCTTTTGAATTTTCAAAACAAATCCAAATTTTCAAACAACTTCTATTTAAAACAACTTAGCAGCAATTTCTCTTTTGGAAACCCGAAAATGAACATCGATAATGCTGTAGTCATTACCGAAGTTATTTTCCAGCGACCGAAAAGAGTTTAGAGCTTTCATCTCTTCAGAACATTTTTTGAAAACCTTTGAAATTCATTTTCAAATCAAAAAGAATTTAAACTTTCCAAATCACCAAAATTTTCAAATTCTTTTCAAAACATTTTCAAAAACTTCTCTGGAATTCCGTTTAAATTATAAGTTACATTTATAATTTACATTCTTAAATTTCATTTGTATGTGAATTAATTTCTTAACTTTGGAGTTATGATTTCAATTTCTTATTCAATTTCAGTGATGATAATTCACTATTATTACTTCCTAACATCCATGCAATCATATACTATGATAATTCATAGAAAATCATTTCTTTTATATACAAAAATAGTTTTGGGCAAAATTATCTCATTCACCCTATTTTAAAACAATATTGTGCCGAATTGTTCTGTTCAAGTGTTTAGAGATCCCTATCAATAACGTTAATTACTCGTATTGACCAGAATCCATATACCACTCAACAAATCAATCATCACAATATAAAACAATTTTTTTATATTCACTAACAAATACGCGCTCGTATCTATTATTACACTCAACTCATTCTAGAGTACTACTGACTCTATCTCTAATGAGTAACACCCAACAGAGCAGGGTTGTCGCTTAACCATATGCTCTGATACCACGCTGTCACATACCGGATTTTTCGACTTTCGAAAATTCGACATCGATACTCACTTTATCGACTGCCGAGCAATCGAGTGCCGGAAACTCCAGTAGTGAGGGTTTTAAGAAAAAGAAAAAGTAGAAGAAGAAGAAGATAGAAGAAGAAGAGAAAAACAACACATCAACATCAGAACATAAAACAATATCAGAATCTCACATATCGCAGCGGAATAACATATAATAGATAATCAATAGTCTTTTAAAACAAAGAACTATATCAGTTTATACATACATCAATCAGAGTCAATATACAACAATGGACAGTTATATAACTTGTCCTCATACAGAATACACAGCGGAATAAATACTATCAAATACAAATACTACGTCTCGTCGTCCAGCTTATCTCCAAAGCTCCAGAATATCTAGAATATCCTGATAACATAACTCTAGGCTGCCCGTGTGGAAATTGGTGGGCACCCAGAGTTTAGAAGGGAACAATAAACTCCGAGTCAGTCATGGTGACTGGTGTGAGATCGTAAAACAGTTATTTATCTTTAAAATAAATAGCAGAGAATTTTAAAGTCAATTCGCAATGCTTTTGGAAAATGAAACTACCATAAGACCTCCCACCACACACACAATGCAAACGCAGACTTGGAGGAGATTTCTTCTTATGATAGTCAAAGATGCTTACTACGCAAAATCAAATTCTTTTTGATATTATTATTAGTGCATAGTGGAAAACATTTCGAAAGTACAATATAAATCTTAGCCAGCATAGGTACCATTATATTATGCCTGCTATAGCTGCCTCCTGAGGAGACAGGTTATACAATTGAAATCGTAAAGGCTCGTATTGTTTCTTTGGATTTCCAACAAATGGTCAGGCTAAGGAACTTCCTATCCACGATGGGTACGTCCCTGGAATAGACGACCCGAGAACCTAACCGGATCTCTGCCAACACAAGGCCGGGTTACCTCTGCAAAAATAGGTAACTACTGACACGCGTATGCCATCCCCCGATCGTCACCGATCTTCCCGAGGATCCCCGATTCGCAACAACCACAAAGAAATAAATTTTGCAGCAACCACAGAGGTTAAGTATCTGGGCTCCATACCATGATACCACCTTTATCCAGAAGGAATGACATACACTAAGGGGCGCTACTCCCTAGAACCTTGCCGCATCCTTCCTGTTTCGACCATTTCCGGGATGTGAGGCTCGACGAAGTCTCGTCCACAAAGCTACGCTTTCTAAAAAAGCCCTGCTTCGGGTCAAACAAAATGATCAACCTATGATCACAAAGATATAAGATCAAACAAATGATCATATCACAAATGATCAAACACTGATCATTTCACAGCAACACTCAGTATGCCACGTTACCAAATTGGGATATATCGCTGATAAATTTCAACTACATAACCTCTGAGCTCGTACGTCTCAGAGAAGGGTGTTAAGCTAAGAGAATAAATTCTCCGCCACCAACAGAAATGTATTTGAAAGAAATCAGCTTTATATCTCAAATTGTAACGTCAGACACACAATCCATACAAGTCTGTTCCGGGATCGAACAGAACCGAAGGCACTTCTCACGAAGCCCTTGCATTTCCGGATAATTTTCTAATCACGTCCGGACTTCCCGTCACTAAGGGTGATAAAACCTCTAAACCGAAGATCAGTCGGTGTAGAGTAACTCGACGGTAATCCTTCCGTTTTCAAAAATATCCGGTCTTCAACACCGGTCTTCAAATGCAATTCATAACGACGTATCACATATTCGGAATGGGTTATACGACCCCATGGTCCTTTCCCGGCTAACCCGAATAGTGAGCGATTATTCAAAATAAGTGTGGCATTCAAATTCATCCAATTCACAACAAATACCTATCTAAAGGTAATTATTGATAGTCGGTTATTTAACTATCAATAAAGATGCGCAACATCATCAGATTCCAAATAATTTTCCAAATTATTTCATCTTCAAAAATATTTTTACTAGATATAAAATTTCCACACTTAACCGTTTGAAAACAATTTCAAATCAATTTCCACATTTCATTTTATCTTTGAAGATAAAATCTCAAAACAGTTCATTTCATATTGGAAAAGCATTTCCATACTTATTTAAAAATAAGTAATTCCCAAATCATTTATTTTCAACATTTGAAAATATTCGATATACTTAAAACAATATTAAGTATATATTCATTCTTTAAGGAAATCATAAATTTGACATCTATTTGAGTCAAAACGAATGTTGCGTAAAACATCGTTACGACGACTCAAAATCACTAGTATAGGGATTCGAGATTTAGATAGATATATAAATCCCAATACTATATAAAACATTTCCTTTCGAAAATCATTTACTATAACAACAGTGTTATAGTCCACCATTTCCTTATTTTTCGAAAAACGTCTATTTCAACAATAAAAATGTTGAAATCTATGTATTCGATATCATAATACATTTTAAAAACATCTCTAAAATGTTTAACTTCATTTTCAATGTCACTTTTCCCAAAACTATCCATTTTACTTAACGATATATTCACTATCCAAAATCGTGAATATATCTCCCCTAATTACATTTCACTGTTTTCTACACATTTTATTTCAATAATAATTCGCTATCCAAAATCGCGAATATATCTCCTTCAACAACCTTCTATATTTAATTTATCAAATCCAATTGATTTCGAATTTATAAAACAACGTTTATAAATTCACCTTTATATTTTCTAACAACTTCGATTTATAAAATTCTCCTTTTATTAACTTTTAAAATTACTTATCAAGATAAGTGACTTCGGGTTTATAAACAACGTTTATAAATCACATTTATATTTCATGACAATTTCAACTTATAAAATCATTTTATTAGCAAATTCTGTTCAAATCTCATCTAAGTGCAAAAATCTAATTTATAAGTAAATTCCTTATAAATCTTCTATCCTACAACTTCTATACAATTTATACTTCACAATTTATAAATCTATAAATCTCGTTCACATATGATTTTTATTATCACTTCATTTTTAACACTTATAAAAACTCGTTTTATAATTCCAATATCTTAATTTATAAAATGTCAACTTTATAAACCTTTTTAAGTAAACCGTTTATAATATTTTAAAAATCTCAATTTAAACCATTTTATAAATCAATCAACTATTTATTCCAAAAATCACTTTTCGATTATATTTCACAAAGATCTTAACTTTTATAACTTTAATATTTGAACGTTTATTTATTTAAAATAAATCACTTCAAAATTTAATAAAACGTATAATTTCAAAGATCACTTTAAAAATCCTTTTAAATTAAAAGTCATTATTTTAAAAACTTGAATCCAATGATGCAACGCATCAATTAGTCCATCACAACATCAAACATCATATATCAACATATGATAACAGAATATACATCAATATCTGTAAATAAATAAATACAGTTGAGGAATCCAGTTGGATCCCTCCAACCTGTTTCCCTGCATCCAAAGATGTTAGCACAATACCAATTCCGCTCCAGTACGGAATTATCGCGGTATATGGGTTTTATAAAAATCCGCTTACTAACGGCGCAATAGGGTCTCATCCGCTATACGAGGCGGGAAATCATCAATCCAATATATACATATGCCAATATGTATATATTGCTATATATAATAGATATATCCTACTATATCTAATACCACATCCAATAGCAATCAATATCAGTCAATCAATAACTGCAAATCAAAATTTTCCTTCGAGTGAGAAAATCTCACCTTTGCTTTATTAGCATCCATTCCCAACCTATTTTAATTCCAGCTTGTTTTCCTTGATTATTTTAACCTTGTATAAACATTGTAAAATTCATTAATATTCGAACAGATCGAATAATAAATTTTCATTTGATAATTTCGATTCATCGGTAATTTCATTTTAATAGTTAATTTAACTGGTATTTTTATTTAAACCGGTTTTTCTCCTTTAAACAGATTTTTCCACTCCTTTAATAAATATTTTTCACTAATAATTTAATTTAAAACTAAATTTCCCTTATTTCAATTCAATCGACTAAATAAATTATTTGAAATAAACCAGTCAATGAAAATATATATATATTTATTATTACTATTAAATTCCAAAATATGTAAACTGTGTATACATACATTTTACTGCAGTGTAGAATTTAAATCTTTTTTTTTCCAGCAACTAACTAAAATAAACATTTACTCTACTGTAAATACAAATTTTAAATTAAATGATACCATCAATATACCTCATTGTAAAATGCAAACCAGGTCACTGCCGCCGATGCTCGAACGCGAGCACACAGACCCAACACTTCGCCTCGACCACCATTCATCGCAGCCCACCCAGTCGCGCCTTGACCCACGTTCGTCGCTTGTCTCAGTCGAACTCCCAATTTGTCGCATCGCCTCCGATCCCTGTGAGTTCCAGCCTCGAGCATCACAACAGCTCGATCGAGTTTCCCCAAACACGCGAGCTCGAATCTCTGAACGAAGCCCTAGCTTCGTCGCCGCTGCTCGAGAACGATGCCGCTTCCTCCCCCTCACGCGCAGGCGCCCTCCATCACGCGAGCGTAAGCACGTGCGTGCTCCTTCCCCTTCGTCGATGTCGAGCTCGAGAACGACAGTCACGAGATGGTCGCGATGTGATTCGAAATCGAATCTGAGTTCGTAGGTTTTTTTTTTCTTCGATACGAAGGGTGAATGAAGAGATAAGGAGACGTGATTTTCTTTTGAACGAATTTGATTTGAGGAGCTTTGAATCGATCTGTTAGCGGCCATTTTCTTTGTTTGAACGAGAGCAAATTTTCTTTCTTTGATTTCGAACGAGGGAATGGCTTCGGTATTGTTTTTGATTGAAGGAGAAATTGTTTTTCAAATACTCGGTATGCTCTGCACGATTTTCTTTACGTGATTCTCGGCGTAAATTTAGGCGTGGACGAGGGAAGAACGTGGCTGATATTTACAAATTTAAATTTAAATTTAAATTGAATTCCATTTAAATTCCAACGCATTTAACTATCGTATGGTCACATAACAACCCCGAAAAATACGAAATTGGAAATCCAGTAATAATACAATATTACAGACCCAATGAAACTGGTTTCATCGAATTCCGAGACTGTTTGAAAAATGACTATTTTAAAATATCGATTCGAACAATTAAATTCAAAACTGATCAAAACAGTTAAAATTTCAATTCTGAAGCTTCTGTTATCTTCAGTGTTATCAATACGAATTTTAAAAGCTTTCGAAATATTTTTCTTCAGCTTTAAATTGAAGATACAAATTTTTATTTAACTTCAATCGATTAAATTTTATAATTTAATCGCCAATTTCAAATTTAAAATCGGGGATTCAGATTAAATCGTCATTCAAATATTTAAAATTAATTAAATATTCCCAATTTAATTCGTTCAAAATTCTGGGTCGTTACATAACCTGTCACCTGCAACAAATATACATATTAGAAAATATGCACAATGTCCGCTTCAAGGCAGACGCATGTACAAAAGGTCATCCGCTCATACACGGGAACGTATAAGGTATCATCCGCTAAAATATGCGGGAATATATCCAAACCAATCAATATATATATAATATATCATATCTCATCCAAACAATCATCAACCATCATAAATAAAATTTATTCTCGCTTATATAAAAATATAAGCGAGTCAGAAAGAGTGAGTTGTACTCACTTTAAGTGCAGTCGTCGCGATAGCGATTTATTTTGATTAAAATTAAACAAGCGTTTAATTATAACCAAAATTTTCACTAGCTCCAAATCATTCCAAACCAGCTCTAAAATGTAGTTCTCATCAATACGAACCTAACGCCGCTTGTTTCGTGCGAAACGGACCTCGTATGAAGAAGTTACACAATTTTAAACATCACACGATTTTTATATAAATTAATTTACAATTTTTATTTTTATTTTTAAACCTCAATTTATCAGGGCCGTTCATTTTCAAAGAACAAATTTGGGCCGTGATTTTTTCCCCTTCTTCCTCATGCGTTCGTGCGCGAGAAACCCATCCCTTCAAAACTTTGACCGACCGCCGTTCCTCCTACGCGCCACTAGAAAACGATCGGCCACCATCGTCACGGAGCCCTACGCGAGTTCCACCGACGGTCGAAACATCGTTCAACTCGACTTTCCCATTATGTCGCAGCACCCCTCAAAATGCACGACCTTCACAAGCCAATTCTGGCGAATCCAAGCCACTACCGTCGATCTCGACCGTTGGATGTGGAGAGCTCGAGAAGCTCTACAGTTTTGCTTTAGAAAGTTTTCAATAATATTGGATGGATTGGAAGAAAATAAGGGAGAAAGAATCGAATGATTTCAGCCATTGAATTTTTTAGTGGTGGTTGTAACTTAGGGGAATTAGGGTTTTGCAATTGTGAAGAAAATGTGGCCTTTTATAGAAAATTTCGCGACACTATTCATCCGAAAATTTTTCGAACTCAATCGAAGCATGCCGCCTAGCGTTTATAATGTTTTACTCCTATTTCGAACATAATGGAATATATATTGGGAGCCAATTCCATCGTATTTGGAAGATAGGTTTTCAAATCGACTTATTTTAATTAAAATTTACTTAAATAAATTTTTATGCGTTTTAGCTTCGAACGACCAAACCGTAAGTCCGATCGATACGAAATTTGAAATCCTACAATAATATAAAATTACAGATCCAATGAAACTAGTTTCGTCGAAATCCGAGACAGCGTGAAAAATGACTATTTTTACACGTTAATTAAATATTAAAATTTCCAATTTCTATGAATTAACTTTCAATTCAATTTTAAAATTTTACTATCACTATTCTAACTCAAATAGAATTTAAAACAACTTTAGAAATCATTTTTATTCATATTTGATTCAATATTCAATTATTTACACAATTAAAGTATTAAATTAAACAATTTAATTATCCAAATAAATCACTATATTCGAAATATAAGTTATTCAACTTACAAAATTTACTTTTGAATATTTAAAATCAATTAAATATTCCAATCTTGACCGACTGAAAAACTGGGTCGTTACAACACTATAGTAACGTACTTGTATTTGCTATATATAGTTATATATATGTAAGTACGTATCCCCCGCTATCTTAGACCGTTCTTCTATATCTTACTAGGGCTCGTATGTAGATTTATGAGAAAGGAGATATGGAAGCAGGAAACGAAAGAGGAAATCTCGGTAGAGGAAGCACCACAACTAATGGAAATGCTCGACCCACTACCAGGAGAAACCCGGTTCGACTGGCTAATGCTAGTAACCAAAATGCTGAAGCCAATGTGGGTGCTGGAAATCCACCAGTAGATATGGGGGTAATGTATCGGTTCTTTGCCGGTTTGATGCAAGCTGGAGATGCTGCTGGTGTTGCTGGAAATGTAAGAGGAGCTAATCCTATGCTTCCAGTTGGGAATATTGCTTTGCTAAGTAGATATTACACCAGTTTGGGTAGGAAACTATACATGGGAACGGAGAGTGCCGTAGAAGTTCAGAATTGGCTATTGCATTGTGAGCGTATATTTACTGATTTTGTACTGAATGATGGGCAAAAGAAAAGGTTGGCCTCTAAACAGTTACATGGGTCAAACACTACATTGGTGGAAAAGTGTCACTACCGGAGTGCCAAAAGAGCAGTTAACTTGGGCTGATTTTAAAATGAGATTTGAGCAAAGGTTTGTATCTGAGTTTGCCAAGTATGAGCTGATGAGGAAGTTTATGGATTTAGTGAAAGGAGAGATGTCAGTAGTTGAGTATGCTACTAAGTTTGAAGAGCTGTCTAGATATGGATATGCTATTATAGAAATTGACATCAAAAGGAATGAGAAATTCATTCGGGGACTGAGGCCCAAGCTTGCTAGAATAACCATGACACATGTCCATGATCCTTATAATATTGTGGTGGAGATGGCTATTCGCCATGAGGAGATAGTCGCTGATTTAGCTAAAGAGAAATCAGTGGAAACTCTGGGTTCTAGGGGAAGAAGAAAAAGTTCTTTAAGAAGAAGGGAACCCAGAAGGGAGATACTGCCAAGAAGTCAAAGGCTGAGGTAGTTCGCTATAAGTGTGACAAGAAAGGTCACTTTGCTAATGAATGCCGGTCAGGAAATGGGAAGAAAGCTGCAAGTAAGAAGAATGTGAAATGCTTCAACTATGATCAAGTTGGGCATTACAAGAATCAGTGTCCAAAGCCAGTTGGGAAGGACAAAGGAAAGGTCTTTGCTTTTAGATTAGCTAGGCCTACTGCGGCTAATAAAGGAAAGACTGTGATGGAAGGTACACTTTTGTTCAGAGTATTTCAGTTAGAGTACTTTTTGTTACCGTGCATCACATTCATTTATATCTCAGTGTTTGGTTGGTAGATTATGTCTAGAACCCACCTACCTTGTTACTTCCTCAAGGGTTGCGAATCCAATAGGAGGGTATGCAACTCTAGGGTTAAGATGTGACCAGTTAGAACTTGATTTGAAGGGTCATAAATTTGCATGTAGTTTGTATGTTATTGATTCTGTAAATTTCAGGATCATTTTGGGCATGGATTGGTTAGGTAGGTATGAGGCTAGATTATTTTGCCAGGACAAAGATATCACCGAGACACCCTAATAGTCATAACCGAGTGATATTCTCAGTAGAGAGTACTGACTGGAGTGGTAGTGCTATGATTAATGCTATGGAGGTAGGAAATGAGTTAAGTCAGGTCCGGGTAACAAGATAGTTTGCAGATGTCTTTGAGCCAGTCACTGGACTACTCCCGAAAAGATCCGTTGAGTTTAGAATAGATCTTGTGCCAGGAGCGGAACCTGTAAGTAGACCACCTAGTAGGATGACACCAACTGAGATGAAGGAATTGAAGGTGCAGCTAGTGGATCTAGAAGGAAGAAATTTTATTAGACCAAGCAGCTCGCCTTGGGGAGCCGCCGCGGTGTTTGTAAAGAAACCAGATGGGTCGTTGAGGATGTGCATCGACTATCGTAAGTTAGACGAAAGGACGATTGATAATAAGTATCCTTTGCCAAGGATAGATGATCCGTTTGACCAGTTGAGTGGAGCCAAGGTGTTTTCCCAATTGAATTTGGCGATAGGTTTCCATCAGTTAAGAGTGGCAGAGGACGGTATTCCTTTGATAGCATTTTGAACTAGATATGGTTCATATGATTGGTTGGCGATGCCATTTGGATTGACAAATGCACCTGCTTTCTTTGTAGATTTGATGAACCGAGTTTTCCGAGAGTACTTGGATAGATTTGTGCTAATGTTTATAGATGACATTCTAGTATACTCAAAGGATGAGAGAGAGCATGAAGTTCATCTTTGAGTGGTACTTGAGATGCTGAGGCGGAATCAGCTAAAGGAGAAGTTTACCAAGTGTCATTTCTGGAAGAAAGAGGTAAAGTTTCTTGGTTACATGATTTGAGAGAAAGATTTGTCAGTCGATCCAGATAAGATTGAAGTTGTGAATAATTGGAAGAGACCAGAAACGGTGATTGAGATCAGGAGTTTTCTTGGACTTGCTGGCTACTGCCGGAGATTCATTAAGGACTTCTCACGGATAACAGCACCCTTAACTAAGCTAACGAGGAAGGAGGTGAGATTTGTTTAGTCCGACAAATGTGAGGAGGCATTCCTTAAGTTAAAGCATTTGTTGAGCAATGCACCCATGTTAGTAGTTCCAGACGGAAACCAAGGATTGGTGGTGTATACTGATGCATGTGGAACTGGATTAGAAGTAGTATTGATGCATAATGATAAAATCATTGCCTATGCATCTAGGCAGCTTAAACCGCATAAAGTTAGATATCCTACTCATGATTTGGAGTTGGCAGCTGTGATCTTCGCATTGAAGATTTGGAGACATTACCTCTTAAGGGATAGATTTGAGTTATATACCGATCATAAGTCTTTATGGTATTTGTTCTCTCAAAAGGAGTTAAATATGAGACAACAAAGGTGGCTGGAGTTTTTGGCTGCTTATGACTTTTGGTATAGAGTACATACGAGGAAAAGGTAATAAAGTAGCTGATGCTCTTAGCAAGAAACATCAGAATGTGGTGTTAGCTATGTTGGCCGAGTGGAAGGATTTGGAAGCCTTAATCAGTTGTGATGTGTCGTTAAGATTGACTGCTGGTTCTAGCCAGAGTACCGCCAGGTTGTCTTATTTAGAAGTTCGATCAGTATTGATTGAGAAAATTGCTTCTAAGCAAAAAGAGGACCCTGTAGTAGCTGAAAGGATCAGAAGGCTTGATGTTGGAACTAAGATCTATGATCTAAAGGATTTTATTCTTGACCATAGAGGATGGTTGAGAAAGAAGGGACAGTTGTGTTTTCCGAATGTGGAGGACTTAAGGAAAGAAGTTCTTGGAGAATGTCATCGATCCAAGTTTACGATTTATCCTGGAGGAACCAAGATGTATCTGAAAGGAGCTTCTATTGGGAAGGCATGAAGAGAGATATTGGCTTGTGGGTCTGGCAGTGTGTAAACTGTCAACAAGTGAAAGCTGAACATCAGAAACCGAGTGGGTTGCTTTAGCCTTTAGAGATTCCAGTTTGGAAATGGGATTCAATATCTATGGATTTTATAAACGGGTTGCCAAGGTCAAATAGTGGTAATGAAAGTATATGGGTTATAGTGGACAAATTGACCAAGAGTGCCCATTTCATTCCAGTTAAGTCAACCAGAACGACACCTTTTTTAGCTAAGTTGTTCCTGAAGGACATAGTTAGAATGCATGGAGTTCCTAGTAGTATAGTCAGTGACAGAGATGCATTGTTCACTAGTGAATTCTGGAAGAGTCTATAGGAAGTGATGGGTACCAAGCTTAATATGAGTACTGTGTATCACCCTCAGACGGATTGGCAGACAAAGAGAATCAATAAGGTACTCAAAGATTTATTGAGAGCTTGTGTATTAGACTTTGGTGGATCTTGGGAGGATCACCTACATTTGGTTGATTTTTCCTATAATAATAGCTACCAGACCAGTATAGGAGTGGCGTCGTTTGAAGCTTTGTATGGAAGACCGTGCAATTCACCAGTATGTTGGTTGGAGACTGGAGACAGAATAGTCTTAGGTCTAGATTTGGTTAGAGAGGCGTCAGAGAAGATTGAGTTTATCAAAGGAAGGATGAAGGAAGCTCGGTCCAGACAGAAGAGTTACGTAGATAAGAGGCGTAAGGACATAGAATTCTCAGTTGGAGATAAGGTTTTCATTAATGTATCACATATGAAGGGTGTGATACGATTCGGAAAGTCTAGGAAGTTAGCCCCAAGATATGTAGGTCCATTCCAGATTATAGAGAGGATTGGAAAGCTCGCATACAGAATAGAGTTGCCGAGCAGTTTGACAGGTGTCCATAATGTATTTCTTGTGTCTCATCTTCACAAGTATGTGCATCATCCAGAAACTACTATTCCTCTGACAGGGCTAGATGACTTAATGGTAGAGCCTAATTTAACTTTTGTTAGACAACCAGTTCGGGTTGTAGCTAGAGATGAGAAAAGATTAAGGAACAAGACAGTCGGGTTGGTGAAAGTTCAGTGGAGCGACAACGATAAGGACTGTACTCGGGAGACAAAGGACATGATTAGAGATACTTATCCTGATCAGCTTTGAGGTTATGTCTATATTATATTTATATAAATAGATGCTAGTCAGTTAGACTGGTATGGTTGTTAGGTGTTGTTACAAATTATTGCTATGTTTAGTATTTAGTCCTTACTGAATTTCGAGGATGAAATTCTTTAATGGGGGAGCCTGTAACATCCCTAATTTTTGATAACATTATTCAGGAAATTTAATTTGATAAATTAAATAGAATAATGATGATAAGGAGATTGAGATTTGAATAAATTATATATATAGGGCCATCCTTATTAACAAGATAACGGGGCTTTAAATTGTTTTATTGGTTAATTAAACTATACATGGGCATTTTAGTAAATTGGACAATCTATTATACACGGCTATACATTCTCTCTATTGTCCATTCACGTTCATTTTTCTCAAATCAAAAATAAAACGCAAAAACCCTAGAATAGCCGGCCATTAACAGGAGGAAAGGAGGAATTTCAATCTAAAAGCTAAGGATCAAAAGCTAGGGAGGACCAATCAACAACAAATCTCAAATTCCTTATCAAGTTTAAGGTGAATAGAAATTCATTCCATCTCCTTTTAGTTTTATAATCATGTGATTTCAGATTTGAGTATTTATCTTGTTTATATGATATATTGGATGATAATATGCTTAATTTATGTATTGTTTGATTTAAACAATTTATTTATACATATAATGCGTGCGGTTTTAAGGTAAAAACCGTAGTTTGTCAATTTTAAAATGCCATGGAAAATTTGTATGTTAAGTAAAACATGGTTTTGAAGATGGGTTTTAATTTTCAGAATTTTCCAAGCTATGGAAATTTTATTACGGATTTTTGATGGTAAATATTAAGTATTTGGGTTAAAAATTTATTTTGAATATTCCTGGAAGAATTTGTGTCTAAATTTTTAATATGTTTGACTACATGATGAAATTGATTTTCTGTGATTTTGGGGATTTTTCCCAGTTGATTTATTTGGGAAAATAAATTATTGTTAAAGAAGGACTTTTTTGCAAATATTACTTTTGATATATGGAAGGGCTTAAACGTTACCGTTCTACAGTTTAAATCAAATTAATGCGGCAGTTTTAATGGAAAAGTATTTGAAAAGTTTCAAAGTAGCCAATCAAGGCGTTATAACTGGCAGGTTAGTTATAAAGCAATTTACCATGATTAGCTATAAATCATCGTTTCAGAAAAAGGTGGTTATGCCTATTTCGAAGGCACCTTTCGACTCCTTTACCTTTGCTCCATCTCAGTCGAAACCATCACTATCGGAACCCTCAAAGTCGGAACCAAGGCACATGGTATCAATGGAAACTGGTATAAAGTGTATTAGTAAGTAGTGGAAGGTTGGGTGTCGAAACTATGCTTTCGTCAGAGTCGAAACCAAGGTTCAACTTAAAAAGATCAATGCCTGCCTAGTTTTTTTTGAAGGGCTTTCAACTGAGTCGATATCCTATAGAGTTGAAACCTTAGTTTGTTTTCTAAAGTCAAATTCCTTCCTTGATTTACTTAAAGTTTTCAACATAGTCGAAAGCTATGCTTTCGAATGGGACTTTATAAATAGCTTCGAAGGGGAACATTTTATTTGAATAAGACGTTTTCGAAAGGGTAGGTTTCGACCTAGTCGTAACCTAGCCGCTACTTTCCTTCCGAAATATTGAAGTCATCAATACCTTCGAAAGGTTATCTCGGTTTTAACCGAAGTTAAGCCGCTTCCTAATTGCTTTCGAAGGGGTTGAGGGTTTCGAAGGTGATGGAGTCGAAAGGGGGTTTCGACTCAGTCCTTCGAAGTTTTGATTTTAAAAGTCTTTGATTTCGAACTAGAAGGTTCCGACACCATCAACTTTTCCCCAAATTTATTTTTGTTGGTTTCGAAATGGATACTTTCGTATATAACCATTTTGACCCAAATGATTTTTAAAGATAAAACCCAATGCTTTCGAAAGAGCACTTCATTTATTTCGAAGCTATGTTTTAAAAAATGTTTCTTGATACCATCGAAAGGTATCATTGGTTTCGAAAGGTATATACCGAGAGTTTGGAAAAGTGGTTTCTATGCTTTCGAAGGAAGTCATCCCGTGGTTTTGAAAGTGATGTTTAAAAGTTTCAAAACAAATAACCCATTCTCATTTTTAAGGAAACACCATGGCATAAATAAAGATTTTGGAAATGTTATTCACATTGTTATTAACCCATAACTGTATTTTGGGGAAGGGGCAGAATAACCAGTTAGGTTGACCCAGCAGTGAATATAACTTAACAGATGTTAAATTCTTAAGTAAAGATATTGGCAGGGACCAATAGGTTTACAGTAAGTGTAAAGGCCTGTTTTTCCAAACCCTTTGAATCGACAATAAACCACACATGTCCAACTCAAACTGTGCGAACAAGCGGATCATTAAGTGTAGAAAGAAAAATAAAGATAGAACCGAATAGAAAACCAGAATCTCACACGAATGGAATACCATATATTATTTCAATAAATATCTTTACAGTAGAAAATTTTGAAATAAAATATCAAAGTCTAACCTAGATTCAGCCTGGACAGTTATAACACCTGCCCTTATAAATGCTGACAAACAACAAAAAATAGATGCAGTGGATAATAGAATACGTCCATACGATGATGAAGATCTCCAGCTCTCCTCTGGAAACTCCAAGCGTCTTCAGCTAATCGTGAAACTACTCGGGTCTAACCCGAGTATTAAAAATACCCGGATCAGGCTTGATAAACCAGCATGAGATACTGAAATGAAAAATGACGATGTTATCAAAACCTTTGAAAAGAAGGGTATCTCATAAGACCACGCCCACACATAAATACGGATGGGTTTTTACCTTATGATAACCAAAACACTTTTATTACCAAAATAATTAGATATTATCTTTAATGACATTCTTTTGGAAAACATCTTTCAAATAAACTTATTCAAATAAGGTACCAATACTCGAACTAAGTCTAAGGGAATATATTCGGAATAGGTCAACGGAATATAAGATACCAAAATGGGTAGCTGAAATGTTTGCCAGTCATTAAAGTTATTTTGGGACTACAATCAAAACCTTAAAACTCGTATTGAAATTGGATTTTCCAACATGATAGGGAACCTCCATAACCACGCATAGCAACCGGAACACTGTGGTTTTTCGTGCAAGGACTCACACACCACTATTCCTTATATTGCCATAGTTCTTGATATCCGGTGTCTTCTCATGCAAGAACTCACACACTACTATATCATACAATAAGGGTCCCGTTTGGACATCTTGGTGACCTAGATCATACGCCGCCAATCACCTTAAGGGATCATACGCCACCCTCGTCATACTAAGCCTGAAATATGTAACATAGTTCCCGTATCATTTACGAGATGTGAGGCTTGGGAGTGAGATTACGATCAACTTAGATAGAGCCACGCTTTTCTTTTCACAAAGCACAATCAACTTAGAATGCCACATTGTCATTCCTTCGATCACAATTTGACTTTTACGAACATACAACCGTTGAGTTTGTATGCCTCTAAGAAGGGTGTTAAGCTAAGAGAAGTTGCCTTCTCCGCCACCACAGAAGTATGTTGGTAAAAGTCAACGTTTGTGATCTTAGCAATGCAATGTTAGACATTCGTCCATAAAAGTTCGTTCTAGGATTGGACGAAACCGAAGGCACTTTCCTCAACCATTACTAGGCGAGAAGCCCTTGCAATCTGAAGATTTCAAACACGACAGGACCACTGCTATAATAAATATCTCAATATTGGGAGCTACCCAGTGAATGTCAACAAGTAGTCCTTCCGCTAATGAAGATCTCCGGTCTTCAATAATCAGCATCTTCAACACGTCTTCACTTTCGAACGTAAACTGTAACGCCCCACTCCGAGAGCCTCATTAACAAAGAGTATTATATGGATAATACCTTCTGCTAATGCAGACAATAGAGTATAATGGAAGCGATCACGTGTAATCTTACTTTAACTATCTACTGAACACGTCGAAAAGTGGAATATATATATTTTTTCATCTCATGTGGTTCGACATATTCAATAAATACTTAAAGCAAAACTACAATGGCTAAAAGATCTATCAGAACAAAGTATAATAGCAAAATGAACATCATCACAGAATAACATCAGATAATAAGCAAATAGTCTCAGCACAATACAACATCAAGTACATATCCAAATATAAAAGTGGGTACAAAGCCACTACTCACACATCCGTGAGTCAAAAGAATATACACAAGATAGTCATAATATCAGAGTATCATAAAGGATGGATAACAAATAAAGCTATCTATAGTATAGCGGATATATCCAAAGCGGAAGCACCGAAGCAAGCTAAGTCCAAAGCGACCTAACTTGAAACAACTCGGTCTGACCCGAGCATAAAATACTCGGGTCAGGCTAGCTAAACAAATCAGTTAGATAAACTGAACAATAATCATGATAAGATAATGAGGCAACATATAACATAAAAATCTCCAAAAGAGAAACATATATCATGGTAATAAAGACCAAAATTTCTCACATAGAGAAGAAACAAACATCTAAGTAGAGATGTATAACAAGCCTCATATCATCGGCATAACATAAGCACAAGTGCCAATGTAGGCATAAAACAAGTTCCACAAGGTAGTCGCGCTTATATCGTGTGGTTTCATAAAACCATCATCGAATGGCGCTACATGAGGGAAAATAAATCACACAGGAAAACATTAGCGCGCTAGTACTATACTCAATCACACAGGAAATATACCCCAGTGACACACCCATCACTTTAGCTAAGGGGCAACACCTAAAGGAGACAGTCCGAAGACACTATCCAGAAGGTGATGAGCCAGAAGGAGACAGTCCGAAGACACTATCCCAAAGGCAGATAAACCCAAGGGAGATAGTCCGAAGACACTATCCCAAAGGTATCACTCAGGAAACACGCCGTAGTGGTAAAGGCTCGTAGGCCCAGTACTCGTTTACCACTAACGGTAGGAATGTGTCACAAACTCTTAGCAAGGAACCCGTAAAGTAGTAACGTGAGTCCCATACCCCAACGTTCGCACTTAACAGTTTACTAACCATCGTAAGCTTCCACACTCAAAGCAGTAAAAAGTTCACCTCATGTCATCGGTAAACTAGGCCAAAAGGCCAAAACGATCAATCGAATAGGTTGAGGATTAATCGGAAAGATAAACGCGCGGATTCATGGTCCGTGTTTTACCTAACCATTTAATCACCTTTCCACTTCGCTCGAAGTGCAGAAGAGTGTATATTTGACTTAGAAAATAGATGGAGAAAGCGGATTTTTTTTAATCGTTTGAAAACCTCTTTAGAAATAGTCTTTGAAATTCTTTTATTATGGAGTAATTAATTTAATATTTAAAATAATACTAAATAATAGTTTCAAAAGCCAATTTGATGGAAAATCACTTTAAAATAATTTATAAAATCCGTGCATGAAATCTAGAGACAAATCTCAAAGAAATCGGAAAAATTCAGAAAAATAATCGAAATTATACTAAGTATAAAATCGCTGAAAACAAGTCGAAGTCACTAGTTCGATGGCAGATTTGAACCTGAAAACAAAGTCCAAATGGCATGAAAATTGGCAGGCATGTAGACCAACATACCTGCTCCAAACTGCATATGAAATCGGGCAAATCCGACTTGAAACGAAGAAACTGCGTCGTTTCAAAGTCGGACAAAAATCAAAAAAATATGCTGTGTCAAAATAGTGCAAAGGTCCCACTTCGACGACATGGTCGAAGGGTCATATGAACCCAGATCTTGATGAAAATTTGCAGGAGAATTGTACAGTACTCCTACTTTGATATGCAACAAGAATTGTTCGGTTACGACCTGAAACGAAGAAATGGCAATGTTTCAAATTTGGTCCGACGATAACTGAAAATGATCACTATTGTAAAACAGTTTCTGGGTGCTACTTTGGCAATAGAAAAGAAGTATCTAACGCACCCAGATCTAAACCAAACTTTGCAGGATTTAACATCTCGACCTCATCTTTCCAACGAGACCAAAATCGATTAAATTCGAAATCGGACCCGCTCGCAGCGAGGTCGCAAATTTGGACGTTTGAACTACAATTAATCAATGTTTTTCAAAACAGTTTTTGGGTGCTACTTCGGTAATAAAAAACGAAGTATCAAACGCACCCAGATCTTAACCAAATTTTACAGGGTTGACGATCTCGACCTAATCTTTCCAACGAGACCAAAATCGATGAATTCCGACATTGGACGAGCCCGGGATGGCCTCGCAAAGTCGGGGTTCTGCACTGAAAACAACGGGAGAAAAGAGACTAAGGCCTATAGCTATGCACTAACAGGCCAGAGACGAAAACCCACAATTTTGGCATAGTAAACTTCAAATTCTGGCAAAATGAATAAATTAAAATTTGTAGCTTAGTTTCAAAGCTTTCCGGAATGACCAAGACCGTCAAATTCCGATCAGGGATGAAACTTCTATGACTAAAACAATTCTCAGATCTAAATTCTATATCACTGTCGTTTTGCTATCGGGATAGTAGTAAGAATGCACAGTTTTTACCAAATTAACTTTGAAATTTCATGAAACATAAAACATAAAACTTTTAGTCCTATATCTAAGCTTTCCAGAACATCCAAAATTATTAGATTTGGATAAGAAACGAGTAACTTATGGCCAAAACAATTTCAGGTTTTTATTTTATCAATCCTGTAGTTTGTTGTCAGGTCAGCAACAAACAAACGTGATTTCGATCATTCAAACCTCAAAATAATGCAAATCTCAAAACATAGAAGTTATAGACTACAAAATAAGCTTTCCAGAACATAAAGAAAATCTTAATTCCGATTTAAGATGAATGAGATATGCTTAATTTACTAACAGCAATATACTAATTTTAATTTCAGCTAGCATGTATTACAAGAAGAAGATCAACCACTCTTCACTTCAGACCTACAAGCTTCAATCTAATATCAAAACAAGTATTTCCTAAATTAGGGTTTAGGAATTTCTAAAATTGAAGAGGAGAAGAGATGGAGAAGATGAAGATGGAGCTTACCTTAGCTTCTCTTTGAATTTGGAGCACGAATTTGAAGTTTGCAATTGAATCTAGGGTTTTGAATTTTAATTTGTAACGACCCGTATTTTTACGGATCGAAACATCATAAAACAATTGACATTTGGTCGTATTGTTGATAAGTCGTCCAGAGTCCAAGTCTTAGGTCGTATGAGGGTTTGGAGCGACCTAAGGAAGATGGCGAGTTAAGGAGTAGACGACCTAGTGGAGTGGAGCGACCTAAGGATTGGAATGACCTAAGTAGTTAGGTCGTGTAATAGTTAGGTTGTATAATAGTTAGGTCGTATAGAAGATAGGTCGTGTGGTGGCTTAGGTCGTGGAACAGGTTAGGTCGAATGAGCGACCTAGGAGATTGGAGCGACCTAAGAAAGTTAGCGACCTATAGAATTTGGCAACCTATAGGATGTTGGCGACCTAAGGTTTGAGCGACTTAAGGACAGGCAGCGACCTAAGAGAGTTAGCGAGTTAACGACCTAGTGGTTAGCGACCTAGTGAGTAGTAACCTAGTGGTTAGCGACCTAAGAGCTAACGGTATAAGAGAGTGAGTTAGCGTAGTTAGGTCGATTAGACGACCTAAGGAGTTAGGTCGTATCCTGGCTAAGTTGGTTAGGTCGCGTGTGTGTGTTAGGTCGCAGGTTTGTTAGGTCATAGGTCGCGGATGCGCGTAGGTCGTTGGATCTGTTAGGTCGCATGGATGCGCATTCGTTAGGTCGCGAGGAAGCGCATCTGGGTTAGGTCGTAGGTCGCTTGGGTGCGCTGATGCGCTAAGTCGTTAGGTCGTAGAAGCGCATCTGGTTAGGTCGTAGGAGTGCGCATATGTTAGGTCGAAGATTTTAGGTTGTGGGGTTTTAGGTCGTAAGGGTTCTTAGGTCGTGGACGACCTAACTCCGAGCGAACGACCTAAGGAGAATTCAGCCTATAAATAGGAGGGTTTTTCTTCATTTTTGGAATCGGGATTTTGAAGCGACGAAGTGCTGACATTTTGAGAGCTCGACTTCTACACTTCTTCACTTCTTATCTCCACTTTGATTTAGTACTTCCTTCCATCCAAGATCGAAGATCCAAGAGCTAAAGTCAAAGATCTACATCCATCGAAGAGAGATTTCATTGTTTGAAGCGGATTTGGGATAGATCGAGTTAAATCCTTCGCTGTCCAGATCTGAAGTGTGTTGCTTTTGGGTTGTTTAGGTGATTTGGTGAGTGGTGATTATCTCTCACACGGATCCAAAGGAGTATATCGAATCGTTGGCTTGATTTTGTGCTAAAGTAGTGATTTCCATGCATTTTCCTAATCCTAAGTATAGATCCATATAGATCCATTGTTCATAATGATTTGGCATCCATTTTACTGCATGTTAACCTATGCAAGTTCATTCATCAAGATTATAGAGATATTGCCCATGTTTTCATGCTTGTTAGACTTTTGACTCTTTAATTACGAAATTGCCATTATTGTTATAATTGTCTATTTAGATCATATTTGAATGCTTGTTTACTTGGATTAATGTTTGATTTGATTGATTGTTATGAATTAGATGATTGATGATTTGATTTAGACAAGTTGGTCGAAGATGATTCGAAAGCTAAGGGAAAGGCTCTTGAATTGGAAAAGCTGCTTGTGGCATATGTAGCGGATGATGAAGCTCATATGGATAGATTTGATGATGATGTTGAGATGAAACTTTGCTATGATGATGATGAGGCGAAGTATGATATGAGATAGCCTTGGTCTAATCCAGATGGGATCATTCCAAGCAGATTGATAACTCGGTGAAATGGTTCGAGTTTGAGGATAATGGTTTGCTCGAGAGGCGCTTGAGCTAGTATGGAAATAGTCGTCAAGGAGGATGACTAGAAGGCTGAGATCTCATCGTTGTTGAAGGTTCTAGCATGCTCAAAGCAAGAGTACGTTAGGAAGATTCGATAGTCCCTGAAGGCTACTGATTGGTAGTCGAGTACTCTGGGCAGATTCGATAGTCCTAGGCACGGGTCACGATGACGTGCAGAGTCATGTCTAGAACCGGGGTTTCCATTAGCCCTTGACGGACGGATGAAATAATGAGCCGGTCATTCAATTAACGATGATATCGAAGCAATGAGAACAGTGATAGCCAGAGTCATGGATGTTTGGTTGTATCATCATTCGGTCTCAAGAGCGGTATTTTCTGGGTGCTTATCTGATCTTGGTTTAGGCCTTGGGGGTTTGTACTTGAAAAACATCGCCCTTGACTCGAGTGATAATTGCTTTACTTTACATTGTATGCTTTGCTATGTTTGCTTCTGCTTAGTGTGTGTCTGGGGGCTATCACTGTAGAAAGAGGTGGAGTGGGAGGGTTGTATTCCTATTCCTTTTCCTTTATGCTCTTTTGGTATGTTGTTAGTTAATTTACCGCTCACTAAGACTGTTGTCTGACTCAAGGCTTTATGTTTTTAACTCTTATTGTCTTGGGCTGTTCGTCCATTTTGGGACGGGCAGACTAGGTAGCAGGTGACAGGTGCTGTTCTTGCTTTCCACGATGCTGATGTCGAAGACGAGCTGGAGGCTTACATATTATCTTCTTACTATATGTACTGGATGTTCCGCTGCTTGTATATTCTCCGAGTGATATGTAGTGAGGCTTGATGTATTGACTATTCAGATGTTTTGTATCCAACTATTATGAAGTTTGATTGATGAAATTTTATTCTGTGAAACTTCACTATATATATATATATTCTATTGTATTTTGTCCATGTGCTGTGAGTAATACGATAAATTCTGTTGTTTAAATTTACCCTGACAATCGTCCATGGTCGCCTGGCACACTTTACAGCGCACTTTATCTAGGTTCAGTGTAGGGGTCGTGGGAGGTCGTCACATAATTTCCCTTTCCTCTCCCCATTTTCAGTTGCTTGAGTGTTTAAGAAAATAGAAATGAAGTGAAGAGGAGAGGAGAGGGGCTGAACTAGGTTATATGATGAGTTGGGTCAAACCTAAACCCAAAAAGCCCAACAGAAAAAATCAAAATTCAACTTACTCCAAACATATCGAAGCTTATACTCAAAAAAGTCGCAAACGCCATTTTGGACTCAATGGAAGTGGTCCCGAGTCCTAATTCGACCGTTTGCAAAAAGTATCTTTTCGGACTTAAATCCGATTAACGACAATATATTTAAATAAAAATATTTAAATATAAAATCGAAAAATATGCGGGTTGTTACATATACATTGGTTTGAAATGGTTTTCGGATAAGAGTTACCCAAATCCGACTTCGGTTCCTTCACACCAATCATCGATTAAAAAGATGTTAAGTTCATATGTGATTATCAATCATCATTCAATTTAATTCATCTTTTTTATTCATTCATAAATATCTCTTAGAGATACATTCATTAAATAATTCCTTTATCTTTTTTCAGAGTATATGGTATAATTAAGCCTCATTTTTCAAATCATTTGGTTTTTTTAAACCTTTCTTAAATCTTGGAATAATTCAAAATCAATTCACCTTTTACTTAGGAAAACATTTTCAAATCATTTACTTAACTCTTTAACAAAGATTGTCCATTTCAAATCATAACTTTTAAATGGGTCAAAAACTATGTTATTTAAGACATAGTTTACTGCAAACCCATAATAATTAATTTTAAGTATAGGAATTTAAAATAATTCCAAATCATTTATTTAAATATCATATTGGAAAATATTATTTTAGAGCATCCGGACTTTCCCTTCGATCTGTTCCACCCCTCGTCTAAAAGTGAAAGCAAAGGCTAGGTAAGTTTACGGCACTGGTTGCTTCATTCCTAACCTTAGTTACACACCTTGTTTTACCGTTTAGAACCCAGAAGTGGGACAAATGTACTAGCCGTTTCCGCATACTCCTTTCATTTTTAGAAATGATTTATAAAACTTCCAAATCATTATTTAAAACACTTATTCATTTATTTAACCATTCCATAAATCCTTCAAATCACCCTTAGAATACATTATCAATCATTTAAGAACCTTTACAAAATATTTGGAAAAGAATGGTTGCGTTTAAAACAATATTTCAAAATTTATTGAAAAGTGCCGCGAAAAAATGCTACGAAAAGTGCTTTTTAAAGCTATATTGATTAAAACGACTTTTTATTATTCGAAATTCCATTTTTATTACTTAAATCACTTTTAAAACATTTTAAAAGATTTAAAAGATTTATTTCATATTTTTAAACAGTTTGAAAACATCATTTTCAAATAAATCGTTTTTTGGATTTTGAACTGCAAAACAGCGATTTTTCCAAAAACGTGTTTTACTCATATTCCAAAATCTACTTATCAAAATCTCGATTTTCTATCTTTGTTGGAAAGATATGGATATAATAGTCTGGAAAATTCTTATCTCGAAGGATTCCGAGCTATATTCCACTTTGTATACTTATTTAAATTTTTCGGCGCGAATTCGTGAACTACCTTTACGTGACGCGACTAGTTTTGACCTGTTTTTCAATTCCTTTCCAAACTTCATGGAAAAACTTTTAAATATTTATAAAACATTTCTAAACCATTTTAAACTCATTTTAAACAATATTTTTCATATTTCGAACTCATTTTCAATTTCATTTCATATTATAATATTATATTATTATAATATCATTTTCGACCTTTTTAAAATCATTTAAATGCTAAATCACTCCATACACATATTATTATGAATTTAATTTCCATTAAATTTAATTTGGTTAATTACTAACCATTTCTCTTATTATTTATCAAACCAAGTTATCAACCAATTCACAACCATATAATCAACCATAATATCAACCAAGTTATCATCCAATATCAACAAATATTCAACATATTAATTTCTAATTTAGCATGTGTATTATCAATTTAAGTTTTATTAAAATAAAACTAAGATTTGAGTATTCATGATTAGTTCCACTCCACCAAACTTTTTCGTAGATTCTCGAATCGATTCTGGCAGCACTTCCTTCTCTTTTTCTCGCTCCGGAGCTTTCAATCTCCTTCCTTTCTTCCTTGGTGCTCTCGGCCTTGCTTATGGAGGGGAGAGGCTCGGCTAGGGGTGCTGATGGAGGGGGAGGCCGTGAGTTGTAGGGAGGAAGAGAGGTGGTTTGCACTTGATATTGAAGTGGATTGATATCCTATACTTGCTTAAATAATTTTTCTCTTCTACTCTTAATATTTTGCCATTAAATTTTTATGATAAGAAGCCATTAGAGAAGCTTTAAGAAAGGAAGAAGAAGAGAGATTTTGATGCGAGAAAGTGAATAGCTTAAGGTGGTATTTATACATGAAGTTCTTAAGTGAATTTACCGTTCTAACCATAAGCTACTTTCATTTTTAGCCACAAATTTGCATTACCTTTCCAAGGCATGATTTAGACCAAATGTATTTATTGTAGAAAAGATGGATAAGATATGAAGATTTGAAATTTGTACCAAAATGAAATGATTTCACTTTTTCTATTTTATAAAAATGCATTAAAAATAAACTTTCTCATTTTCCATGCATGATTTGATGGCTAAGTACATTAGCATTAATGAAGAAGAGATGTATGCTTTGATTTGTGTTGGATTTTATTTGATATTGCAAAATTAACTTATTTTGTTATTTTATACTTTATTTAACTTTAAATAAATACTTAAGTGACCCTTGATTAATATAAGAGAGATGTTTATTCCTTTATTAATGTGTTTATAAAATACTTTTCAAGTTGTAAAACGTTTGTGCAACTTATATCGATCAAAACGTTGATTTTCGACAAAATATTTTACGGTCACATTTTGACATTTTTTTTAAACTATTTATTTATGTAAACAAAATTTGAAAATAAGTTTTCTATCATATTTAATTAATTAAAACAAGTGTATTTGACTTATAAAATAATATAAAACAATATCGAAATACATTTGCAAAATATGACATTGATTTTGTTAATGCGCGACGAAATTTGTCAATCACCATAACATAAGTATATATATAATTATAAAACTTTTATCAACCTATTATTATCTTTATATAATGATTTTATAAGGAGTTATTCATCTTTTAAAACAATTATTTGACCGTATATCCAATTTTATCCAAAACCGGTTTTTGTCAATTTTGTCAATGTTACGGTAAAAGCCCAAAATCTTTATTCAATTCAGAAAATAAGTTTACCATTCTTATATATTATATAAAACATGATTATTTAAGTTTGAAAATTCTATATTTGAATATTTAAATATTTCATTTTCAAAGTGGTAAAATTACGGATCGTTATAGACTTCCCCCTTAAAAGAATTTCGTCTTCGAAATTACCCCAAAACAAACCCCAAAGGTATTTACTAAAAATATTTATCTTTAATCTTAATTCTTTAGGATATACATAGACCATCTGTATGCAATATATGATTTGATCTCTTATTCGAATACACAACTTTTCTTCCGAACTAGTATCGATCCCCCAATCCTCTAGTGCAGACTCTAATCAGGCTTCTAGATCATAAACCTTTGCTTTCCTTGCATAGCTCTCAACTATGATAGAAAACTCAAGTACCTAACCACAAACCCTCATCAATGATAGCCGTCAAGAATCGAGGGTGTTGGGCGTGTTCTCACCCAGAAGATCTCGAGACCAAGGATCTTGATTCATCCATCCAGGTTTGCCTAAACCCATTCGGCATTCTCATCCCACAATGTCCATTCGGCAGTCTCGTCCCAAGGAATTCATCCGGCGTTCTCATCCCACAGTGCCCATCCGGCATTCTCATCCCACAATGCCCATCCGGCGTTCTCATCCCACAGTGCCCATCCGGCATTCTCATCCCACAATGCCCATCCGGCATTCTCATCCCACAATGTCCATTCGGCAGACTCCATAACCGAACCAACTCATTTCCGGTCCAAGCCTCATCTCCAACCACCGAACCAAAGTCCTACCGAGCCAAAGCAGTGCCAGGCCAGATTGTAGCAGCCCAGGCCCACCAGCTGCTATATACCTCCAAGACCCCTACCCCTAGCCTCATTCTATAAATAGAGGGGCAGGGGTACAACAATGGGGGACAAGTTTGAGAGCTCAATCACGGAAGGAACTTTCAAACAACTTTCTTTTACTTGTATCAAAGCTTTGTACTTGTAATCAAAAGAAGAGAAGAGAAATAACATATAAAGTGGACGTAGGCACATTCTGGTTGAACCACTATAAATTTGCGTGTCTTTTTACAGTTTAGCCCCTGCTTTACATATATTTGCATAAATCCCCAAAATCACTAAGAACAACATAAGATCTACTAAATCATACGACTTTGAGGTGTTTGTCCATTTTTTGTGCAAACATTTTTGGTGCTTTCACTGAGAATTAGAAGCTCGAAGCTTCAGCTTCATCCGCTTAACAAGTTTTCCTAACAGCATCGTTTGCCACTTGGAAAACATGCCTCCCAAACAGAGAAAAGATGTTAACAAAGGAAAAAACATCGCATCCAGCAGTCTCCCAGATCCAGCTGTCACGAATCAAGCAAATCGCCCTCCTCCGGCAACAGTAACGAATGAAGAACAGGCTAACCCAACTACTCCCGCCACAGAACAGCCTGCAGCAATTACTAGAGCAGATCTGGACAGAGTTGTGGTTGAAGTAACTAACCGCTTCACGTCCCAGCAGGAAGCCTTGGTAGACCATCTCATGTCACGCTTGAGGGACGCTGAAGAATCCAACCGCAACACTGAATCATGGGGCGAGTCCCAGTCTGGAGGATCTCAGAGACAGCAAAGATCTTCCTTCTTCGAAGGTGCTAACGGCAGAAGTAGCCGTGGTAGGAGCCGAGACCGTGCACAGCCCGAAGTTAGGCCTGAGGAAACGTTTGGTACCGAACCCAACAGGGAAGGTACCGGGCGAAGGTCAACTGTAGCTGAGCCTGTCATGCTGCCTAACCACAGAAACACCAGTGAACGGGGCCGAGCTAGAGGTCAGCCCGAAGTTGGACCCGAGGAAGTGCTTAGATCAGAACCCAACAGGGGGAGATCAAGGCAAGGGCCAACTGTAGCTGACCCAAGCGTGCTCCAGAAGATCAAAGGCAACCACTGGAAAATGTGAGGAATGATAGACGATACCATCCCTACAGGTCGTCTGGACGTAATCAATCCCACAGAACAGAACCAAACTCATTTCTATCTGCTCCAAGTTCTGATGAAAGGATGGCACGCTTATTCAGAGAGTTTGTCCAACGGGAGCAAAGAGATCGAGGGATAGGCGCTAGGGTAACCAGCCCTTTCGCCCGCAATATCGAAATTGCTATCACCCCCCGAGAATGGAAGATGCCAACAATGGAACCCTACAAAGGAACCTCCGATCCCGTTGTACACTTACAGAGGTACACGCAGCATATGCTCATGAGTGGAGCAACAGAGGGAGTACTGTGCAAATGCTTTCCGCTCTTCTTAGCAGATCTTGCTACCTCCTGGTTCTGTCATCTACCCCAAGGATCCATCAGCTCATGGGAAATGTTGAAAGAAAAATTTATCAGTCAGTTCCGCATTCATGTGGAGCAACCTAAGGACGCTTATTCCTTATCCAGCGTCAAACAGAAACCTGGAGAAAAGCTGCAGCAATACCTAACCAGATTCAACGCCGCAGCAACCGCAGTTCAAGATGCCGATGAGAAGCTTATCCTAATGGCCCTCTGCAGTGGAGTGCATCCGGACACTAAATTTGCTAGAAGATTGACAAAAGAAAAACCAGCTACTTTACCCGATTTCTTCCATGAAGCCGGGAAATACATGAGGCTTGAGGATGCTGCCGTTGAGGGGCAGTCAGGACAGCAAAATAAGACGACCCATGGCAACGCCCCTGCTGTGGCAAGGGACGTTCGAAGAAATGATTCCAGAGACAATGCTGGGGGCAAGAAGGTCGAAAAGCGCCTATATCGGCCAGGACCAAGATTCGACACTTACACCCCTTTGAACGAGACCGTCGAAAATATCTTCCTTGCCACCCAAGGCGAAGTTAGATACAAACGCCCACCATATAAGAAAGAATCAGATAACGCACAGAAGTCTGGAAAATTCTACCGCTTCCACGAATCTCACGGACATGATACCAACGAATGCCATCATCTCCGAGATCTGATTGAGGAACACATCAGAAGGAAGAAACTGGAACGTTATGTAAAAAGTCAAGACAGGACTCCAGCTCCTACCAATGAAAACCCAAGGCTACCCTCACCAGGGACTGACAGAGGAAACCGCAACGCTAGCAGCTCTAGTCAAGAGAAGATAGTGGTCCATACCATCTCAGGAGGTCCGCACATCACAGACAGAAGTTGGAGAGAGATGGAAAGATATGGGAAGTCGCTTAGAGACAATAAAGACTGTGTCAATACGGTTATAGAAGAGCGCCACCCAAAGCGGAAAGAAAGTGATGACATCACATTCAGTAAACGTGACCTAGAAGGAAGACAGTACCCTCACATGGATCCCATGGTTATCTCTGCCCGACTCGGTCCCGCTGAAGTTTACCGAATCCTGGTAGACACTGGAAGCTCTGTAAATATCCTGTTCAAACACGCATTCGACAAAATGAAGCTATCAATGAAGGATGTATCTCCCTGCGATAAACCACTACACGGTTTCACTGGAGATGCGAAGATGCCCCTCGGGCAGCTGGACCTCTTTGTTGAGATTGGAAGCCATCCCCGCTCCGTTGTAAGGAAACAGACGTTTGTGCTGATAGAAAACCATTCGACCTACAACGCCTTCTTAGGAAGACCAGCCTTGTCTGACTTCCAGATTGTCCTAGCCCCATGGTGCCTGAAAATGAAATTTCCAACAGACAATGGGGTAGGGGAAGTGGAAGGAGACCAGGATATTGCACGAGACTGCTATGTAACTGAACTTCGCAACAACCACAGGAAAGATAAAGGGAAAGGTGTAGAGATTGCCCTCTGCACAAAAAGCCTTGAAGCATAGCAACTAAAGAAAGCCCCTCCTCTTCGATACACTAGCGACCCTTTCAATGAATTAGACCCTAGGGACAAAGAGGAGGAGGCCACCGCCGAGCCTACAGAGGCTATGGAGTTTATATCTGTAGACAAGCACGACTCAAGTAGGCTACTAAAAATTGGGTCCCAGCTGAAAGCTGAATTGAAGGAACAACTCATTAATTTTCTCCGCCACAACTTGGATGTATTCGCTTGGTCACACGCTGACATGACCGGAATCTCCCCCGACATAGCATGCCACGTATTAAACATTGATCCTACCAAGGCGCCTGTAAAACAAAAAAAGAGAAGTATGGGGGCAGAGCGATCAGCAGCCCTCGATGAAGAAGTAAAGAATCTACTCGCCAATGACTTCATACGAGAAGCTATTTACCCAGAATGGATCGCCAACCCGGTACTAGTAAAGAAGGCTAATGGGAAGTCGCGGACCTGCATTGACTTCTCCAACCTAAACGACGCCTGCCCAAAGGATTGCTTCCCGCTTCCCAGAATCGACCAACTTGTAGACAGCACAGCCGGGCACAAACTCCTATCCTTTATGGATGCATACTCAGGATATAACCAAATTCCTATGCATGCTCCCGACCAAGACCACACTAGTTTCATCACCGACCGGGGTTTATACTGCTACAAAGTGATGCCTTTCGGACTTAAAAATGCAGGAGCCACCTACCAGCGCCTCGTCAACAAGATGTTTGCAAGGCTAATAGGACAAACTATGGAAGTATATGTGGACGACATGCTGGTGAAATCACGGAAAGCCAAAGATCACGTAAGCCACCTAGGCGAAATGTTCCAGGTACTTCGACAGTATGGAATGAAGTTGAATCCACTAAAGTGCTCCTTCGGAGTGTCATCGGGAAAATTCTTAGGGTTCATCGTCCATGCCTGAGGGATTGAAGCAAACCGTGAACAAGTCCGAGCATTAAGGGACATCAAGATACCTTCCACCCGAAAGGAAATGCAAAGCCTAAATGGAAAAGTGGCCGCCCTAAGCCGATTCATCTCCAAGGCAACGGACAAGTGCGTCCCCTTTTTCGAAGCTCTAAAGAAAGATAAAGGAAAGTTCGAATGGACGGACGAATGCTTAACCGCTTTCCTTAATTTAATCGAACACCTCCAGAAACCACCGGTGCTCTCAACTCCAAGCGAAGGAGAAGAATTATACCTATACCTTGCTGTGTCATCTCACGCTTTAAGCGCTGCCTTGGTAAGAGAAGACAACCGCACGCAACGACCAGTTTACTTCGTCAGTAAAAGGTTTACTGGGGCAGAAGTCAGATATCCTAAACTTGAAAAGTTAGCATACTGTTTACTAATCACTTCACGAAAACTACGTCCTTACTTCCAATCCCATTCCATCAAAGTTCTGACCGATCAACCACTGAGGCAGGTACTCCATCGTCCCGACACTTCCGGGCGGCTACTTAAATGGTGTATTGAGCTGAGTCAATATGATATCACCTATCACCCTTGCACCGCCATCATGGGACAAGCCATGGCTGATTTCATTGCAGAGTTCACTACCAACGAGGATAAGGAGCAACTGGAAATAACAGAAGATATCAAGTGGAATCTCTTTGTGGACGGTGCATCTAACGAACAAGGCTCGAGGGCAGGTGTGGTAATAATCACTCCCAAGGGAAATAAACTGCACTATGCTATAAGGTTGGAGTTCGCTGCCACCAACAACGATGTAGAATATGAAGCAGTGATAGCTGGACTAGAAATTGCCATAGAAATCGGAGCCAATTCTTTGTGTCTTCACAGCGATTCTCAACTTATTGTTAATCAAATACTAGGAGAATTCCAAGCTCGAGAGGAACGACTCATAGCATATCTAAAGAAGACCAAGTTGCTTCTCAGCCGATTGGATCAGTACTTAGTCAAACACATCCCTCGGGAAGAGAACCAAGAGGCCGACGAATTGGCAAAGCAAGCAAGTACGAGAGACATCGCCATCTTCGGGGCAGTAACCATCTCAAAGCAAACGGTCCCAAGTTTTGAGCAAGTGAATCTGATAGCTGCAGCCGAAGAAGCAACTTGGATGACTCCCATCCGAAACTACCTACAAAGTGGCACACTACCCGACGGGCGTAATGAAGTCAAGAAAATCTTGAGGAAAGCGTCCCGCTATACAATACAAGAAGACATCCTCTATCGGCGCGGTTTCTCTAACCCATTATTAAGGTGTGTCGCCGGAAGGGAAGCCAAGGAAATCTTATCCAACATCCATCAGAGGAGCTGTGGAGATCACACCGGGGGGCAAACATTAGCAAAAAAGATACTCCGATACGGATATTTCTGGCCCACCTTAAGCAAGGACGCCTTAGATTTCGTCAAGAGATGTGACAGATGCCAAAAATTTGCTAAGATTCCACGGCTACCAACAACTGAGATTACTCAAATGACCAGCCCTTGGCCCTTCGCAATATGGGGAATTGACTTAATCGGCGAGCTACCGATGGGCCGAGGCGGGGCCAAATATGCTATAGTGGCAGTTGATTATTTCACCAAATGGGTGGAAGCAGAACCTCTGAATAAAGTATCTTCAGCAAAAGTTATTAACTTCTTGATCAAAAATGTTCTGTGCAGGTATGGAGTCCCACTCAAAATCATATCAGACAATGGACTTCAGTTTGACAGCGAGGAATTCGCCAACTGGTGCCGAGAACATGGAATTCATAAAAGCTTCTCATCCGTAGCGTATCCCCAGGCAAACGGACAAGTCGAAGCAGTCAACAAAATTCTGAAAACTCTGATAAAAAAGAAGCTCGAAAAGTCAAAAGGCGCTTGGGTGGACGAACTCCCTACGGCACTGTGGGCTTACCGCACATCTTTCAGAACATCAACAGGGCACACTCCTTTCTCTTTGGCATACGGATCGGAGGCTATGCTCCCAGTTGAAACCATCGTGCCTTCCCACCGTAGGATCCACTATAACCCAGAAGAGAATGAAGAACTCCTCCACATGTCTTTGGATCTAGTTGAGGAGAGAAGGAATGATGCAGTCCTTAAAGCGGCGGCCCACAAGCAGAAAGTGGCAGCACAATACAACTCCAAAGTCAAGCATCGTACCTTATAAGAGGGGGATCTTGTCCTCAAGCGAATCTTCCCTCGCCCCGGAGCACTAGACCCGATCTGGGATGGACCTTATGTAATTCATAAAGATCTCCACAACGGAGCCTATATTTTGTCAACAGTGGACGGAGAGGTGTTCCAGAGGGCATGGAACATCCAACACCTCCGTCGATACTTTTCTTAACTTGTATTGCCCATATGAAGTGAATTAACAAAGAGAATCAGTGGACGTAGGCCTTTTCGTGCCGAACCACTTTAAAAAACCTTGTCTCTTTTTTAACTTATTCCTTTATGTCTTGGCTACTTGTTAACTTTATCCTTTTCTGTTGAACGAAATCCTACGCGTATAGCATCTCCACTCAAAGCACCTCACGGCGCGACTTCACCTGGGCAAAACCCAACAGGTACCATGCGAATCTATGCCCTCGCCTATGAGACACTTTTGCCCCAGCATCCCTCTGTTGCGGGTTAACTCATTGCTCGCGACGGCCCTTAAAGCCAACTGTAATGAGCCGATTATAAGCCACCGAGAAGGCCGACTATGGCCGAGGCAGCTCATTACGGCGTTAGGCTCGCCGGCAACTGTGAACCGACTATAAGCCCCAACATAAGGTGTGGCCAGCCAGGGGCAGTTCATAGTTGACGATCGGCACCCACGCTAGTCGGCCACAGTAAATCGAATAATACCCACGATTACGGGCCATAATGGCCCGGGTAGTTACTGTGCGCGATCTCGGCTCCGATGTGTCTTAAGTACGGCTGTGGTAAAAAAGAATTAACTCCCCGCGGAGGCGTAAGATGGGTGACAAATGTCTCCAAGACCCACAGCTAGGGAAAGTGACTACAAAACCCGTTTGCCACAAACTTAAGCACATCGAAGGCCTTCCGTGATTGGAAGTTTTACTATTTCACATATTTCAATTTTACTTAAAAAGCTTTCCTCCTATCCTCTATAACAATCCATAAAGTACAGGATACGGAGTAGAAGACACTCACCAATGGATGCGTGGATCCACAATCAGATGGCAGGGCATTCAACTACTTTCCATGCTTAGTCATACAAGATATTCGAAACTGCCATCTACAAACAGAACATGAAAGGCGGTATTTTCTTCCTTTATATACAGATGCATGACTATAATTTATTCACACCACACACTAATATTACAAGTCCTGAAATTATGTTTTAAAACCAAAACCTGACATCAAACACAACTCAATTGCAAGAATACGCATAGCTATATTTCTCATATGACATGTCGAAAAAGCAACAAACATTCAAGAAAATCAGCCCAAGTTAAAGAATTACACGTCAAAAATAAGACTATTTATTACAAGTGGCAAAATATTATAACCCAAAGGCTACTTTACTATTTTTCGACTAACATATACAACCCTGTCAAACCCACAAAAAGAGTTTTTTCAGATATAATCAAGGGGCCGGCTGCAGTGGAGCTTTATCCTTGTCCTGTTGACCCCCTGTCCAGTCAAAGAAAGGACTCATTAGCAATGAGCAACCAAGTTGATGGAGAAACTAAAAAGAGAGACTTACCAGCGCCTGCTTCCTGACTATCCTGATCGTCATCCTCTACCTGCACGTCTACCTCCTCAGCGGCAAGCAACCGCATACCTTCCTTCACCGCCATCTTCTCCTCCTTGGCAAACTGGGCAGTGACCGCATCCATGCTGAAGGCCACACCACCATCTTTATCCGCATCGGCCTTGGCCTCCTCCAGAGCCCGAAGATAGATCTTAGCCATGATCCTGGGATAATCATCCATCCAGGATAGGTTGCCCTGCTTCCAGGTTCGGAAATACATATCCTGAAGCATTTCGTCCATCATCCCCTCATTCTCCTCAAACTCCCTCGTCCGGGCCTCGGAAGCCAACAACCTCCCAACGGCAGCATCTCTCTCCGATCGGTATCTCGAGCAGTCGGCTAGAAGGGATCCCCGCATTGCCTCCATCTCCTCCCTCAACTTAGCTTGAGCAAGCTCTGCAGCCTCAAGTTTCCCGGACAATTCCTCCACCTGCTCAAGATCCGCTTTCCGAACCTCGTCCACCGTGGCAATAGCCATGTCAATCCGTTCTTTGCAGGTAACTTCCATTTTTCGCAATTCGGCCCGACTGGCCTCTTCCATGGTTTTCCTTAATCGTCCAGTAGCAGCCTCATGCTGAGAAATCTGAATAGCCTGATCCGCAAGCTGTTTGGCCTGATCCGAAACCACCAATCGAAGTCGGATATTGGCGCTCCCAATCTCCTCTCCGGCCTTAACCAACCGAGCGTGATGCCCCATCAGCTTCTTGGTCTCCTCCGCCACCCGATCAATATTAGCCTTGGCCTCGTCTCCCATAGTGATTATACGAGTAGTGAGTAAATCGAGATCTAAGGACTTAGCTTCATCAAGTACTCGTACCATGGGGTTACGGGTGAGAAGGTGTTCACCAGTGACTTCGTCAAAAGTAATATCATGAGAGCTTGGATCTAGATCAGGATGACCCTCAAATGGATTACGAGCCAAGTCAGGATGGTCGATATGAATAACAGAAGGGTTTCCGGGCGGGTGCGGAGAAGGCACAAACTCGCTATCCTCCTCCGTGATATCATGAAGAGGCTGAGCCGGGAGCTGAGGACCAGGCGAAGGTTCGGATAAAGGACGATTCCTCTTTCTCTGCTGAATACCCTCTTCGATAACCCCGAGAAGAGGACGGTAGCCGACTACATCCCCGGAGCGGTGGGTCGAAGGCTTCGGCTTGACAGAAGTTTTGGAAAGCTTGTACTGTTCAAGCCTGTGCCGAAAGTCTGAGGCTTTGACCATTTTACCTGCTCCTGATATGAAGAAAAAGTGTTACAAACATATATTGTTCTATACTTCGAGAAAACACGGCAAATTAAAAGGAGAGAAACACATATGTGGTTGTACAAACCCTGGGGAGGAGTAGGATACTGCAATAGGTCCTGGATTTCATTCCAGGACGGGAGCGGGTCATAAAATATTCCTAAGTCCCTATCATTAGTGAAGCATGCAGGAGTCAAGAGTTCACCTTGAGTCGTCGGAGCCACCCTGGCTAGAATGGTCTGGGAAGACTCGCTTGCACCGGTCCCGGCCTTGTCCGCTTTCCCGGTTTTCTCTGCCAAAGCCGGATCTCCGTCCAGCCCCTTGAAAGCCTGGTGGAACGCATCGTCCGTCCACTCCTGAATCTCGCCCGCTTGCCCAGGAAGCAAGGCCCCGATGCCGTCGCCACCTTTATCACCTTCCCGACCACCTCCACCCTCGCCTCTTTCCTCCTCTATGTCTTCCTCCTCCCGGGTAAGTGGACAATTGCTGGGGGAAGGACCGTCCGACTTCTTGAGTTTCTTACCTCCGACAGCTGGAGGTTTTGTGAAAGGTTTCCTCTTGCTACTCTCTACCGTAACACCTTCCTTGGTCTGAGCAGCCGCCCTCTCCTCCGCCGTTTCCCTCAGCTTAACTACTGACTGCTGTGGAAGGATTAAGTTATATTCCAGAAGAATCGCATTTCTGATCAAGAAGGCAGATGATCTATATTTCCCAAGAATAGCTTCTATCTCAGCCGCCGTCTGAACCAGGCGGTCAGTCTCCACAACCGGAAAGCCACCTGTCGCTAGCAAAAATGAGAAAGTATGAGAAGAAGCATCGCAATTGGAATAGAAATTATAAGTAAAAGCATCAACTTACATCCAGAAGTAAAGCGCCGGATTGAAACGGAGTCGTCCCTAACAAAGAACCACTCTTTCTTGAACATGCTGAATTTAGAGTACAGATCCAAGACCGGTTTGAAGGTCATGGCTGACTCCAAGCTAATGTATGGAGACCCCTTCTTATAGCCCCGCAAATTATACAAGTACCGGATCTCCCGGTTGGAAGGAGCACGACCATACTTCCTTTGGAAAATGACGAAGAGGCTCACCAGGATAGCATAGGAGTTGGGTTGAAGCTGGAATGGGGCCACCTTGAGATATGTAAGGAAGCTGATTACCCAAGCATTAAGAGGCGGAATGGCACCACACATGCAGTGGTATCTGCTGTAAGCAAAGTACCCCTCAGGGGGGTCGTATGGCATAACATCTCTCCCTAGCAACAGCATTCGCGCCCTATCAAGTCCGAAAGAACGAGAGATGGCATCAAGCTGCTCCTCCTTGAGGGAACTAGGAAAACAGTCGGGCGGGGAGTTCAGAATTTCCTGAGGGCCGTACCCGTCCACTAGTGATCTCGGGATTGGTCCGTGACGTTCGGGATTCGACTGAGCTGGGGGCACGGCAGAGGAACCTCCTTCGCCCCCGGATTTCTTTTTGTCTGATCGAGTTTCTGCCTTTCGAGACATTTATCTGCAACATCGGAAAAACATGTTGTTAAAACGGGGGATATAAACAAGCGAGTCTATGTAAAGTCCATCCAACACAAAAGTCCGTCTAGTAAAACAAGGTTCATTCGGTACTCCCTATACCGGGGTTTCGTTCGATATTCGAGTTAAAGGTTCATTTGGCACTCAGTTGAGCCAAGCTTCGTTCGTCATATTCCATTCGGTAAAACTGAAGAAAACTCATTCGGCAGAATATTCCCTCACCTGATTCGGCAAAAATCTTTGGTTCAGCTAGCACTGTGATTCGGCAAAGGCGAGGGAATGGTTCGGTTGATAAAAAAAATGGTGACGTGAGGCTCGTACTTATAGGCAAGCACGAGGCGACCGGACCAAACGGTTGGCACTTTGGATCGAACGGGCTATCCAAATAACAAAGCACGGCACACACTGGCGTATGCCCCACTTTAGGGGGCAAATGTTGGGCGTGTTCACCCAGAAGATCTCGAGACCAAGGATCTTGATTCATCCATCCAGGTTTGCCTAAACCCATTCGGCATTCTCATCCCACAATGTCCATTCGGCAGTCTCGTCCCAAGGAACTCATCCGGCGTTCTCATCCCACAGTGCCCATCCGGCATTCTCATCCCACAATGCCCATCTGGCGTTCTCATGCCACAATGTCCATTCGATAGTCTCGTCCCAAGGAATTCATCCGGCGTTCTCATCCCACAGTGCCCATCCGGCATTCTCATCCCACAATGCCCATCCGGCGTTCTCATCCCACAGTGCCCATCCGGCATTCTCATCCCACAATGCCCATCCGGCATTCTCATCCCACAATGTCCATTCGGCAGACTCCATAACCGAACCAACTCATTTCCGGTCCAAGCCTCATCTCCAACCACCGAACCAAAGTCCTACCGAGCCAAAGCAGTGCCAGGCCAGATTGTAGCAGCCCAGGCCCACCAGCTTCTATATACCTCCAAGACCCCTACCCCTAGCCTCACTCTATAAATAGAGGGGCAGGGGTACAACAATGGGGGACAAGTTTGAGAGCTCAATCACGGAAGGAACTTTCAAACAACTTTCTTTTACTTGTATCAAAGCTTTGTACTTGTAATCAAAAGAAGAGAAGAGAAATAACATATAAAGTGGACGTAGGCACATTCTGGCTGAACCACTATAAATTTGCGTGTCTTTTTACAGTTTAGCCCCTGCTTTTCATATATTTGCATAAATCCCCAAAATCACTAAGAACAACATAAGATCTACTAAATCATACGACTTTGAGGTGTTTGTCCATTTTTTGTGCAAACAGAGGGATAAATCCATTTTCGGATTGGTGTAAACACCTCAAAGTTCCGTACTTAAATCTTAGATCAAATTTGTGTAATGAAATGATCTACATATAACGTATGTATTTATTAACTTCCAAAAACTTTTCATAAAAACTTTTATCGTAAGCTCAAACATTTTATAAAGATGTTTCTTTATATAATCCCTTGAATTATTTATTTCAAAATATTTTTATTAAAGGAAGATATTCCAAACGAACCATTTTTCACTCAATAGATAATTTATCTTTATTATATTTTTTTGTTTTTTTATTCAAAATTATTTTTACTTAATATATTTCCTTTAATACTAGTATTATTTATGATTCATTTCGTAAAACTATTACTTAAGTTTATTATACCTTACAACTTATGCAAATCAATCACTTTTAAGTCCAAATTCTTAATTTATGTTAGAAAACATTTTCCAATCTATAATTATCTTTTAAAGAGTCATTATTTTACTTAAGCGTATAAATAGTTCGTGACTTAAATCTATATTTGTATGATATGCCTATACATCCTAAGAGTATATACAAATCCCAAATTTCAAATTGATTTTACTTAAATCCGTCTATTTAACAAATTTAAACTTTGTTGTAATTTACTATTATCTTAAATTTATAAGTTATACAACTTATTTCTTATTTAATACTATAATTAGTTTTCTAGCTTTGAAAAACAAATTTTAAAACTACCCGTATTTAAATCATCAAATTCTCAGCTTTTAAATCCTTTTTATCTATAAATCATATTTATAAATTATACTTATCTAATTTCATTTACTCAACATATTTCACAATCTTTTCATCAATACTTTTCATCAATTTCTTAGCTTTGAGTTAGGTATGAGTCGGAAATTTTCGACTGTCCAAAATCATCGAAAATTCCGCTTTATCTTATCAATTGGAGATGCCAATTTATCTTTGGTTTACAAACTTTCATAAATATTACTAATCTGTTTAATTAATGATTTGCATTATCTCTTTAACTTAAGAAAATTATATAGATCGAGTAACTCCAAAACCATACCAAGGAACTGGGTACTACCAATAGTATCACATATCCCTTTAACAAGAAGAGTAATACTTAAGAGAAGTGTTACCATCCGAACACATCCCTTGCCCATTTTTAGTTTATTTTCGAGCCGCTCAAACTAGTTATCATAAAATACTTCTTTTTATTTGAAATAATACCATTATTATTTTCAAAATCCTTTAGAGATTACTTTGTTTATAAAATCTATTTTATAAATTCATCTTATATTAACTTACTTTCTTTTAATCACCTTTAAATTTTCATATTTTCCATATCTACCTTTTATAAAATTATCTTATCTTTGTAAAATACCTCCTTTTTTTTATAAGACATGCTCATTTATTATCTTATATTAATTCATTTATTTTAACCTAGTATTATTATCAAACATCTTATAGTCAAATCATGAAACTTAATTCACAAGGTATTTGTTAAATCAACGGATGATAATACTTAAAGGTTATTATTCCCTTAATTACAAGCTAACACACTATTAATAACTATACCATTTTCAAAATTAATTTTTTGTAAATAATACATAAACTTGGTAAAATCATTTCATTTACCTAAAATTTTCAAAATCAGTGTCGGTTCGCCTTGTTTAAATGTTTAGGAACCCTCATCGATAATGGTGATCAAGCGCATCGATCAGGATCCAACAACAGATAAATCAACAAAAAATATTTTATTCGTTACTAACAAGTATGCGCTCATATATAATACTCTCAAACTCATTCTAGGGTGTTACTAACCCTATCTCTAATGAGTTGCTCATCCTGGGGTATTACTAACGCTATCTCTGACGAGTCTTACCCCAACAAAGCCTAGGTGTTCACTCAACCTAAGCTCTGATACCAAATGTAAAGGCCCATTTTTCTGTACCCTTTGAATAGACAATAAACCACACATGTCCAACTCAAATTGCACGAAAAAGAGGATCATTAAGGGTAGAAAGAAAAATAAAGATAGAACAAAATAGAAAAACAGAATCTCACACGAATGGAATAACAAATATTATTTCAATAAATAATCTTTACAGTGGAAAAATTCAAAATACAATACAGAGTCTAACCTAGATTCAGATTGGACAGTTATAACACCTGCCCTTACAAATGTTGACAAACAACAAAACAAATGCAATAGATGCAGCGGATAATAGAATACGTCCATACGATGATGAAGATCTCCAACTCTCCTCTGGAAACTCCAAGTGTCTTCAGTTAATCCTAAAACTACTCGGATCTGACCCGATTATTAAAAATACTCGGATCAGGCTTGATAAACCAGCGTGAGATACTCGAAATTTAAAATGACGATGTTATCAAAACCTTTGAAAAGAAGGGTATCTCATAAGACCACGCCCACACATAAATATGGATGGTTTTTATCTTATGATAACCAAAACACTTTTATTACCAAAATAATTTGATATTAACTTTAATGACAACCTTTTGGAAAACATCTTTCAAATAAACTTATTCAAATAAGGTATCAATACCCGAACTAAGTCTAAGGGAATATATCCGGACTAGGTCAATGGAATATACCAGACAGAATATATGATACCAAAAGGGGTAGCTGAAATGTTTGCAAGTCATTACAGCTATTTTGGGACTACACTCAAAACCGTAAAGCTCGTATTGAAATTGGATTTTCCAACATGATAGTGAACCTCAATAACCACGCATAACAACCAGAATACGGTGGTTTTTCGTGCAAGGACTCACACACCACCATTCCTCATATTAACACACTTCTTGATATCTGTTGGCTTCTCATGCAAGGACTCACACACCACTATATCATACAATAAGGGTCCCGTCTGGACACCATGGTGACCTAGACCATACGCCAGCCTCATCATACTAAGCCTGAAATATGTAACATAGTTCCCATATCATTTCCGAGATGTGAGGCTTGGGAGTGAGGTTAAGCTCAACTTAGACAAAGCCACGCTTTTCTTTTCATAAAGCACAATCAACTTAGAATGCCACGTTGCCATTCCTTCGATCACCATTTGACTTTTACGAACATACAACCTCTGAGTTCGTATGCCTCTAAGAAGGGTGTTAAGCTAAGTGAAGTTGCCTTCTCCGCCACCATAGAAGTATGTCGATAAAAGTCAACGTTTGTGATCTTAGCAATGCAATGCCAAACATTCGTCCATACAAATTCGTTCAGGGACTGAACGAAACCGAAGGCACTTTCCTCGATCATTACTAGGCGAGAAGCCCTTGCAATCCGAAGATTTCTAACACGATAGGACCACTACTATAATAAATGTCTCTATATTAGGAGCTACCTAGAGAATGTCAACAAGCAGTCCTTCCGCTAATGAAGATCTCCGGTCTTCAATAATCATCATCTTCAACACGTCTTCACTTTCGAATGTATACATTGGTTCGAAGTGGTTTTCGGATAGGAGTTACCCAAATTCGACCCCTGTTCCTTCGCACCAATCATCGATTAAAAAGATGTTAAGTTCATATGTGATTATAAATCATCATTCAATTTAAATCATCTTTTTTATTCATTCATAAATATCTCTTAGAGATACATTCATTAAATAATTCCTTTATCTTTTTTCAGAGTATACGGAATCATTAAGCCATATTTATCAATTCATTTGGTTTATTTAAACCTTTCTTAAATCTTGGAATGATTCCAAATCAATTCACATTTTACTTAGGAAAACATTTTCAAATCATTTACTTAACTCTTTAACAAATATTTTCTATTTCAAATCATAACTTTTAAATGGGTCAAAAACTATGTTATTTAAGACATAGTTTACTGCAAACCCAAAACAATTAATTTTAAGTATACGAATTTAAAATAATTCCAAATCATTTATTTAAATCTCATATGGAAAAATATTATTTTAGAGCATCCGGGCTTTCCCTTCGATCCGTTCCACCCCTCGTCTAAAAGTGAAAACAAAGGCTAGGTAAGTTCAGGGCACTGGTTGCTCCATTTCTAACCTTAGTTACACACCTTGTTTTACCGTTTAGATCTCACAAGTGGGTCAAATGTACTAGTCGATTCTGCATACTCCTTTCATTTTTAGAAATGATTTATAAAACTTCCAAATAATTATTAAAAACACTTATTCATTTATTTAACCATTCCATAAATCCTTCAAATCACCCTTAGAATACTTTATTAATCATTTAAGAACCTTTACAAAAGATTTGGAAAAGAATGGTTGCGTTTAAAACTATATTTCAAAAGTTATTGAAAAGTGCCGCGAAAAAGTGCTAAAGAAAGTGCTTTTTAAAGCTATATTGATTAAAACGACCTTTTATTATTTGAAAATCCATTTTTATTACTTAAATCACTTTTAAAACATTTTAAAATATTTATAAGATTTATTTCATATTTTTAAACAATTTTAAAACATTATTTTCAATGAAATCCTTTTCTGGATTCCGAACTGCAAAACTGTGATTTTTCCAAAAACTTGTTTTACTCATATTTCAAAATCTACTTATCGAAATATTGATTTTCTTTTTTGTTGGAAAGATATATAATAGTCTGGAAAATTCTTATCTCGAAGGATTCCGAGCTATATTCCACATTGTATACTTATTTAACTTTTTCGGCACGAAATCGCGAATTACCGTTACGCGACGCGCCTAGTTTTGACTTGTTTTTCAATTTCTTTCCAAACTTCATGGAAAAACTTTTAAATATTTATAAAACATTTCTAAATCATTTTAAACAATAGTTTTCATATTTCAAACTCATTTTCCATTTCATTCATATTATAATATTATATTATTATAATATCATTTTCGACCTTTTTAAATTCGTTTAAAGGATAAATCACTTCATACACATATTATTATGAATTTAATTTCCATTAAATTTAATTTGGTTAATTACTAACCATTTCTCTTATTATTTATCAAACCAAGTTATCAACTAATTCACAACCATATAATCAACGATAATATCAACCAAGTTGTCATCCAATATCAACCAATATTCAACATATTAATTTCTAATTTAACATGTGTATTATCAATTTTATTTTTATTAAAATAAAACTAAGATTTGAGTACTCGCGATTAGTTCCACTCCACTAAACGTTTTCGTAGATTCACGAATCAACTTCAGCAGCACTTCCTTCTCTTTTTCTCGCTCCGTAGCTTCCGATCTCCTTCCTTTCTTCCTTGGTGCTCTCGGCCTTGCTTATGGAGGGGCGAGGCTCGGCTAGGAATGGTGATGGAGGGGGATGCCGTGAGTTGTAGGGAGGAAGAGCGGTGGTTTACACTTGATTTTGAAGTGGATTGATATCTTATACTTGCTTAAATAATTTTTCTCTTCTACTCTTAATATTTTGCCATTAATTTTTTATGATAAGAAGCCATTAGAGAAGCATTAAGAAAGGAAGAAGAAGAGAGATTTTGATGCGAGAAAGTGAAGAGCTTAAGGTGGTATTTATACATGAAGTTCTTAAGTGAATTTACCTTTCTAACCTTAAGCTACTTTCATTTTTAGCCATAAATTTACATTACCTTTCTAAGGCATAATTTAGAACCTTAAGTACATGTATTTAATGCAGAAAAGATGGATAAGATATGGAGATTTGTACTTTGTACCAAAATGAAATGATTTCACTTATTCTATTTTATAAAAACGCATTAAAAATAAACTTGCTCCTTTTGCATGCATGATTTGATGACCAAGTACATTAGCATTAATGAAGAAGAGATGTATGCTTTGATTTGTGTGAGATTTCATATGATTTTGCAAAAGTAAACTTACTTTGTCATTTTGTGCTTTATTTAACTTTAAATAAATACTTAAGTTAGTTAATCCTTGATTAACATAAGAGAGATGTTTATTCCTTTGTTAATGTGTTTATAAAAGAATATTCAAGTTGAAAAACGTTTGCATGACTTATATCGATCAAAGCCTTGATTTTCGGCAAAATATTTTACGGTCACATTTTGACGTTTTTGTTAAACTATTTATTTATGTAAATCAAACTTAAAAATAAGTTTGTTATCATATTTAATTAATTAAAAAAAGTGTATTTGACTTATAAAATAATATAAAACAATATCGAAATTCATTTGCCAAATATGACATTGATTTTGTTAATGCGCGACGAAATTTGTCAATCATTATAACATAAGTACAAATATAATTATAAAATTTTATCAACCTATTATTATCTTTATATAATGATTTTAGAAGGAGTTATTCATCTATTAAAATAATTATTTGACCGTATATTCAACCAAAACCTGCTTTTGTCAATTTTGTCAATGTTAAGGTAAATGTCCAAAATCATTATTCAATTCAAAATTAAGTTTACCATTCTTATTTATTATATAAAACATGATTATTTAAGTTTGAAAATTCTATATTTGAATATTTAAATATTTCATTTTCAAAGTGGTAAAATTACGGGTCATTACAATAAGCTCATGAAAACTGTATGATATTGGCAGGGGCAATAGGTTCATAGTCAGCCCATGAAAACTATGATTTGATACTGGCAGGGGCTAGTAGGTTTGTAGTTAGCCCATGAAAACTATATCCGGATTAAGATATTGATAGTCTGTCAATAGGTTCCTATTTAGCCCATGAAAACTAGGATAAGAGATAAGATATTGGAGTTACCAATAGGTTCTTAGTGATCCCACGAAAATTAAGTAATTGGACAAATAATCCTTAACATTTAACAAGTTAATAGTAACCCTAAAAACTATAATTGAGACAGATAGTCAGAATGAATGGGGATGGGTAATCTAGAATTGATTTATTTCTTTTGCATATCATCGTAATGTTTTGAAATACTATGTTTTAACCATTGTGGATGTAGGAGCACATTATATGGTTTTATAAATGTTTTAGGATACTAGTAAGGGGAAAACCCATTCCGCTAAGCGGCATGGTCTCACTAGATATCTAAATGGTTTGAGATAGTAAATTATTATTCATACCAGGCTTTATGTCCTACTCGAAGTTTTTGTTTTCCCCTTAAACTCTTGGGTACTCAATTGGATTTGAGTAGGTTGAGAGTTAAGGTTTCCAGGGGTTCTTTTAGACGAATAAAGCTTCTGAAGACGTGCAGGAGGCAATGTTGTTATTAGAGTTCTTTTATTTCCATCGTGTGTTTTGTTTGTAAAGGCAAATAGTTTACTTGCCTATCTATATACTCTGATCTACCAAGGGAGCATCATCATATGTCGCTCTTAGCATATTTTGTAATAATTATATGTTATGTGAACATGGTCTGTGAATTGGGATTATGTAATCAATTTGGAATATTTTAAAACGGAATGTGGAATTTGTTTGCTACTTAAATTTTTTTTCCATATTCTTGTGTTTCTGTGTATCAATATATCTAATGTCGCCATATCTGGTCGTTGAGGATTAATAACTATGGATGACTACAACATCCGTAGTCGTTAGTTTTGGACCTCCAAGTAGGGGGATGTTACAAGTAATGACTAAAACCGTAGATTGGATGCATGGTCAGGGGTTTAGCTAACCCATGAGGGTGCAGTCAGCTCCTTCCTAGAGTTACCTACAGTTGTTATGCATGCATGGAGCGATGCACACAGCTTGACAGTTTTTTGGGCCAACTATGTATTTCCTATTTTACATCGCTAGGGATGTATTGCTGCTTTGGAAGAATAAATCTGATCCTTGTGCAGGAGGACCATTCTCGAAGTACTGAGAGCACCTCCATGGAATCCTACACAATTAGCGAACGTGCCTTAATGATTTTTGATTATATACCTAGTATTGTTGTGATGTACACTCACAAGTATCACAACAACTTGATTATTGATATTTTTGCCTTAGACATTATTATTATATCACTGGATTTTCAAATATAAATTTTGGTTATCGTAAGGTAAAAACCTGTCCGTGTTTATGTGCAGCGTGGTCTTATGAGATAATTTTATTTTGAAAGGTTTTATAAAATTAAAAATCCATTTGAGGTGTGTTTTCCCACGCTAGTTTACCAGACTGATTTGGGTGTTATTTTTCAAATAATGCTCTGATCAGACTAAGCATATTTATAGATTTTCTTTGAGCTCAGGAGACGAGCTAGATGCCCAAGACGTATCTACGTATTTCTTTATTTTCCACTGTATTGGTTGTTGTGTTTATCACCAATATGTAAGGACAAGCTATTATAACCATCCAAGCCAATCATTTGTTTAGTATAATTTGATTGATGTATGTAAATTACAGTTTTTCTTTATGTAAAGAACTGTTGTATATTATACACTACTCGTCACGATGTGAGATTCTTTTCTGTCTTTTCTTTCTTTTTCCCCCAACAATCTATCTTTCTGGCACGTGGATGCTCGACACATTAATATCGTGGTGGTATTAAAGTCGACTTTTGAGCGTCAAAAAGGCGGGACGTTACATGAAGGGGTTGAACTTGGATCTCGGCAAAGGGACTTAGGCTTGGAAAGAGGAGTTCAAGTAGAATTCAAAGAAGTTAGTACAGGTTCAAGGTCCAGCTCGATGCCAACCTGAAAGTTTTGTTCAGGTAAGGGTGGAACTTATAGGGAGTGAAATGTATGGTCTCTGGATCTTGCTGGGGGTATTCATTTGTTCGTTCATCGTTCGATGGATATATGACAGCATGATGAAGGTTTATGGTTAAGAAACAAAGTGACATTGGACTGCTTCGACGTGACAGCTTCGGGACTTTGAGATGCTGATTCTATGACTGATACGAAGGTCTAGAAGTGCTCCGATGATAACGGCTCTAGGACGAGAGTTATGATGGTAGCCCATAAGGACAACCTTTAGGACGCGAACTTGTGAATTACAGCTAGGATGTTCTCTATTTTCGGAAGATATGATGAGACAGGTTCTAGGATGTGAGCTTGTGAAGTTGACCTAGAACGTGCTCTACTGTAGAAATGGAAGTAGGTAGGACAAGGAAGGATTTTATGGTAATGATGGAATGGATCAAACTAAGACAGGTTCGAAGAGGTGAGTGAAGAGATCGTTGATACTCATAGTGATAGTGTGCTCATAAAGCAGGGGTAGGAAAGGATGCATATTTGGTATTAGAACGCATACTTATGGATCTAGGATGTGATCCATATACCTTGGGCTGCTAGGTCATGAAGTTTAGTTTCCTAACCTACTGGCGGTGTGGATTTTGAGCACTAAGGAACTGATACTTTTCCATTGGTCTCTGGCATTAGGACGGTCATATGAGTTATCATATATCCAAAGAACTTGAGTGATAGTGAGGATTGTTTAATGGATGCTATGTTTGCTTTGATTGTTTCCTCCATAGTCAGTCACTCTCGGGATGTCACTTGACGTAGGTATTTAGGATGTAGACACCTAGACACTTGATACTGTATTTAGGACGGAGTACATTTTTGATGATGATAGTAGAATAGCATATTATGATGTTATGTGCTAACTCTTTGGTTATAGGGACATGTTAGGTATGATTCATATACCCTTGTTCCTTATTATATTGACTTGAATAGTATTTTAAGATTCATTTATCACTCACACCAGACTGTTGTCTAACTTAAGGTTTTATGCTTTGCTTCTTATTATCTCGGGTGATCTTAAATGAGTGGACTAGATAGTAGGTCTAGGTGTACGTAGTGGTAGTGTAGAGGATGAGCAGCATGGAGATTTCTCGTATTATATATGGATATTCTATCGCTTATTTCGTTGTGCAACACTATGGAGCCCAAACATTGTTTGCTATATTATCATGAGGCAATTTATTTGAGTTTATTTCTGTTTTGTATATGCCGTATTACTATGTTGTATAACTTTGTGGACCTGTGCTCTGATATTCGGTTCACTTATCTATTATTGTCCCTTTTGTTTTATATCTATGATTTATATTATATTTCACTGTGAGATGTACAATAGGTTCTATGATTGGTTTTCTTTTCTTTTACTCTTGACAATCATCCTACATCGGCTAGGCACCGCAGCAGTGTAATATATAGTTATATTGGGTGCCGGTGGTGTAGGGTGGTCGTCACACGATCCCTTCGTGAACGATCTACTATGTTGCTTCATAATCTACCATGTTAATCAACTCTCTTCGATGCTGATAAACTACCTTTGTCATGTGGAACTATTAAGAGTATGTTTCTTGACTTCTGGTGAGCTTTTTCCATTACATTGTTATCATATAACAATAATGTAGTATTCTCAATACTTGTAATTGCAACTATCTCAGTTATAAATTTATGCATTTATATTTATACATTGCTTTTATCAGTGGCGCTACTCAAGGTGATGTACTTAGCCTTTTTCATTGAATCAGCTACAAACTTTTGTTTGGAACATTTCCCACTTTAAAGCTCCTTAATTAAGGTTTAAACATGAATCCAATATTGACATATTATACTCAATATAGCTTATGAAATTTGAGTCTAAATACTCCTTCATAAGGAGTTCATTGTTTCTATAAACAATTATTTAGTATCTAGTAAATTTTCGAGAAGAATCCAAACTAACACTTGGTGATCTTAATTTGGATTTGATACTCACTTTATGTATCAAATACATAAGTGTAATATGATATTGTAAACAATGCAACATGCATGATAATTCTTATTCCCAATGCATAAGGAACCCATCCTACATGTTCCATATTAAACATTTTAATATGCTGTTTGTGCATATCGTTTTGGACATTCCTAACATCTTTTTACACTGATTATAAATGATGCTTTCAAATCCTATATCGAGAATTTAAACAACTAAACTAGAACTAATTTTAACATAGGTACTTCGTTAACAATCAGTAGTATGTTGTTTACTTATAATTTAGAAATATCTCGTTACCTTTTAAAATTTTCTTTCTTATAGACACACGTTTCCTTTGCATTTTTACTAAAAATCAAACTACTTGATATTTCTATCAAAATACTTGTTCAACTCTAATGCTTTTCGAATGATAATTTTGTATCTGGTTTAGGATCATATCCGAAAACGCACGAACTCAGTATCTACCCCACCGACTTCAAGACTTTTTGGTTGTTATATGCAAACAGTGTATTCAAAATTATTATTTAGAATTTTTTGTTTCACCATATATGTACCAAAATTCAAATTCACATCAAACAATAATTTTGTGAGTAGAATCTGAATTAACTTAAGCATGTTGAATGAAGGACCTGTTACGTCAATTTCAACACTTGAAAGTTACGATGTTATTCATATCAACATTACTCATTATATTCCAACTACATTGGTCTTCCTTTTAAAAACACATTTGCTGTCGATGGATCATATTCCTTTGGGTACAACTATAAAACATATTTTGATGTATTTGTAACAACCCTGGTATTGGTGATTACCTATAAAACTGAATTATAACGATAGTTATAATTTAATATTGAGAATCAAATAAATTTGAGAAGAAGAAGAATTTTTATTAAAGTTGTTTATTTGGAATAAACAATTTGACTTAAGAATAAATATTGGGTTTTTGTTAACTTTAAGTTAATAAATCAATTGAGTGTTTATTTCAACATTTAATGGTTGGAATAAATATTTATAGTTGAAAATAAAGTTTTAAAGCTTTATTCTGTTGAGTTTGAGAAGAAAATGATGGACTGTTAATTTTTATTTTAGTTATGCAATGGTGTTGTAAGTTATTGCTTATATTAAAGCTTTTATTTAATTTAAAAGAAGAAATATGAAGAAAATAAGTATTTTATTAAAATAAAAGACGAAATATGGTTTAAAAATGATAGTTGATGATTAAAAAGTGTTAGAATGATTTATTGCAAATTTATTTGGCAGGAAAGAAATTTTTATTTAGTTTTTTATGTTAAAAATGGTGTTTTACACTAAAATTGTGTAACTTGTAGAATATTGTTAAAAATGGGGATTTATTGGTAAAATTATATTTTTATTGTTAAAATAAATTTTATTTTGTCACAATAACTATGTTATTCCAAAACAAATTGATGTACGTATTTTATTTGGCTTGAAATGTAGTATTGTATGTATATAGTGTAAAATAGGTTAATATGTATACATAACCTTGCATTTTCACTAAGTATATTTTTCTCTTGGGCTTATTTGGATAGAAACTTGACCCAATAGCCTTTACTAGAACCTTCTGGCTTGGGGAAAAAAAATTACTGTACGTAGTTTTCAATTGTCTCATCTTCTCCAAAATATTCAGAGAAAAAAAAAAGAAAGCAATGGCTGCTTTCATCTAAATCCAATTTCTACCCAACTTTTCTGCGAATTAAAGGGGGAAATCATCTAAATTAAGAATAGAAAGTTTCTACAGGTTCTTAGGCCTTCCATCTTCACCAAAGATCACAACTTTCTATCAAATCGCTGCTACATCTTGCTAAAACTATTCTGTAAGCAAGGTAAGAGTTTTCTTACAGCAAGCTAAAGCAAAATATCAAATTTTGCCATCAGTTTGTTGCTTGAAATGCTCAATTTATTGAATAGGTTATCTCTTTTGCTGGCTGAAATTGTATCATTTTCGAAAAATCATATCTTCTACAATTTACAGCCAATTGCTCCCAATTTTTGATATGTTGTAGTAATTGGACTGTACAATATTTTTGGAAATTTTCATTGAATTTTGAATTGTTTTGATACAGAAAATTGTTGGTTGAAATCGGCCAAAAATCCATCTCTATTTGTTGGCCGAAAAAGCATCATTTTCAAAAAATCATATCTTCTTCAATTTACAGCCAATTACTCCCAACTTTTTGATATATTGCAATAGTTGGACTGTAAAATATTTCTGGTAATTTTCATTGAATTTTGAATTGTTTTGATATAGAAAATTTTTGGTTGAAATCGGCCAAAAATACATCTCTGTTTGTTGGCCAAAAAAGCATCATTTTTAAAAAATCTTCTTCAATTTAAAGCCAGTTGCTCCCAGTTTTTGATATGTTGCAGTAGTTGGACTTTACAATATTTCTGGAAATTTTCATTGAATTTTGAATTGTTTTGATATAGAAAATTGTTGGTTGAAATCGGCCAAAAATCCATCTCTGTTTGTTGGCCGAAAAAGCATCATTTTCAAAAAATCATCTCTTATTCAATTTGCAGTCAATTGCTCCCAATTTTTGATATGTTGCAGTAATTGGAGTGTACAATATTTTTGGAAATTTTAATTAAATTTTGAATTGTTTTGATATAGCAAATCGTTGGTTCAACACATCCTAAAATCTTGCTCTATTTGGCTTGCGGAAAAGTGCTATGTTCGAAAAATCATAACTCTTTTTTATTTGCAACAAAATTGCTCCAAATTTTGGATATGTTATTGTCCTCGTGTCGTAGTATATCGCTACAAAATTTTGTTGAAATCTGGGTTGTTTTGATACCCCGAATTACTGTCCAAAGTCAGCCAAAACTCTGTTGCTTGGTAGATTGTTCTTTTGCTCCTATTTGCGCTTTCGTTAACTGTTTCACTGCATATTTCGATCATTTTGAATATTGTATGAATAAGTTTGATGATGAATGTTTAAGTCTTTTTATCCGACAATGGATTGACTTGATTTCAGAAAAATTTTAGAATTTAAATTTTATTTAAATTCTATTTCAATCTAAATATCGATAAATGTCGATATTTGAAGAATTCGATGATTTTAATTGATTTTGGTCTCGAATAAGTTTCTGAATTTTTTATAAATTATGGTTAATTAAATAAATGTTTTAAAGATATTTTAAAGGGTTTTTAAGCAATTTTTTTAAAGAATTTTATTAATAGATAATCTATTCGATAAATGGATTTTTTTCCTTATATCACTTATTTTAAAATCTCTAAAAATTGTTTAAAAATCCTGTTTTCTCTATAAAATTATTCTAAATATATTTTAGCATATTCAGATGATTTTCGGCATATAAGAATGAGAATTAAACGATTTGGCAGAAATAGGTGGTATGGGACACGTGTTTTCGCCTCATCACTTAATATCGGACTTGTACTTTCGAATTTGCTTTGAAGTGTTATTTTATGATATTTTTACTTGCCGAGGACATTAGGCGGAATTATTATGATGAATTGTTGATGGATTTGACGTTTAAGATGGATTTTTACTTGTCGATGAAATGAGACAAGTCTCGATGCCACTTTAAACTCATCAAAGCATGAGACACAATGAGTTGGGTGCTTTACACTCGCCAATGAGACGAGGCGGTGTATGTTGATTTGGTTTTTTTTATGTATGTTTTCTAATATGGCATTGACTGACGATTAGTAAACCAATAGGTGCGAATGTATGGTATGGGACGTACATTAACGCCCATTGGGTTCCTATTCGAGAAATTGTGACACATTTAAGAGGTTATTAGTACTATAAACCGAGTATACGATTGGAATCATTACGATGTTCTTGATGTCATTACTAGATTCCAATCATCATGATGTTTTTCTTGGATTTTTATGATTTGGGTGTCATCGCGATATTCAACTATAGTCAATCAAGATGATCATGATGCTAAGATGTTAATGACCCCAAGTCATCACGACGTATGGTACCAAATAATAGTAGTACTAGTCAAGATGAAAAGCACGTGCAATTTTCTATGAAGTTTTCTATGTTCGATTTCACCTTTTTGGTGATGTTGTTATTTGAATACGGCCTTCAGTATGATATAGGCTACATTTATATTATGCTATATGGTGATTTCGATTATGATTGTCTTTAAATCTTATTGAGTTCTTATGATAGATTATGATGATTTGATGTTTCTTTATGAAGTTATTATATGGTTCTCATCGTTTATCCACTTTACTTATGGATGTTCTTAAGAGAAACCATATGCATGTTACTTATTAAATTCCCTTGAAATAGATAGATGAATCACTGATGTCCCCTTTCTTATGAATGATATAATGAATAATATGTCATTCCGTTGGCAACAACGGAGTGATTCTCACCCTTCTACTTACTACTGAGATCCTTACTACTGATATGTTTAGCTTACCTGACCCGTGTGCTTTTACTCGGGTCAGACCGAGTTGCGGGTTAGTTTGGATTGCTTCACTTCTTGGATCAGCTTGATAGCTTTTGTTGGACTTATCATTTTGGCTTGGATGTTGTTTTTGAGTCATCTGCTTTTATTTCGTCTTATTGTATATTATTTTGTAGGATGGGTGTATATGCGATTCAGTAGTCCTTGCTACTTATGTATGATGTACTATTATGGAGATGTATGGCGATGTATGTATATATATATACTCTAATCTGGGTTTGTTGTTCCGTGACTGATGTTTTCTATCTGCATGTATATTACATTATTTCTGAAATGGTCCGAATCCACCATAGTGTGCATTAGTTAGGGACAAAGCGTGTCTACCACTTATGAAGTAAAGGAAAAAAAAAAGATCGAGACAAATTTGACATGCTTAGCTCTTAACTAACGTATTACTATGATGGTCACCCTTAACCAGCCCTATTCTCTGCATTAGTAGACTGGATTACTTAGTAATTCTCTTTACTAATGTAGGTCTCGGGGTGGGGCGTCACAGCTTGGTATCAGAGCATTGTTTCAGAATATAATGTAATATATACAGAACAGTATACGAGATACCATACATCAGATATAATACATCTATATACATCATCCCTTAATCATGATTGGTTTCACCTTGACCTTTCCTTGTCCCTATCCTTGTTTTGATTCGTGTCCCTTTTTAATTCCTTTGGGGTAGATAGAAAGGAATATGTCTAGGAATGTTAATTATATTCCGTAGTATTCCTTAACTTCTACACTTGAAGTGCTAATATATTTATTTACCCTGTGAATAATCCTATCTTATCTTATCTTTCAGCTATGTCGGGTAGAGGTAGAGGACGCTCTTCGGCGGCGGGACCGTCCAATGGTTCTCGTCCTGAAGGCGTATATATGTCTACCGACCAGATCCTTGAGCTTATTCGGAGCATGCAGCCTCCCGCTCCAGCTCACTCTTCTCCTCCGCGCAAATCCACGCTTGCACGCATGTGTAGCGACTTCACACATCTTGGTGGCAAGATCTTTAAAGGCACCGAGACGGTTTTAGATGTTGAGGCATGGCTTAGTTCTTGTGAACGTATCTTTAGTCGTATGGAGATCTCTAGTCATCACCGAGTCCTTGTAGCATCTAGTATGTTGCAAGAACGAGCTTTACATTGGTTTGATCTACTTGTTGCTGAGATTGATGAGTCCACTCTAGAGTGGGATCAGTTCAGTGTGAGATTAGAACTCAAGTTTATTCCATAATCCGAGAAGGCTATTCTTTCTCGACGTTTCCTTGATTTCAAACAAGGAAAGTCGATTGTTTCTGATTATGTTGCATCCATTGAAGCCTTGTCTAAATATGGTCTCGAGTACATCTCTAATCCTTATAAGAAGAATCTTAAGTTCATCTCCAGGCTTAAGAAATATCTGAAGAAGTCCCTCATGCTGCGTCTTGAGCTCACCTTTGTAAATCTTGTGGATGCAGCCCTTCAGCTTGAAGCGGTCGAGAAGGAGAAAGATAGTGATGATGAGGGTGATGTTCGGGGAAACCCGAATAAGAAGAAGTTTTTCCGCAAGCCGAAGCCGTTCCATCCCGGTAAGAAGAAGAAACAAAGGGGATCTTCGTCTCAGTCTCAGTCTACTCCTTCAACTAAGCCTTTTGCATGCTTCAATTGTGGTGCACCTGACCATCCAGTGAGGAAGTGTCTTAAGCCTAAGGGTTGTCTTTATTGTAAGAAGGAGGGACATTTGGTTTCAGCTTGTCCCAAAAAGGAGAAGGGTTCTCATCAGGGACATCTTAGTGTGGCTACTACTTCTAGAGATGCTTCTCAGCCTCGAGGTACTTTTCCTTCCATTCTAGAGGGCTCTATTTTATTCCATGAACGTTATATTCGAGTGCTTTTCGATACGGGTGCATCTCACTCATTCATATCGAAGGAGCTCATTGATGCTTTGCAGTTAGATGTTTTTTATATGATTCTTTACGGATTGCGAATCCTATTGGAGGATCTGCAACTCTTTGTTTGCTTTGTGATGATGTTGAGTTTTCGATTTGTGGCTTTTCTTTCCGTGCGAATCTGCACGTTATTCCTTTTCATGGATTTGATATGATATTAGGAATGGACTATCTAGTTCGATACGAGGCCAAGGTTTTATGTTTAGAGCGAGTCTTATATATTCGACATCTTGATTCTTCTGATCAGTTATCTCTTTCATTTCGTGATTCTGATTGTGATTCCATGGCTTCTTTATTTTCCCTTGATTCTCGAGACGATGATGATGATGTATACCGTATTCCTATCGTTTGCGATTTTTTAGATTTATTTGAGCCCTTTTTTGGTTTACCTCCTAAGAGAGCTATTGAGTTCCGTATCGATCGTATTCCCAACACGCAGCCAGTTAGTCGTCCTCCCACGAGGATGTCTACACGAGAGAATGAGGAACTCAAAAGGCAAGTTCTCGAGCTTAAAGCCAAGCATTTTATTCGTTTTAGTTCTTCACCGTGGGGAGCCGCGGTAGTATTCGTGAAGAAGTCCGATGGGACTCTTAGGCTTTGCGTCGACTATCGCAAGCTTAATGAGTTAACCATCAAGAATCGTTACCCTTTATTGAGGATCGACGGCATGTTCGATCAATTAAGTGGTGCTAAGGTCTTTTCACAGTTAGACCTTGCCACTGGTTTTCATCAGCTTCGAGTCGCGGAAGATAGTATTCCTCTCACCGCATTCGGCACTCGCTATGGTTCTTATAGGTGGCTCGTCATGCCGTTCGGATTGACGAACGCACCTGCCTACTTTGTCGATCTTATGAATCGAGTATTCCGGGAATATCTCGATAAGTTCGTGCTTGTTTTCATTGATGACATTCTAGTGTATTCGAAGTCTGAAGAGGACCATGCTCGACATCTTAGAATTGTTTTGAGTACTCTCCGAAAGCATCAACTCAAAGCAAAACTTTCTAAGTGTCACTTCTGGGAAAAACAAGTGAAGTTGTTAGGCCATGTTGTATCTTCAGAAGGTATTTCCGTTGATCCTTCTAAGATCGAGGCTATTCAGAGTTGGAAGAGGCCTGAGAATGTTCACGAGATTCGTAGTTTTCTGGGTTTCGCTGGTTATTACCGCCGTTTCATCAAAGACTTTTCCCGTATCGTGCTTCCATTGACTAGCCTTACGAGGAAAGGCGTTCGATTCATTTGGTCTGATATGTATGAGGCTTCTTTTCAGAAATTGAAGGAGCTTCTCACTAATGCTCCTGTCCTTGTGGTTCCTGAAGGGAACCAAGATCTTATCGTTTATACCGATGCCAGTCATAGTGGCCGCGATGCTGTTTTGATGCTGAGAGAACGGGTAGTTGCCTATGCTTCTAGGCAATTGCGTCCGAATGAGGTTCGGTACGCTACCCATGATTTAGAGCTTGCAGTCATTGTCTTTGCTTTGAAGATTTGGCGTCATTATCTTTTGTGAGAGCACATCATTCTTTTTACCGACCATAAGTCTTTGAAATATATATTCACTCAGAAGGAGCTAAATATGAGGCAGCAGCGTTGGCTTGAATTTCTCGCCTCGTATGATTTTGATATTAAGTATACCCCGGGGAAGGGTAATCGTGTGGCAGATGCGCTTAGTCGCAAGCATTCGGCTGTTGTTTCTATGATGTTAGCCGAATGGGATGTCCTTGAAACTTTATCTTATTGTTATATTCGTGATCGAGCTTCTTCTTTCGATTCACCTGTCTTATTATTCGGTATGGAAGCTCGACCTTCTCTTTTAGATCATATCTCCGAGGCTCGGCGACGTGATTCCGAGACGTTGCACCTTATTCATCTTTGGAAATCTGAATCTCGTGATGTTGAGATGAGGGATTTCAGTATTGATTCTCACGGTTGTCTTCGTATGGAGGACCGTTTTGTTGTGCCTTCTGATTCAACACTTAGGCATGACATTCTTGATGATTGTCATCGCTCTAAGTATACCATTCACCCCGACAGTAGTAAGATGTACGCCGATATGCTCGCCTTTATTATAGGAAGGCATGAAGCATGATGTCACAAGTTATGTGGGTAATTGCATAACTTGTCAGCTTATTAAGGCTGAGCAGCAGCGGCCATCCGGTCTTCTTCAGCCTTTAGAGGTTCCGTTGTGGAAATGGGATCAAATTTCGATGGATTTCACTAATGGCTTACCTCGTTCGAGGTCAGGCCATAGCAGTATTTGGGTTGTTGTGGACCGTCTCGCAAGTCCGCACATTTTATTCCTATTAAGTTGAATAGGACGGCATCTCTTTTATCGAAGCTATATATTAAGGAGATCGTGTGATTGCACGGTGTACCTTCATCTATTTTGTGTGATCGTGATCCTCTTTTCACGAGTCACTTTTGGCAGAGTCTCCAGCAAGCTTTAGGCACAAAGCTTAATCTTAGCACAACTTATCACCCACAGTCTGATGGACAGACTGAACGAGTGAACCGTATTTTGGAAAACTTGCTTCGTGCTTGTATCTTGGATTTTGGTGGTAGCTGGGAGGATCATCTTCCTCTAGTTGAGTTTGCTTATAATAATAGCTACCAATCTTCTATCAGCATGGATCCTTTTGAAACCTTATATGGAAGGCCGTGTCGTTCTCAATCTTATTGGCTTGAGTCGGGGGAAAAGCTTATTTTATGCCCCGAATCTATTCGAGAATCATTTGAGAAGATCCATCTTATTCGTGAGAAAATGAAAGAGGCACAGAGTCGCCAGAAATCCTATACGGACAACCGTAGGAGGCCTCTTGAATTCTCATTGGGTGACCTTGTTTTTATTCGAGCTTCTCCTCTGAAAGGAGTGGTATGCTTTAGCCAGACCGGGAAATTGGCACCACGTTATATTGGGTCATTTCCTATTACAGAGCGTATCGGTCTGGTTGCTTATCGTGTAGCACTTCCCGATCAGTTTTCTGGGGTTCAGGACGTATTCCACGTTTCTTAGTTGAGGAAGTGTCTATGAGATTCTAATCTCGTGCTTGATACTCGTGCTTTAGAGGAGTTGGAGGTCTCTCCTGATCTATCTTATGTGCAGCATCCTCTGAGAGTTCTTGCTTTGGAGACTAGACGTCTTTGAAACAAGAGTGTCCCGCTCGTGAAGATCCAATGGTCCGATAATCCCAATGACTGCACTTGGGAAACCAGAGAATTCATCGAGAGGTCGTATCCTGATTTCTTATCTTCTCACTCCGATGGTAAGAATTTTCCATTTTAATCTATCTAAATTGCCTTTGATTGATGAAATAAACTGTGTTTAATATAGATTTCCTCTAGAAATTGCGAGGACACAATTTTTATAAGGGGAGGAGTCTGTAACAACCCTGGTATTGGTGATTACCTATAAAATTGAATTATAACGATAGTTATAATTTAATATTGAGAATCAAATAAATTTGAGAAGAAGAAGAATTTTTTTAAAGTTGTTTATTTGGAATAAACAATGTGACTTGAGAATAAATATTGGGTTTTTGTTAACTTTAAGTTAATAAATCAATTGAGTGTTTATTTCAACATTTAATGGTTTGAATAAATATTTATAGTTGAAAATAAAGTTTTAAAGCTTTATTCTATTAAGTTTGAGAAGAAAATGATCAACTGTTAATTTTTATTTGAGTTATGCAATGGTGTTGTAAGTTATTGCTTATATTAAAGCTTTTATTGAATTTAAAAGAAGAAATATGAAGAAAATAAGAATTTTATTAGAATAAAAGACGAAATATGGTTTAAAAATGATAGTTGATGATTAAAAAGTGTTAGAATGATTTATTGCAAATTTATTTGGAAAGAAAGAAATTTTTATTTAGTTTGTTATGTTAAAAATGGTGTTTTACACTAAAATTGTGTAACTTGTAGAATATTGTTAAAAATGGGGATTTATTATTAAAATTATATTTTTATTGTTAAAATAAATTTTATTTTGTCACAATAACTATGTTATTCCAAAACAATTGATGTACGTATTTTATTTGGCTTGAAATGTAGTATTGTATGTATCTAGTGTAAAATAGGTTAATATGTATACATAACCTTGCATTTTCACTAAGTATATTTTTCTCTTGGGCTTATTTGGGTAGAAACTTGACCCAATAGCCTTTACTAGAACCTTCTGGCTTAAGGGAAAAAAATTATTGTACGTAGTTTTCAATTGTCTCATCTTCTCCAAAACATTCAGAGAAAAAAAAACAAAGAAAGCAATGGCTGCTTTCATCTAAATCCAATTTCTACCCAACTTTTCTGCGAAATAAAGGGGGAAATCATCTAAATTAAGAATAGAAAGTTTCTACAGGTTCTTAGGCCTTCCATCTTCACCAAAGATCACAACTTTCTACCAAATCGTTGCTACATCTTGCTAAAACTATTCGGTAAGCAAGGTAAGAGTTTTCTTACAGCAAGCTAAAGAAAAATATCAAAATTTTCCATTAATTTGTTGCTTGAAATGCTCAATTTATTGAATAGGTTTTCTCTTTTGTTGGCTGAAATTGTATCATTTTCAAAAAATCATATCTTCTCCAATTTACAGCCAATTTCTCCCAATTTTTGATATGTTGCAGTAGTTGGACTGTAAAATATTTTTGGAAATTTTCGTTGAATTTTGAATTGTTTTGGTATAGAAAATTGTTGGTTGAAATCGGCCAAAAATCAATCTCTGTTTGTTGGCCGAAAAAGCATCATTTTCAAAAAATCATATCTTCTTCAATTTACAGCCAATTGCTCCCAATTTTTTATATATTGTAGTAGCTGGACTGTAAAATATTTTTGGTAATTTTCATTGAATTTTGTATTGTTTTGTTATAGAAAATTTTTGGTTGAAATCGGCTAAAAATACATCTCTGTTTGTTGGCCGAAAAAGCAGCATTCTCAAAAAAAATTCTTCAATTTATAGCCTGTTACTCCAAATATTTGATATGTTGCAGTAGTTGGACTGTGCAATATTTTTGGAAATTTTCATTGAATTTTGAATTGTTTTGATATAGAAAATTGTTGGTTGAAATCGGCCAAAAATCCATCTCTGTTTGTTGGCCGAAAAAGCATCATTTTCAAAAAATCATATCTTATTTAATTTACAGTCAATTGCTCCCAATTTTTGATACGTTGCAATAGTTGGACTGTAAAATATTTCTGGATATTCTCATTGAATTTTGAATTGTTTTGATATAGCAAATCGTTGGTTCAAAACAGCCTAAAATCTTGCTCTATTTGGCTTGCTGAAAAGTGCTATGTTTGAAAAGTCATAACTCTTTTTGTTTGCTGCAAATTGCTCCAAATTTTGGATATGTTATAGTCCTCGTGTCGTTGTATATCGCTGCAAAATTTCGTTGAAATCTGGGTTGTTTTGGTACCCCGAATTACTGTCCAATGTCAGCCAAAACTCAGTTGCTTGGTAGATTGTTCTTTTGCTCCTATTTGCGCTTTCGTTAACTGTTTCACTGCATATTTCGATGATTTCGAATATTGTATGAATAAGTTTGATGATGAATGTTTATGTCTTTTTATCTGACAAAAGATTGGCTTGATTTTGGAAAAATTTTAGAATTTAAATTTTATTTAAATTCTATTTCAATCTAAATGTCGATATTTGAAGAATTCGATGATTTTAATTGATTTTGGTCTTGAATAGGTTTCTGAAATGTTTTTAAGATATTTTAAAGGGGTTTTAAGCAATTTTTTTTAAAGAATTTTATAAATAGCATATGACATGTTCTTACTATGTTTTGCATTACTGTAATAGCATATGAATTGTTAAGCTCCATTCAACCATTTAATATAGGCTATTTATTTCATCTACCGTAACCGGTTTATGGTCGAGAGTTTTTAGATAATATATCTTAAACTCGTAGAAATAAATATCATACAAAACAATTTTCTATATGAAAATACATTTCGGAATAGAAATCATATTTCTCATTCCTTGGTAAATATTTATTATTATTTTACAATTCTCGTTTCTAATGTCTCTTCATTAAGCATAAATGATCATTCACTCTCTTTATCCTAACTATGTCTAGGTTACATCTACTCTCGAACGTTCATTTTCCTTTCCAAATAGTTAAACCATTCAAAAGAAAAACCTTATTGCAAGATTGTAACAAACCCTTTACAAAAATGCATTTGATCATCCATAGCGATAAGGATATCAAATAAGTTGCACTTTATGTATAATAATCAAACTGACATTTCAGTGATCGAATCCTAAATCTATCTTGTAGCTCTTGAGCTAGTATTACATTAACACAACAAGATCCTTATTATAATCAACCATATTGAATACACAATCTCACACTATAGTTTTTTTTCTTATTTTGAATAAACTAGTTTCATCGAGGTTTTGTACATTACGAATTGACCATTCACTGCATAATATTTATATGTGTTTGGATATGAATCAAACATCTATATCTTTGTATTTTTTTTAGAGTTTGAAACTCGTTGAAGACAATACATATCTTGAGCAAGTAAACACACAAGTGGCCAAGTTACAAATGTGTTTAGTAGTTTTATAATTAGGCGCTTGCATGGGTCAATGTGCAAAAATTATTGGTAAGTATATTTTACATTTCTATTTGTCAATCTTAATTCAGTTTATCAATATATTTTAATTGATTAACATTTTATCAATTAAATTACTTGTTAAATTTATCGAAGTAGATTAGTTTAACTTATACATAGTAGATGTTCTTACAATATTAGAAAGGTTAAATTTCACCATTCATTTTTCTAATAAGGCTCCCACTAGACTTTTATGTTTCTCAAAACACTAAGATGAAACATGGAAGTCTTTCGACTTCTCTAGTTGGTGTTAGGGCTCGATTTCCTTGGGATTCTGACCTTGAGAAATATCAACAAATTATAGGCCCACAAGCGATGGATAAGACTTTATTGGTTGTATCATATATAACTCATAACTTGTGGCCTTTGTCCTAATCTCATTTTGATCTTGAGGAATATCAACAAATAGAAAGAGATAGTCACTCGTTTATACCATTTCGTGACGACCTAAGTATAAATGCATGTACCATGAGGAACATCAACAAATACATATATATATATATATCTTACCTCATCTTTTCAATTTATTAATAATACTACACATAACTTCCTAAACTTGAGGAATACCAACAACTAAGGAATATGCAATTAATCTATTAATATATCAATGCCAGAGGACAACTTTAGCTTAAAGATTCATAATCTTTAATATATTTAATTGAGTGATATCGACTTATGGAATAATATACTTATTATGAAATACCCTTATGATTCAAGTGTTAAGCACATATGAAATCATGATATACATACTATACTTATGTATTTGTTCCTTAAATCTAATTGGGTTACTTACTGTTCCACATTTTATTATAAATTTATATTACAAAAGCTTAATTCTTATATAACATTTTATAATTTAATTAACTAATATGATAATCTTATGTACAATCTTATTAGTTAGACCTTAATTAATTAATTATTAATTAACATTTTTATTAATTTTTATTTTATTTATTTTAAACATTTTAAATTGAATATGTGCAATATTTTCCATGTTCATTTGGTTGTTAACAAGTTTTCAGCGTTCGGTGTTCATTTGGTTGTGAACAAGTTTTCCGCGTTTGGTGTTTATTTATTTATGTGGGCTAGTGTTACATTAGGAAAACTTGTTTACAACCGAGTGAACACCAAACGTGGAAAACTCTTTCTCTTTTATATAACTTCATTGCTCTCGAGCAGCAATTACTATATTATGTAGATCTAGCACATCGAAAATAGGCCCACAACAGGCTTCATCCTTTCGGTCCTAGCCAATACCCAGGTAGGGCATAGTACTTGATTATCCAAACCCAACCTTAGACACTACTTTACTAGACACCCTACTAAATGTGTATGTTTTAATATGTTATCCATAATGCTACTAATTTAGAATGCATAAGCTATTGGGCTCTGATATGATTGCTAGAATTGGGCTAGCATGCAGCGGGTTAAACGGGTAAATTTTAAAAAAATTACTATTTTGGATCTTGTAGGGCCTATGAAGTCTAAATTGATACAGATCTGATCTAAATTAATATTAAATGAAATCATTATTTTATTTTATTTATTAATGGAAGGATTTTATATAATGTTATTTAAAATATATAATGTGCACATGTGTATCATATACACATCTGCGTGCACGTGTATGTGCAACATATACAATATGCATGGTTTAACGTGCTTATGTCTAAGGCTAAGATTTATACCACAACAGACATGCTAGCTCCTTCATATACATATATGTTTCCTAATTTATATATGTATATGTTTAAACGATATAAATTATATTGATATATAACTCAATATATACACACGCGCGTGCACATAAAATAATGTAAAACAATGTTATATTTATCTACATATATGTATATATATAACAGCATTTATAACTATATATAATTATAAATAACATTCAATTCAAATTTAGATTTCAAATTATAAAACTAGATCTAGATCTGAAAATATCATTTAAGTTTAAATTCAAAATTCAAAATTTTTAAATAAATTATACATTATTATTTAAACATATATTTACGACTGATTTTTTTTCATACGTAAAAATAATATATATATATATATTTGTGTGTGTGTGTATGTATTAAAATTAATATATTAAAATCATTTGTAATACAAAATAATATAACATAATAAAACATATATATCTATATATTATAATATATACATATATATGTTTTTGGCCAAGTTTAAATTTTCATAAAATTGATTTTTTCCATTTCAATAGTATCCGTTCGGATTTTTTAAAAATAAAAATCCATATAATTTTATCATGTGAAATAAAAATATCAAGTAATGTACATAAATTTATGCATATTAAAAAATATGTTATAACTTTATAAATTATTAAAACTACGTTAATTCATTTTATTATATATATGTATGTGTATATATGTATATCTTTATTCGAAATATATATATATATATATACAAAAAAATTCAAAAATAATAATTTTTAAATTCATTAACAAAATTACAAGTGTTTAATGTTAATTTATTTTGATTTGAAATTCAACTTTGCTTTAAAAATTCCTTTTTAAATCAATATTTAATTCGGTTTTTTAAATTTATGTCAAAATGATAGATTCATATTTTTATGGAAGTAATGTTTTTTTATTATAACAACAATATATAGACACATATATAAATCGTAGATCGACAGCATGCGCATATAAGGATTCGTGATATAAAGTTAATCTAGCCAAGTATAACATTATAGTGGATGATATATATATATATATATATATATATATATATATATAATTGGTATGTTACCTAAACCATAGCCAAATGATAACACCTTGAATGCCAAATCTACCGAACACTTAGATCTGAATCCAATTTCTTCTAGGAAGCGCTACCAGAATGAAATATCTATGCACCTTTGCACTGTTAAATTTGATTTTGTGTTTTAAGGTTGAAATAATGAAGGAGAGGGGAGAAAGCAATTTCAACCAAAGATATGGGAAGTGCTAAAATGTGAACCAGAAAAGTGAGGTGTAGTAGTGTTTAAATAAGAGAGAAAAGAATGAGAATACTATGGATCCAGATCCACACTTTTCTCTATTAATTCAAACTCCACAAAATAAAATCATAAGTCGTCCTCCCCTTAATCTATAGCCGACTATACCAAGAGCCCTTATGGGCCTCTTTTCCATTTCAAATCAAATCATATAATTCCTATTTAAATCAAATTTAAACGTACCTGCCTCAGTGGTTGATCAGTCAGAACTCTGATGGAATGGGACTGGAAGTAGTGACGCAGTTTCCGTGATGTGATTAGCAAACAGTACGCTAGTTTCTCAAGTTTAGGATATCTGGCTTCCGCCCCTGTAAACCTCTTGCTTACAAAGTATACTGGCCGCTGCGTGCGTTCATCTTCTCTAACCAATGCGGCGCTTAGAGCATGAGATGACACAGCAAGGTATAGGTATAGCTCTTCGCCTTTGTTCGGAGTTGAGAGTACTGGTGGTCTCTGGAGGTGTTCGATGAAGTTAAGGAAAGCTGTTAAGCATTCGTCAGTCCATTCGAATTTTCCTTTCTCTTTTTTTAGAGCTTCGAAGAAGGGGATGCATTTGTTAGTCGCTTTAGAGATGAATCTGCTCAAGGTGGCCACCTTCCCATTTAGGCTTTGCATTTCCTTTCGGGTAGAAGGTATCCTAATATCTTTCGGAGCTCGGACTTGTTCAGGGTTTGCTTCAATTCCTCTGGCATGGACGATGAATCCTAGAAACTTTCCTGATGATACTCCGAAGGAGCACTTTAGAGGATTCAGCTTCATTACATATTGACGAAGTACTTGAAACATTTCATCCAGGTGGCTTACGTGATCGTCGGCTCCCCTTGACTTTACCAGCATGTCATCCACATAAACTTCCATGGTTTCTCCTATTAGCCCTGCAAACATCTTGTCGACGAGGCACTGATAGGTGGCCCCTGCATTTTTAAGTCCAAAAGGCATTACCTTGTAGCAGTACAATCCTCGATCAGTGATGAAACTAGTGTGGTCTTGATCGAGAGCATGCATAGGAATTTGGTTATATCCTGAGTATGCGTCCATAAAAGATAAGAGTTTGTGCCCGGCTGTGCTGTCCACAAGCTGATCGATTCAGGGAAGTGGGAAGCAATCCTTCGGGCATGCGTCATTTAAGTTGGAGAAGTCAATGCATGTTCGCCACTTCCCATTAGCCTTCTTTACCAGCACCGGGTTGGCGATCCACTCTGGGTAGATGGCTTCTCGTATGAAGTCATTGGCAAGTAGGTTCTTTACTTCTTCATCGAGGGCTGCTGATCGTTCTGCCCCCATACTTCTCTTTTTCTGTTTTACTAGTGCCTTGGTAGGATCAATGTTTAGTACGTGGCATGCTATGTCAGGGGAGATTCCGGTCATGTCAGCGTGTGACCATGCAAATACATCTAAGTTGTGGCGGAGAAAATCAATGAATTGTTCCTTCAATTCTGCTTTTAGTTGGGACCCGACTTTCAATAGTCTACTCGAGTCATGTCGGTCTACAGATACAAATTTCATAGCCTCTGCAGGCTCGGCGGTGCCCTCCTCCTCTTTATCCCTGGGGTCTAATTCATTGAAAGGGTCGCTGGTATATCGAAGAGGAGGGGCTTTCTTTAGTTTCTATGCTTCCAAACTTTTTGTGCAGAAGGCGATCTCTACACTCTTCCCTTTACCCTTCCTACGGTTGTTGCGAAGTTCAGTTACATAGCAGTCTCGAGCAATGTCCTGGTCTTCCTCTACTTCCCCTACTCCATTGTCCGTTGGAAATTTCATCTTTAGGCACCATTAGGGCCAGGACAATTTGGAAGTCAGACAGGGCTGGCCTTCCTAAGAAGGCGTTGTAGGCCGAGTGGTTTTCTATTAGCACAAATGTCTGTTTCCGTACAACGGAGCGGGGATGACTTCCTATTTCAACAAAGAGGTCCAGTTGCCCGAGGAGCATCTTCGCATCTCCAGTGAAACCGTGTAGTGGTTTATTGCAGGGAGAAACATCCTTTATTGACAGTTTCATTTTGTCGAATGCATGCTTGAATAGAATATTTACTGAGCTTCCAGTGTCTACCAGAATTCGAAAGACTTCGGCTGGACCGAGCCGGGCAGAGATAACCATGGGATCCAAGGTGAGGGTACTGCCTTCCCTCTAGGTCACGCCTACTGAATGTGATGTCATCACTCTCTTTCCGCTTCGGGTGGCGTTCTTCTATAACAGAATTAACGCAGTCTTCATTGTTTCTAAGTGACTTTCCATATCTTTCCATCTCTGCCCAGCTTCTGTCGGCGATGTGTGGTCCTCCCAAGATGGTATGGACCACTATCTTCTCTTGACTAGAGCCGCTAGTGTTGCGATTTCCTCCGCCTATCTCTGGGGAGGGTAGCCTTGGGTTCTCATTGGCAAGAGCTGGAGTCTTGTTCTGACCTTTTACATAGTGTTCCAGTCTCTTCCTTCTGATGTGTTCTTCAATCAAGTCCCGGAGATGATGGCATTCATTGGTATCATGCCCATGAGATTCGTGGAAGCGGCAAAACTTTCCAGATTTAAGTGCGTCATCTGATTCCTTCTTGTATGGTGGGTGTTTGTATCTAACTTCGGCTTGGGTGGCAAGGAAGATGTTTTCGACGGTTTCATTCAAAGGAGTGTAAGTGTCGAATCTCAGTCCTGGCCGATATAAGCGCTTTTCTCCCTTCTTGCCCCCAGCATTGTCTCTAGAATCATTTCTTCGAACGTCCTTTGCTACAGCGGGAGTGTTGCCATGAGCTACCTTATTTTGTTGCCCCGACTGCCCCTCAGTGGCAGCGTCTTCAAGCCTCATATATTTCCCGGCTTCATGGAAGAAATCGGGTAAAGTAGCTGGTTTTTCTTTTTTCAATCTTCTAGAGGGTGCACGCCACTACAGAGGGCCATTAGGATAAGCTTCTCATCGGCATCTTGGACTGCGGCCGTGGCGGCGTTGAATCGGGTTAGATATTGCTGCAGCTTCTCTCCGGGTTTCTGTTTGATACTGGATAAGGAGTAAGCGTCCTTGGGCTGCTCCACATGAATGCGGAACTGGCTGATGAACCTTTCTTTCAACATCTCCCATGAGCGGATGGATCCTTGGGGTAGATGGCAGAACCAGGAGGTAGCTAGATCTGCTAAGAATAGCGGAAAGCATTTGCACAGAACTCCTTCTGTTGCTCCACTCATGAGCATATGCTGTGTATCTCTATAAGTGTACAACGGGGTCGGAGGTTCCTTTGTAAGGTTCCATTGTTGGCATTTTCCATTCTCGGTGGGTGATGGCGATTTCGATATAGCAGGCGAAGGGGATGGTTACTCTAGCGCCTATGCCTCGATCTCTTTGATCCCGTTGGACGCACTCTCTGAACAAGCGTGCCATCCTTTCATCAGAATTTGGAGCAGATAGAAATGAGTTCAGCTCTGCTCTATGGGATTGATTCCGTCCAGATGACCTGTAAGGATGGTATCGTCTATCATTCCTGACATTTTCCCGTGGCTGTCTTTGGTCTTCTGGGAGCATGCTAGGGTCAGCTACAGTTGGCCCTTGCCTTGATCTTCCCCTGCTGGGTTCTGATCTAAGCGCTTCCTCGGGTCCAACTTTGGGCTGAACTCTAGCTCGGCTTCGTTCACTGGTGTTTCCGTGGTTAGGCAGTATGACACGCTCGGCTACAGTTGACCTCTGCCCGATACCTCTCCCGTTGGGTTCGGTTCCAAGCGTTTCCTCAGGTCTAACCTCGGGCTGAGCTCGGTCTCGACTCCTACCATGGCCACTTCTGTCGTTAGCTCCTTCGAAGAAGGAAGATCTTTGTTGTCTCTGAGATCCTCCAGCCTGGGACTCACCCCATGATTCGGTGTTGCGGTTGGACTCTTCAGCATCCCTGAAGCGTGACATGAGTTGGTCCACCAAGGCTTCCTGCTGGGATGTGAAGCGGTTAGTCACTTCAGCCACAACCCTGTCTAGATCTGCCCTAGTAATTGCCGCCGGCTGTTCTGTGGCAGGGGTTATCGGATTTGCCTGACCATCATTTGGTACTGCTGCTGGAATGGGACGGTTTACTGGATCGGTGACCACTGGATCTGGACGACTGCTGGTTGCGATGTTTTTTCCTTTGTTAACATCTTTCTTCTGCTTGGGAGGCATGTCTTCTAAGCAATGTACGATGCTGATAGGAAGAAAGTTAAGGGAGAAGTTGAAGTCCGGGGTTTAGCGCTCTCAATGAAAGCACCAAAAATGTTTGCACAAAAAATGGGCAAACACCTCCAAGTCGTATGATTCAGTTTATTTTATGTTGTTTTTAGTGATCTGGATGATTTATGCAAATATGTAAAAAGCAGGGACTAAACTGTAAAAGAGACACAGATTTATAGTGGTTCGGCCAGAATGTGCCTACGTCCACTTTATATATTATTTCTCCTTTTTTGTTCAGATTACAAGTACAAAGCTTTGATACAAGTATATGAAAGTTGTTTGAAAGTTCTATCCGTGCTTGAGCTCTCAAACTTGTCCCATTGTTGTACCCCTGCCCCTCTATTTACAGACTGAGGCTGGGGGCAGGGGCCTTGGATGTATATAGCTGCTGGTGGGCCTGGGCTGATGCGATCTGGCCTGGCATTGTTGATCCGGTACGCCTTGGTCCGGTTGTGAGTGGATGGAGTTTGGTTTGGTGGGAGTTGGTACCGGGGTATTGGTTCGGTGAGGACTTGGTTCGGTAAGACCTTGGTCTGGTGGGAAGGAGTTGGTTCAGTAGGCAGGGGAAGGAGTTGGTTCGGTAGGCAGGGGAAGGAGCTGGTTCGGTAGGCAGGGGAAAGAGTTGGTTCGGTAGGCAGGGGAAAGAGTTGGTTCGGTAGGCAGGGGAAGGAGTTGGTTCGGTGAGAAGGAGTTGGTTCGGTGAGAAGGAGTTGGTTCGGCAGGCCCGGTCGAAATTTACTCAACAATCGGTAACTTATTAAATTCATAACTCCTTCGTATAAGGTCCAATCGAGATGAAGCTTTTTGCATTGCATTCTAATCGACGAAAGCTTCGCAATGGAACTGGTTTGGACGAATTCGGAAACAATTGAAATTTGGGCTAAAATCGTCCGTCGTCCGGTTTTAATTCCAAAACGAAACGCTTCGGCGACAACAATGGATAAATGTGAGTAAATCTCACTCATTTGGATTACTGGTTTTAATATGAAATGTTAGGAATTTAATTATTGGCTGATTGGATGAATTTATAAATTATTATCAGTTGGGTGTTATATTATATATAATAGTATATATATTAGTAGTTGGATATATTCCAGCCGATTGGAGGGGATGAGACAATATGCGCCCCACATAATAGCGGATGATCCTATATTATTGCGATATCTTGCCTCGAAGCGGGATTGGTATTTTATGTTATATAACATCTGTGGATGTAGGGAAACAAGTTGGAGGGATCCAACTGGATTCCTCAAATATATTGAATGTTTTTCATATATAGTGATATATGATGTGTGTGGATAATCTGTTATAGATTATGTTGTGGTTTCAATTTTTTGGATGCTATAATAGCACTGGCCATAATTTTGGTATTTTAAATACCATAAAGATTATTTTTGATTTGAAGGAATTAAAAGGTTATTTTGGATATAAAAATGTTTATATACAATTTGGATTATTTTAAAGGAAATCGATTTAGATAAAACAATGATTTGATTTTGGGTTGTACTTAACTATTCGTAAAATGTTTTAAATAAAGATTTTAAAATAATTTATACAAAAGATTTTTAACTATGGATTTTTAAATGATATTTCTAAAAATATGGAAAAGAAGTTGAAATGATATTTAAAATAGATTTGTAAAACAAATGGGATTTAGGAAGAAATGGATTCATAAATGAAATTTTATAAATGAGATTATTTTTATAACGAGTGAATCTCAAAGGAGTTTATAAATTTATAAACGATGTTTATAAATAAGGGAAAATGATATCAGTTGATAAATTGGGAATATAGATTCTCAGTGTGAATTTATATCGAGATATGGAAATCGATTTTTGGAAAAATAGTGGATTCTATTTTTGAAATGTGAGAATGGTTAGGGAATCGGAATGAAATCGATGTGTTATGAATCGAGAGGGATTTATATTTGAAATTGGTTATTGGAATTTTAAAAATATATTTTTATCAAGAAGTTAAGTTTTGTTTTTAAAGGAAAATTTTATTTATTTTAACTATGTAATTTAAAGCTGTTTTGGTATTGAAATACTTCAGAAAGTGGATTTTTTTTCAAATATCTAATATTAATTGAAATAAATTCTAATTTTTAAAATCAGCTTTGTAAATCGATTAGTTTTATTTAAAAATGAATTGGAAATGAGATATTGATGTTTATTTAAAGTGTTTTAATATTTTAAATAATTACTTAAACATGTTTTAAAAATAAATTATTATTCTTTAAAAAAAATTATTATTCTTTAAAAAAATACTTATTATATACATAGAGTTGTGAAATGATTGTAATTTATTTATAAATCCTTACGAGATTTGTAAATGGGGTTTATTTAACGGAGATGATTTTTATAAGAGAAATCTTGTAATGGAATTCTGGAAACTTAAGTAAACTTCCGAAATGTTGGAAAATGAGAACTTCAAAAATGAATTAGAATTCATAAAAAGAAGTTAGAAATGGGTAGTTAGAATTATAGACAGGTGCAATAGATTTTGGAAAATTTAAAGGAAGTTAATTAATGAATTTCAGAAACTTATAGGATCCGTTATAAATGAGAGAAGGAATTTACAAGTAAGTTGTAAAGGTTTGAGAAGTATGAAATAAATGGAATATTTCCTATGTATTGGAAATAAAATGATTTGGAAAAATATACTTATTAATATTTTCCTAAGTATTGAACTAGAAGGATTTGAAATATTTTAACTAAGAGATTATCATTATAGAAATATTTTTCAAAGTATTGAATTATAATGGAATTGGAAAAAATATATTTATAACTATTGATGTGGATTGAAATATCCTGTTATGGATATAAGTATTTGAAATTGTTTTCAATTATTGAATATACTGGAAGAGATTTGAATATATATCTTTATAAAGATATTTTGAAATGAATGTTTTGAAAGATTTATAAAATCGGGCCTAGTGACTGCTTATGTGTGAAATTTGATAGTTAAATAACCGACTATCAAATCTAGCCAAATTCGTTGATCGTTTCGAAGAGAACGGGATCAGATTTAATCATCTGAAAACCACTTCGATCCGATTTGTGCATTACGAATTGTGATATCGTGAGGATAATGAAGACAGAAATTTGGAGATTCGGTTTGTTCAAACCCAGAACAATTTGTATGGATGAATGCTGTCATTTGCATCGTGGTATGGAAGACATTGCTAACATTCCAAGTATGAATTTTATTCTAAAGGTAAAACGTAGCCTCAAGCCTCATCAACCAGGAATGACTAAAATAGGGGAGATGCAACAGGGCTAAGTGGGTCGCACCCAAGTAGGGTATGTTATCACTTTTGTAGACACCCTCGGATATATTATAATTATGGATATGGTTGTGCATGGAAAGAGAGCGCTCGATAGGGTGGGAACATCTGGGGTGATAACATATTCGATACTAAGGGGTAGGCCGGTCCTGTGTTGGCAGGGATCATTAGGTACGATCTCCATACATTTTTCTAGAGGTGTACTGTGGTGGGCGGTACCCTAGTAGCCCGACCATTGTATGGAATGCAATATCCACTATTAGCCTGTATTGTTTTAGTTGTATACCAATATGCTGAAACGTGAGATGCAAGCATTTCAGCTATTTTATTGTTTACTTTCTATAGACACTATTATAATATCAGATGATTTTGATATAAAATGTTTTGGTTATCGTAAGGTAAAAACCCATCGTATTATGTGTGGCATGGTCTTACTAGATACTATTGTTTTCAAGAATTTTTTATAACGGTAATAATCCAAATTGAGTGTATTTTCTCATGCTGGTTTTCCAGACTGACTCGGGTGTTATTTGATTATAATGCCCGAGTCTGATTGAGTATTATAGATTCAGGTTAGGATGCCATGGAGCACATGAGACATGCTGGAGGAGTCTTGGGCGTATCTCACATATTTGATTATATTCCGCTGTGTGTGTATGTTGTATATTCAGAACTTGTGAGGACAAGTTATTATAACTATCCAGATTGATTTATTGGTTGTTGTACTCTGATGATTGTATGTATATTACAGTTACAGTTCTCTTTGTATAAAGATCTGTTGTAATATATTATATTTTGTTCCGCTGCAACTGTGAGATTCTGTATTGTTGTTTCTATTCTTCTTCTATCCTCTTCTTTCTCTTAGTTATTCGCCCTTTCGTACAATTTGGGTTGGACAAGTGTGGTTTATTGACAGCTCAAAGGGTACGGAATGGTGGGTCGCTACATGTGGTATCGGAGCTTAGGTTGAGCGAACACCTAGGCTTTGGTGGGGATTACTCTTTAGAGATAGGGTCAGTAGTACTCTAGAATGAGTCTGAGTGTATTATAGATATGAGCACGTATTTGTTAGTGAATATAAATTGTTTTATATTGTGTTGACTTATCGGTTGAGTGTTTATGAATTCTGGTTGGTACGGTCTTGACAACTGTATCGATATGGGTTTCTAAACTCTGAACAATTTAAATCGACATAGTATTGTTTTAAAATGGGTAAATGGAATAATTTTTTCCAAATTATATTTGATATAAAAGAAATTTTTTTCTGAAAGTATTATAGTATATTGTTGTGTTTGGTTGTTATTATAATAATCAAAACAAGATTATAAATTGAAATGGTCATATATAACCAAATTAAAAAGAATAAGTATGAATTATACAAATGAGTTAAAACTAAAATTTGATTCAAGTCAGAATTTGGAAATTTATATCTCGGAGATGTTTGGAAATGTTTTCCCAAGGCATTTTGAAATAAATGATAGTGATATTATTTTTGGAATAGAAAATGCTTTAAATTGGATTTAAAAATGAATTTTGGAAGTGATAAAGCACTGAACTCACTTTAGTCGTTGGAAAATAATCTTGGTGATGACTGCGCAGCCTCATCAGTATTCATTTTCGAGTTTCTAAGTGACGGATTACTACTGTGATTATTTGGCTTCAGAATTGTTTTGGTAAAACCAAGTTTTGCTTTAAAAATTCCAAAGGCAAGATTTGGTATATAGAAAGGAATATATGTTTATATATGGGATTTCAAAATGATTTGATATAGAACCGGGTGATTGAATTCTAAAATTTCCAATTAAATGAGAAGTGAAACAAAAAGAGAATAAGTTTTGAACTAAAACTTGGGAAATGCGAATTTCAATATGAAATTAAAATTTAACTTATGCAAGTTAAATAAATTTAATTTGTAAAAGGAAATTGTATGGATTTGATTTTAACTTAAGCTAAGTTAAATAAAAATTGGATTGGATTAGTAATGATATCAAATTGAATTGGATATAAAGTTTGAATTGTAAAGTGATTATATAACTATAAGTTATAAATTTTGAATGGAATAAAATTTAAGTGAAAAATAATGGAATTGTGAATAAATAAGTTTGAATAGCTTACAAAATTGGAGCTAATGAAATAAATATATATTTACGCTATAAGTGACGTATAATCTTGAGTTAAAAATTTTAAATGTGAAAAAATAAGTCGTGTAACTTATAAATTGGAAAAGTGGAATAGAAAAACCAAAATAAAAATGATTGGATATTTGGTGAAGAAATGGAAATCCAAATCTGAATTATAAAATCAAGTGAACTCAAGCCAACCCAATTGAAGTGATTTTTGAAACAAAATCAGATTTTGAATTATAAATGGGAGTGAACTAATAAATATATTAGTTAATTGAACATGGAAATGGAATCGGATTTGATTTGTAATATGGTGAACGTGAATTCAAGTATAAATAGAATTCGACTTAATTGGCTAGTAATTGAATATGTTTTGAATGTGTTAATGAAAATGATATTGGTGGTGAACCGAGATGAATAGATTGAATGGGTTAATAATATAAAATGGGTGAAATATGAATTGAATACAAGCGAATTGAATGTGAATCAACTGCAATTAAATAAGTGGTATATGAATCACTTGAAAGTGAATAAACGAAATGGGAATCGTTAAATTATGAATGGACTTAAGTAAGATTTATGAATTTGAAGTGAATAAGTTGTATAACTTATAAATTGAACAGATGGAAAGCAAACCAAATTGAATAAATGGTTTAACATTTCTGTGAAACAAACAAAATATGGAATTGAGTTATGAGGTGTTTTTTAACTTAAGTAGTTAAATGAAATTGAATTTGATTTGGGATAAATCAATAAATATATTGGATACGAATATGAAGTGAATACAAATGAATTGTTTGTGAATCACTTGGAAGTGAATAAAATGGTATGTAAATTGATTGAAATGAATAATCGAATGTTAGAACATTGTGATTATTGATAAATTCATGCTATAACATGTTTGGTTATGGAATTTATGGGTTTAACTAGTAGAAATGAATGTAATGCTATTAAATTTAATATATATGAAACCGATGGGATTTATTTAAGTAAGTATAGGTACAAGAAGGCTATTGGGCTAGATTTGGGTTGCGAAATTGCATATAAACTGAGCCAGCTCGCTTAATAACGCTAAAATAAGGTACGCTTATGAATTTAGCGCGCGAAAAATAAAAATATTGATATATATTGTGTTTTCTGGCTATGAGAGTCGATGTATGTCTTTTTATCATGTTTATGATATTGCAAATGGCTCTCCGTACAAGGGAGACTCTGCCAAAAAATTTCAGAAATTTAGGGTGTTAGAAAAATTTTGGAAAATTTTTGTTAACTAAAAATATTGATTTTTGAATTGTAATTGAAATAAAGGGTTTTGAATTATAAATGGAAACTAATTGTTTTAGTGAAACTAAAGGGTTTAGGAAAGCGAAATGTCGAGTTTTAATTATGTGGGTTTTGGAAAAAATTATGGGTTTGGAGCATTTTTCCTACTTAGCAATTTCGGGGACGAAATTCTTTTAAGGGGGGAGGAATGTAATGAACCAGAATTTTAGTGATTTGAAATTTGAATGTTTAATTAATTTTAAATACCGAAAAGTTAATTTTATAGATTTAATAACTCGAATGTCAAAGATAGTGATTTTTTGGATAATTTAGTTGTTAAATTTAATAATTGAAATTGTTTAAATAATTGAATTTGGAGTTTTATTTGGATAAGAATGATTTAAAGCTTTATTAAATATCTAATAATAAGAATGGAGGTAATAAAAACTTTTAAATTTGATTTAAAAGTAATTTAACTAATTTTGGAATTAACTCGTTTTAATTAACATATAAAAAATAGCAATCCGGAGGCATAGTCTCGAAATTTGACGAAACCAGTTCCATTGGATCCATAATAGTGTATTAATATCGGATTTCAAATTTCGTAGCGTTTGGGGTTACCATTTGGTCGTACGGGATAGAAACGCGTCGAAGTTAATATCGGAAATTTAATATTATAATTGGGTTCAAAAGGCTATCTTCTCTATACGATCGAATTAAGTTTCGAAACTTGTTCCATTTCGTTCAGAATAGGGGTATAACATAAAGAACGCCAGGCGGCATGCCTCGATCGGGGTTCGGAATTAAATATCTAGATATTTTGAATTTTAAAATAATACATTTCATTCGATTTAAAACGATACACTACGTTCTTTCTTTTCAGCCGACCCACCCTCACTACTCGTCCTTTTTCCATCATTCCCTCCCTTTTTTAAAAACCGCATCCTCCCTCTTTTCTTCCTTCCAGTTTCACAGTGGAAAAAACTAAGAAACGAAAGCTTCAAAAATTTATTTTTCAATGTATACTCATCTAAAAATCCTAAAACTAGTTTAAAAAATCCCAACTCAATGAGATCTTCGATCCGACATGTTTGTAGATGGTGCGACAGTAAGATTTGGGGGATGGCCGAACTTGTTTGTAGCTAGGGTTGGGGTTTTTCAAGATTTTTGGCATCGATTGGACAAACGGAGTATGGATTTGGATTCGGGGATGAAAATGGCAGCTAGTCGCCGAGTTTGAAAGGTCGCGATGCTGTGGTGTTATTCGCGTCATTTCCAGGTTGAGAAGGAGGAGGCTGTAGGTCGCGTTTTGGTAGGGGAGGTCAGGCTTGGGTTTTGGGGTACGGGAGAGTTGAGTCGCGAAGAGCGACGCGTCGGCGAAGGCGGATTCGAGTTTCATGGAGCGTAGCTCCGTATCCATGCTTAAGGTGCACGTGTGTTTGTGTTCAAACAGTGCTGTGCACGATTTTGGAAAGGGGGAACAAGATGATACATGGGTAGGATTGATATTATTATGAAAGTTATTTTATTTTTAAATTTAAACGTATCGATAACTTATTAAATTCATAACTCCTTCATACGAGGCCCAATCGAGACGAAACTTTTTGCATGTGTTCGTATCGACGAAAGCTTCGCGATGGAACTAGTTTGGACGAATTTTGAAATAATTTAAATTTGGGCTAAAAACGGATGACGTCCGATTTTAGTTCCAAAACAGAACGCTTCGGCGACAGCAGAGGATAAATGTGAGTAAATATCACTCATTTGGATTACGGATTTTAATATAAAATGTTAGTAATTTAATTATTGGTTGATTGATGAATTTATAAATTATTATCAGTTGGATGTTATATTAGATATAGTAGTATATATATTAGTAGTTGGATATATTCTGGCCGATTGGAGCGGACAAGACACAATGCGCCCTGCATAATAGCGGATGACCCTATATTACCGCGATTTATCCCCTCAAAGTGGGATTGGTATTTTATATTATATAACATCTGTGGATGCAGGGAACCGGGTTGGAGGGATCCAACTGGATTCCTCAAATATATTGATTGTTTTTCATATATAGTGATATATGTGTTTGAATGTATTGGATGCTATAGTAGCACTGGCGATAATTTTGGTATTTCAAATACCATAGATATTATTTTTGATTTGAAGAAATTAAAAGGAGATTTTGGATATAAAAATATTTATATCGAATTTGGATTATTTTAAAGGAAATCGATTTAGATAAAACAATGATTTGATTTTGGGTTGTACTTAACTATTCGTAAAATGTTTTAAATAGAGATTTTAAAATAATTTATATAAAAGATTTTTAACAATGGATTTTTAAATGATATTTCTGAAAATATGGAAAAGAAGTTGAAATGATATTTAAAATAGATTTGTAAAATAAATGGGATTTAGAAAGAAATGGATTCATAAATGAAATTTTATAAATGAGATTATTTTTATAACGAGTGAATCTCAAAGGAGTTTATAAATTTATAAACGATGTTTATAAATAAGGGAAAATGATATCAGTTAATAAAATGGGAATATAGATTTGCAGTGTGAATTTATATTGAGATATGGAAATCGGTTTTGGGAAAAATAGTGGATTCTATTTTTGAAATGTGAGAATGGTTAGGGAATTAGAATGAAATCGATGTGTTATGAATCGAGAGGGATTTATATTTGAAATTGGTTATTGGAATTTTAAAAATATATTTTTATTAAGAAGTTAAGTTTTGTTTTTAAAGAAATTTTTTATTTATTTAACTATGTAGTTTAAAGCTGTTTTAGTATTGAAATACTTCGAAAGGTGGATTTTTTTTCAAATATCTAATATTTATTGAAATAAATTCTAATTTTTAAAATCAGCTTTGTAAATCAATTAGTTTTATTTAAAAATGAATTGGAAATGAGTTATCGATGTTTATTTAAAGTGTTTTAATATTTTAAATAATTACTTAAACATGTTTTAAAAATAAATTATTGTTCTTTAAAAAAATATTTATTGGAAGGCGGTGTTAGCGTTCCTAGTACGAATGCTATTCTAAACGTAAAACGTAGCCTCAAGCCTCATCAACCGGGAATGACTAAAACATGGAAGATGCAGTAGGGCTAAGTGGGTTGCACCCAAATAGGGCATGTTATCACTTTTCTAGATACCCTTGGATATATTATAATTATGGATATATGTAACAACCTGCATATTTTACAATTTTATATTTAAATATTTTTAAATATAGCGTCGTTAATCGGATTAAAGTCCGAAAAGCTACTTTTTGCAAACGGTCGAATTAGGACTCGGGACCACTTCCATTGAGTCCAAAATGGCATTTGCGACTTTTTTGAGTATAAGCTTCGATATGTTTGGAGTAAGTTCAATTTTGCTATTTCTAAGTGGGCTTTTTGGGTTTGGGTTTCACCCAACTCATTCTATTACCCTAACTCAGCCCCCTCTTCATCCATTCACTTATTTCTTTTTGCAAACACTCAAGCTCAACTGAAATGGGGGAAGAGAAAGGGAAATAGAAACTCCAAGCCCTAGTTTTCATTTGCATATCCAAGTTTTAGCTCCAAACTCTTGGAAAAGCTTAGGTAAGCATCATCTTCTTCTTCTCCATCTCATTTCCTCTTCAATTTCAGATAATTCCTAAACCCTAATTTAGGAAATACTTGTTTTAATCTTAGATTGAAGCTTGTAGAGTTGAAGTGAAGAGTGATTGATCTTTTCCTTGTGTTTGAGCTTCTTATCATTTGCTTTTGAATTAAAAAGGTGAGTTTTTGAACTCACATCTACTTCTATAGATATCATTGTTGTTAGGTATGAATTCCTAACACTTATCTATGTCCGTTTGCTTTTGATTTAAATTGAATTGGTGAATATTCCAATTTTTGTGTTTTGGTCCAATTTTATGAAAATCCTCTTGTGGATGTTTGGACTTTGATGCTTAGGGTGTATCGAAGAACCTATAAGGCCGGGTTGTCGTTTGGCGTAAATCCTTGGTCGTCGTTGCTCGATAGATCGCTCCCGAATCGTGTTGGCCATCATGGCCTAGGAAAATTGTTGCCCAGACCAGGTATTCAAACGTTTGAAATGGAAGTTCAGACATCTGGTTTTAAACCTGGAGCAAAAGTTTATACGGAGGAAATTTATAAAAATGGCAGAAAACAGAGTCAAATGTCTGAAACAACCTTTCAGACGTCTAAAACACCCTGTCAGCCGTCTGAACCACCCTTTCAGACGTCTGAACCACCCTGTCAAACGTCTGAAGCCACCTTCCAGACGTCTGGATGGTTTCTGAATTTCCAAAACCTAAATCCAGATGTCTGCATTGACCTCCAGATGTCTAGGATTGCCTATTTTTGCATATTTGCCTATTTTTGATTGAATTTCCATTGTTTAATCGATTCGTGTTGATCCAATTAGTTGTTATTGCATTCTTTGACTATGATGACTCTTTTTAGATTTCGTACACGAGTTTTTATAAAGTGATCTTTTTAAATAGTATTAAAAGCTCGTTTCTCCAATTTATAATTTCCATTTAAAACACACACACAATTTTGCACTTCGAGCGAAGAGGGAGGAGAATTAAATGATTAAATAAAACGCGTGCTATGAACACATGGGTGTATCTTTCCAGTTAATTCCTAATCTATTCGTTTGACCATTTTGACCTTTGGGTCTTGTTTACCAATGAGATGAGGTGAACTTTGTACTGCTTTGAGTGTGAAATTGACTAACGGTTAGTAAACCGTTTAGTGTGAACGTGTGGTATGGGACTCACGTTAACATTTTTCGGGTTCCTTTCAGAGAGTTGTGACACATTCCGCCAGTTAGTGGTGTCCAGTACTGGGCCTTCGGACCTTCGCCACTATGGTTTGTTGCCCTATAGTATCACTTTTGGAGTTGGTCCATCGTCACCGCTCGAGTGATATTGGGTTTGTTGCCTTCGGGTATGTTGCCTTCGGGCTTGTACCTTCGGGTTTGTTGCCTTATAGTATCGCTTTTGGAGTTGGTCATTCATCACCGCTCGAGTGATATTTGGGTTTGTTGCCTTCGGGTTTGTGGATCCTTGTTATATAGTACTGAGCTCGAGCATCTTTTGTTTCTTTGACAATTATATTTCCCTAGAGTATCGCCCTTCGGTGTAGGTTCTTTGAACCACACGATATATAGTGATTACCTTGTGGAAACTTGTGTTACCTTTATTGGTATTTGTTAATTACCTTTTGGCTTGTTTTGGGATATGTATGTCCTTGGTTTATTTGAGTTGCCTATGATATGAGGCTTGTTATGATTCACCTTATGTTAGATAATTTGGTTATCTCCTTTGGAGAATAATTGTGGTAATTTATGATCTTGTATGTTCATTATCATTTAGTTTATCTAACTGATTTGTTTAGCTAGACTGACCCGTGTATTTTATACTCGGGTCAGACCGAGATGTTTCAGGTTAGGTACATTGGACTTAGCCTATTTTGCTTCCGCATGGACTATTCTGCTAGCTCCTTTTTGTTATAGCTTTTTGTGTAGTCCTTTTTGGGTGTAACTCTGATACGTACTCTATTGACACATTTGTATATTGTGGTTTTCTTTACCACTTGACATGTCTCATTTTGTAAACTCTGTAATGTATCTGTATATGTGTAAATGTATGTGATGATCCACTGTTCTATGATGTGTATTACATTGAGCTGTTATATTTTATTATGATAGATCCTTCAGCCACCTATGGCTTTGTATTAAATATTTATTTGAGATGTCGATTCACTTGGGTAAGAAGTGGCAATTGTCGGCGTATTCAATAGATAATTAAGACAAGGTTATAGATGGTCGCTCCTATCCAGCTCTATTCTCCGTATTATCAGACGGTGTTACTTAGTAATACTCTTTGCTAATGTGGGTCTCAGAGTGGGGCGTCACAATATGGTTGTGCATGGAAAGAGAGCGCTCAATAGGGTGGGAACACCCGGGGTGACAACATATTCGGTACTATTCAGTATGGGGTAGGCCAGTCCTGTGTTGGCAGGGATCGTTAGGTACGATCTTGGTACATTTTTTTAGAGGTGTATTGTGGCGGGCGGTATCCCAGTAACCCAATCATTATATGGAATCCAATATCCACTACGAGCCTGTACGGTTTTAGTTGTATACCAATATGCTGAAACGTTAGATGCAAGCATTTCAGCTATTTTAAAGTTTACTTTTTATAGACACTATTATAATATCAGATGATTTTGATATAAAATGTTTTGGTTATCGTAAGGTAAAAACCCTTCGTATTTATGTATGGCGTGGTCTTACGAGATACCTTTATTTTCAAGAATTTTTTATAACAGTAATAATCCAAATTGAGTGTGTCTTTTCATGCTGGTTTTCCAGACTGACTCGGGTGTTATTTTATTATAATGCTCGAGTCAGACCGAGTATTACAGATTCAGGTTAGGATGCTATGGAGCACAGGAGACGCGCTGGAGGAGTCTCAGGCGTATCTCACGTGTTTGATTATATTCCGTTGTGTGTGTATGCTATATATTCAGCACTTGTGAGGACAATTTATTATAACTGTCCAGATTGATTTGTTGATTGTCATACTATGATGATTGTATGTATATTACAGTTACAGTTCTCTTTGTATAAAGATCTGTTATTATATATTATTTTGTTCCACTGCGATTGTGAGATTCTGTACTATTGTTTTTGTTCTTCTTTTATCCTCTTCTTTCTCTTAGTTATTCGCCCTTTCGTACAATTTGGGTTGGACAAGTGTGGTCAACTTAAAGGGTACAGAATGATGGGTCGCTATACGTAGCTTCATAAGCATCACAACATCTTGATTATTGATATTTTCGCCTTATACATTATAATAATATCATTGGATTTTAAAATATAAATGGTTCATTTATCGTAAGATAAAAAACCAGATCGTGTTTATATGCGACATGGTCTTACGAGATATTTTTATTTTGAAAGATTTTATAACATTAAAAATCCATTTGAGGTGTGTTTTCTCATGCTGGTTTACTAGACTAATCAGTGTATTATTTTCTAATAATGCTTGGGTCAGACTGAGCATATTTACATTTTTTTTGGAGCTCAGGAGACGAGATTGGATGCCCAAGACATATCTATGTATTTCTTTATTTTCCGCTGCATTGGTTGTTGTGGTTATCAGCAATTTGTGTGGATAGATTGTTATAACTATCCAAGCTGATCATTTGTTTAGTATACTCTGATTGATATATGTATGTTACAGTTTTTCTTTGCGTAATGATCTGTTGTATATTATATATTACTCATCACAATGTTATATTCTGTTCTGTCTTTTCTTTCTTTTTCCCCTAACATTCTGTCTTTTCGGCACTTGGATGCTTGGCATGTGAATACCGTGGTTGTATTAGCGTCGACTTTTGAGGGCCAAAAAGCAGGACATTACAGTTGGTATCAGAGATTAGGTTGAGCAAACACCTAGGCTTTCGTGGGGATTACTCGTTTGAGATAGGGAAAGTGAGACCCTAGGATAAGTTGAGTGTATTATATATGAGAGCATGTATTTGTTAGTGCTATAAAAATATTTATATTGTGTTGATTTATCGATTAAGTGGTTTTTGAATTCTCGTTGGTACATGGGACGCCATAGTATCGATAGGGGTTTCAAAATACTTGAATAAGGCAAATCGACATAATATTGTTTTGAAATTAGGTAAATGAAATAATTTTACCTAGAATAATTTTGCATATATAAAGGAGTAATTTTCAGAAATGGTTATGGTTATTTATGATGTGTTTGTTGTTAGGAAATGATAATATTTAACTATTTTCATTTATTGTTTGATTAGTCATGCTCAATCAGTTAGAAGCATTGGCTATTGTTTGTTGATTGAGTGGTTATGCCCGACCAGTTTATGGGCATTGACTACTGTGGTTGATTAGGAGAAATTTTATCCTTTTCACTGTATGGTTTGGGAAATAGAAATTGTGGAAACATCGAAACGAATACCTTATGAATTCAGTTTCACAATTTGACTATAAGGCATTCGGTGATAATGTTGTGTTAAAATTTAACTTTAATAAAAGTTGTTTGTTATAATCTAAATAAAGATATACATTTGTGAAATGTTTTTATATAAGAAAGTGGAACTATATGAGTAAGATTTATAAATATGTTTTATAAATAAAAAAGGATTTACATTGAGAATTTGAGAATTTAATCCGGGTGTTTTTGGAAACGGTTTTTCAAAGTTTTGGAAGAAATAATAATTGTATTATTTGGAAGTATATTCGAAATAGGAATATTTTTTTAAAGGATTTTGAAGGAGATAGAAAGCACTGAACTCACTTCAATCGCTGGAAAATAATTTCGGTGATGACTATAGTATCATCTGTGTTCATTTTCGAGTTTCTAAGTGACAGATTGCTACCATAGTGATTTTCCATGGAAGTTTTGTTTTGGATAAAACAATTTTTTTTTAGATTCCAAAAAGTATGATTTGATATACGAAAGGGATATATATATATATATATATATATTTCAAAATGATTTGAATTAAAAACCGGATGGTTAATTCCTAAATTTTCAGTTAAGTGATTTATAGACACTTGTATCCTATCCATTAGGATAATTTGGTTTGTGCATCTTGTTTTGAAATGTTGTTTGGTAATTTTCATGTATTGAAATGAAATGGAATTTTCGACGATTTTGGACAGTCGAAAACTTCCGAATTAAATTGTAAATTAAGCTAAGTGTTTTGTGAAAACATAAGAGAATAAATTCCTTTAACTTATGATTTTGAGGAAATAATAACTTAAAAGAAAAATTTTAAATTTGTATATATACTCTTTTGGATATAGAAGAGTATTATATTAATATGGACTTAAGTTTAAAGTGGAAAATAAACATAAGTGTGCTTTATAAAATGTTTATAATAAATTTAAATATTCAAAGGCTTTAAAGATGCAGTTGTAGCTTTTTGAAATATGTATAAAAACTGAAGTTTTAAAGTGATTGAATTACATAGGTTGTGTTTCATAAGATGTAACAAAATTAAATAAAATTTTATAAAATGGTTCATAAATGATTTTAGTATCAAATGAAATATTATTGGTGCAAATTAATTGTGATTAAAATGAATGTGAATAAAAATAATAATTGGTAGTAATAAACAAATTGGAATAAATACGTAAGTTGTACGTAGATCATTTTATTCGGATAACTGTTTGATCAAGTTTCGGGCATATAATTTCGAGATGATTTACACCGGTCTGGGTTAGATATTTCACTCGATTCTCGACGACGAACACTTGATATAGTTTTTTTAGTTGATTCCGAAGTTTTCAATCATAGTTGATGGCTATGTATGAAGAATAACTATTTCTAATCAAGGAACTAGATCAGAGTCTGCACTAGAGTGGTCGAGTGAGCGATACTTGTTTTGAAATGAAATTTGTGTAATCGAGTGAGCGATCAAATTTGATATATTGTATGGATGGTAGAGGTACATCCTAAGGGCTTATCATAATTATATGTTCAATATGCGAAAATGAAAAATTATGTGGCTGTGAGTTATATGGTTGGATGATATTTTTAAATGAGATGTAGGTATGGAAATAAAAGCTAGTTGATGCTTTCGGTTTCATAAGTAAAGTTTGGTCGCCCGATAAATAGATACGTGTTTATATTATTGTTTGGATTGATGGTTTTATGCCCTAAATATGGAAGGCCACTTGGCTTTTGTTTTCTTATGTTGATTTGGGTTCATAATGGTGATTTGTAGTTTTTCTGATCGAACCGCATAAAGGAGACGCTATCGAAATTTCCTGTAATTTTAAAGAACTTAGGAAATTTGATAACAAGATTTAACTAATTGATTTTGAAAATTTTAAGGGTTTGGGAGCATTTTTTCTACCTTTGGAATTTCGAAGATGAAATTCTTTTAAGGGGGAGAATGTAACGACCTGGAATTTTGGTCATTTGATTTTAAATATTTAATTAATTTTAAATATTAAAATATTGGTTTAAAACGGTTTAATAATTTGAATTCAAATATAGGATTGTTTAAAATGTTTAAATTGTGAATTAATACTTGAATAGTTTCAAATAACGGGATTTATAATTGAATGTTAATTTCATTAATTAAATGATCTTATTTAACTCCTTTAAATTAATGAATAATATGTAACGACTCGATATTTTGGACCATTCGCATCCATTATAAGTGTATAGGTAGACACTCATGCCGGAGTTGAATTGCTCAAAATGCCGCGTTGTTAATTTAAATTTGGCAAAACTGAACATATACAGTAAATAAATATAATCACAGATCACAGACACAGAGTAATAAGTGCAGCGGAAATAAAAGAGATAGTAGTTCATGAAGCTACTATATGAATATATAAAATACATCAGAGTTTACAACAGAAGAGTAATACGATACATCAGATACAAATCAGAATACATCACTGGAATCATCGAATACTGGAAGCAGAATAGATGGCTGGATCTTCAAGCAAAGCTCCAACTCCAAAGGTGAGTCTCGAATACTGGTACACTCAGTCTGACCCGAGCGTAAAGCAAAACACAAGACACTCGAGTCAGGATTAACATTCTTATATTAATAAATCCAACTCAAGTGAAATAGCAATTTAAATACAAGTAACTCAAAGGATGTTTGGAATAACCATCCTTTAAGGATCCGTTAAACTATCTACTATGTAGTAGTGTACGATAAGTAGATAATGTCTATCAGTAATATAAGAAGATATCAAAATAGCGTTAAGTCATGGCCCATTCCACCCTTAACACATTTATATTCCCAAAAGCATATACAAGACTGTAGTTTCCCCAAAACCGGAAGTCACCAGAGGGCAATCCATATACTAAAGGTACAAATCAAAATCGAAGTGGTCGCGCATAGGATAATCAGTATGACATGGTACATTAGGCGATACCAACTAGGATACTAGTAGTTGCCTGATCCGGACTGATGTTGGGCATAGCAGCTACTACCCCAACACCGCGAAACAACACTCCCATAATCGAGGGGTGCACCCAAATCGAATCACAAAAGTAATAGATATGGTATCGAAGAAGTGTGTCCGCTAGAGATGGCGATCCTCAATGGCCCGGCGCGGCTCCTGTTTTAGTCATGTCAAGGGTCATCCAAAATCGTTCTCTTTCTTCAGTCAACGCGTTCATCAAAACCATCCACTTCGTTCTGGATCAACACTCCGCGTATAGTTATTAAAGTGGTTTCGGTTCAGATAGAGAGTATATCCATTACCGATCCCGGTCTCTTTAATAACTTTCGTAATTATTACACCGATTGGTCGTTTATATATTTCAAAAACCAAATCAATTTCAATTTCAAATAGAATTCGTAAATCAACATTTCATTTGTCTTTCAAAACCAATTTCCAATAATTTACGTTTCAAAACATCCAAATTATCATTTCAAAACCTTATAATTCAATTTCAATCTTTATTTTAAACAATTCAAATATCAATTTAAATTCGTATATAAGATTCAATTCCGAAATCATTTAAATAAATTTTATTTTACATTCAAGTCAATTTCAAATTCATTTATCGATTTCATTCAATATTCGTTAAGTTACTTTATCATTCAAAACAATTTCAATTAAATTTCCAATTCATTAAATCAATTTCTTAAGCTCAACTTCATTAAACAAAACTTACAATTTTGAATTAAATTAAATTCGTCAAATCAATTCTCCAATTACAAGTCTTACATTAATTCCATAAATATCACATTTCATTTTTGTTAAAGAAATCCAATTTCACTTATTTACTTCCTTAAATAATTTTCCAAAACTTAATTAATAAAGAAACTCAATTTCAATTCTTTACGAAGTAAAATTCACTTATTCAAAAGTTCAATTTTTCTTATTAAAGAATTTCAATTCAATTTAATCATTTAATAATTCATTATTAAATAGTTCAAAACTTAATTATTAAATAATTTCAAAGTTTAATAGTTTCAAACTTAATTATAATTTCTAACTTAATTATTAAATCATTTCAAACTTAATTCAATCATTTCTCAAATTAAACAACATTCTTTCATTGATTACATTGTTAATCTTTTGTTTCAGACTATTAAATATTACCATTTTCCTTTCATCAAAAATTCAAATTTCAACTTCATTTCAAAACCATATTCTTTATTCAAATAAAATCTTCGTTTATTTTCAAATCAAATTATTGACCAATCGGGTTTTATTTAATTTTCTATCCTAAGTCAAAGTTCAATTTGGGTATTTATCATTTCAACCCGATTCCAATTCAATTAAAAATCAAAGCATAACAGAGGGAACTTGCAGTGTGATAACTGGGATGGTGTCAAAGTAAATAAACAAGCAATAACAACAATCAATATCAATCCAATAATCAATTCAAATAATCCCGAAATAACCATATTAATTCGCATTGTTATTTGTACGAATTAATATAATTATTTCTAGAATCCACACTATCATTTCATGTAGATTAAAGATTATTACATTACGGTTTTCACTTGTCATCTATTTACAATTTCATACATCATCAGTTTAAGCAACATACAATTGATGGTTCAAGGTGTAGTTAACAATCCTACGTGTCAATAAATTTAACAGTTAAAGGGGTCATATTATACAAATGTCCGTTAATCAAATTTAACATTTAATTATCCTATATCAAGTTCAATTTCATACTATTTATCAATTTAACATTAACAATTTTAACGTCCAATATAAACATCAACAATCAATCAATTATCAGCCAAACTGTATTATCATCGCATAAATAATTAACAGATAATGGTGTCAGATGTCAAAGGTGAACTGATACAGGTAATAGTATATATAACAGTGTAATTAACTAACAGCAGTATATTTCAATTGTCGTTTCAATTGAAATCAAATCTAATAAATAAAAGAACGTTAATCGTGAGTGAGTGCTCACCTTTCGAGGCTAGAGAGAATAGACAGTGGATTGAGTTATGAAATCCAGGCATAGATTCCAAAACAAGCTAGACGGACACGATTCGACGAATAGAGCTGATAAATAGAGGTCGATGAAATAGATCAGAAATTGTTTGATGTAGACCGAAACAAATATATATATATTATTTTCTTAACAAATATTAATTTTAAAACTCATTAAAATTATATAAATACATACGTTTTCAAAAATCATAGTTTGAAACAAACTATAGACCACAAGGTATGTGGAAAACATATACACTTCTTTATAAAATAATATATACAATAACATATAACCAAAACCGTTATATATATCCATCTATAAAAGTGATCTACAACCAATATTTGTATAAACTTCTTTACGTAACATTGTTTACAACAACAGACTACATGTATTACTTAAGTACGTCACCCACTATAACACTTCCTATATAAATGTACAAACTTCAAATCTAGACTAAATAAGCAAATGGGTACCCCACAAACCAACAGTATAAAGATCAATCCATGGTTTATATGAAAATATATATTATAGATAGATACGTATGACTTATAAAATAAAATACACAGTACATACGGCAGATTATATAAAGATAACTTATTTATAAACTATATACACTTATATCAATCTAAACTGGCTCTACTCAAATAAACTCACGTATACCAAAATGTAAATTAACGTATAGCTTCAAATATAGAAGCACGCCACTAGATATCTAATTATATAACTTTATACTTTAAAACTTAACGTACTAAAACTCAAAATATAATATATATATATATATAACTCATATACGTGTATTACCACTAACACATCTTATATAAACCATATATATACATATAATATATAACAGCAAAATTTGTACAGGCTCACTTTATATATAAATGTAATACAAAAGATGTAGACCAAGTAAACCATATCCCTGACTTATATATATACACATGTATAAACGTAAACTCATTTAACCAATATACATATAAAATAAGAATTGAAATACAAGTTTATATATAACTAAACATATAACAGGCTTAACAGCCTATATACAGCAAATAGATATCATATGTAGGCTAATTGATATACACCTATGCATTTAAATATACATTAACGTACATAAGTTTACAAACACCTTTATATAATCAATATAATATTAGAAAATATGTATAAAACAGAGTTCATAGATTTGCATATAACTAATATGTACACTGCTGTACCCTTTATATGTATAAAACTTGTAAAATTTATATATATACATACATTAACATATACAGCACAAAATATATATTTTTTTCATAGCAAAAGAGAACAAGATTATCTTCGAATAGCTATACTTCACAGCAAAAGTAAACTGTAAGGAAGAGAAGTATATAAACAAAACTCATACTATAGGGACTCTAAGTATATAACAAATATTATATAGAATACATACATAAGTGAAGCTACAGATGGTCGAGTGCAAGGCTGCGGACACGGACCTGGGATGGTGGCCGAGCAGAGCATGCGTTTGGGCGGAGGCAGAAGGTGGTGAGGCGAAGAGATAGGGAGGCGGAGAGAAAATGAAGGATGGTGGCTGATAAGGTGATGGTGAGACGTGGTGCTTGTCAAAAGAAGCAAGGCGGAAGGCATGAGGCAGGTTGTGGTGCTGCCGAGTACTAACGTGGAGATGAGTGGGTGGATCATGTGCTCGGTAGGACTCAGGTGGCTCGGTTGCAGTCGGTTCTAAATGGATAGGGGAGTGGAAGCGGAAGAACTAAATGCAAGGGAAAGGAGGAGAGGGTGAAGAGTTGTTGCGTTGAGCATAGGTTGCTAGCTTGGAGAGGACGGTGGTAATTTGATGAGTGGATTTCCAGAGCAGCATCTCTGATAACAAAATAAAATGTAAAGGGGAGATGTGAGAAAGAAAGAGAGAGGGAGGAGGAAGATCACAAGGCTACAGGGAAAAATAAAAGTCATGAACCAGAAATGAAATGAACCAACGGATTATAGATTGGAACTAGGGAAAATAAATTAGCAGTCAATTTCTAGGAATACGAAACAAATGGCTGTTGGCTTTGCACAGTTGAATTAAAATGCGCAAAGAACCAAAAAGTTAGAATTAGGTATCGGTACGATAAATCGTTATTTCGATTTCGTCGAGTACCGGACTTCGAAACAAACAAACGAATATATTGTGGAGATCAGCACGATGAGACGATCAAAACGGTATACAAATATCAGTGGTTCGATTGAATTATAAAATTTCGAAATTTTTACCAGCGGAAAATGCAAGAAAAACACTGAAAAATAAGATCGACGGAGCCAAAGATGTCCGAATTTGGAAAAACGACAAACTGACATCTTGCTCAGAAGATGGTTTAGAATTTTTCTATATAAAAATATTTAGGTTTCGGAAACATTTCATTTTCATCGCTTTTTAACTGATTAAATTGAAGTGAATTTACGCGCGAAATAAACTTTCATATTTTCGGACGAAAATTTACCAGTTGCTATGTTTAACTAGACGCATTCCAAATATCAAATTTATATTTCAAAATTTTATCGTTAAAATTTCCCAAAATTTTAACTAATTACGTTATTCAAACAGTTGAAATTTACGGGTCGTTACATTCTCCCCCACTCAAAACTTTTCGTCCCCGAAAAGGAACGAGGTAGGAGAATAGAAACAACCAGAAAGAAAAACAGATTTGAAATACAAATAACAATTAATTTAAACCATATAAATTCAAATTTAAATTAATTGATATTCAATAATTGATTTAATCCATTTGATTTCACTAAAATCAATCTCAACTATTTCTAAATTCATTATCTTATTATCCAATTATCTTCAATTTACAATTTCTAAAACCATAAATTTGAATAGTCTTTTATTATAATCATATTCCTTCAACAATTTAAAATTCTTCTTTATTCAAATTACTGTTAAATTTATTCTACTTAATATATCTACTCACATATATTTAACCAATATAAATAATTTAAAACATAAAAGTTTCGATTTAAATTAATTTACATCTATTAATTTCTTTTAAATTCAAGGTATTTTCATATGTTGATCAAATTTCAATTTATAATTAATTCTTTCAAAACAAATTTATTTCATTATTAACTGAGTTTACTTATTATCCTATCCAACTCAATTAACATCTTTATAATCAAAATTCAGTGTATAACATTTATTATAAACACTCAAATTTTATTTATAAGTTCAATTTATCTTATATATTATCCAATTACATTTTAACTTATGAATAATTTAGGTAAGTTGTATTAGAATGCAGTTGAACAATATACAAATAAAATTTTTCCAATTCAATTATTCAAGTTTAAATACTTATTCCAAATTTTGGTTTTATTTAAAATCATCCTTTAACAAAATTTTAAAAATTATATTTCCATTTAATTTCAAACCCTTTAGAGATAATTATGTATATACTATATATTTTAAATCAAATTAAATTTTAAAATAATATTCACATATATATATAAATCAAGTCATATTTAAGAAATTCAAATTAAAATATTTCCAAACAAAACCGTAGCAAAGCTACAGAATGGTTTCTCCACTTCGAAACTCGAAAATGAATGTCGATGATGCGGCCGCCATCACCGAAATTATTTTCCAGCGACAAAGAGAAGATCACTGATTTCAACATTTTTAAAAATCCTTTGAAACGATTTCTATTCGAAAATACTTTCAATAATATATACTTTAAAATTTTAAAACCCAAAGTTCGAAATCACCGGAAACTAATAAATTCTCAAATTTCTAAATTAAATTCATTTCAAATTCCAATCAATTTATAACCAAGTTTATAAATTCATTTATTTATATTATGCAATAGTCAATGGTTTACAAAACAATAAATAAAAATCAATATTATTATTTCAGACAACAAATTCATTAACAATTTAATTTCAGAAAACTTATATTTATATATAATATAATCATACAAAACTTTTATTTTATTTACCAAATTTGAAAACGATATTGTGTCAGTTTGCTCTGCTCAAGTGTTTTGGGAATCCTATCGATAGCGTTGATCAGACGAATCGATCGAAAGCCCAAATCAACATCAACAACTCAAACAACACAATGTATATTAAAACATTTTTAAATATTAATTTACAAATACACTTCCTCGCTCAACGATACAGTCACAGATTTCAAAGCAAGGATAGGGATTCAAATTTGATTAATTCAATCAAAGAAAATTTTGATTTGAGAATAAGTCGGAACGAAAAATAAGATGATTATTTAACCGAATAAGGAAATAGATAATCTTATGTAAATCACGGGCAACCATAACCGGGTCGACCGTGACTTCAAGAATAAGATCGATGTGGAATTCCGAGGTAAATCGACATTCGATCTCAAGGAATAGAATTCAGGTATAGCAGGAGATAGATAGCATCGTAAACCGAGGATACAGAAATCTCCGGTAAATCAATGCCTATTGTAAAGGAGTTTCACCCCTTTGCAAATCATTCGAAGTTTGGCGAGACCGCCAATTCATTATAAGGGTCATTCGAAGTGGAGTTATGGGAGGCTCCAGAATTGAAGGAAGACGAATAGTGAGGGACACGAATGAATTTTTGGAACTGCAGGGAACGTTCCAAAATTCAAAGGAATTGAATCAGAAGGAAGAGATTGAAACTCGAATGAGAGTGATTCTGTAAATACATTTACCCTATATGCTAGGTTTTGCCTAGAGCTACCAAAGCTCTGATACCAACTGTAACGACCCGATATTTTGGACCATTCGCATCCATTATAAGTGTATAGGTAGACACTCATGCCGGAGTTGAATTGCTCAAAATGCCGCGTTGTTAATTTAAATTTGGCAAAACTGAACATATACAGTAAATAAATATAATCACAGATCACAGACACAGAGTAATAAGTGCAGCGGAAATAAAAGAGATAGTAGTTCATGAAGCTACTATATGAATATATAAAATACATCAGAGTTTACAACAGAAGAGTAATACGATACATCAGATACAAAACAGAATACATCACTGGAATCATCGAATACTGGAAGCAGAATAGATGGCTAGATCTTCAAGCAAAGCTCCAACTCCAAAGGTGAGTCTCGAATACTGGTACACTCAGTCTGACCCGAGCGTAAAGCAAAACACAAGACACTCGAGTCAGGATTAACATTCTTATATTAATAAATCCAACTCAAGTGAAATAGCAATTTAAATACAAGTAACTCAAAGGATGTTTGGAATAACCATCCTTTAAGGATCCGTTAAACTATCTACTATGTAGTAGTGTACGATAAGTAGATAATGTCTATCAGTAATATAAGAAGATATCAAAATAGCGTTAAGTCATGGCCCATTCCACCCTTAACACATTTATATTCCCAAAAGCATATACAAGACCGTAGTTTCCCCAAAACCGGAAGTCACCAGAGGGCAATCCATATACTAAAGGTGCAAATCAAAATCGTAGTGGTCGCGCATAGGATAATCAGTATGACAAGGTACATGAGGCGATACCAACTAGGATACTAGTAGTTGCCTGATCCGGACTGATGTTGGGCATAGCAGCTACTACCCCAACACCGTGAAACAACACTCCCATAATCGAGGGGTGCACCCAAATCGAATCACAAAAGTAATAGATATGGTATCGAAGAAGTGTGTCCGCTAGAGATGGCGATCCTCAATGGCCCGGCGCAGCTCCTGTTTTAGTCATGTCAAGGGTCATCCAAAATCGTTCTCTTTCTTCAGTCAACGCGTTCATCAAAACCATCCACTTCGTTCTGGATCAACACTCCGCGTATAGTTATTAAAGTGGTTTCGGTTCAGATAGAGAGTATATCCATTACCGATCCCGGTCTCTTTAATAACTTTCGTAATTATTACACCGATTGGTCGTTTATATATTTCAAAAACCAAATCAATTTCAATTTCAAATAGAATTCGTAAATCAACATTTCATTTGTCTTTCAAAACCAATTTCCAATAATTTACGTTTCAAAACATCCAAATTATCATTTCAAAACCTTATAATTCAATTTCAATCTTTATTTTAAACAATTCAAATATCAATTTAAATTCGTATATAAGATTCAATTCCGAAATCATTTAAATAAATTTTATTTTACATTCAAGTCAATTTCAAATTCATTTATCGATTTCATTCAATATTCGTTAAGTTACTTTATCATTCAAAACAATTTCAATTAAATTTCCAATTCATTAAATCAATTTCTTAAGCTCAACTTCATTAAACAAAACTTACAATTTTGAATTAAATTAAATTCGTCAAATCAATTCTCCAATTACAAGTCTTACATTAATTCCAAAAATATCACATTTCATTTTTGTTAAAGAAATCCAATTTCACTTATTTACTTCCTTAAATAATTTTCCAAAACTTAATTAATAAAGAAACTCAATTTCAATTCTTTACGAAGTAAAATTCACTTATTCAAAAGTTCAATTTTTCTTATTAAAGAATTTCAATTCAATTTAATCATTTAATAATTCATTATTAAATAGTTCAAAACTTAATTATTAAATAATTTCAAAGTTTAATAGTTTCAAACTTAATTATAATTTCTAACTTAATTATTAAATCATTTCAAACTTAATTCAATCATTTCTCAAATTAAACAACATTCTTTCATTGATTACATTGTTAATCTTTTGTTTCAGACTATTAAATATTACCATTTTCCTTTCATCAAAAATTCAAATTTCAACTTCATTTCAAAACCATATTCTTTATTCAAATAAAATCTTCGTTTATTTTCAAATCAAATTATTGACCAATCGGGTTTTATTTAATTTTCTATCCTAAGTCAAAGTTCAATTTGGGTATTTATCATTTCAACCCGATTCCAATTCAATTAAAAATCAAAGCATAACAGAGGGAACTTGCAGTGTGATAACTGGGATGGTGTCAAAGTAAATAAACAAGCAATAACAACAATCAATATCAATCCAATAATCAATTCAAATAATCCCGAAATAACCATATTAATTCGCATTGTTATTTGTACGAATTAATATAATTATTTCTAGAATCCACACTATCATTTCATGTAGATTAAAGATTATTACATTACGGTTTTCACTTGTCATCTATTTACAATTTCATACATCATCAGTTTAAGCAACATACAATTGATGGTTCAAGGTGTAGTTAACAATCCTACGTGTCAATAAATTTAACAGTTAAAGGGGTCATATTATACAAATGTCCGTTAATCAAATTTAACATTTAATTATCCTATATCAAGTTCAATTTTATACTATTTATCAATTTAACATTAACAATTTTAACGTCCAATATAAACATCAAAAATCAATCAATTAACAGCCAAACTGTATTATCATCGCATAAATAATTAACAGATAATGGTGTCAGATGTCAAAGGTGAACTGATACAGGTAATAGTATATATAACAGTGTAATTAACTAACAGTAGTATATTTCAATTGTCGTTTCAATTGAAATCAAATCTAATAAATAAAAGAACGTTAATCGTGAGTGAGTGCTCACCTTTCGAGGCTAGAGAGAATAGACAGTGGATTGAGTTATGAAATCCAGGCATAGATTCCAAAACAAGCTAGACGGACACGGTTCGACGAATAGAGCTGATAAATAGAGGTCGATGAAATAGATCAGAAATTGTTTGATGTAGACCGAAACAAATATATATATATATTATTATCTTAACAAATATTAATTTTAAAACTCATTAAAATTATATAAATACATACGTTTTCAAAAATCATAGTTTGAAACAAACTATAGACCACAAGGTATGTGGAAAACATATACACTTCTTTATAAAATAATATATACAATAACATATAACCAAAACCGTTATATATATCCATCTATAAAAGTGATCTACAACCAATATTTGTATAAACTTCTTTACGTAACATTGTTTACAACAACAGACTACATGTATTACTTAAGTACGTCACCCACTATAACACTTCCTATATAAATGTACAAACTTCAAATCCAGACTAAATAAGCAAATGGGTACCCCACAAACCAACAGTATAAAGATCAATCCATGGTTTATATGAAAATATATATTATAGATAGATACGTATGACTTATAAAATAAAATACACAGTACATACGGCAGATTATATAAAGATAACTTATTTATAAACTATATACACTTATATCAATCTAAACTGGCTCTACTCAAATAAACTCACATATACCAAAATGTAAATTAACGTATAGCTTCAAATATAGAAGCACGCCACTAGATATCTAATTATATAACTTTACACTTTAAAACTTAACGTACTAAAACTCAAAATATAATATATATATATATAACTCATATACGTGTATTACCACTAACACATCTTATATAAACCATATATATACATATAATATATAACAGCAAAATTTGTACAGGCTCACTTTATATATAAATGTAATACAAAAGATGTAGACCAAGTAAACCATATCCCTGACTTATATATATACACATGTATAAACGTAAACTCATTTAACCAATATACATATAAAATAAGAATTGAAATACAAGTTTATATATAACTAAACATATAACAGGCTTAACAGCCTATATACAGCAAATAGATATCATATGTAGGCTAATTGATATACACCTATGCATTTAAATATACATTAACGTACATAAGTTTACAAACACCTTTATATAATCAATATAATATTAGAAAATATGTATAAAACAGAGTTCATAGATTTGCATATAACTAATATGTACACTGCTGTACCCTTTATATGTATAAAACTTGTAAAATTTATATATATACATACATTAACATATATAGCACAAAATATATATTTTTTTCATAGCAAAAGAGAACAAGATTATCTTCGAATAGCTATACTTCACAGCAAAAGTAAACTGTAAGGAAGAGAAGTATATAAACAAAACTCATACTATAGGGACTCTAAGTATATAACAAATATTATATAGAATACATACATAAGTGAAGCTACAGATGGTCGAGTGCAAGGCTGCGGACACGGACCTGGGATGGTGGCCGAGCAGAGCATGCGTTTGGGCGGAGGCAGAAGGTGGTGAGGCGAAGAGATAGGGAGGCGGAGAGAAAATGAAGGATGGTGGCTGATAAGGTGATGGTGAGACGTGGTGCTTGTCAAAAGAAGCAAGGCGGAAGGCATGAGGCAGGTTGTGGTGCTGCCGAGTACTAACGTGGAGATGAGTGGGTGGATCATGTGCTCGGTAGGACTCAGGTGGCTCGGTTGCAGTCGGTTCTTGTAACAACCCGCAAATTCGTAGCATTTAATTATCGCCATTAGGTGATTAAATCGTTCGTAAATTTTTATTGAAATCAAAAATCAATTTGATGTTCTTTTATAAAATGGTTGGTAGAGTTTCTATATCGAGTAGAAATTCTTTTAATAAAATTTCGTATTATGGAAACGGGCTTTAAAGAGAACTATTGTGGCCCATACTCATTGTTGCCGTGATAATCATCTAGACCAGCCGGCCCTATTTCTTTTTTTCTCTAACTCGTTCCTTTTTGCTCTGAAAAGAAAATGGCGGTGATTATTTTTCTTCGATCTGAGAAATTTAGGGCTTGGCCTCGCTCGTTCTTTCGATGCTTGCTAAGGCTTTCGTTCCTCTGTTGCCTTCGAATCTGGAATTGAGGCTTGTACAAATTGAAGCGCCGCTCGATAGTAGACTTCAATATTCTCTGATTTGCTCATGGCTCTTCAATTTGGATCGAGTTCCTCTGTGATTTCGGTATGTACTTTGCTCCTTTTGCTTTGCTGATTTTGGCTTACTTGAACTCGATGCATCTATGCCGAATGTGATGTTGGTGCTTGCGACTCCTTCTCTCGAGTTCGTCTCCGCTTCAAACAAGGTGAGTGATTTATTCACCACATCTAATTTAAACTCTGCTTTGTTCGATTCGAGTATATAGAACTTCGGCCATTTGATTTTGTTTCGATGCCTGTGATGATTTTTCGGGTTCACTTGTTTCCATCTATGTGTTTATATCTGTAGGATTTCCGATTTGTCTTCCGTTTGATTTTGACCTTCGGGTTAAAACTTGCTACTGTTGATTTCTTTGTGACATCGGTTTTGACTTCTAGTAACACTCGTGTCTTACTACAGTATTGTTCGATTTTAGCCTTGACTTATCGAAACATTTTTATGCTCAGTAGTATTAGTTTTGATTCAACTAGTTATGTGAAGTTATCTTCACTATACACGTACAGATTGGACCATTACCTCTGTTTCATATTTAAACTTGTCCGAGTTTTTTTTGCACTTTACTTGCATTTGATATCACTTAACTCGATTGAGATAATAGTAGTCATTGGCATGACTGCCACTCCCTGTGGTTGTAGTTTCTTTTTGATTCACCGTAATATGGTATTGGGATATAACTCGAACTGTAGTTTGGGTCTTCATTCCCTTGTAAATTTTCTCTGGTTCACATTCTTCCATACTGCTATGTTTTGATAAAGTGCATCTGCCACTGTCTTCTTTGTTGTGGCCTTTGCATTTGTGTACATGTATATAGTCTGGTCAGGTTTGGTCGCATGTCATGATTCATTCTTGTAGTTGCCATATCTCGTGCTCGAGCTCTTTACACCCTGATGCATTCTGGAGTAAATTTCGGTTTGCATTGATATCATTCTCCAGTCTGCATTAGCTTGAACTTCGAGCCTGTTCTTTGTCACTATGGTATTTGTTGTTCATTTTGGTTTTGAACTGATATTACTTGGATATTGAACTGCATGTATGCACTGCATGTGTGCAGTTTTACTATTTTGGGTTCATGTTGTATCTGGCCTGTTTGCATTCGTTCATGGGTACACTTGATCATAGGACACTCTTGACTTTGATCATCATAGTCTGATCTGGTATACCTTGTTTGTTGATTGGTTGGTCTGGTCTCACTTCTGGTCTGCACTGATGGTGTATCCATTTCATATATATATATGCAGTTTTGACATTGTGGAGTTGGTTCACTTGGTAGCAATAGCATGTTGCTTCAGCCTGTACTTTCCGGTCTTCGTTTGGTCCGGTCATTGCTTCCCTGACCTTGTAGGTTGTTTGGTTGATGTGCATGTCACTGATACATTACCGAACACTTGAGATATTGTTTGTAACTGCTGCATATTTGTGCTTTTGATTGCACTGTCCCTATGAGTTCATTAATTCATGTTGCCCACCACTGCCTTGTCCTCGAATCTGATACATTGCATTGATGCCTTGTACCATTTGCATTTTTTGTCATTTTGTTCACTGACCTATTCATGTTGTTGCTTGATTATGGTCTCTGATTTCATGAATTAGTTAATCCTGTTTTTAAGTCCACTTCATATATATTATGTACTGTCAGTGATGTCTGCATTTGAACAGGGTCTTGTACTTGTTCACTATAGCTGCACTTGAGTTGTTTACTTGATCCACTGTCACTTTGCCATCTCTTTGCTCTATTTGAACGTCTGCTCCGTTCGAACATGCATAGTTGCTGTTGCTTGAGACCGTCATCCACTTGCATTGCTGAGTAGTCTTTTATGTTTGTTGTACATATGAAATTGATTTATATGTATACTAAACATTCCTTCTCAGTGACATTCCACTTGCATTCTTATGCTTAAATGATTTAGTCGTTGCTGTGGCCTTATTTAGGTACACATACTCGTTTATCTCTAGATGGCATCCCTTTATGTAGATTCATGTTGCCATCTCAGTTTGCTTTCACCACTTTGTACTGTGGTTCCTCTGACCATTCTGGGTTGGATATTTTGATTTTCGACTTAGTAGTTGCTGTAAATACCTGGAGTTGTGGCGACTTTATATTCTGTTGTGGCGAGGCAGTGCACGCGTGCGTGCACTGCAGCCACACCGAATTGGCAGATTTTAATTGATATTTCTTTCATTCTTAATTCATTGACCTGTTGCGTAATTCGTAGGCTGTATTGGCGAGGCAGTACACGTTAGCGTGTACTGCAGCCAATTAGCATTGATGTTTTTAAATTGACATTTCAATTGCTTAAACTGCTTTGGACTTCTGTTTTATGGATTAACACTGTTTAGTGTTATATCTGCCGTTATCCAATTCTCGTATCGAGAGTTGGATATACGAGATTTCTGTGACTGTCATCTTTATTGAGATTTGATTATCATTGCTTCTATGCTCTAATAACTGATTTTGAATTAGACTGATCCGAGTATTATTTTCTTTTGAATGTAATACTCGGGTCAGACCGAGTATTTACAGGTTGTAGATTTTTAGCTTTGGGTTGCTGCTAGAGCTATGAAGACTTTTTATATCATTTGAAGTGGTCTTCGTCTTGTTGTAGTTGTCAGTGTGTCTGTTTTAAGATGATAATGTATTCATGTATATTAGTCGATAATGTACTTGTATATATAACTTCACGAGTCGACAATTGTAGTTGTATCATTTGTATTGTGTCAAATGTATTGTAACTGATATCAGTTATTGTATATATGAGACTTTTCGTTCCATCTTTATTCCGCATTTATGTTATCTGTGTTATTTTTATATCTATTGTCCTAAACTATTATAGCCACTGTGTAGTAGCTTTGAGTTTGTATCGGTATGTCGGATTTCCTCTAAAGATGAAATGCAATGTTTTATTATCTGACATATCGGTGCTCGCACAAAGCAATTACATAGATGGTCGCTCCTCAACAGCCTTATTCTCCGTGCTAGTTGACAGCACTACACCGTAGTGTTCTTGGCTAGCGTGGGTATAGAGGTGGGGCGTCACAGCTTGGTATCAGAGCCTGGGGTTTAGGACAATTATAAAACATAACTTAGATGGAACATGTGTTACAACTATTTGTCGATGTTTTATCTCTCATCTTTACATATGACTATTTTTGACTGTTAGGTATGAAATCCTAACGCTTATGCTTGTGTTTTCGGCTTTGAATTGATTTAGCCGATGTTGATTTTGTTTTAATTTGGCAAATTAAAGCCATTTTGACTTTTGGACTTTGTTCCACTTTTGTTCTATGCTATGAGTGTCATTGTGTACCTGTTACACTGTGATGAAAAATAGCTGGACCAGTTGCAAATTGAGTGATTTTGATTTCTCATTCTCATCTAGTTTGAATCTCAGCGATTTTGAACTTGATATTTTGTGTTTTCCTCATCTGGATTTCCCTTCGACTTCGGTCACTTTGTTTTTGAGAAATTGCTAATTTCTTGATTTTCAAGACTCTGATTTTGTTTGCCTTTGGTTTCTTTGATAATGATAATTGATTCATTTTGTACTCGACTACGGCTATTAATTGTTGGCTTCGACATTAACTTGATTCTTACTTTTGTTGAAGTCATTTATGCATTTCTGCTCGATTTGCTTTGTCTTTCCAGTTGATGATCGATTCTTCTTTTCTAATTAGTTGTTATCACCTTTGTCGATTTTGATAACTTCTATTTCTGGAATTTTTGGTATTCCTACTTTGATGAATTTGGAATCGAATTCTTTGGATTTTATTCACGTCTTCAAATGTGAAATTTTAGTGAATTGACTTTGTTTCCTAATTTAATCGATTCTTGATCATTTCCCCGATTAGTTGCTATCATTTATTAGCAACTTTGATGACATTTTCTTCGGGATTTTGTGAACATACTTTCTGATGGATTCAGTATCGATTTCTTTGGATTCCATTCACATCTCCATATGTGAATTCTTGTGATTGATTGTTTCTACAATCATTTTTGTGATTTGTCACTTTAAAAATATAAAGGTTTTCTATACTAATAGTAAATATCAAAATCCTTTTCTCCAAACGATTTCAAAACTATTTTACTACAAAGCTCTTTTTCTTAAACCGTTTTCCAATCTATTAGTATATACAAGCCTTTATTTCACTCGTATGAGAAATTGAATTAAACGGCCTAGTAAAACAAGTGGTATGAAACGCTTGCGTTTACTTCGTCGATTAACTCCTGGACTTGTTCGATTGAACCCTTTTTGTGACAATTTCCTAGTGAAGATTTACAGTTTGTTCGTAAATATTTGAGTTAAGCAAGTGGTTATGGGACATGAAGCTAAACTTTTATATTTACTAGCTTAGTGTAATTGACACTTCTCGTTGATCATGACGATCATTTTATGATTTAGACTAGACACCACTTGTGTGATTCCATTCACACATACGTTTTTGCTTTTTGGTTAGTCTAGACCTTAATTTGTGTGATTCCACTCACACATATCTTTTTGTTTGCGAAGTTAGACTAGACACCACTTGTGTGATTCCATTCACACATACCTTTTTGCTTTTTGGTTAGTCTAGACCTTAATTTGTGTGATTCCACTCACACATATCTTTTTCTGCGAGGTTAGCCTAGACCTCAATCTGTGTGATTCCGACTCACACGTGTGGGATAGCGACCCACGGTCTTCGGACCATTCCTGTGTGAAAATTTAATGGATGGCTTCCATGAGATAGCGTCTCGTCTTGTGATACCGGTGTTTTGGAGTTTTCATGCTCCCATTTTTTTTGATAGGCATTCCCCTTTTCCTTTTTATGATTTAGACTAGCAAATGTGCGATGTCTCTTTTTCTGCGAGGTTAGCCTAGACGTCAATCTGTGTGATTCCGACTCACACGTGTGGGATAGCGACCCACGGTCTTCGGACCATTCCTGTGTGAAACTTTAATGGTTAGCCGCCATGAGATAGCGTCTCGTCTTGTGATACCGGTGTTTTGGAGTTTTCATACTCCCGTTTTCTGATAGGCTTTTCCCCCCTCTTTTTGTGATTTCTGGATTTCTTGTGATGATTTCTAGAATTTGTGCTTCACCAATTTTCGTGATTTCTATTGACAAGTTTTGTCAATTTTTGTGTATTGGTGAATTCATGTGTTATTGACTTGTTATGAATACAAGTTTAGGGTATGATATCCCTTTCTATCTTTGAGAAGATTCTTGTGACATTTTTGATGAATGAAAATTCATTTGGTATTATATTTTGATGCCAGTTATTTTAATGAGATTTTGACGTGTTAACTTCAGTAACCGTCAATTTCGAAATGGATTTACAAGCGGTTCTCCCGCAACACTGATATTGCTAATTTAATCACGTATTTTCAAAATTCGTTATTTTTAAAAGTTGTTTCAAAATATAAATTAAAATTTTTTTCAAAATTCTTACAGTTTGCATTTTCAAAAGAACGAGGAAGCGATTTAAACGTTTCAGAAAAATCGAGGACTATGACCCCTTTCTTTTACTAATTCGCTTAATTCCGGACTTGTCCATTTGAGAATGTGAAATGTTATTTTTAAAACACACAATTCTGCACTTTCAAGAAAACGATAAAGAGATTTAAACGATTTAGCAAAAGTAAGGAGTATGGAACCATACTTTTACTACTTCGGTTAATTCCGGACTCGTTAATTGAATATTTATGACTTCTGATTATCGTTTTTGATAATCAGATGTTTGTGTTTCTGATTATCGTTTTTGATAATCAGATATTTGTGAAATTTGATTATCGTTTAAGATAATTAAATATTTTTCGATTTGATTAATCGAATATTTGTGTTTCTGATTATCGTTTTTGATAATCAGATGTTTGTGAAATTTGATTATCGTTTGAGATAATTAAATATTTTTCGATTTGATTAATCGAATATTTGTGTTTCTGATTATCGTTTTTGATAATCAGATATTTGTGAAATTTGATTATCGTTTAAGATAATTAAATATTTTTCGATTTGATTAATCGAATATTTGTGTTTCTGATTATCGTTTTTGATAATCAGATATTTGTGAAATTAGATTATCGTTTGAGATAATTAAATATTTTTCGATTTGATTAATCGAATATTTGTGTTTCTGATTATCGTTTTTGATAATCAGATATTTGTGAAATTTGACTATCGTTTGAGATAATCAGATATTTGATTTGCTTTCTGACTATCGTCTGAGATAAGTAAATATTTGCGATTTGAAAATTCAATTATCGTTATTGATGATTGAATATTTGCGATTTTTGAGATTTGAGCTTCGTCTTTTTCTCTGACGATTCAGGTGAGTAATTTGATTTACTCACATTCAATCCGTGCAGTACGCGATTTCTGCTCTGTTTTTCTTTTTCTTTTAAATGCCGGAACTCGATTGATTCTTGCTTTTGATAGTCGTCTGATTTTGATTCCTTGATCCGCACGATGTTGATTCTTTTGATTTGAATCAGTCGAACCTTTTGATTTCATATCGAATACTTCCCTGCTGTCATTTGCTTTGCTTATGCATTCGACATTGCCATGCTCTTATGGCTGTTACCCCTTTCCCCTTTATTCCTTATGATTGCGAGGACGCAATTTCTTTAAGGAGGGGAGTCTGTAACAACCCGCAAATTCGTAGCATTTAATTATCGCCATTAGGTGATTAAATCGTTCGTAAATTTTTATTGAAATCAAAAATCAATTTGATGTTCTTTTATAAAATGGTTGGTAGAGTTTCTATACCGAGTAGAAATTCTTTTAATAAAATTTCGTATTATGGAAACGGGCTTTAAAGAGAACTAATGTGGCCCATACTCATTGTTGCCGTGATAATCATCTAGACCAGCCGGCCCTATTTCTTTTGTTCTCTAACTCGTTCCTTTTTGCTCTGAAAAGAAAATGGCGGTGATTATTTTTCTTCGATCTGAGAAATTTAGGGCTTGGCCTCGGTCGTTCTTTCGATGCTTGCTAAGGCTTTCGTTCCTCTGTTGCCTTCGAATCTGGAATTGAGGCTTGTACAAATTGAAGCGCCGCTCGATAGTAGACTTCAATATTCTCTGATTTGCTCACGGCTTTCAATTTGGATCGAGTTCCTCTGTGATTTCGGTATGTACTTTGCTCCTTTTGCTTTGCTGATTTTGGCTTACTTGAACTCGATGGATCTATGCCGAATGTGATGTTGGTGCTTGCGACTCCTTCTCTCGAGTTCGTCTCCGCTTCAAACAAGGTGAGTGATTTATTCACCACATCTAATTTAAACTCTGCTTTGTTCGATTCGAGTATATAGAACTTCGGCCATTTGATTTTGTTTCGATGCCTGTGATGATTTTTCGGGTTCACTTGTTTCCATCTATGTGTTTATATCTGTAGGATTTTCGATTTGTCTTCCGTTTGATTTTGACCTTCGGGTTAAAACTTGCTACTGTTGATTTCTTTGTGACATCGGTTTTGACTTCTAGTAACACTCGTGTCTTACTACAGTATTGTTCGATTTTAGCCTTGACTTATCGAAACATTTTTATGCTCAGTAGTATTAGTTTTGATTCAACTAGTTATGTGAAGTTATCTTCACTATACACGTATAGATTGGACCATTACCTCTGTTTCATATTTAAACTTGTCCGAGTTTTTTTTGCACTTTACTTGCATTTGATATCACTTAACTCGATTGAGATAATAGTAGTCATTGGCATGACTGCCACTCCCTGTGGTTGTAGTTTCTTTTTGATTCACCGTAATATGGTATTGGGATATAACTCGAACTGTAGTTTGGGTCTTCATTCCCTTGTAAATTTTCTCTGGTTCACATTCTTCCATACTGCTATGTTTTGATAAAGTGCATCTGCCACTGTCTTCTTTGTTGTGGCCTTTGCATTTGTGTACATGTATATAGTCTGGTCAGGTTTGGTCGCATGTCATGATTCATTCTTGTAGTTGCCATATCTCGTGCTCGAGCTCTTTACACCCTGATGCATTCTGGAGTAAATTTCGGTTTGCATTGATTTCATTCTCCAGTCTGCATTAGCTTGAACTTCGAGCCTGTTCTTTGTCACTATGGTATTTGTTGTTCATTTTGGTTTTGAACTGATATTACTTGGATATTGAACTGCATGTATGCACTGCATGTGTGCAGTTTTACTATTTTGGGTTCATGTTGTATCTGGCCTGTTTGCATTCGTTCACGGGTACACTTGATCATAGGACACTCTTGACTTTGATCATCATAGTCTGATCTGGTATACCTTGTTTGTTGATTGGTTGGTCTGGTCTCACTTCTGGTCTGCACTGATGGTGTATCCATTTCATATATATATATGCAGTTTTGACATTGTGGAGTTGGTTCACTTGGTAGCAATAGCATGTTGCTTCAGCCTGTACTTTCCGGTCTTCGTTTGGTCCGGTCATTGCTTCCCTGACCTTGTAGGTTGTTTGGTTGATGTGCATGTCACTGTTACATTACCGAACACTTGAGATATTGTTTGTAACTGCTGCATATTTGTGCTTTTGATTGCACTGTCCCTATGAGTTCATTAATTCATGTTGCCCACCACTGCCTTGTCCTCGAATCTGATACATTGCATTGATGCCTTGTACCATTTGCATTTTTTGTCATTTTGTTCACTGACCTATTCATGTTGTTGCTTGATTATGGTCTCTGATTTCATGAATTAGTTAATCCTGTTTTTAAGTCCACTTCATATATATTATGTACTGTCAGTGATGTCTGCATTTGAACAGGGTCTTGTACTTGTTCACTATAGCTGCACTTGAGTTGTTTACTTGATCCACTGTCACTTTGCCATCTCTTTGCTCTATTTGAACGTCTGCTCCGTTCGAACATGCATAGTTGCTGTTGCTTGAGACCGTCATCCACTTGCATTGCTGAGTAGTCTTTTATGTTTGTTGTACATATGAAATTGATTTATATGTATACTAAACATTCCTTCTCAGTGACATTCCACTTGCATTCTTATGCTTAAATGATTTAGTCGTTGCTGTGGCCTTATTTAGGTACACATACTCGTTTATCTCTGGATGGCATCCCTTTATGTAAATTCATGTTGCCATCTCAGTTTGCTTTCACCACTTTGTACTGTGGTTCCTCTGACCATTCTGGGTTGGATATTTTGATTTTCGACTTAGTAGTTGCTGTAAATACCTGGATTTGTGGCGACTTTATATTCTGTTGTGGCGAGGCAGTGCACGCGTGCGTGCACTGCAGCCACACCGAATTGGCAGATTTTAATTGATATTTCTTTCATTCTTAATTCATTGACCTGTTGCGTAATTCGTAGGCTGTATTGGCGAGGCAGTACACGTTAGCGTGTACTGCAGCCAATTAGCATTGATGTTTTTAAATTGACATTTCAATTGCTTAAACTGCTTTGGACTTCTGTTTTGTGGATTAACACTGTTTAGTGTTATATCTGCCGTTATCCCATTCTCGTATCGAGAGTTGGATATACGAGATTTCTGTGACTGTCATCTTTATTGAGATTTGATTATAATTGCTTCTATGCTCTAATAACTGATTTTGAATTAGACTGATCCGAGTATTATTTTCTTTTGAATGTAATACTCGGGTCAGACCGAGTATTTACAGGTTGTAGATTTTTAGCTTTGGGTTGCTGCTAGAGCTATGAAGACTTTTTATATCATTTGAAGTGGTCTTCGTCTTGTTGTAGTTGTCAGTGTGTCTGTTTTAAGATGATAATGTATTCATGTATATTAGTCGATAATGTACTTGTATATATAACTTCACGAGTCGACAATTGTAGTTGTATCATTTGTATTGTGTCAAATGTATTGTAACTGATATCAGTTATTGTATATATGAGACTTTTCGTTCCATCTTTATTCCGCATTTATGTTATCTGTGTTATTTTTATATCTATTGTCCTAAACTATTATAGCCACTGTGTAGTAGCTTTGAGTTTGTATCGGTATGTCGGATTTCCTCTAAAGATGAAATGCAATGTTTTATTATCTGACATATCGGTGCTCGCACAAAGCAATTACATAGATGGTCGCTCCTCAACAGCCTTATTCTCCGTGCTAGTTGACAGCACTACACCGTAGTGTTCTTGGCTAGCGTGGGTATAGAGGTGGGGCGTCACAGTTCTAAATGGATAGGGGAGTGGAAGCGGAAGAACTAAATGCAAGGGAAAGGAGGAGAGGGTGAAGAGTTGTTGCGTTGAGCATAGGTTGCTAGCTTGGAGAGGACGGTGGTAATTTGATGAGTGGATTTCCAGAGTAGCATCTCTGATAACAAAATAATATGTAAAGGGGAGGTGTGAGAAAGAAAGAGAGAGGGAGGGTGAAGATCACAAGGCTACAGGGAAAAATAAAAGTCATGAACCAGAAATGAAATGAACCAACGGATTATAGATTGGAACTAGGGAAAATAAATTAGCAATCAATTTCTAGGAATACGAAACAAATGGCTGTTGGCTTTGCACAGTTGAATTAAAACGCGCAAAGAACCAAAAAGTTAGAATTAGGTATCGGTACGATAAATCGTTATTTCGATTTCGTCGAGTACCGGACTTCGAAACAAACAAACGAATATATTGTGGAGATCAGCACGATGAGACGATCAAAACGGTATACCAATATCAGTGGTTTGATTGAATTATAAAATTTCGAAATTTTTACCAGCGGAAAATGCAAGAAAAACACTGAAAAATAAGATCGACGGAGCCAAAGATGTCCGAATTTGGAAAAACGACAAACTGACATCTTGCTTAGAAGATGGTTTAGAATTTTTCTATATAAAAATATTTAGGTTTCGGAAACATTTCATTTTCATCGCTTTTTAACTGATTAAATTGAAGTGAATTTACGCGCGAAATAAACTTTCATATTTTCGGACGAAAATTTACCAGTTGCTATGTTTAACTAGACGCATTCCAAATATCAAATTTATATTTCAAAATTTTATCGTTAAAATTTCCCAAAATTTTAACTAATTACGTTATTCAAACAGTTGAAATTTACGGGTTGTTACATAATAACTGTGAATTTATTTCATTAATTTATTTGCAATAACAATGGTTCAAATAAATAATAAGAAAATTTATTTTTATTTTTACGACTCGATTTTTGTTGACGTATTTTTAATTTAATTTATTTGATTTTTCCATAATTTTTAATTTAGAAATTATCTAAATTTTCGTTTGACGATTTTTTGCCAAACGGTAGTGTTTTTATGATATTTCCAGATACGATAGCTAGTGTATATTATTATTGTTTTGGGTCGTGTCGTTGTTCTAAGCACGACCGTATTTTTTTTCGTTCGGAGTTCATACGCAAATAAAAATCTGTACGGCGAAATGCCGGAATTTGAAAATTTTATAAAAGTCAGTTCATCGCCAAACGTGTCCTCTAACTCTCTTTCCTTTGTCTCCTATACATACCACTCCTTAAAAAATTATGTTAGTGAACGAAGAAAAATAAATGAGAGCAAATTTTCATTCAAAAATTCATATACAAAGAAATACTCCATAATAAATTCTAAAACAAATATCTTCGAGTTCTTTTTGGTGAGATCTACATTCCGATGTGAGTATTGGGAGTTGCGGTTGAGATTTGAGTTGCTTTAATCATTATCATAAAAGAAAAGTGAGGTTTTCATCTTTAAAAAATCAAATTGGAGTGCCACAATCCACTACAAATCTTGAAATTTGATCCATCGAGTTTGTTCCGGAGAAAGCTTCTTTTCTCTATTGGTTTGGTGGTGAATGGCAGTCATTGGCAGAGCTCGATGCGGTAAAGGCGGAACAAGGGTTTGGGAATTTAGTAAATTCGGGCATTGATTGTGGAATTGAAGGGCGGATTGGAGTTTATGGAGGCAAGATGAGGTGGAGGAAAAAAATTTGTGGAGTTTTGGTAGAAATTATTGTCACGGTTTATCTAGGATCGTGTACGGTCGGCTTTGGGCCTGATCTTGGTAGAGGGCCGCGTGCGTGAAGTGGTGATGGCTGGAGAAATGCTCACGTGAAGAGGAACTCGCCAGCGAAATCGATTCGTTGAATAGTGGTCATAATCCCCATGTCGAGGTGAGGGCGTGCACGTTTTGTTGGGTCTGGATTATCATCTGTGCACGAATTGGATTAAGTAATGGGGAAGAAGTATTTGCAAATGATTATGGGTGGGTGCTTTGATTAGTAATGTAATAGAGAATAAATTATATTATTTAATTTGAAAAATCTTATTAAACTTGTATCTTGCTCATATAAGGTCCGAATCGAACGCAGTCAGTCATGTTGGATTCGTAATGATGATGACTATACTTTGGAATTGGATTGGTGGAGACCCTCATCCCGTTGGTCAATAGCGGTGGCATGGTTGGAACTTGTAGAATTTCAAGCTAAAATCAAACGATGCTATTTGATTTTAGACGAAGTCAGAATGCTTCGGTGATAACTAGAATATCGGTCAGTTAAACTCACCATTTTGGTTTATCAGTAAGATATATAGTAGATAAAAATTACCTATTGCCTTCTTGGATGTGGTATTTGTTAGTTTTTTGGTTTGGATAAATTAACGTTTTTGAAAATGGAAATAAATATAAAGTGATAAAATATTACTGATTTAATATAATTACGTTGTTTAAATAATAACGTAGTTAAATAAAGTATACTTCTTTGGTGTTATCTATTTGGCCAAATAAACACTGTCTAATAATAAATGAAAGAGTTTTATTTGAATGGCATTCATTCAGCAGAATAAATTCCCGTTCTACTATTATATTTATTTGGATATTCATTTAAGTGCCAATTGATATATACTGGATAAGTGAGGTGTTAACAATTGATTGTTAATTATGGATTTAGTTTACATATATGCCTGCGTATGTAAATACTTGCAATTTAATTTTGGAAGTTAAATTGAATTTAATGGTAACTTGTTTAAGTACCATCGTGGTTGCGAAGCCTTTTTCTGGCTTTGGAAAGTTATGGATTTAAACTAACTTCAAATTTTAAAATTTGAAGTAAAATGTTTTATTTAATTATTATTTTAACAATGCGTTTGTTAAATTTCTATTTTACAAAGTGTTTTATAAAGTTATATCTTTAGTAAAGTTAATTATTATTTTTATAATGTTTTAAAATTAATTATTTTATTTATATTGTTTAATAGATAATCAATTACTTATCAAAGTTGTCCGGAGATAATAAATTATGTTATTATTGATTATTTAAACTAGTTAATTATTATTAGTAAAGTTGCGTGAAGGTTAATTAATTATATTTTTAAAGTTTTTTAAAGTTATTTTATTAAAATGTTTTAAAGGGTAATTATTATTTTATTTAAATGTTTTAAAGGTTAATTGTTATTTTTTAAATATTACAAAACTTATTAATATATTATTTACAAATGATTAAAATTTATCTTTATGATGTTAAATTTTTTATTTATTATAATTAAATAATAAATTTTTTATAAAAGGATTTATTTAAACGAGTTTATAAATTTGAAGGAGGTTTGGAATTTGAAAGGAAGTTAGGTTTTGAACGATTTTAGAAAAGAGGCTTTTAAATGTTTTAGAGATTTAAAAAGGGAAAGTTTTATAAGTGAGTTTTAATAACATTCGTTTTGATCCATTTAATAAGATTTTGGAAAGAAGAAATTTTTCTTAAGTGTTTAGTGAATATACTTATACCATTTTATAAGTATACAGAAAAATTTTTCCAAGTTTTGAAAGTGAAATGGTTTACGATGATACTTATACCATTGAGATAAGTATATGGTTATATTTTTTAAGGATAAAAAATATAGTGTTTTTTGAATATACTTATCCTATTGAGATTGGTATATAGAAGTGATTTCCAAGTATTTAAAAGTGATTTTAATTAATGAAAGATTAATTTTGAGAGGCTTAGTTGTTTTCATGGGAAATGTAATCTTTATTTGAATGTTGTTAATTTGATAGTGAAATAATCGACTATCAAATCTTGGCCTAAATATGTAATCCTTCTTAATTTTGGTGGTACGGAAATATTCTCTACTTAACACCGAAGGATTTTAACTCTGGAAATATCTAGGAGAAACAAAGGGATTATATGCTACAGTCACCGTCAGTGGTGCTATAGTGTATGTATAAACTCGTTTTGTTCTTCTAGGACAAATGATGAGGAGATCGTCCAAATAACGTTAGGGGTGATCCATTCTCTTATGTATTGTCTGATTATTTCCAAAAGAACCAGTATTGAGCATTCCGAAAATCGATCGGTTGATTTTAAAACACCCGGTAAGTGGGGGAGTGTACTCGTAAGAGATGACTCACAATCGTAACCACTCCAAAACCATATACTGGTTCTATGCTTGGAGGAGATTCAAGTTTTGTTTTGGATGTTGGAATCCATGTGTGATTCTGAGACCTGTTGGGGTATGAGAATCTATATATGATTCTGAGATCTTCGTTTAGATGTGGGGATCTATGTGTGATTCTAAGATCCGTTAGGGTATGGGAATCCATATGTGCTTCCGAGAACTTTGTTGAGATGTGGGAACCCATGTGTGGTTCCGAGACCTGTTGAGGTATGAGAATCCATGCATGCTTCCAATACTTTTTTAGTTGGTGGTCCATGAGTTGGAATGCCGGATGTAGCCTCACCAGCGGTAATGTAACATCCCTAATTTTTTATAACATTATTCAGGAAATTTAATTAGATAAATTAAATAGAATACTGATGATAAGGAGATTGATATTTGAATAAATTATATATATAAGGCCGTGCTTATTAACAAGATAAATGGGCTTTAAATTGGTTTATTGGTTAATTAAACAACACAAGGGCATTTTAGTAAATTGGCCAATCTATTATACACGGTTATACATTCTCTCTATTGTCCATTCACGTTCATTTTTCTCAAACAAAAATAAAACGCAAAAGACCTAGAATAGCCGGCCATTAACAAGGAGGAAATGAGGAATTTCAATCTAAAAGCTAAAGATCAAAAGCTATGGAGGATTAATCAACAACATATCTCTAATTCCTTATCAAGTTTACGGTGAATAATAATTCAGTCCATCTCTTTTTGGTTTTATAATCATGTGATTTCGGATTTGAGTATTTATCTTGTTTCTATGACATATTGGATGATGATATGCTTAATTTATGAATTGTTTGATTTAAACAATTTATTTATACATATAATGCGTACGGTTTTAGGGTCAAAATCATGGTTTATCAATTTTAAAATGCCATGGAAAATTTGTATGTTAAGTAAACATGGTTTTGAGATGGGTTTTAATTTTCGGAATTTTCCAAGCTATGGAAATTTTATTATGAATTTTTTATGGTAAATATGAAGTATTTGGGTTAAAAATTTATTTTGAATATTCCTGGAAGAATTTGGGTCTAACTTTTTAATATGTTTGATTACATGATGGAATTGATTTTCTATGATTTTTGAGGATTTTTCACGGTTGATTTATTTGGGAAAATAAATTATTGTTAAAGAAGAACTTTTCTACAAATATTACTTTTGATATATGGAAGCGCATAAACGTTACCTTTCTATGGTTTAATTCAAATTAATGCGGAAATTTTAATGGAAAAGTATTTGAAAAGTTTCAAAGTAACCAATCAAGGCGTTACAACTGGCAGGTTAGTTATAAAACAATTTACTATGATTAGCTATAAATCAGAGTTTCGGAAAAAGGTGGTTCCGCCAATTTCCGAGGCACCTTTTGACTCCTTTACCTCTGCTCCATCTTAGTTGAAACCATCACCATTGAAACCCACAAAGTCGGAACCAAGGCACATGGTATCGATGGAAATTGGTACGAAGTGTATTGGTAAGTAGCGGAAGGTAGGGTGTCGAAAGCTATGCTTTCGTCAGAATCGAAACCAAGGTTCAATTTTAAAAAGATCAACGCCTACCTAGTTTTTTTTGAAAGGCTTTCGACTGAGTCGATACCCTATAGAGTCGAAACCTTAGTTTGTTTTCTAAAGTCAAATTCCTGCCTTGATATACTTAAATTTTTCAACATAGTTGAAAGCCATGCTTTCGAATACGACTTTATAAATAGCTTTCGAAGGGCAAATTTTCTTTAAATAAGAAGTTTTCTAAAGGGTAAGTTACGACCTAGTCGAAACCTAGCTACTACTTTCCTTCCAAAATATTGAAGTCATCAATACCTTTGAAAGGTTATCTCTATTTTAACCAAAGTTAAGCCGCTTCCTAATTGCCTTAGAAGGGGTTGAGGGTTTCAAACGTGATGGATTCGAAAGGGGGTTTCGACTTAGTCCTTCGAAGTTTTGGTTTTAAAGGTCTTTGCTTTCGAACTAGATGGTTCCGAAACCATCAAATTTTCCCCAAATGTATTTTTGTTGGTTTCGAAAGAGATACTTTCGTATATAACCATTTTGATCCAAATGTTTTTTAAAGAGAAAACCCAATGCTTCCGAAAGAGTACTTCGTTTGTTTCGAAGCTATGTTTTAAAGAATGTTTCTTGATACCATCGAAAGGTATCATCGGTTTCGAAAGGTATATACTGAGAGTTTTGAAAAGAGGTTTTCTATGTTTTAGAAGGAGGTCATCTAGTGGTTTCAAAAGAAATGTTTAAAAGTTTCAAAACAAATAACCTATTCTCATTTTTGAGGCAAAACCATAGCATAAATAAAGATTTTGGAAATGTTATTCACATTGTTTTTTAACCCATAATTGTATTTTGGTGAAAGGGCAGAATAACCAGTTTTAGAAGGAGGTCATCTAGCAGGGGCCAATAGGTTCATAGTCAGCCCAAGAAAACTATATTTGATACTGGCAGGGGCCAGTAGGTTTGTAGTTAGCCCATGAAAACTATATCCGGATTAAGATATTGACAATCAGTCAATAGGTTCCTAGTTTGCCCATGAAATCTAGGATAAGAGATAAGATATTGGAGTTACCAATAAGTTCTTAGCGATCTCATGAAAACTAAGTAATTGGACATATAGTCCTTAACATTTAACAGGTTAATAGTAACCCTATAAACTATAATTGAGACAAATAGTTAGTGTGAATGGGGATGGGTAATCCAGAATTGATTTATTTGTTTTGCATATCATCATAATGTTTTGAAGTACTATGTTTTAACCATTGTGAATGCAGGAGCACAGTATACGGTTTTATAAATGCTTTAGGATACTAGTGAAGGGAAAATCCGTTCCGCTAAGCGGCGTGGTCTCACTAGATATCTAAATGGATTGAGATGGTAAATTATTATTCATACCAGGCTTTATGTCTGACTCGAAGTTTTTGTTTTCACCATAAACTCTTGGGTACTCAATTAATTTTGAGTATGTTGAGAGTTAAGGTTTCTAGGGGTTCTTTTAGACGAATAAATCTTCCAAAGACCTGCAGGTGGCAAGCTTGTTATTAGAGTTCTTTTATTTCCACTGTGTGTTTTTTTTGTAAAGGCAAATAGTTTACTTGCCTATCTACATACTCTGATCTACCAAGAGGGCATCTTCATATGTCGCTCTTGGCGTATTTTGTAATAATCATATGTTATCTGAACGTGGACTGCGAATTGTGATTATGTAATCAATTTGGAATATTTTGAAATGGAATGTGGAATTTGTTTGCTGCTTAAGTTTTTTCCATATTCTTGTGCTTCTGTGTAACAATGTATCTAATGTCGCCGTATTTGGTCACCGAGGATTAATAACTATGGATGATTGCAGCATCCGTAGCCGTTAGTTTTGGGCCTCCAAGTAGGGGGATGTTACAAGTTGGTATCAGAGCCTAGGTTTGTGAAACTATAAAAGAAACTTAAACCTAAAAGGTTTTTCATAACATAAATCAATAAATTAGATAATAAGATTGGGGTTTGAGTTAACGTGAGATGACCCGCACTCGACACCCTCTGAATCTGACAATAAACCACACATGTCTGAACCAGAGTGCACCGATTGCAGATAATCATGAGAAAGAAAAGAGAGGGTGAGAAGAAAGAGGGAAGAAAGAATAAGAGAAGAGAAGACAAAGAGAGAAGTAGAACCAAAACAATACAGAATCTCACATCGCAGTGGAATAACATATAATATAGAGCAATAATCTTTTCAAAGAGAAACCATAATATACATAAACCAATATCAGAGTACACAGTAAGTAATCATCATCTTGGACAGTTATAATAACCTATCCTCACAAATGCTGATATTTACAGCAACAACAATGCAATGCAGCAGAAAAATAAACAGATACGTGTGTACGGCATGAAGATCTCCAACTCGCCTGCTGAAGCTTCAAAAGCACCAAATCTGAACCTGTAAATATACACGGTCTGACCCGAGCATTGAAAGGGAAGAACGCCCAGATCAGTCTGGTAAACCAACGTGAGAAAACACACCTCAACTGAATTTATAAAGTTATCAAAAACTTTTCCTTTATCAAAACAAAATGTATCTCGTAAGACCGAGTCGTAAATAAGTACCGACAAGGTTTTTACCTTACGGTAACCAAAACATCTCATTTCAAATTCTCATTATATTATAATAGTGTCTATTGCACACAAATAATATTAAAATAGCTGAAATTGTTACATTATTAAATTCCAGCATACACCTTATAATACAAGGCTTTCTACAATAGAAAATGGCAGGCACGTATTGGATTTTGGATTTCCATACAAATGACTACGTAAACGGACTACCTTTCTGAACCAACAAAGTACACCTCTAGAGGGATGTACCGTGGGGGCAGATACTGACTGCCTAAACCAACACAAGACTGGCCTACCCATCCCTGGATAGTACCGAATATGTCATCACTCCGGTCGTTACGGACCTTTATTCGTGGCCACGAGCATACACAACAATAGTCAGATACACAACGTCATAGCATGTAAAGATATATCTAGAAGAGTGATGACATCTCCTAATGTGAGCGACCCATTTTAGCCTTGCTGCTTCTATCCCCGTTTTAGTCATTTTCCGGGGAGTGAGGCCAAAAAGGTATCGATTACCATTCACATATCACATATCACATCACATCATCTCATCGAATGCCACATTGCCATTTCCGTTAACTACTAATTGCCTTTCACAAAAATACAACCATTGAGCTCGTACGTCTCAAGGAAGGGTGTTAAGCTAAGAGAAGTTGCCTTCTCCGCCGCCAAACAGATATACATTTGTAAAACCCAGTGTACGTAATCATTAGAAATGCAATGTCAGACACTTGTCCATACAAGTTGTCCAGGAACAGGACAAACCGAAGGTACTTTCCTACCACATCCTGTCGGGAAATCCCTAGGATTAGTAGCGAATAGTCCTTGCATTGGATATTTCGTAACGAAGAGACTACTTCTACTATATGTATATTGGGATTTTAACCCCAAATGATTAACAAGCAGTCCTTCACTATGAAAATCCTGAATATCAATATCATCGACCAACCTGCACAATCGTCGTAAAAATGTTGGTTTGAAGTGGTTTTCAGATTAATCTGATCCCGGTCTCTTCGCACCAATCAACGCAAAAGTGTTTCTCAACCTCACACAGAAACTAAGTCTCATAGACTTATCACGTTTCCAACTTTCAACTTGCTATCCTTCGGCCAAGAAGGAAGCTCGATAGATTGGAGTAATCACCCTGAACTATACGAATCAACATTCTCAATACAAACGATAATGAAGCCTACGCAGATGGCTACGTACTAAGTGTACGACTAAATAGTTCCCACATCAAGTCGAGGAACTAAAATGGCCAAATTTGATAGTCGGTTATTTAACTATCAAAGCAACAAACAAAATCTAGCACTTGAGTAATCACTGGGCCTGATTTCTTTAATCGTTTATAATTCAAAACACTTCCTAATTATTCACTGCAAAATATCTTTTAAAAATATAATATTCAACACCATTTCCCTTATTGGATATTTGGAAAACATTTCCGTACACTTATTTTAATAATAAGTAAATTCATAACTTATTTTATTTTCAAACCATTTAAATTCCATTTTATAATATCACATTCAAAAACATCCATTTTATTTAAAGGATTATTCACTGTCCAAAATCGTGAATAATTCTCTTACCAAATTCATCACTTCTATATATCTAATTTAAAGGATTATTCACTGTCCAAAATGGTGAATATAATTCCTTTAATAAACTTACATTTTTAACTTATCAAATTAAATTGATTTCATATTTATAAAACAGCGTTTATAATTCACATTTATATTTTATAAACTTCCGTATACAAAATTCCTTTACTAACAAAGTCCATTTATATCTCATTTATAAGTCAAAATCCAATTACAACTTAATTCACTTATAAATCTCTTATTTACAAATTCATTCCTTTCAAATCTTATTATCAAAAAAATCCATTATAAATTCATTTCTAAATTTCAATTGCAAATCCATATACAAATTTGATTACAATTCCATTTCTAAAATACTTTTATAATTCCATTACTTTTACTTATAAAATATCAATTTTTATAAATCTTATAAATAAACCATTTATAATAAGTCCAAAATCCCGATTTAACTTATTTTTCCAAAATAGTTAACTCCATATTTCAAAAATCATATTTTGATTATATTTCACAAAGCCACAATTTTTATAACATAAAAATTATAACTTTTATTTATTTAAAATAAATCCATTCCTTTAACAATTCAAAAACCATATATTTTCAAAATCACTTTGAAACCCTTATTAAATTGAAATCATCAATTTAATATTTTAAATTTCCAAAAGAAGGCCCAATGCTACAACAACATTAGATAAAGGCATTCACATCAATCATATTAATCATGACATCAAAACATCATATATCATATGATAACAGCATATATCACAATATCTATAAATAAAATCAACAACGGTGAGGAATTAGTTGGATCCCTCTAACCTGTCACCTGCAACAAATATACATATTAGAAAATATGAACAATGTCCGCTTCAAGGCAGACGCGCGTACAAAAGGTCATCCGCTCATACACGGGAACATATAGGGTATCATCCGCTAAAATATGCGGGAATATATCCAAACCAATCAATATATATATATAATATATCATATCTCATCCAAACAATCATCAACCATCATAAATAAAATTTATTCTCACTTATATAAAAATATAAGCGAGTCAGAAAGAGTGAGTTGTACTCACTTTAAGTGCAGTCGTCGCGATAGCGATTTATTTTGATTAAAATTAAACAAGCGTTTAATTACAACCAAAATTTTCACTAGCTCCAAATCATTCCAAACCAGCTCTAAAATGTAGTGCTCATCAATACAAACCCAACGCCGCTTGTTTCGTGCGAAATGGACCTCGTATGAAGAAGTTACACAATTTTAAACATCACACGATTTTTATATAAATTAATTTACAATTTTTATTTTTATTTTTAAACCTCAATTTATCAGGGCCGTTCATTTTCAAAGAACAAATTTGGGCCGCGATTTTTCCCCTTCTTTCTCATGCATTCGTGCGCGAGAAACCCATCCCTTCAAAACTTTGACGGACCGCCGTTCCTCCTACGCGCCACCAGAAAACGATCGACCACCATCGTCACGAAGCCCTACGCGAGTTCCACCGACGGTCGAAACATCGTTCAACTCAACTTTCCCATTATGTCGCAGCACCCCTCAAAATGCACGACCTTCACGAGCCAATTCTGGCGAATCCAAGCCACTACCGTCGATCTCGACCGTTGGATGTGGAGAGCTCGAGAAGCTCTACAGTTTTGCTTTAGAAAGTTTTCAATAATATTGGATGGATTGGAAGAAAATAAGGGAGAAAGAATCGAATGATTTCAGCCATTGAATTTTTTAGTGGTGGTTGTAACTTAGGGGAATTAGGGTTTTGCAATTGTGAAGAAAATGTGGCCTTTTATAGTAAATTTCACGACACTATTCATCCGAAAATATTTCGAACTCAATCGAAGCATGCCGCCTGGCGTTTATAATGTTTTACTCCTATTTCGAACATAATGGAATATATATTGGGAGCCAATTCCATCGTATTTGGAAGATAGGTTTTCAAATCGACTTATTTTAATTAAAATTTACTTAAATAAATTTTTATGCGTTTTAGCTTCGAACGACCAAACCGTAAGTCCGATCGATACGAAATTTGAAATCCTACAATAATATAAAATTACGGATCCAATGAAACTAGTTTCGTCGAAATCCGAGACAGTGTGAAAAATGACTATTTTTACACGTAAATTAAATATTAAAATTTCCAATTTCTATGAATTAACTTTCAATTCAATTTTAAAATTTTACTATCACTATTCTAACTCAAATAGAATTTAAAACAACTTTAGAAATCATTTTTATTCATATTTGATTCAATATTCAATTATTTACACAATTAAAGTATTAAATTAAACAATTTAATTATCCAAATAAATCACTATATTCGAAATATAAGTTATCCAACTTACAAAATTTACTTTTGAATATTTAAAATCAATTAAATATTCCAAACTTGACCGACTGAAGAACTGGGTCGTTACAACACTATAGTAACGTACTTGTATTTGCTATATATAGTTATATATATGTAAGTACGTATCCCCCGCTATCTTAGACCGTTCTTCTATATCTTACTAGGGCTCGTATGTAGATTTATGAGAAAGGAGATATGGAAGCAGGAAACGGAAGAGGAAATCTTGGTGGAGGAAGCACCACAACTAATGGAAATACTCGACCCACTACCAGGAGAAACCCGGGTCGACTAGCTAATGCTAGTAACCAAAATGCTGAAGCCAATGTGGGTGCTGGAAATCCACCAGTAGATATGGGGGTAATGTATCGGTTCTTTGCCGATTTGATGCAAGCTGGAGATGCTGCTGGTGTTGCTGGAAATGTAAGAGGAGCTAATCCTATGCTTCCAGTTGGGAATATTACTTTGCTAAGTAGATATTACACCAGTTTGGGTAGGAAACTATACTTGGGAACGGAGAGTGCCGTAGAAGTTCAGAATTGGCTACTGCATTGTGAGCGTATATTTACTGATTTTGGTCTGAATGATGGGCAAAAGAAAAGGTTGGCCTCTAAACAGTTACATGGGTCAAACACTACATTGGTGGAAAAGTATCACTACCGGAGTGCCAAAAGAGCAGTTAACTTGGGCTGATTTTAAAACAAGATTTGAGCAAAGGTTTGTATCTGAGTTTGCCAAGTATGAGCTGATGAGGAAGTTTATGGATTTAGTGAAAGGAGAGATGTCAGTAGTTGAGTATGCTACTAAGTTTGAAGAGCTGTCTAGATATGGATATGCTATTATAGAAATTGACATCAAAAGGAATGAAAAATTCATTCGGGGACTGAGGCCCAAGCTTGCTAGAATGACCATGACACATGTCCATGATCCTTATAATATTGTGGTGGAGATGGCTATTCGCCATGAGGAGATAGTTGCTGATTTAGCTAAAGAGAAATTAGTGGAAACTCTGGGTTCTAGGGGAAGAAGAAAAAGTTATTTAAGAAGAAGGGAACCCAGAAGGGAGATACTGCCAAGAAGTCAAAGGCTGAGGAAGTTCGGTATAAGTGTGACAAGAAAGGTCACTTTGCTAATGAATGCCGGTCAGGAAATGGGAAGAAAGCTGCAAGTAAGAAGAATGTGAAATGCTTCAACTGTGATCAAGTTGGGCATTACATGAATCAGTGTCCAAAGCCAGTTGGGAAGGACAAAGGAAAGGTCTTTGCTTTTAGATTAGCTAGGCCTACTACGGCTAATAAAGGAAAGACTGTGATGGAAAGTACACTTTTGTTCAGAGTATTTCAGTTAGAGTACTTTTTGTTACCGTGCATCACATTCATTTATATCTCAGTGTTTGGTTGGTAGATTATGTCTAGAACCCACCTACCTTGTTACTTCCTCAAGGGTTGCGAATCCAATATGAGGGTATGCAACTCTAGGGTTAAGATGTGACCAGTTAGAACTTGATTTGAAGGGTCATAAATTTGCATGTAGTTTGTATGTTATTGATTTTGTAAATTTCAGGATCATTTTGGGCATGGATTGGTTGGGTAGGTATGAGGCTAGATTATTTTGCCAGGACAAAGAAATATCACCGAGACACCCTGATAGTCATAACCGAGTGATATTCTCAGTAGAGAGTACTGACTGGAGTAATAGTGCTATGATTAATGCTATGGAGGTAGGAAATGAGTTAAGTCAGGTCCGGGTAACAAGATAGTTTGCAGATGTCTTTGAGCCAGTCACTGGACTACTCCCGAAAAGAGCCGTTGAGTTTAGAATAGATCTTGTGCCAGGAGCGGAACTTGTAAGTAGACCACCTAGTAGGATGACACCAACTGAGATGAAAGAATTGAAGGTGCAGCTAGTGGATTTAGAAGGAAGAAATTTTATTAGACCAAGCAGCTCGCCTTGGGGAGCCGCCGCGGTGTTTGTAAAGAAACCAGATGGGTCGTTGAGGATGTGCATCGACTATCGTAAGTTAGACGAAAGGACGATTGATAATAAGTATCCTTTGCCAAGGATAGATGATCCGTTTGACCAGTTGAGTGGAGCCAAGGTGTTTTCCCAATTGAATTTGGCGATAGGTTTCCATCAGTTAAGAGTGGCAGAGGACGGTATTCCTTTGATAGCATTTTGAACTAGATATGGTTCATATGATTGGTTGGTGATGCCATTTGGATTGACAAATGCACCTGCTTTCTTTGTAGATTTGATGAACCGAGTTTTCCGAGAGTACTTGGATAGATTTGTGCTGATGTTTATAGATGACATTCTAGTATACTCAAAGGATGAGAGAGAGCATGAAGTTCATCTTAGAGTGGTACTTGAGATGCTGAGGCAGAATCAGCTAAAGGAGAAGTTTACCAAGTTTCATTTCTGGAAGAAAGAGGTAAAGTTTCTTGGTTACATGATTTGAGAGAAAGATTTGTCAGTCGATCCAGATAAGATTGAAGTTGTGAATAATTGGAAGAGACCAGAGACGGTGACTGAGATCAGGAGTTTTCTTGGACTTGCTGGCTACTGCCGGAGATTCATTAAGGACTTCTCACGGATAACAGCACCCTTAACTAAGCTAACGAGGAAGGAGGTGAGATTTTTTTAGTCCAACAAATGTGAGGAGGCATTCCTTAAGTTAAAGCATTTGTTGAGCAATGCACCCATGTTAGTAGTTCCAGACGGAAACCAAGGATTGGTGGTGTATACTGATGCATGTGGAACTGGATTAGAAGTAGTATTGATGCAGAATGATAAAATCATTGCCTATGCATCTAGGCAGCTTAGACCGCATAAAGTTATATATCCTACTCATGATTTGGAGTTGGCAGCTGTGATCTTCGCATTGAAGATTTGGAGACATTACCTCTTAAGGGAGAGATTTGAGTTATATACCGATCATAAGTCTTTATGGTATTTGTTCTCTAAGAAGAAGTTAAATATGAGACAACAGAGGTGGCTGGAGATTTTGGCTGCTTATGACTTTTGGTATAGAGTACATACGAGGAAAAGGTAATAAAGTAGCTGATGCTCTTAGCAAGAAACATCAGAATGTGGTGTTAGCTATGTTGGCCGAGTGGAAGGATTTGGAAGCCTTAATCAGTTGTGATGTCTCGTTAAGATTGACTGCTGGTTCTAGCCAGAGTACCGCCAGGTTGTCTTATTTAGAAGTTCGATCAGTATTGATTGAGAAAATTGCTTCTAAGCAAAAAGAGGACCCTGTAGTAGCTGAAAGGATCAGAAGGCTTGATGTTGGAACTAAGATCTATGATCTAAAGGATTTTATTCTTGACCATAGATGATGGTTGAGAAAGAAGAGACAGTTGTGTTTTCCGAATGTGGAGGACTTAAGGAAAGAAGTTCTTGGAGAATGTCATCGATCCAAGTTTACGATTTATCCTGGAGGAACCAAGATGTATCTGAAAGGAGCTTCTATTGGGAAGGCATGAAGAGAGATATTGGCTTGTGGGTCTGGCAGTGTGTAAACTGTCAACAAGTGAAAGCTGAACATCAGAAACCGAGTGGGTTGCTTCAGCCTTTAGAGATTCCAGTTTGGAAATGGGATTCAATATCTATGGATTTTATAAACGGGTTGCCAAGGTCAAATAGTGGTAATGAAAGTATATGGGTTATAGTGGACAAATTGACCAAGAGTGCCCATTTCATTCCAGTTAAGTCAACCAGAACGACACCTTTTTTAGCTAAGTTGTTCCTGAAGGACATAGTTAGAATGCATGGAGTTCCTAGTAGTATAGTCAGTGACAGAGATGCATTGTTCACTAGTGAATTCTGGAAGAGTCTATAGGAAGTGATGGGTACCAAGCTTAATATGAGTACTGCGTATCACCCTCAGACGGATTGGCAGACAAAGAGAATCAATAAGGTACTCAAAGGTTTATTGAGAGCTTGTGTATTAGACTTTGGTGGACCTTGGGAGGATCACCTACATTTGGTTGATTTTTCCTATAATAATAGCTACCAGACCAGTATAGGAGTGGCGTCGTTTGAAGCTTTATATGGAAGACCGTGCAATTCACTAGTATGTTGGTTGGAGACTGGAGACAGAATAGTCTTAGGTCTAGATTTGGTTAGAGAGGCGTCAGAGAAGATTGAGTTTATCCAAGGAAGGATGAAGGAAGCTCGGTCCAGACAGAAGAGTTACGTAGATAAGAGGCGTAAGGACATAGAATTCTCAGTTGGAGATAAGGTTTTCATTAATGTATCACATATGAAGGGTGTGATACGATTTGGAAAGTCTAGGAAGTTAGCCCCAAGATATGTAGGTCCATTCCAGATTATAGAGAGGATTGGAAAGATCGCATACAGAATAGAGTTGCCGAGCAGTTTGACAGGTGTCCATAATGTATTTCTTGTGTCTCATCTTCACAAGTATGTGCATGATCTAGAAACTACTATTCCTCTGACAGGGCTGGACGACTTAATGGTAGAGCCTAATTTAACTTTTGTTAGACAACCAGTTCGGGTTGTAGCTAGAGATGAGAAAAGATTAAGGAACAAGACAGTCGGGTTGGTGAAAGTTCAGTGGAGCGACAACGATAAGGACTGTACTCGGGAGACAAAGGACATAATTAGAGATACTTATCCTGATCAGCTTTGAGGTTATGTCTATATTATATTTATATAAATAGATGCTAGTCAGTTAGACTGGTATGGTTGTTAGGTGTTGTTACAAATGATTGCTATGTTTAGTATTTAGTCCTTACTGAATTTCGAGGATGAAATTCTTTAATGGGGGAGCCTGTAACATCCCTAATTTTTGATAACATTATTCAGGAAATTTAATTTGATAAATTAAATAGAATAATGATGATAAGGAGATTGAGATTTGAATAAATTATATATATAGGGTCGTGCTTATTAACAAGATAACGGGGCTTTAAATTGTTTTATTGGTTAATTAAACTATACATGGGCATTTTAGTAAATTGACCAATCTATTATACACGGCTATACATTCTCTCTATTGTCCATTCACGTTCATTTTTCTCAAATCAAAAATAAAACGCAAAAACCCTAGAATAGCCGGCCATTAACAGGAGGAAATAGGGGTGTAAACGGGTCGGACCGGACCGGACGGAGGTGTGTCCTAGTCCTGTCCTATAAGAGATTCGAACGGACACGGACCGGACAAACTTTAACTTCGAACATTGTTCGTACGAGTCGGACAACGGACGGACAATGTTCGGACAATAGAAAAACATCGAACATTTTCGGACGAACGTTTTTTCGTACATTTTTTTCTTGTCCTAATTCGTGTCCTAAATGAGAATCGTACGGACACGGACCGGACGTCTTACAGCCTCGGACCGAGTCGGACAACGGACTGTCCTGTCCTATATACAGCCCTAGGAGGAAAGGAGGAATTTCAATCTAAAAGCTAAGGATCAAAAGCTAGGGAGGATCAATCAACAACAAATCTCAAATTCCTTATCAAGTTTAAGGTGAATAGAAATTCATTCCATCTCCTTTTAGTTTTATAATCATGTGATTTCAGATTTGAGTATTTATCTTGTTTATATGATATATTGGATGATAATATGCTTAATTTATGTATTGTTTGATTTAAACAATTTATTTATACATATAATGCGTATGGTTTTAGGGTAAAAACCGTAGTTTGTCAATTTTAAAATGCCATGGAAAATTTGTATGTTAAGTAAAACATGGTTTTGAAGATGGGTTTTAACTTTCGAAATTTTCCAAGCTATGGAAATTTTATTACGGATTTTTGATGGTAAATATTAAGTATTTGGGTTAAAAATTTATTTTGAATATTCCTGGAAGAATTTGTGTCTAAATTTTTAATATGTTTGACTACATGATGAAATTGATTTTCTATGATTTTGAGGATTTTTCCCAGTTGATTTATTTGGGAAAATAAATTATTGTTAAAGAAGCACTTTTTTGCAAATATTACTTTTGATATATGGAAGGGCTTAAACGTTACCGTTCAATAGTTTAAATCAAATTAATGCGGCAGTTTTATTGGAAAAGTATTTGAAAAGTTTCAAAGTAGTCAATCAAGGCGTTATAACAGGCAGGTTAGTTATAAAGCAATTTACCATGATTAGCTATAAATCATCGTTTCAGAAAAAGGTGGTTATGCCTATTTCGAAGGCACCTTTCGACTCCTTTACCTTTGCTCCATCTCAGTCAAAACCATCACTATCGGAACCCTCAAAGTCGGAACCAAGGCACATGGTATCAATGGAAACTGGTATAAAGTGTATTAGTAAGTAGCGGAAGGTTGGGTGTCGAAACTATGCTTTCGTCAGAGTCGAAACCAAGGTTCAACTTAAAAAGATCAATGCCTGCCTAGTTTTTTTTGAAGGGCTTTCAACTGAGTCGATATCCTATAGAGTTGAAACATTAGTTTGTTTTCTAAAGTCAAATTCCTTCCTTGATTTACTTAAAGTTTTCAACATAGTCGAAAGCTATGCTTTCGAATGGGACTTTATAAATAGCTTCGAAGGGGAACATTTTATTTGAATAAGAAGTTTTCGAAAGGGTAGGTTTCGACCTAGTCGTAACCTAGCTGCTACTTTCCTTCCGAAATATTGAAGTCATCAATACCTTCGAAAGGTTATCTCTGTTTTAACCGAAGTTAAGCCGCTTCCTAATTGCTTTCGAAGGGGTTGAGGGTTTCGAAGGTGATGGAGTCGAAAGGGGGATTCAACTCAGTCCTTCGAAGTTTTGATTTTAAAAGTCTTTGATTTCGAACTAGATGGTTCCGACACAATCAACTTTTCCCCAAATTTATTTTTGTTGGTTTCGAAATGGATACTTTCGTATATAACCATTTTGACCCAAATGATTTTTAAAGAGAAAACCCAATGCTTTCGAAAGAGCACTTCATTTATTTCGAAGCTATGTTTTAAAAAATGTTTCTTGATACCATCGAAAGGTATCATTGGTTTCGAAAGGTATATACCGAGAGTTTGGAAAAGTGGTTTCTATGCTTTCGAAGGAAGTCATCCCGTGGTTTTGAAAGTGATGTTTAAAAGTTTCAAAACAAATAACCCATTCTCATTTTTAAGGAAACACCATGGCATAAATAAAAATTTTGGAAATGTTATTCACATTGTTATTAACCCATAACTGTATTTTGGGGAAGGGGCAGAATAACCAGTTAGGTTGACCCAGCAGTGAATATAACTTAACAGATGTTAAATTCTTAAGTAAAGATATTGGCAGGGGCCAATAGGTTTACAGTAAGTGTAAAGGCCTGTTTTTCCAAACCATTTGAATCGACAATAAACCACACATGTCCAACTCAAACTGTACAAACAAGCGGATCATTAAGTGTAGAAAGAAAAATAAAGATAGAATCAAATAGAAAACCAGAATCTCACACGAATGGAATACCATATATTATTTCAATAAATATCTTTACAGCAGAAAATTTTGAAATAAAATATCAAAGTCTAACCTAGATTCAGCCTGGACAGTTATAACACCTGCCCTTATAAATGCTGACAAACAACAAAAAAATGAAATAGATGCAGCGGATAATAGAATACGTCCATACGATGATGAAGATTTCCAGCTCTCCTCTGGAAACTCCAAGCGTCTTCAGCTAATCGTGAAACTACTTGGATCAAACCCGAGTATTAAAAATACCCGGATCAGGCTTGATAAACCAGCATGAGATACTGAAATTAAAAATGACGATGTTATCAAAACCTTTGAAAAGAAGGGTATCTCATAAGACCACGTCCACACATAAATACGGACGGGTTTTTACCTTATGATAACCAAAACACTTTTATTACCAAAATAATCTGATATTATCTTTAATGACATTCTTTTGGAAAACATCTTTCAAATAAACTTATTCAAATAAGGTACCAATACTCGAACTAAGTCTAAGGGAATATATTCGGACTAGGTCAACGGAATATAAGATACCAAAATGGGTAGCTGAAATGTTTGCCAGTCATTAAAGTTATTTTGGGACTACAATGAAAACCTTAAAACTCGTATTGAAATTGGATTTTCCAACATGATAGGGAACCTCCATAACCACGCATAGCAACCGGAACACTGTGGTTTTTCGTGCAAGGACTCACACACCACTATTCCTTATATTGCCATAGTTCTTGATATCCGGTGTCTTCTCATGCAAGAACTCACACACTACTATATCATACAATAAGGGTCCCGTCTGGACATCTTGGTGACCTAGATCATACGCCGCCAATCACCTTGAGGGATCATACGCCACCCTCGTCATACTAAGCCTGAAATATGTAACATAGTTCCTGTATCATTTATGAGATGTGAGGCTTGGGAGTGAGATTACGATCAACTTAGATAGAGCCACGCTTTTCTTTTCACAAAGCACAATCAACTTAGAATGCCACATTGTCATTCCTTTGATCACAATTTGACTTTTACGAACATACAACCGTTGAGTTTGTATGCCTCTAAGAAGGGTGTTAAGCTAAGAGAAGTTGCCTTCTCCGCCACCACAGAAGTATGTTGGTAAAAGTCAAGGTTTGTGATCTTAGCAATGCAATGTCAGACATTCGTCCATAAAAGTTCGTTCTGGGATTGGACGAAACCGAAGGCACTTTCCTCAGCCATTACTAGGCGAGAAGCCCTTGCAATCTGAAGATTTCAAACACGACAGGACCACTGCTCTAATAAATATCTCAATATTGGGAGCTACCCAGTGAATGTCAACAAGTAGTCCTTCCGCTAATGAAGATCTCCGGTCTTCAATAATCAGCATCTTCAACACGTCTTCACTTTCGAACGTAAACTGTAACGCCCCACTCCGAGAGCCTCATTAACAAAGAGTATTATATGGATAATACCTTCTGCTAATGCAGACAATAGAGTATAATGGAAGCGATCACGTGTAATCTTACTTTAACTATCTACTGAACACGTCGAAAAGTGGAATATTTTTTTTTTCATCTCATGTGGTTCGACATATTCAATAAATACTTAAAGCAAAACTACAATGGATAAAAGATCTATCAGAACAAAGTATAATAGCAAAATAAACATCATCACAGAATAACATCAGATAATAAGCAAATAGTCTCAGCACAATACAACATCAAGTACAGATCCAAATATAAAAGTGGGTACAAAGCCACTACTCACACATCCGTGAGTCAAAAGAATATACACAAGATAGTCAAAATATCAGAGTATCATAAAGGATGGATAACAAATAAAGCTATCTATAGTATAGCGGATATATCCAAAGCGGAAGCACCGAAGCAAGCTAAGTCCAAAGCGACCTAACCTGAAACAACTCGGTCTGACCAGAGCATAAAATACTCGGGTCAAGCTAGCTAAACAAATCAGTTAGATAAACTGAACAATAATCATGATAAGATAATGAGGCAACATATAACATAAAAATCTCCAAAAGAGAAACATATATAATGGTAATAAAGACCAAAATTTCTCACATAGAGAAGAAACAAATATCTAAGTAGAGATGTATAACAAGCCTCATATCATCGGCATAACATAAGCACAAGTGCCAATGTAGGCATAAAACAAGTTCCACAAGGTAGTCACGCTTATATCATGTGGTTGCATAAAACCATCATCGAATGGCGCTACATGAGGGAAAATAAATCACATAGGAAAACATTAGCGTGCTAGTACTGTACTCAATCACACAGGAAATATACCCCAGTGACACACCCATCACTTTAGCTAAGGGGCAACACCTAAAGGAGACAGTCCGAAGACACTATCCAGAAGGTGATGAGCCAGAAGGAGACAGTCCGAAGACACTATCCCAAAGGCAGATAAACCCAAGGGAGATAGTCCGAAGACACTATCCCAAAGGTATCACTCAGGAAACACGCCGTAGTGGTAAAGGCTCGTAGGCCTAGTACTCGTTTACCACTAACGGTAGGAATGTGTCACAAACTCTTAGCAAGGAACCCGTAAAGTAGTAACGTGAGTCTCATACCCCAACGTTCACACTTAACAGTTTACTAACCATCGTAAGCTTCCACACTCAAAGCAGTAAAAAGTTCACCTCATGTCATCGGTAAACTAGGCCAAAAGGCCAAAACGATCAATCGAATAGGTCGGGGATTAATTAGAAAGATAAACGCGCGGATTCATGGTCCGTGTTTTACCTAACCATTTAATCACCTTTCCACTTCACTCGAAGTGCAGAAGAGTGTATATTTGACTTAGAAAATAGATGGAGAAAGCGGATTTTTTTAATCGTTTGAAAACCTCTTTAGAAATAGTCTTTGAAATTCTTCTATTATGGAGTAATTAATTTAATATTTAAAATAATACTAAATAATAGTTTCAAAAGCCAATTTGATGGAAAATCACTATAAAATGATTTATAAAATCCGTGCATGAAATCTAGAGACAAATCTCAAAGAAATCGGAAAAACTCAGAAAAATAATCGAAATTATACCAAGTATAAAATCGCTGAAAACAAGTCGAAGTCACTAGTTCGACGGCAGATTTGAACCTGAAAACCAAGTCCAAATGGCATGAAAATTGGCAGGCATGTAGACCAACATACCTGCTCCAAACTGCAAAAGGAATCGGGCAAATCCGACTTGAAACGAAGAAACTGCGTCGTCTCAAAGTCGGACAAAAATAAAAAAACTATGCTGTGTCAAAACAGTGCAAAGGTCCCACTTCGACGACATGGTCGAAGGGTCATATGAACCCAGATCTTGATGAAAATTTGCAGGAGAATTGTACAGTACTCCTACTTTGATATGCAACAAGAATTGTTCGGTTACGACTTGAAACGAAGAAATGGCAATGTTTCAAATTTGGTCCGACGATAACTGAAAATGATCACTATTGTAAAACAGTTTCTGGGTGCTGCTTCGACAATAGAAAAGAAGTATCTAACGCACCCAGATCTAAACCAAACTTTACAGGATTGAACATCTCGACCTCATCTTTCCAACGAGACCAAAATCGATGAAATTCGAAATCGGACCCGCTCGCAGCGAGGTCGCAAATTTGGACGTTTGAACTACAATTAATCAATGTTTTTCAAAACAGTTTCTGGGTGCTACTTCGGTAATAAAAACGAAGTATCAAACGCACCCAGATCTTAACCAAATTTTACAGGGTTGAAGATCTCGACCTCATCTTTCCAACGAGACAAAAATCGATGAATTCCAACATTGGACGAGCCCGGGATGGCATCGCAAAGTTGGGGTTCTGCACTGAAAACAACGGGAGAAAAGAGACTAAGGCCTGTAGCTATGCACTAACAGGCTAGAGACGAAAACCCACAATTTTGGCATAGTAAACTTCAAATTCTGGCAAAATGAATAAATTAAAATTTGTAGCTTAGTTTCAAAGCTTTCCGGAATGACCAAGACCGTCAAATTCCGATCAGGGATGAAAATTCTATGACTAAAACAATTCTCAGATCTAAATTCTATATCACTGTCGTTTTGCTCTTGGGATAGTAGTAAGAATGCACAGTTTTGACCAAATTATCTTCGAAATTTCATGAAACTCAAAACATAAAACTTTTAGTCCTATATCTAAGCTTTCCAGAATATCCAAAATTATTAGATTTGGATAAGAAACGAGTAACTTATGGCCAAAACAATTTCAGGTTTTTATTTTATCAATCCTGTAGTTTGTTGTCAGGTCAGCAACAAACAAACGTGATTTCGACCATTCAAACCTCAAAATAATGCAAAGCTAAAAACATAGAAGTTATAGACTACAAAATAAGGTTTCCAGAACATAAAGAAAATCTTAATTCTGATTTAAGATGAATGAGATATGCTTAATTTACTAACAGCAATATACTAATTTTAATTTCAGCTAGCATGTATTACAAGAAGAAGATCAACCACTCTTCACTTCAGACCTACAAGCTTCAATCTAATATCAAAACAAGTATTTCCTAAATTAGGGTTTAGGAATTTATGAAATTGAAGAGGAGAAGAGATGGAGAAGATGAAGATGGAGAAGATGAAGATGGAGCTTACCTTAGCTTCTCTTTGAATTTGGAGCACGAATTTGAAGTTTGCAATTGAATCTAGGGTTTTGAATTTTAATTTGTAACGACCCGTATTTTTACGGATCGAAACATCGTAAAACAGTTGACATTTGGTCGCATTGTTGATAAGTCGTCCAGAGTCCAAGTCTTAGGTCGTATGAGGGTTTGGAGCGACCTAAGGAAGATGGCGAGTTAAGGAGTAGACGACCTAGTGGAGTGGAGCGACCTAAGGATTGGAACGACCTAAGTAGTTAGGTCGTGTAATAGTTAGGTCGTATAATAGTTAGGTCATATAGAAGATAGGTCGTGTGGTGGCTTAGGTCGTGGAACAGGTTAGGTCGAATGAGCGACCTAGGAGATTGGAGCGACCTAAGAAAGTTAGCGACCTATAGAATTTGGCAACCTATAGGATGTTGGCGACCTAAGGTTTGAGCGACTTAAGGACAGGCAGCGACCTAAGAGAGTTAGCGAGTTAACGACCTAGTGGTTAGCGACCTAGTGAGTAGTAACCTAGTGGTTAGCGACCTAAGAGCTAACGGTATAAGAGAGTGAGTTAGCGTAGTTAGGTCGATTAGACGACCTAAGGAGTTAGGTCGTATCCTGGCTAAGTTGGTTAGGTCGTGTGTGTGTGTTAGGTCGCTGGTTTGTTAGGTCATAGGTCGCGGATGCGCGTAGGTCGTTGGATCTGTTAGGTCGCATGGATGCGCATTCGTTAGGTCGCGAGGAAGCGCATCTGGGTTATGTAACAACCCGGGTTTTTCATACAAGAAAAACCGGACCATTTGGTTAAGAAGAAGAGGTAGAAGAAGAAGAAAAATAGAAAACAACAACAGAATCTCACATACGCAGCGGAATAAACTATAATAGGTAATAGCATATCTTTACACAAAAAGAAATCTATATCTGTTTATATATACATCATCCAAATACATCATCAGAGTACATCACATCAATATTATACAACTGAATACACAGCGGAAAAATAATAGCAAGTACGAGAGTACGTATCGTCATCCAGCTCGTCTCCTGAGCTCCACATCATCATATCCTGTAACCTATAATACTCGGTCTGACCCGAGCATCATATAAAACAATACCCGAGTCAGTCTGGAATACCAGCGTGAGAAAATCACACTCAATTGATTATTAAAGTTTCAAAAATCCTTTGAAAACAAAAGCATCTCGTAAGACCACGCCACAAATAAACATGTCGGGTTTTTACCTTACGATAGCTAAAACACTTTATATCAAAATCCTCTGATATTATAATAGTGTCTACAGAAAGTAAAATATAATCTAGCTGAAATGCTTGCATCTCACATTTCAACAATAGTTGGGCACAATCAAAACCGTACAAGGCACGTAGGAAGAATGGATTTCCAACGAATGACTAGGCACTGGGGTACCACCTATCACAGTACGTGGCCTAGATCACCGTACCGAGGAGTACGCCCGCTCCCCTGCAACACAAGGCCGGAACCATCCCTTACTGGATGATCCCGAATAAAATCACCCCACGGTTGGGATCAGCAACCGCACCACTAAGCCGAAATAAAAAGGGACATCTAGACAGGGATGACCTTACCCTCCAGTGGGAGCTACCCACGAAGCCTTGCTGCATAACCCCTGATTTTCAGTCATTCCCGGTTGATGAGGTTCGAGGCTAAACGATACCTTTTAGAGAACATATCCCTTAGAATGCCCATCGTCCGCTGACGATGTTTCGCAAGCATTCGTCCATACAAGTCCGTCCTGGGTTTGAACGGAACCGAAGGCACTACTCCTACTACATCCATTTTGGAAATATCCTCAGGATTAGTAGCAACTAGCCCTTGCACTTCACAGCTCCAATCTTCGACTCCGAACACGTTACACGAAACGTACAAACCGGATCGAAGTGGTATTCGAGTCTCTAGACCTAGAATCCCGGTATACGGAAACTCGATCCCGGTCTCTTCGAAACGATCAGCGCATTGGCCAATATTGATAGTCGGTTATTTAACTATCAATTCACATCCATAGCAACCATCACACAATTAAATAATTTCCCACATTATTTATTTGCCCAAATATCTTTCCAAGATATATTTCCAATTTTCAAACTCCTTTTGAAAACAATTTCAAACAGTTTCCGCTTACGGAATACATTTCCAAATATTTATTTCCTCTTAAACACCAAGTACAAAACACTTAGATTTTTAAAATAAATCTTAAAACACTTTACTATAAATATACTTAATAATATTGAAATTTAAAAACTACTTTAATACCTTAACAAATATATACTTAAGAAATATTTAAAATGAAACCACTTTACAAATATAAACTAAATTTCTCTTTTTAAAATATAATACCAAATCACTTTTATATAATTACTACAATAATAGATCTTTGAAAATACTACTTTAAAGTTTAAATATTTAAAAAGAATAGGTTTCCTAAAACATACTTACTTAGGAAATTAACATTTAGAAATAATAAATTTTCTAAAATATGCTTTTAAAAATACAATTAGAACTTTTAACTTATATTAAAATTGCTTTGAAAACGTACTTGGCTATCCAGAGAAATACACTTCTCATTTCCATCTTTTTAAAAATAAATCAACATTTATTTTTAAACCAAACCATATCTTTTTATAAATTCCCACCTTGAATTTATATTCAAATATCCACTGATATTTTATTTTACTTTATAAACCCAGTTTATATCTCCAAAATCTCACTTCTCTTTTAATTCCAATTTTAAACAACTAAATCAATTTCCAATTGATTTTCCAATTTACTTTACTTTACTTTGAAATAAATTTCCTTTACTACTTCATTTATTTCAAAATACATTAACTTTTAGATTTATTCCTTTATTTGAGTTAAAACCCTTTTTAACTGAAAATACCAATTTTAAACTTCCAAAATTCCTTCTTTAGCCTTTAATTAAATTTAATCCTTACATTCAAAATAAATCCTTTATTCTTTAAATTTAATATCACTTAGTTTAAAGTTAATATTTCCCTTGTTATTTCGAAATTCCCTTATTCCAATTCACTTGAATTATTTACTTAAATTTTACTCTTTTATTTCTTTCAAAATCCAATTCAATATATTTTGATAACTCCTTTTTATTGAAATATTCAATCCAACCATATCATCCAATATTTCAATCATCAATAAAATCATCACAGGATATCAATATTCATAGAACAGAATATCAAATAATCTAAATAATTTTGAGGAATCCAGTTGGATCCCTCCAACCTGTTTCCCTGCATCCACAAACGTTAGCACAATACCAATTCCACTTCAAGGTGGAATATCGCGGTATATGGGATTTATATAAAATCATCCGCTATTATGCGGCGCATAGGGTCTCATCCGCTATAAAAATGCGGGAATATCAACAACTCAAATATATACATATGCCAATATGTATATATTGCTATATACTACTATATATATAATATAGCATATTCAATCAATGCAATCATCCAATCAATTATTTAAATTTAACCATTTAAATTTAAAATAAAATTCAACTGAGTGAGATTAACTCACCTTTAATTTCCGTTCGCAATCCAATTCCATTACAGCTACTTCTCCACGATCATGACCTTGTATAAATAAATTTACAGCTTATTAATATTTTTAATAATTAGACAATTAATTTCCCTTTAATCAACTAATCATTTGGTTTAAACTAATCATTTGGTTTAAACTGATAAATTGATTCTAAACTAAATCCTTTAAATAAATTATCTTATTTTCTTTGCTCTATATAAATTTATTTATTAAATCAAAATAAGCAAACAGTAAATACCTCTCTGCCTTACATACATCAGAGAACTTCCCCACGAGTCTACGCGACCAACGACGAGCACTACCCTCATCCAGAGCCGCCCCGACAAACGCCCTTCTTCCCTTCGCTTCGCATCTCTCCAAACCCTAGCCGTCATCACGCGACTCGCTCCTACCGCCTTCAATCGAGCACTGCAAGACTACCACCATCTCGAAATTGGATCTCGCGACTTCGCCCGTTCACGAACTACCCACTAATCCTTCTTCGAATGTCGGCCACAAAATTCCTCAACCCTCCAGGCGCGCAACACCCTACCACTAAGCTCGCGTACAAGCCTGCAACCTCCCCTCGAACTCGCCAAGCTCGACGCGATTAGTCGCGACCATCGCGATTTCTGCCATCGAACAATACCTCGTCGTCGCTCGCGAGACTCCTCAACCCAAACCTAACTCGAACGGAACGAAGTAACTCGCCATTCGAACAGAGGGAGGAGAACAAAAGGGATTTGATTTTGAATTAGAATGAGGGAATAGAAGGGGTATACGGTTGCTCTTGAATAATACTGTAAAGAGAATCCCCCCCCCTTTTTTTTAGTTTCTTTAATTAATCTTTTCCCGGTTTTGATGCACGTGTCTCGGAGAGAGACAAACGTAAAAGAAAGCAGGCTACGTGTCGAACAAATAGAGATTTTGTTTTGACTGGTCAAAATATCAAAATCAAATTAAATTTGAAGTTAAACGTCTCGAAATCGAGCCAAATCTCAATCTCCAATCGAGGCATGCCGCTAGGCATTTAAAATGTTATACCCCTATTCCGAACACACTGGAAAAGGTTTCGACTACAAATTCGATCGTATGGAGAAGATAGCTTTTTGGACCAATTATAATATTAAATTTTCGATTTAATTTCAGCGCGTTTACATTCCGTATGCTTACACAACAACTCTGATCACTACGAAAATTGAAATCCAATAATAATACAATATTACGGATCCAATGGAACTGGTTTCGCTGAATTCCGAGACTGTGCCTCGGACGGCTATTTTTAAATTTAATTTCAACGATATATTTTTAAAACTGAACAAAACTCTTTAAAATTCCATTTTAAAAGTTCTATCATCTTTAGTATTAACAAAATAAATTTTCTGAACCTTTGAACTATTTTTAACAGGCTTTAAAATCAAGATTCAATATTTTACCCAATCCCGATAATTAAATTTAATAATTAATTATCCAAATAAATACTGTATATTTAAAATTAAAGTTAAAATTTAACCTTCGAATATTTAAAATAAATTAAATATTCCCATTTCAAATATATAAAAATTCCGGGTCGTCACATTCCTCCCCCCTTAAAAGAATTTCGTCCCCGAAATTACCAGTTAAGAGAAATGATTCGATACCCGTTCTTTTTCCCAATCCAAATAGTTTTAACAACTTTCCATAACAATCTTTTTTATTAATGATACACTAATCATCCTTTAACTTCCCAAACTTATTCATAAGTTCAACCCATACCACCTACTTATCCATTCAAATTTAAATTTGAATTCAAATTTTTGAATTATCAAAAATTTCTCAAAAATTTTCTAACTCCCTAAATTTCCGAAAAATTTCGCCAGCGTCTCTTTTGCGCGGCTAGCTCGGTACTACTACAAAATGGCTCTACGGCCTCCCAATCACAAAAGAAAACAAAAAGCCAAGTGGCTGGATCCAAAACCCAATCAAAATTTCATATAGAAATTCAAATACATACCTTTTTGTCGGGCCATTAAATTTTATCTTCTAAATCAAAAATCCCAATTTATCCATTGCTTTTATATACCTGTATATCCTACTAAGCAATAATATTCAATCACAATCCCAAAGTCATTTTATCGACTTCTTTACAAATTTCCAAAATTTGTTTTACTTAAGCCCGTACGATGCACATATATCATCCGTACGCAATATCACATTCGATCGCTCAATCGATCACACAATTCCACTTCCGAACTAGTATCGTCCACCCGACTTCCTAGTGCGGACTCAGATCTGGTTCCTTGATCAGAAACCGTCATTCTCCTTGCATAGTCACAAACTATGATAGAGAATATCCAGAATCAATCAACAATCCATATCCAGGTTCGCCGTTGAAAATCGAGTGAAAAATCCTGATTCGGATCGATAAAACTATCTCGAAATTCTGTGTTCGAAATCTGGACCAAATAGCTATGCGAATAAATAATATACGTACACCTTACGTATTAATTTCAATTGATTATCAGTTATATCAATTCTCTTTTATTCACATTCCTTTTTGATTGTTATCCCCTTATTCACAACTATCCCATTTCACAACTTCAGTTTTAGTCTTCATTCAACTATTCACTTAGTATATTTTCTATTCCAAAATTACTAAGTATATTTCCAATACCAATTTTCTTAAGAATTTCATTCTTCAATTCTTAAGTTCATATAAATTTTCTTATACTTATTTACTACTTCACCACCGAAGTGTATATATTCAAATTGAACTTCCATTTCATATGAATTCCAACTTACTTCAATTTACTACTTCATTTCCAATTTTTTTCTTAAATTCAATTCATCTTCAACTTCCAAAAATGAATTTTATTTAGCTCGAAAAAATCCAAGTTAATTCATTCAATAACTATTTCTCAACTTATTTAAACCACTCCTCTGTTGAGTTCAGTTTCCATTCAACATTTACTTAAGTCAATAACTTAAGTTTATTTTCCATTTAACCAACCCCTTAAAGTTTTATTTCCATCTTTCATTTGATTCTTATTTAATCAAATTCCATCCATTTATTTATTAAATCTAATTGGTTCATTCACTCAATCATTATGAATTTTATTTCCCATACTCAATTCATCTGGAATTATTTTATTAATAACCAGGCCATTTCCAATTTATTTTCTTATTTTCACTTATTTGGATTCATTTGCAATTTAAACCATCACTATGTTAATCCAATTTCATTAACTAATTTATTATCTCATTAGTTCCTTCGCCGGTTAAAATTAAATACTTGCTTTTTAATTCCAAATATCACTTCACTTAATTTTCTTAAGTTCAATATATTTTATAATTCAAGTTTGGATTTATTTAAAAATTTAGATTGCTCATCTTAGTCGTTTCCATTTGATAATTACAATTTCATTTCTATTCATAAGTTTTAACTTACTTACTTAAGATCTAGGACTATTCATTTAAGTCCATTTCCATCTTCATATCAAATTTCAAATTATTACACTTAAGAATTTAAGAATATGAATTTCTTTACATAATTATAAGCATTTTACATTACCTTTATATCCAATTCAATTCAACTTCAACTTACTTACATTTAATTCAATTCCAATTCTCAATTTTATTTAACTTATCCTAAGTTAAATTCAAATATATTTTATTCACCTTCATATACTCGAATTAAATTTTAATTCCAGGATACAAATTTTATACAAGTTTTACTATTCATTCACCTTCAAGTTCTCTAACTCTTTTATCTACCAACTTATATTACTCATTGAGTTAATTTCATCTCATAATTATAATCCCAGAATTTAACTTTCATTCCTTTCTTATTTCAATCAACTTCATTCTATACTTTATATTGTTGATTCATTTAAATTTCCACATTTAAATTTTAAATAGAATTTCCAGAATCCAATTGCCCGGTTTTATTTCAAAACCATTTTGAATCCATAAATAACTCATACACACCTGGTATATCACATCAAACCCCAATTTCCAAAATAATATGCTTTTACCAAACAATTTTCCCCTTTGAATTTCAAAACCAACCCAATTCACAATCATTTCCAATTTAAAACAGTTTGGTAGCAATTTCTCTTTGGAAACTCGAAAATAGACATCGATGATGCTGCAGTTATCACCGAAATTATTTTCCAGCGACCAAAAGAGAATTTAATGCTTTTATCACTTTAAACATTTCAAACATTTTTAAATCCCAAATCCCACCAGATTTCAGTTCAATTTCAAAAATATTCATGAAATAATATCACTATTATTTCCCCAAAACCTTAAAAAACTATTTTTTTTAAATCCAAAGGAATTTAAATCTTTCCCAAAACTTCAAATTCAAAATCCATCCAATTTTTATATCCAAACATTACTCTGGAATTCTATCACATTTGTAATTCACATTTGTATATAAAGTTTATCTCAATTTATAAATTTCATTTATAGTCTATATTTCAAATTCCATTTTGTTATATAAATTTATTTTTCAACTTAGGTTATAAGTTTCAATTTCTACTCAATAATGAGACTAACTCATTATTGTCATTTTCTAACAACCAAGCATCCAAATATATAACTATAATAATTTCAAATAATTATTTCTTTTATATACAAAATAATTTGGGCAAAATTATTTCATTCACCCTATTTAAAACAATATTGTGTCGAACTGTTCTATTCAAGTGTTTAGAAACCCCTTCGATACAGTTGTCCAGACTGTGCCGACGAAGGTTCACATGCCACTCAATAAACCAACCAACACAATATAAAACCATTTTATATTCACTAACAAATACGCGCTCATATCTATTAGTACTCTCAAAATTCCCAGTAGAGCCAAGGTTATCGCTAGCCTAAGCTCTGATACCACTGTAACAACCCGGGTTTTTCATACAAGAAAAACCGGACCATTTGGTTAAGAAGAAGAGGTAGAAGAAGAAGAAAAATAGAAAACAACAACAGAATCTCACATACGCAGCGGAATAAACTATAATAGGTAATAGCATATCTTTACACAAAAAGAAATCTATATCTGTTTATATATACATCATCCAAATACATCATCAGAGTACATCACATCAATATTATACAACTGAATACACAGCGGAAAAATAATAGCAAGTACGAGAGTACGTATCGTCATCCAGCTCGTCTCCTGAGCTCCACATCATCATATCCTGTAACCTATAATACTCGGTCTGACCCGAGCATCATATAAAACAATACCCGAGTCAGTCTGGAATACCAGCGTGAGAAAATCACACTCAATTGATTATTAAAGTTTCAAAAATCCTTTGAAAACAAAAGCATCTCGTAAGACCACGCCACAAATAAACATGTCGGGTTTTTACCTTACGATAGCTAAAACACTTTATATCAAAATCCTCTGATATTATAATAGTGTCTACAGAAAGTAAAATATAATCTAGCTGAAATGCTTGCATCTCACATTTCAACAATAGTTGGGCACAATCAAAACCGTACAAGGCACGTAGGAAGAATGGATTTCCAACGAATGACTAGGCACTGGGGTACCACCTATCACAGTACGTGGCCTAGATCACCGTACCGAGGAGTACGCCCGCTCCCCTGCAACACAAGGCCGGAACCATCCCTTACTGGATGATCCCGAATAAAATCACCCCACGGTTGGGATCAGCAACCGCACCACTAAGCCGAAATAAAAAGGGACATCTAGACAGGGATGACCTTACCCTCCAGTGGGAGCTACCCACGAAGCCTTGCTGCATAACCCCTGATTTTCAGTCATTCCCGGTTGATGAGGTTCGAGGCTAAACGATACCTTTTAGAGAACATATCCCTTAGAATGCCCATCGTCCGCTGACGATGTTTCGCAAGCATTCGTCCATACAAGTCCGTCCTGGGTTTGAACGGAACCGAAGGCACTACTCCTACTACATCCATTTTGGAAATATCCTCAGGATTAGTAGCGACTAGCCCTTGCACTTCACAGCTCCAATCTTCGACTCCGAACACGTTACACGAAACGTACAAACCGGATCGAAGTGGTATTCGAGTCTCCAGACCTAGAATCCCGGTATACGGAAACTCGATCCCGGTCTCTTCGAAACGATCAGCGCATTGGCCAATATTGATAGTCGGTTATTTAACTATCAATTCACATCCATAGCAACCATCACACAATTAAATAATTTCCCACATTATTTATTTGCCCAAATATCTTTCCAAGATATATTTCCAATTTTCAAACTCCTTTTGAAAACAATTTCAAACAGTTTCCGCTTACGGAATACATTTCCAAATATTTATTTCCTCTTAAACACCAAGTACAAAACACTTAGATTTTTAAAATAAATCTTAAAACACTTTACTATAAATATACTTAATAATATTGAAATTTAAAAACTACTTTAATACCTTAACAAATATATACTTAAGAAATATTTAAAATGAAACCACTTTATAAATATAAACTAAATTTCTCTTTTTAAAATATAATACCAAATCACTTTTATATAATTAATACAATAATAGATCTTTGAAAATACTACTTTAAAGTTTAAATATTTAAAAAGAATAGGTTTCCTAAAACATACTTACTTAGGAAATTAACATTTAGAAATAATAAATTTTCTAAAATATGCTTTTAAAAATACAATTAGAACTTTTAACTTATATTAAAATTGCTTTGAAAACGTACTTGGCTATCCAGAGAAATACACTTCTCATTTCCATCTTTTTAAAAATAAATCAACATTTATTTTTAAACCAAACCATATCTTTTTATAAATTCCCACCTTGAATTTATATTCAAATATCCACTGATATTTTATTTTACTTTATAAACCCAGTTTATATCTCCAAAATCTCACTTCTCTTTTAATTCCAATTTTAAACAACTAAATCAATTTCCAATTGATTTTCCAATTTACTTTACTTTACTTTGAAATAAATTTCCTTTACTACTTCATTTATTTCAAAATACATTAACTTTTAGATTTATTCCTTTATTTGAGTTAAAACCCTTTTTAACTGAAAATACCAATTTTAAACTTCCAAAATTCCTTCTTTAGCCTTTAATTAAATTTAATCCTTACATTCAAAATAAATCCTTTATTCTTTAAATTTAATATCACTTAGTTTAAAGTTAATATTTCCCTTGTTATTTCGAAATTCCCTTATTCCAATTCACTTGAATTATTTACTTAAATTTTACTCTTTTATTTCTTTCAAAATCCAATTCAATATATTTTGATAACTCCTTTTTATTGAAATATTCAATCCAACCATATCATCCAATATTTCAATCATCAATAAAATCATCACAGGATATCAATATTCATAGAACAGAATATCAAATAATCTAAATAATTTTGAGGAATCCAGTTGGATCCCTCCAACCTGTTTCCCTGCATCCACAAACGTTAGCACAATACCAATTCCACTTCAAGGTGGAATATCGCGGTATATGGGATTTATATAAAATCATCCGCTATTATGCGGCGCATAGGGTCTCATCCGCTATAAAAATGCGGGAATATCAACAACTCAAATATATACATATGCCAATATGTATATATTGCTATATACTACTATATATATAATATAGCATATTCAATCAATGCAATCATCCAATCAATTATTTAAATTTAACCATTTAAATTTAAAATAAAATTCAACTGAGTGAGATTAACTCACCTTTAATTTCCGTTCGCAATCCAATTCCATTACAGCTACTTCTCCACGATCATGACCTTGTATAAATAAATTTACAGCTTATTAATATTTTTAATAATTAGACAATTAATTTCCCTTTAATCAACTAATCATTTGGTTTAAACTAATCATTTGGTTTAAACTGATAAATTGATTCTAAACTAAATCCTTTAAATAAATTATCTTATTTTCTTTGCTCTATATAAATTTATTTATTAAATCAAAATAAGCAAACAGTAAATACCTCTCTGCCTTACATACATCAGAGAACTTCCCCACGAGTCTACGCGACCAACGACGAGCACTACCCTCATCCAGAGCCGCCCCGACAAACGCCCTTCTTCCCTTCGCTTCGCATCTCTCCAAACCCTAGCCGTCATCACGCGACTCGCTCCTACCGCCTTCAATCGAGCACTGCAAGACTACCACCATCTCGAAATTGGATCTCGCGACTTCGCCCGTTCACGAACTACCCACTAATCCTTCTTCGAATGTCGGCCACAAAATTCCTCAACCCTCCAGGCGCGCAACACCCTACCACTAAGCTCGCGTACAAGCCTGCAACCTCCCCTCGAACTCGCCAAGCTCGACGCGATTAGTCGCGACCATCGCGATTTCTGCCATCGAACAATACCTCGTCGTCGCTCGCGAGACTCCTCAACCCAAACCTAACTCGAACGGAACGAAGTAACTCGCCATTCGAACAGAGGGAGGAGAACAAAAGGGATTTGATTTTGAATTAGAATGAGGGAATAGAAGGGGTATACGGTTGCTCTTGAATAATACTGTAAAGAGAATCCCCCCCCCTTTTTTTTAGTTTCTTTAATTAATCTTTTCCCGGTTTTGATGCACGTGTCTCAGAGAGAGACAAACGTAAAAGAAAGCAGGCTACGTGTCGAACAAATAGAGATTTTGTTTTGACTGGTCAAAATATCAAAATCAAATTAAATTTGAAGTTAAACGTCTCGAAATCGAGCCAAATCTCAATCTCCAATCGAGGCATGCCGCTAGGCATTTAAAATGTTATACCCCTATTCCGAACACACTGGAAAAGGTTTCGACTACAAATTCGATCGTATGGAGAAGATAGCTTTTTGGACCAATTATAATATTAAATTTTCGATTTAATTTCAGCGCGTTTACATTCCGTATGCTTACACAACAACTCTGATCACTACGAAAATTGAAATCCAATAATAATACAATATTACGGATCCAATGGAACTGGTTTCGCTGAATTCCGAGACTGTGCCTCGGACGGCTATTTTTAAATTTAATTTCAACGATATATTTTTAAAACTGAACAAAACTCTTTAAAATTCCATTTTAAAAGTTCTATCATCTTTAGTATTAACAAAATAAATTTTCTGAACCTTTGAACTATTTTTAACAGGCTTTAAAATCAAGATTCAATATTTTACCCAATCCCGATAATTAAATTTAATAATTAATTATCCAAATAAATACTGTATATTTAAAATTAAAGTTAAAATTTAACCTTCGAATATTTAAAATAAATTAAATATTCCCATTTCAAATATATAAAAATTCCGGGTCGTCACAGGTTAGGTCGTAGGTCGCTTGGGTGCGCTGATGCGCTAAGTCGTTAGGTCGTAGAAGCGCATCTGGTTAGGTCGTAGGAGTGCGCATATGTTAGGTCGAAGATTTTAGGTCGTGGGGTTTTAGATCGTAAGGGTTCTTAGGTCATGGACGACCTAACTCCGAGCGAACGACCTAAGGAGAATTCAGCCTATAAATAGGAGGGTTTTTCTTCATTTTTGGAATCGGGATTTTGAAGCGACGAAGTGCTGACATTTTGAGAGCTCGACTTCTTCACTTCTTTTCTCCACTTTGATTTAGTACTTCCTTCCATCCAAGATCGAAGATCCAAGAGCTAAAGTCAAAGATCTACATCCATCGAAGAGAGATTTCATCGTTTGAAGCGGATTTGGGATAGATCGAGTTAAATCCTTCGCTGTCCAGATCTGAAGTGTGTTGCTTTTATGTTGTTTAGGTGATTTGGTGAGTGGTGATTATCTCTCACACGAATCCAAAGGAGTATATCGGATCGTTGGTTTGATTTTGTGCTAAAGTAGTGATTTCCATGCATTTTCCTAATCCTAAGTATAGATCCATATAGATCCATTGTTCATAATGATTTGGCATCCATTTTACTACATGTTAACCTATGCAAGTTCATTCATCAAGATTATAGAGATATTGCCCATGTTTTCATGCTTGTTAGACTTTTGACTCTTTAATTACGAAATTGCCATTATTGTTATAATTGTCTATTTAGATCATATTTGAATGCTTGTTTACTTGGATTAATGTTTGATTTGATTGATTGTTATGAATTAGATGATTAATGATTTGATTTAGACAAGATGGTCGAAGATGATTCGAAAGCTAAGGCAAAGGCTCTTGAATTGGAAAAGCTGCTTGTGGCATATGTAGCGGATGATGAAGCTCATATGGATAGATTTGATGATGATGTTGAGATGAAGCTTTGCTATGATGATGATGAGGCGAAGTATGATATGAGATAGCCTTGGTCTAATCCAGATGGGATCATTCCAAGCAGATTGATAACTCGGTGAAATGGTTCGAGTTTGAGGATAATGGTTTGCTCGAGAGGCGCTTGAGCTAGTATGGAAATAGTCGTCGAGGAGGATGACTAGAAGGCTGAGATCTCATCGTTGTTGAAGGTTCTAGTATGCTCAAAGCAAGAGTACGTTGGGCAGATTCGATAGTCCCTGAAGGCTACTGATTGGTAGTCGAGTACTCTGGGCAGATTCGATAGTCCTAGGCACGGGTCACGATGACGTGCAGAGTCATGTCTAGAACTGGGGTTTCCATTAGCCCTTGACGGACGGATGAATTAATGAGCCGGTCATTCAATTAACGATGATATCGAAGCAATGATAATAGTGATAGCCAGAGTCATGGATGTTTAGTTGTATCATCATTCGGTCTCAAGAGCGGTATTTTCTGGGTGCTTATCTGATCTTGGTTTAGGCCTTGGGGGTTTGTACTTGAAAAACATCACCCTTGACTCGAGTGATAATTGCTTTACTTTACATTGTATGCTTTGCTATGTTTGCTTCTGCTTAGTGTGTGTCTGGGGGCTCTCACTGTAGAAAGAGGTGGAGTGGGAGGGTTGTATTCCTATTCCTTTTCCTTTATGCTCTTTTGGTATGTTGTTAGTTAATTTACCGCTCACTAAGACTGTTGTCTGACTCAAGGCTTTATGTTTTTAGCTCTTATTGCCTTGGGCTGTTCGTCCATTTTGGGACGGGCATACTAGGTAGCAGGTGACAAGTGCTGTTCTTGCTTTCCACGATGCTGATGTCGAAGACGAGCTGGAGACTTGCATATTATCTTCTTACTATATGTACTGGATGTTCCGCTGCTTGTATATTCTCCGAGTGATATGTAGTGAGGCTTGATGTATTGACTATTCAGATGTTTTGTATCCAACTATTATGAAGTTTGATTGATGAAATTTTATTCTGTGAAGCTTCACTATATATATATTCTACTGTATTTTGTCCATGCGCTGTGAGTAATACGATAGATTCCGTTGTTTAAATTTACCCTGACAATCGTCCATGGTCGCCTGGCACACTTTACAGCGGACTTTATCTAGGTTCAGTGTAGGGGTCGTGGGCGGTCGTCACATAATTTCCCTTTCCTCTCCCCATTTTCAGTTGCTTGAGTGTTTAAGAAAATAGAAATGAAGTGAAGAGGAGAGGAGAGGGGCTGAACTAGGTTATATGATGAGTTGGGTCAAACCTAAACCCAAAAAGCCCAACAGAAAAAAGCAAAATTCAACTTACTCCAAACATATCGAAGCTTATACTCAAAAAAGTCGCAAACGCCATTTTGGACTCAATGGAAGTGGTCCCGAGTCCTAATTCGACCGTTTGCAAAAAGTATCTTTTCGGACTTAAATCCGATTAACGACGATATATTTAAATAAAAATATTTAAATATAAAATCAAAAAATATGCGGGTTGTTACATATACATTGGTTTGAAATGGTTTTCGGATAGGAGTTACCCAAATCCGACTTCGGTTCCTTCACACCAATCATCGATTAAAAAGATGTTAAGTTCATATGTGATTATCAATCATCATTCAATTTAATTCATCTTTTTTATTCATTCATAAATATCTCTTAGAGATACATTCATTAAATATTTCCTTTATCTTTTTTCAGAGTATATGGTATAATTAAGCCTCATTTTTCAAATCATTTAGTTTTTTAAACCTTTCTTAAATCTTGGAATAATTCAAAATCAATTCACCTTTTACTTAGGAAAACATTTTCAAATCATTTACTTAACTCTTTAACAAAGATTGTCCATTTCAAATCATAACTTTTAAATGGGTCAAAAACTATGTTATTTAAGACATAGTTTACTGCAAACCCATAATAATTAATTTTAAGTATAGGAATTTAAAATAATTCCAAATCATTTATTTAAATATCATATTGGAAAATATTATTTTAGAGCATCTGGACTTTCCCTTCGATCTGTTCCACCCCTCGTCTAAAAGTGAAAGCAAAGGCTAGGTAAGTTTAGGGCACTGGTTGCTCCATTCCTAACCTTAGTTACACACCTTGTTTTACCGTTTAGATCCCAGAAGTGGGACAAATGTACTAGCCGTTTCCGCATAATCCTTTCATTTTTAGAAATGATTTATAAAACTTCCAAATCATTATTTAAAACACTTATTCATTTATTTAACCATTCCATAAATCCTTCAAATCACCCTTAGAATACATTATAAATCATTTAAGAACCTTTACAAAAGATTTGGAAAAGAATGGTTGCGTTTAAAACAATATTTCAAAAGTTATTGAAAAGTGCCACGAAAAAATGCTACGGAAAGTGCTTTTTAAAGCTATATTGATTAAAACGACTTTTTATTATTCGAAATTCCATTTTTATTACTTAAATCACTTTTAAAACATTTTAAAAGATTTATAAGATTTATTTCATATTTTTAAACAATTTGAAAACATCATTTTCAAATAAATCCTTTTTTGGATTTTGAACTGCATAACAACGATTTTTCCAAAAACTTGTTTTACTCATATTCCAAAATCTACTTATAAAAATCTCGATTTTCTATCTTTGTTGGAAAGATATGGATATAATAGTCCGGAAAATTCTTATCTCGAAGGATTCTGAGCTATATTCCACTTTGTATACTTATTTAAATTTTTCGGCGCGAATTCGCGAACTACCTTTACGCGACGCGCCTAGTTTTGACCTGTTTTTCAATTCCTTTCCAAACTTCATGGAAAAACTTTTAAATATTTATAAAACATTTCTAAACCATTTTAAACTCATTTTAAACAATATTTTTCATATTTCGAACTCATTTTTAATTTCATTTCATATTATAATATTATATTATTATAATATCATTTTCGGCCTTTTTAAAATCATTTAAATGCTAAATCACTCCATACACATATTATTATGAATTTAATTTCCATTAAATTTAATTTGGTTAATTACTAACCATTTCTCTTATTATTTATCAAACCAAGTTATCAACCAATTCACAACCATATAATCAACCATAATATCAACCAAGTTATCATCCAATATCAACCAATATTCAACATATTAATTTCTAATTTAGCATGTGTATTATCAATTTAAGTTTTATTAAAATAAAACTAAGATTTGAGTATTCATGATTAGTTCCACTCCACCAAACTTTTTCGTAGATTCTCGAATCGATTCTGGCAGCACTTTCTTCTCTTTTTCTCGCTCCGGAGCTTTCAATCTCCTTCCTTTCTTCCTTGGTGCTCTCGGCCTTGCTTATGGAGGGGAGAGGCTCGGCTAGGGGTGCTGATGGAGGGGGAGGCCGTGAGTTGTAGGGAGGAAGAGAGGTGGTTTGCACTTGATATTGAAGTGGATTGATATCCTATACTTGCTTAAATAATTTTTCTCTTCTACTCTTAATATTTTGCCATTAAATTTTTATGATAAGAAGCCATTAGAGAAGCTTTAAGAAAGGAAGAAGAAGAGAGATTTTGATGCGAGAAAGTGAATAGCTTAAGGTAGTATTTATACATGAAGTTCTTAAGTGAATTTACCGTTCTAACCATAAGCTACTTTCATTTTTAGCCACAAATTTGCATTACCTTTCCAAGGCATGATTTAGACCAAATGTATTTATTGTAGAAAAGATGGATAAGATATGAAGATTTGAAATTTGTACCAAAATGAAATGATTTCACTTTTTCTATTTTATAAAAATGCATTAAAAATAAACTTTCTCATTTTCCATGCATGATTTGATGGCTAAGTACATTAGCATTAATGAAGAAGAGATGTATGCTTTGATTTGTGTTAGATTTTATTTGATTTTGCAAAAGTAAACTTATTTTGTTATTTTATACTTTATTTAACTTTAAATAAATACTTACGTGACCCTTGATTAATATAAGAGAGATGTTTATTCCTTTATTAATGTGTTTATAAAATACTATTCAAGTTGCAAAACGTTTGTACAACTTATTTCGATCAAGACGTTGATTTTCGACAAAATATTTTACAGTCACATTTTGACATTTTTTTAAACTATTTATTTATGTAAACAAAACTTGAAAATAAGTTTGCTATCATATTTAATTAATTAAAACAAGTGTATTTGACTTATAAAATAATATAAAACAATATCGAAATACATTTGCAAAATATGACATTGATTTTGTTAATGCGCGACGAAATTTGTCAATCACCATAACATAAGTATATATATAATTATAAAACTTTTATCAACCTATTATTATCTTTATATAATGATTTTATAAGGAGTTATTCATCTTTTAAAACAATTATTTGACCGTATATCCAATTTTATCCAAAACCGGCTTTTGTCAATTTTGTCAATGTTACGGTAAAAGCCCAAAATCTTTATTCAATTCAGAAAATAAGTTTACCATTCTTATATATTATATAAAACATGATTATTTAAGTTTGAAAATTCTATATTTGAATATTTAAATATTTCATTTTCAAAGTGGTAAAATTACGGATCGTTATAGACTTCCCCCTTAAAAGAATTTCATCTTCGAAATTACTCCAAAACGAACCCCAAAGGTATTTACTAAAAATATTTATCTTTAATCTTAATTCTTTAGGATATACACAGACCATCTGTATGCAATATATGATTTGATCTCTTATTCGAATACACAACTTTTCTTCTGAACTAGTATCGATCCCCCAATCCTCTAGTGCGGACTCTAATTAGGCTTCTAGATCATAAACCTTTGCTTTCCTTGTATAGCTCTCAACTATGATAGAAAACTCAAGTACCTAACCACAAACCCTCATCAATGTTCGCCGTCAAGAATCGAGGGATAAATCCATTTTCGGATTGGTGTAAACACCTCAAAGTTCCGTACTTAAATCTTAGATCAAATTTGTGTAATGAAATAATCTACATATAACGTATGTATTTATTAACTTCCAAAAACTTTTCATAAAAACTTTTATCATAAGCTCAAACATTTTATAAAGATGTTTCTTTATATAATCCCTTGAATTATTTATTTCAAAATATTTTTATTAAAGGAAGATATTCCAAACGAACCATTTTTCACTCAATAGATAATTTATCTTTATTATATTTTTTTGTTTTTTTATTCAAAATTATTTTTACTTAATATATTTCCTTTAATACTAGTATTATTTATGATTCATTTCGTAAAACTATTACTTAAGTTTATTATACCTTACAACTTATGCAAATCAATCACTTTTAAGTCCAAATTCTTAATTTATGTTAGAAAACATTTTCCAATCTATAATTATCTTTTAAAGAGTCATTATTTTACTTAAGCGTATAAATAGTTCGTGACTTAAATCTATATTTGTATGATATGCCTATACATCCTAAGAGTATATACAAATCCCAAATTTCAAATTGATTTTACTTAAATCCGTCTATTTAACAAATTTAAACTTTGTTGTAATTTACTATTATCTTAAATTTATAAGTTATACAACTTATTTCTTATTTAATACTATAATTAGTTTTCTAGCTTTGAAAAACAAATTTTAAAACTACCCGTATTTAAATCATCAAATTCTCAGCTTTTAAGTCCTTTTTATCTATAAATCATATTTATAAATTATACTTATCTAATTTCATTTACTCAACATATTTCACAATCTTTTCATCAATACTTTTCATCAATTTCTTAGTTTTGAGTTAGGTATGAGTCGGAAATTTTCGACTCTCCAAAATCATCGAAAATTCCGCTTTATCTTATCAATTGGAGATGCCAATTTATCTTTGGTTTACAAACTTTCATAAAGATTACTAATCAGTTTAATTAACGATTTGCATTATCTCTTTAACTTAAGAAAATTATATAGATCGAGTAACTCCAAAACCATACCAAGGAACTGGGTACTACCAATAGTATCACATATCCCTTTAACAAGAAGAGTAATACTTAAGAGAAGTGTTACCATCCGAACACATCCCTTGCCCATTTTTAGTTTATTTTCGAGCCGCTCAAACTAGTTATCATAAAATACTTCTTTTTATTTGAAATAATACCATTATTATTTTCAAAATCCTTTAGAGATTACTTTGTTTATAAAATCTATTTTAAAAATTCATCTTATATTAACTTACTCTCTTTTAATCACCTTTAAATTTTCATATTTTCCATATCTACCTTTTATAAAATTATCTTATCTTTGTAAAATACCTCCTTTTTTTATAAGACATGCTCATTTATTATCTTATATTAATTCATTTATTTTAACCTAGTATTATTATCAAACATCTTATAGTCAAATCATGAAACTTAATTCACAAGGTATTTGTTAAATCAATGGATGATAATACTTAAAGGTTATTATTCCCTTAATTACAAGCTAACACATTATTAATAACTATACCATTTTCAAAATTAATTTTTTATAAATAATACATAAACTTGGTAAAATCATTTCATTTACCTAAAATTTTCAAAATCAGTGTCGGTTCGCCTTGTTTAAATGATTAGGACCCTCATCGATAATGGTGATCAAGCGCATCGATCAGGATCCATAATCACTCAACAGATAAATAAACAAAAAATATTCTATTCGTTACTAACAAGTATGCGCTCATATATAATACTCTCAAACTAATTCTAGGGTGTTACTAACCCTATCTCTAATGAGTTGCTCATCCTGGGGTATTACTAACGCTATCTCTGACGAGTCTTACCCCAACAAAGCCTAAGTGTTCACTCAACCTAAGCTCTGATACCAAATGTAAAGGCCCATTTTTCTGTACCCTTTGAATAGACAATAAACCACACATGTCCAACTCAAATTGCATGAAAAAGAGGATCATTAAGGGTAGAAAGAAAAATAAAGATAGAACAAAATAGAAAAACAGAATCTCACACGAATGGAATAACATATATTATTTCAATAAATAATCTTTAAAGTGGAAAAATTCAAAATACAATACAGAGTCTAACCTAGATTCAGATTGGACAATTAGAACACCTGCCCTTACAAATGCTGACAAACAACAAAACAAATGCAATAGATGCAGCGGATAATAGAATACATCCATACGATGATGAAGATCTCCAGCTCTCCTCTGGAAACTCCAAGTGTCTTCAGTTATGTGACGACCCGACTTCCATAGCCTAGAAAGTCGCATCATTTTGAAGAAAGAAAGGGATAGAAAGAGAAAAGAAGAGAAGAGAAAAGAAATAACAACAAAATCTCACACAGCGGAACGAATAAATTATATTAATAACATAAACTATTACATAGTATAAAACACTTATCAGAGTTACACAGATACACATCACATACTAGACAGTTATAAACATCTGTCTAGTTATTACAACTCAATACAATACACACACTATCATAGAGATTAACACAGCGGAATACTATATCTACGAACGCTGAAGCCTCCTGCTCCATTGCTCCTCCAGAAAACTCGTCAAAGCTAAACCTGAATCCCTTGGCTACTCGTAAAAATTTGAGTACCCAAGAGTTTATATAAAACAGAAATAAACACTTGGGTCAGACATGGGTCTGGTGTGAGTAACAGGTTAAACTTGCTTAACTTCAAAACCTTTTGAAAGAAAAAGTATCACGTAAGACTCCCCACAAATAAACATGGGTAAGTTTTTACCTTACGCTAACCAAAACATTTGATAGGAAATCTGATTTTATTATAATAGGGTCTAGGGTTTTCAAATAAATATGAAATAGCTGAAATTGTTACATTATTAAATTCCAGCATACTAGCCACAAAGTGGGTTATACAATCAAAACCGTAAGGGCACGTAGGAAGAATGGGTTTCCATACAATGGCAGGGCTACTGGGGTACCGCCCGTCACAGTACGTGGCCTAGATCACCGTACCGAGGAGTACGCCCGCTCCCCTGCAACACAAAGCCGGAACCATCCCTTACTGGATAATTCCGAACAAGATAACCCCGTAGTTGGCGCGACCAACCACACACTAAGCCGAATAAAAAGAAAAGGGACCTCTAGACAGGGATCTATCTTGCTCTCAGTGGGTGCTACCCACGAAGCCTTGCTGCACCTCCCCTGTTTTAGCCATTCCCGGTTGATGAGGCTTGAGGTTACGATTACCTTTAATCAGAACATATCACTTAGAATGCTCATCGTCCGCCTGACGATGTGCTGAAAGCATTCAATCCATACAAGTTCGTTCCGGGTTCGAACGAAACCGAAGGCATTATCTCGTTACACTCGTTTTGGAATCACCCTCAGAGTTAACGACAATAACCCTTGCACTCTGAATCTTCATCTTCACTTGAGATTCACGACCTATCGTAAATTTGGATCGATGTGGTATTCGGGTCTCCAGACCTGGAATTCCGGTATACGGAAACCCGATCCCGGTCTCATCGAAATCCAAAACGTATCTTTTAAGGGCCAAGTTGTTTTAAGGTTAAAACAATTCAATTCTTATCTATATACACACAGATAGATAATTTACAATAGATAATCCATATTATCATCCAAACAGATAATTCATATTATCATTTCAATCCAACCAAACATCTATATCATAGATCACACATCTCTTATCAGAGATATCAACAATGCAAAGCATTCAATATCATTCATCCATTCTTAAGTAATGATTTATCATCTCTAATTAATTTAAAGTGAATTAAATTAATTACTTCATCCTATAAATCCTGCTTACTTAATTATTAATTAAACCAATTAATTAATCATTACTCTAAGTATCCATCTAAATTAATCATTCCTGATTAATTACCCTTTAATTACTTTAAGTAATTAATACTTAATTAATTTCACAAATTAATTATCTTAAACCATTCAGTAATTAATTTTTAATTACTTCATTAATTAATTAATTATACTTAATTATCTTAATCCTTAATTAATTACAAATAAATTAATTACTTTAATCACTTATTACTTATTAAATAATCTTAATTAATCAATTCTTAATTACATCATTAATTTTATTAATTAATGATCCTTAATTACTCTTAATTAATTATCTTATTTAAATTAATTACATTTAATAATTAATTAGTCACATTTATTAATCACCTTTGATTAATCTCATTTAGTAATTAACTTCCCTTAATTACTCCACTTCATAAATTAATTACTCCTTAATTAATTATCCTTTAATTAATCCCTTGATTAATTATTCAAAAGTAATTAACTCAAATTACTTTTATTATTAAATCATCTTCAGTTAATTACATCCAGTAATTACTTTTAATTACTTTCCTAAGTAATTATACTTTCACTAATTACATTTAAGTAATTATCAAATTTCCAAATCATTATCTTAAATTAATTTAACTAATTAATTTAAACTTATCAAATTTATTTAATTAATTACCTTCAGTAATTAATTTACTTTAATTACTTTCATTAAGTAATTTATACTTAACCAATATTAATTTATTTGTCTAATCATTTATTAATAACTCATACTTAATTAAACAAATGATCCTAAAACCCAAATTAATTAACACTTAATTAATTAACTTATAATCCTAATTATTTAATTAATTATCACTAAACCATTAATTAATTAAATTATTAAATTATTCTTAAATTACTTTATTAATTTAATGACTCCTATATCATTAAATCTTAATTACTATCTAAAATAAAGTATTTACCTTTAACTACTTTAATTATTATTATTAACAAAGACTTTAAAACATTTACTTTAAAATCTTTCTTTTAATTTATCTTAAATCAAAGATTTAAAATAATTACAAATTTAACTTTTAATATACAAAATCTTTTTAAATTCAAATGTTAAGAAAAACACTTAACATTTATAAAAGAAGTTTATAAGATTTTTAAACAAATTTATTTATTCAAACCTTTTTAAAAAAATTTCTTTAAACATTTAAATTTGTTAAAACCTTTAGTTTTGTAAACTTTATTTATCTCAAATTCTAGGATACAATTTATAACTTGAACTCGAATGAAAACTTGATTTAAAACTGGGTTTAAATCCTATTTTCAAAGTTTAAAACTCAATTTAAATTTAAAAACACTGTCTGTTTTAAAAACTGCAATTTTACATCTACCCGAGTCAACTCCATTTTCCCCCGAGTAAAAACCCAGTTTTCCCGAGACCAACTTCGAGTTCCTTCCCTCTTTTTTTTTTTACTTTGTTATGTTTAATTTTAAAACCAGTTTAAAACTCTCGCGAGTTCCTCTGCACGAACCCGAGTCAGAACATCAAATACTCGAGTATGACTTCGAGTTATTCCACCATCTACTTCAAGAACAACATCTTCTTCCTTAATTTCCTTCCAGACCTGACTACTACCTGGTGCACGTGCACAGAGCAGCCATCCATTTCCGACCAGCTACGACCACTTCCACCTATCGATGATCAAACCCCAACCAAATTACAACCATCAGAATTTCCACCGAGGCTCAAAATCAAAATCGAGATAGTCAAACCATCTTAGAACAACACTCGATCATCAGAACCGACCTCGTCTGCTCGCCTCACGCCACCAGCTACGTCGAAATTTTAGTCGAAGCTTCGTCTTCCTTCCAGCTATCATTCCCCAATGCCTTATGTCACTCGATTCACCATAGATGCTCCGGTTGCCAAAATCTCGTCCATGCCCAAAATTAGGTCTACAGATTTCCCTGATCAATTCCCATTGCCCCAGTGCTATTCACCACCAACATATAATTTTCTCGAACTCTCCGATCATTCTTCTATCTCCAGAATGAACCACGACTTCCCCGAAGGCTTAGATCATCAGAGATCAACCAGAATTCAAATTCTAGTCAAACCCAAACTGCTCGTACCACACCCCTCTAAAATTTGTGATTTTACTTTTATAATTCATGGTTTAGGATATGATTTCAGATTATATGCCTGTACCTTTGAATTAAGATATTCAAATTTTAACAAAACTAAAGTCTCATGTTCCATTATGTTTTCCAGAGCAGTTTCCTTTTTATTTTAACTTAAATAAAATTTTAAACACAAATCCTTGATTAAACAAACAATTATTGTTTTTAACTTAACCCATAATAATGTCAAAGTCAAAAGATGCAAGATTAAATTAAACTTAGAACTTGAAACTGGAAACAGATATACATATCAATAACAGACATGCACTCCAATTTTACATCCATATATAAAGATATACATACATATCAAACATACTAAACAACATGCAGGCATATTACATCATAGATTCAAGGACTTATAGCATGTAAACAGATATACTTAAGTTTTTAAAAATATAAGTTACTCACCAGATTGCAAATGAAGAACAGAGCTTCCTCTTTTAAAACAGTTTTGATTTTGAGAACTTTAAAACTTTGATTTAAAAACTTGAATACTTGCATGCATGCTCTAACTTGTTTTGTTGTGATGTTGCTTTAGATTCCAGATTTGGAAAAAGATTGCAGGCTTTTGATTACTTGCTTCAGCTTTGAAAAAATGTTTACAGGCTAAAGACTTGTTTGAAAATGCTTCCAGAAACGAAATTGCAGTTTTTGTTTGATTTTGAAGAATGCAGGCTTTGATCAGATTTTGGAAAGAAGAACAGGCTTGACTTTGATTTGAAAATGGGTTTCAGAGAAATGAAGAATGGTTACAGATTTTTGAAGAAATGAATTACAGGGATTTAGTTTTTGAGAGGAAATGGTTTCAGGTTTGTTCTTGAGAATATTTTGTCTCAGGCTGAAATCTTCTTAAGTTTGAAAAAGAATTTGAAAAGAAAAAAAATGGAATGAAAGCATGTGTTGATATAAGTAAAAATGATTTATTAAATAAAAGAAAAACAAAAATCTAAAGCTTTGACATTTGTCATTTACATTGGTTTATTAATGTACACATGTTATTTTCAAGCCTTAGGAATTTACACATGTTTTTTTAGTTAGTTTATATTTATTTTAAATATAGATAAAAGCTTTTTCTTTATTTTCTTAAACACTTATTACTTATCTATTTTAAAATAATTTATAAAGGAGATTATAAATTACTACTATTTATTAAATGAATTAACATATCATATGTAAATTAAATACAAACCAAAGCTTTTCTATTTACAATATATACAAATATATATACATTATAAATAGAAATCAATTTATTAGGTTTTAAAAGATAAAATTCACTAATTAAATATTTATTAAATTAGATTATTAAATCAATTCAAATTTTATTATCAAAAATTATCAATCAATTTAATTATTTAAACAGATTATTAAATTGATATTGCCCCAAATTTCCGGGATATTACATTCCTCCCCCCTTAAAATAATTTCGTCCTCGAAATTTAAAACAAAGGTAATTTAATAATCTATTTAAATCACAAGCATATATTATCATCCATATGCTAACAACCATAGCAAACAATTCATCCAATCAAACAATTCTAATTATCCAAACAAAATTCTGAATACAATCTCCTCGAGTTTCCCCAAGTATAAATATACCGGGATACTCGCTCTACAAAATCCAAACAATCAACAATACTAAGCTATAGAGTTCTTACTCATCTAGATCTATAGAACTAAACCAGATATCAGACTACAGATGAGTCTGACTCAACAACCAAATCTTCCAGAACTGCTGGTTCCAAAACCAAAGATAGATCAAACACGTATTCCCTCAGAGATACGTAAAACACAATGAATTCCAGTTATCCAAACTGACCATTCAATCCAGTAGATCAAAGCTTTTATCCAAATCAAAACACAGAAGAGATCCAAAACAACTCGGAGCTGACTTCCCAGACTTACCTAATCTTATAGCTCCCTTTAACCAGAGAAAAACTTCACAACAACGAAGTCTCCAACTTCGAATTCCAAATTCCTCCGTTCTTACCCACAAAATCCTTCAGACGATCCTGAGCTGTCTACAGATCTTTCCTGATCAACTCAACCTTCGCTGATGCTTCTAGAAATAAACAGAACCAAAAACAACTCAACAGAATGATCCTCTCAAGATCTACCAATAATCCAAAACACAACTCTACTACCAATCATCAGAAGATCGAACTAACTTCTCCTATCTGGAAAAGACAACAAGAGCACTCGCCAAACTGCTTCTGCTGCACCACTCTGATCTGGAGTAGAATGAAAATGCTGATGATGAACATAAGCACAGACTGGACAACACATCCCAGAAAATCTCAGATAACTCAAGAGAATACTCAGCAATCGCAAGTCACTTTTGCGATCAACCCAGCCAAAATGCAAAGAAAACTGTTCTCTCTTTACCAATCAGAACAGTTCATACTTAACTATCCAATCTATCGAAGAAATGGATCCACTCTACTGCTTCTGAACTCTACCTTCAGAAAAACTGCTCAGCCAGAAAACTTCCTGCCAATGCACAGAATACTCCGAGCTGCACTACTGCCACAGGTGCCAAAGACTTCTCAATCCAAAGCTTCTCGAGAAACTCGATTCCCAAACAGAATCACCATGGTGAACTCAGCCACAACACCGAAACAGACACACTTCATTAACTTGTTCCAAAGAAAACATCTTCGGGAACATCCATAGTCACTGCGTCTCATCACACAGCTACTATTACCTGAGATACCATCACTCGCTTCTGTTCTCCGACAGATCCAACTCTACTCATCCAACTCCTAAGATGAACTCCGAACCTTAACAGGTTTCCTTCAGAGATTGATGAAATCCTCACAATTGCAAAGTTCACTCGAGACGGTATTAGGTCTACAGTCTCGACAGATACACTTCCAACCTCAACACTCAGACTCCGAATCCTAGATGATAAATTATTATCATCTCAACCAATCATTACAAATACCATATACATTTAAAATGATACTTTTTTTTATATAGAAATTATATCTGGGTAAAATTATTTCACCTACCTTTTTAAAACAATATTGTGTCCGTTGGCCTGGTCCAAGTGTTTAGAGATCCCTATCAATAACGTTAGCAACTCGTATTGACCAGAATCCATATACCACTCAATCGATCAATTAACACAATATAAAACCATTTTATATAACTAACAAATACGCGCTCTCGTATATATATACTCAGACTCAACAGGTTGCTACAGATCCTATCTCTAATGAACAATCCTTCCGAACCTAGGTATTCACTCAACCTAGTGCTCTGATACCAAATGTGACGACCCGACTTCCATAGCCTAGAAAGTCGCATCATTTTGAAGAAAGAAAGGGATAGAAAGAGAAAAGAAGAGAAGAGAAAAGAAATAACAACAAAATCTCACACAGCGGAACGAATAAATTATATTAATAACATAAACTATTACATAGTATAAAACACTTATCAGAGTTACACAGATACACATCACATACTAGACAGTTATAAACATCTGTCTAGTTATTACAACTCAATACAATACACACACTATCATAGAGATTAACACAGCGGAATACTATATCTACGAACGCTGAAGCCTCCTGCTCCATTGCTCCTCCAGAAAACTCGTCAAAGCTAAACCTGAATCCCTTGGCTACTCGTAAAAATTTGAGTACCCAAGAGTTTATATAAAACAGAAATAAACACTTGGGTCAGACATGGGTCTGGTGTGAGTAACAGGTTAAACTTGCTTAACTTCAAAACCTTTTGAAAGAAAAAGTATCACGTAAGACTCCCCACAAATAAACATGGGTAAGTTTTTACCTTACGCTAACCAAAACATTTGATAGGAAATCTGATTTTATTATAATAGGGTCTAGGGTTTTCAAATAAATATGAAATAGCTGAAATTGTTACATTATTAAATTCCAGCATACTAGCCACAAAGTGGGTTATACAATCAAAACCATAAGGGCACGTAGGAAGAATGGGTTTCCATACAATGGCAGGGCTACTGGGGTACCGCCCGTCACAGTACGTGGCCTAGATCACCGTACCGAGGAGTACGCCCGCTCCCCTGCAACACAAAGCCGGAACCATCCCTTACTGGATAATTCCGAACAAGATAACCCCGTAGTTGGCGCGACCAACCACACACTAAGCCGAATAAAAAGAAAAGGGACCGCTAGACAGGGATCTATCTTGCTCTCAGTGGGTGCTACCCACGAAGCCTTGCTGCACCTCCCCTGTTTTAGCCATTCCCGGTTGATGAGGCTTGAGGTTACGATTACCTTTAATCAGAACATATCACTTAGAATGCTCATCGTCCGCCTGACGATGTGCTGAAAGCATTCAATCCATACAAGTTCGTTCCGGGTTCGAACGAAACCGAAGGCATTATCTCGTTACACTCGTTTTGGAATCACCCTCAGAGTTAACGACAATAACCCTTGCACTCTGAATCTTCATCTTCACTTGAGATTCACGACCTATCGTAAATTTGGATCGATGTGGTATTCGGGTCTCCAGACCTGGAATTCCGGTATACGGAAACCCGATCCCGGTCTCATCGAAATCCAAAACGTATCTTTTAAGGGCCAAGTTGTTTTAAGGTTAAAACAATTCAATTCTTATCTATATACACACAGATAGATAATTTACAATAGATAATCCATATTATCATCCAAACAGATAATTCATATTATCATTTCAATCCAACCAAACATCTATATCATAGATCACACATCTCTTATCAGAGATATCAACAATGCAAAGCATTCAATATCATTCATCCATTCTTAAGTAATGATTTATCATCTCTAATTAATTTAAAGTGAATTAAATTAATTACTTCATCCTATAAATCCTGCTTACTTAATTATTAATTAAACCAATTAATTAATCATTACTCTAAGTATCCATCTAAATTAATCATTCCTGATTAATTACCCTTTAATTACTTTAAGTAATTAATACTTAATTAATTTCACAAATTAATTATCTTAAACCATTCAGTAATTAATTTTTAATTACTTCATTAATTAATTAATTATACTTAATTATCTTAATCCTTAATTAATTACAAATAAATTAATTACTTTAATCACTTATTACTTATTAAATAATCTTAATTAATCAATTCTTAATTACATCATTAATTTTATTAATTAATGATCCTTAATTACTCTTAATTAATTATCTTATTTAAATTAATTACATTTAATAATTAATTAGTCACATTTATTAATCACCTTTGATTAATCTCATTTAGTAATTAACTTCCCTTAATTACTCCACTTCATAAATTAATTACTCCTTAATTAATTATCCTTTAATTAATCCCTTGATTAATTATTCAAAAGTAATTAACTCAAATTACTTTTATTATTAAATCATCTTCAGTTAATTACATCCAGTAATTACTTTTAATTACTTTCCTAAGTAATTATACTTTCACTAATTACATTTAAGTAATTATCAAATTTCCAAATCATTATCTTAAATTAATTTAACTAATTAATTTAAACTTATCAAATTTATTTAATTAATTACCTTCAGTAATTAATTTACTTTAATTACTTTCATTAAGTAATTTATACTTAACCAATATTAATTTATTTGTCTAATCATTTATTAATAACTCATACTTAATTAAACAAATGATCCTAAAACCCAAATTAATTAACACTTAATTAATTAACTTATAATCCTAATTATTTAATTAATTATCACTAAACCATTAATTAATTAAATTATTAAATTATTCTTAAATTACTTTATTAATTTAATGACTCCTATATCATTAAATCTTAATTACTATCTAAAATAAAGTATTTACCTTTAACTACTTTAATTATTATTATTAACAAAGACTTTAAAACATTTACTTTAAAATCTTTCTTTTAATTTATCTTAAATCAAAGATTTAAAATAATTACAAATTTAACTTTTAATATACAAAATCTTTTTAAATTCAAATGTTAAGAAAAACACTTAACATTTATAAAAGAAGTTTATAAGATTTTTAAACAAATTTATTTATTCAAACCTTTTTTAAAAAATTTCTTTAAACATTTAAATTTGTTAAAACCTTTAGTTTTGTAAACTTTATTTATCTCAAATTCTAGGATACAATTTATAACTTGAACTCGAATGAAAACTTGATTTAAAACTGGGTTTAAATCCTATTTTCAAAGTTTAAAACTCAATTTAAATTTAAAAACACTGTCTGTTTTAAAAACTGCAATTTTACATCTACCCGAGTCAACTCCATTTTCCCCCGAGTAAAAACCCAGTTTTCCCGAGACCAACTTCGAGTTCCTTCCCTCTTTTTGTTTTTACTTTGTTATGTTTAATTTTAAAACCAGTTTAAAACTCTCGCGAGTTCCTCTGCACGAACCCGAGTCAGAACATCAAATACTCGAGTATGACTTCGAGTTATTCCACCATCTACTTCAAGAACAACATCTTCTTCCTTAATTTCCTTCCAGACCTGACTACTACCTGGTGCACGTGCACAAAGCAGCCATCCATTTCCGACCAGCTACGACCACTTCCACCTATCGATGATCAAACCCCAACCAAATTACGACCATCAGAATTTTCACCGAGGCTCAAAATCAAAATCGAGATAGTCAAACCATCTTAAAACAACACTCGATCATCAGAACCGACCTCGTCTGCTCGCCTCACGCCACCAGCTACGTCGAAATTTTAGTCGAAGCTTCGTCTTCCTTCCAGCTATCATTCCCCAATGCCTTATGTCACTCGATTCACCATAGATACTCCGGTTGCCAAAATCTTGTCCATGCCCAAAATTAGGTCTACAGATTTCCCTGATCAATTCCCATTGCCCCAGTGCTATTCACCACCAACATATAATTTTCTCGAACTCTCCGATCATTCTTCTATCTCCAGAATGAACCACGACTTCCCCGAAGGCTTAGATCATCAGAGATCAACCAGAATTCAAATTCTGGTCAAACCCAAACTGCTCGTACCACACCCCTCTAAAATTTGTGATTTTACTTTTATAATTCATGGTTTAGGATATGATTTCAGATTATATGCCTGTACCTTTGAATTAAGATATTCAAATTTTAACAAAACTAAAGTCTCATGTTCCATTATGCTTTCCAGAGCAGTTTCCTTTTTATTTTAACTTAAATAAAATTTTAAACACAAATCCTTGATTAAACAAACAATTATTGTTTTTAACTTAACCCATAATAATGTCAAAGTCAAAAGATGCAAGATTAAATTAAACTTAGAACTTGAAACTGGAAACAGATATACATATCAATAACAGACATGCACTCCAATTTTACATCCATATATAAAGATATACATACATATCAAACATACTAAAAAACATGCAGGCATATTACATCATAGATTCAAGGACTTATAGTATGTAAACAGATATACTTAAGTTTTTAAAAATATAAGTTACTCACCAGATTGCAAATGAAGAACAGAGCTTCGTCTTTTAAAACAGTTTTGATTTTGAGAACTTTAAAACTTTGATTTAAAAACTTGAATACTTGCATGCATGCTCTAACTTGTTTTGTTGTGATGTTGCTTTAGATTCCAGATTTGGAAAAAGATTGCAGGCTTTTGATTACTTGCTTCAGCTTTGAAAAAATGTTTACAGGCTAAAGACTTGTTTGAAAATGCTTCCAGAAACGAAATTGCAGTTTTTGTTTGATTTTGAAGAATGCAGGCTTTGATCAGATTTTGGAAAGAAGAACAGGCTTGACTTTGATTTGAAAATGGGTTTCAGAGAAATGAAGAATGGTTACAGATATTTGAAGAAATGAATTACAGGGATTTAGTTTTCGAGAGGAAATGGTTTCAGGTTTGTTCTTGAGAATATTTTGTCTCAGGCTGAAATCTTCTTAAGTTTGAAAAAGAATTTGAAAAGAAAAAAAATGGAATGAAAGCATGTGTTGATATAAGTAAAAATGATTTATTAAATAAAAGAAAAACAAAAATCTAAAGCTTTGACATTTGTCATTTACATTGGTTTATTAATGTACACATGTTATTTTCAAGCCTTAGGAATTTACACATGTTTTTTTAGTTAGTTTATATTTATTTTAAATATAGATAAAAGCTTTTTCTTTATTTTCTTAAACACTTATTACTTATCTACTTTAAAATAATTTATAAAGGAGATTATAAATTACTACTATTTATTAAATGAATTAACATATCATATGTAAATTAAATACAAACCAAAGCTTTTCTATTTACAATATATACAAATATATATACATTATAAATAGAAATCAATTTATTAGGTTTTAAAAGATAAAATTCACTAATTAAATATTTATTAAATTAGATTATTAAATCAATTCAAATTTTATTATCAAAAATTATCAATCAATTTAATTATTTAAACAGATTATTAAATTGATATTGCCCCAAATTTCCGGGATATTACATTCCTCCCCCCTTAAAATAATTTCGTCCTCGAAATTTAAAACAAAGGTAATTTAATAATCTATTTAAATCACAAGCATATATTATCATCCATATGCTAACAACCATAGCAAACAATTCATCCAATCAAACAATTCTAATTATCCAAACAAAATTCTGAATACAATCTCCTCGAGTTTCCCCAAGTATAAATATACCGGGATACTCGCTCTACAAAATCCAAACAATCAACAATACTAAGCTATAGAGTTCTTACTCATCTAGATCTATAGAACTAAACAAGATATCAGACTACAGATGAGTCTGACTCAACAACCAAATCTTCCAGAACTGCTGGTTCCAAAACCAGAGATAGATCAAACACGTATTCCCTCAGAGATACGTAAAACACAATGAATTCCAGTTATCCAAACTGACCATTCAATTCAGTAGATCAAAGCTTTTATCCAAATCAAAACACAGAAGAGATCCAAAACAACTCGGAGCTGACTTCCCAGACTTACCTAATCTTATAGCTCCCTTTAACCAGAGAAAAACTTCACAACAACGAAGTCTCCAACTTCGAATTCCAAATTCCTCCGTTCTTACCAACAAAATCCTTCAGACGATCCTGAGCTGTCTACAGATCTTTCCTGATCAACTCAACCTTCGCTGATGCTTCTAGAAATAAACAGAACCAAAAACAACTCAACAGAATGATCCTCTCAAGATCTACCAATAATCCAAAACACAACTCTACTACCAATCATCAGAAGATCGAACTAACTTCTCCTATCTGGAAAAGACAACAAGAGCACTCGCCAAACTGCTTCTGCTGCACCACTCTGATCTGGAGTAGAATGAAAATGCTGATGATGAACATAAGCACAGAGTGGACAACACATCCCAGAAAATCTCAGATAACTCAAGAGAATACTCAGCAATCGCAAGTCACTTTTGCGATCAACCCAGCCAAAATGCAAAGAAAACTGTTCTCTCTTTACCAATCAGAACAGTTCATACTTAACTATCCAATCTATCGAAGAAATGGATCCACTCTACTGCTTCTGAACTCTACCTTCAGAAAAACTGCTCAGCCAGAAAACTTCCTGCCAATGCACAGAATACTCCGAGCTGCACTACTACCACAGGTGCCAAAGACTTCTCAATCCAAAGCTTCTCGAGAAACTCGATTCCCAAACAGAATCACCATGGTGAACTCAGCCACAACACCGAAACAGACACACTTCATTAACTTGTTCCAAAGAAAACATCTTCGGGAACATCCATAGTCACTGCGCCTCATCACACAGCTACTATTACCTGAGATACCATCACTCGCTTCTGTTCTCCGACAGATCCAACTCTACTCATCCAACTCCTAAGATTAACTCCGAACCTTAACAGGTTTCCTTCAGAGATTGATGAAATCCTCACAATTGCAAAGTTCACTCGAGACGGTATTAGGTCTACAGTCTCGACAGATACACTTCCAACCTCAACACTCAGACTCCGAATCCTAGATGATAAATTATTATCATCTCAACCAATCATTACAAATACCATATACATTTAAAATGATACTTTTTTTTTATATAGAAATTATATCTGGGTAAAATTATTTCACCTACCTTTTTAAAACAATATTGTGTCCGTTGGCCTGGTCCAAGTGTTTAGAGATCCCTATCAATAACGTTAGCTACTCGTATTGACCAGAATCCATATACCACTTAATCGATCAATTAACACAATATAAAACCATTTTATATAACTAACAAATACGCGCTCTCGTATATATATACTCAGACTCAACAAGTTGCTACAGATCCTATCTCTAATGAACAATCCTTCCGAACCTAGGTATTCACTCAACCTAGTGCTCTGATACCAAATGTGACGACCCGACTTCCATAGCCTAGAAAGTCGCATCATTTTGAAGAAAGAAAGGGATAGAAAGAGAAAAGAAGAGAAGAGAAAAGAAATAACAACAAAATCTCACACAGCGGAACGAATAAATTATATTAATAACATAAACTATTACATAGTATAAAACACTTATCAGAGTTACACAGATACACATCACATACTAGACAGTTATAAACATCTGTCTAGTTATTACAACTCAATACAATACACACACTATCATAGAGATTAACACAGCGGAATACTATATCTACGAACGCTGAAGCCTCCTGCTCCATTGCTCCTCCAGAAAACTCGTCAAAGCTAAACCTGAATCCCTTGGCTACTCGTAAAAATTTGAGTACCCAAGAGTTTATATAAAACAGAAATAAACACTTGGGTCAGACATGGGTCTGGTGTGAGTAACAGGTTAAACTTGCTTAACTTCAAAACCTTTTGAAAGAAAAAGTATCACATAAGACTCCCCACAAATAAACATGGGTAAGTTTTTACCTTACGCTAACCAAAACATTTGATAGGAAATCTGATTTTATTATAATAGGGTCTAGGGTTTTCAAATAAATATGAAATAGCTGAAATTGTTACATTATTAAATTCCAGCATACTAGCCACAAAGTGGGTTATACAATCAAAACCATAAGGGCACGTAGGAAGAATGGGTTTCCATACAATGGCAGGGCTACTGGGGTACCGCCCGTCACAGTACGTGGCCTAGATCACCGTACCGAGGAGTACGCCCGCTCCCCTGCAACACAAAGCCGGAACCATCCCTTACTGGATAATTCCGAACAAGATAACCCCGTAGTTGGCGCGACCAACCACATACTAAGCCGAATAAAAAGAAAAGGGACCGCTAGAGAGGGATCTATCTTGCTCTCAGTGGGTGCTACCCACGAAGCCTTGCTGCACCTCCCCTGTTTTAGCCATTCCCGGTTGATGAGGCTTGAGGTTACGATTACCTTTAATCAGAACATATCACTTAGAATGCTCATCGTCCGCCTGACGATGTGCTGAAAGCATTCAATCCATACAAGTTCGTTCCGGGTTCGAACGAAACCGAAGGCATTATCTCGTTACACTCGTTTTGGAATCACCCTCAGAGTTAACGACAATAACCCTTGCACTCTGAATCTTCATCTTCACTTGAGATTCACGACCTATCGTAAATTTGGATCGATGTGGTATTCGGGTCTCCAGACCTGGAATTCCGGTATACGGAAACCCGATCCCGGTCTCATCGAAATCCAAAACGTATCTTTTAAGGGCCAAGTTGTTTTAAGGTTAAAACAATTCAATTCTTATCTATATACACACAGATAGATAATTTACAATAGATAATCCATATTATCATCCAAACAGATAATTCATATTATCATTTCAATCCAACCAAACATCTATATCATAGATCACACATCTCTTATCAGAGATATCAACAATGCAAAGCATTCAATATCATTCATCCATTCTTAAGTAATGATTTATCATCTCTAATTAATTTAAAGTGAATTAAATTAATTACTTCATCCTATAAATCCTGCTTACTTAATTATTAATTAAACCAATTAATTAATCATTACTCTAAGTATCCATCTAAATTAATCATTCCTGATTAATTACCCTTTAATTACTTTAAGTAATTAATACTTAATTAATTTCACAAATTAATTATCTTAAACCATTCAGTAATTAATTTTTAATTACTTCATTAATTAATTAATTATACTTAATTATCTTAATCCTTAATTAATTACAAATAAATTAATTACTTTAATCACTTATTACTTATTAAATAATCTTAATTAATCAATTCTTAATTACATCATTAATTTTATTAATTAATGATCCTTAATTACTCTTAATTAATTATCTTATTTAAATTAATTACATTTAATAATTAATTAGTCACATTTATTAATCACCTTTGATTAATCTCATTTAGTAATTAACTTCCCTTAATTACTCCACTTCATAAATTAATTACTCCTTAATTAATTATCCTTTAATTAATCCCTTGATTAATTATTCAAAAGTAATTAACTCAAATTACTTTTATTATTAAATCATCTTCAGTTAATTACATCCAGTAATTACTTTTAATTACTTTCCTAAGTAATTATACTTTCACTAATTACATTTAAGTAATTATCAAATTTCCAAATCATTATCTTAAATTAATTTAACTAATTAATTTAAACTTATCAAATTTATTTAATTAATTACCTTCAGTAATTAATTTACTTTAATTACTTTCATTAAGTAATTTATACTTAACCAATATTAATTTATTTGTCTAATCATTTATTAATAACTCATACTTAATTAAACAAATGATCCTAAAACCCAAATTAATTAACACTTAATTAATTAACTTATAATCCTAATTATTTAATTAATTATCACTAAACCATTAATTAATTAAATTATTAAATTATTCTTAAATTACTTTATTAATTTAATGACTCCTATATCATTAAATCTTAATTACTATCTAAAATAAAGTATTTACCTTTAACTACTTTAATTATTATTATTAACAAAGACTTTAAAACATTTACTTTAAAATCTTTCTTTTAATTTATCTTAAATCAAAGATTTAAAATAATTACAAATTTAACTTTTAATATACAAAATCTTTTTAAATTCAAATGTTAAGAAAAACACTTAACATTTATAAAAGAAGTTTATAAGATTTTTAAACAAATTTATTTATTCAAACCTTTTTAAAAAAATTTCTTTAAACATTTAAATTTGTTAAAACCTTTAGTTTTGTAAACTTTATTTATCTCAAATTCTAGGATACAATTTATAACTTGAACTCGAATGAAAACTTGATTTAAAACTGGGTTTAAATCCTATTTTCAAAGTTTAAAACTCAATTTAAATTTAAAAACACTGTCTGTTTTAAAAACTGCAATTTTACATCTACCCGAGTCAACTCCATTTTCCCCCGAGTAAAAACCCAGTTTTCCCGAGACCAACTTCGAGTTCCTTCCCTCTTTTTTTTTTACTTTGTTATGTTTAATTTTAAAACCAGTTTAAAACTCTCGCGAGTTCCTCTGCACGAACCCGAGTCAGAACATCAAATACTCGAGTATGACTTCGAGTTATTCCACCATCTACTTCAAGAACAACATCTTCTTCCTTAATTTCCTTCCAGACCTGACTACTACCTGGTGCACGTGCACAGAGCAGCCATCCATTTCCGACCAGCTACGACCACTTCCACCTATCGATGATCAAACCCCAACCAAATTACGACCATCAGAATTTCCACCGAGGCTCAAAATCAAAATCGAGATAGTCAAACCATCTTAGAACAACACTCGATCATCAGAACCGACCTCGTCTGCTCGCCTCACGCCACCAGCTACGTCGAAATTTTAGTCGAAGCTTCGTCTTCCTTCCAGCTATCATTCCCCAATGCCTTATGTCACTCGATTCACCATAGATGCTCCGGTTGCCAAAATCTCGTCCATGCCCAAAATTAGGTCTACAGATTTCCCTGATCAATTCCCATTGCCCCAGTGCTATTCACCACCAACATATAATTTTCTCGAACTCTCCAATCATTCTTCTATCTCCAGAATGAACCACGACTTCCCCGAAGGCTTAGATCATCAGAGATCAACCAGAATTCAAATTCTGGTCAAACCCAAACTGCTCGTACCACACCCCTCTAAAATTTGTGATTTTACTTTTATAATTCATGGTTTAGGATATGATTTCAGATTATATGCCTGTACCTTTGAATTAAGATATTCAAATTTTAACAAAACTAAAGTCTCATGTTCCATTATGTTTTCCAGAGCAGTTTCCTTTTTATTTTAACTTAAATAAAATTTTAAACACAAATCCTTGATTAAACAAACAATTATTGTTTTTAACTTAACCCATAATAATGTCAAAGTCAAAAGATGCAAGATTAAATTAAACTTAGAACTTGAAACTGGAAACAGATATACATATCAATAACAGACATGCACTCCAATTTTACATCCATATATAAAGATATACATACATATCAAACATACTAAACAACATGCAGGCATATTACATCATAGATTCAAGGACTTATAGCATGTAAACAGATATACTTAAGTTTTTAAAAATATAAGTTACTCACCAGATTGCAAATGAAGAACAGAGCTTCCTCTTTTAAAACAGTTTTGATTTTGAGAACTTTAAAACTTTGATTTAAAAACTTGAATACTTGCATGCATGCTCTAACTTGTTTTGTTGTGATGTTGCTTTAGATTCCAGATTTGGAAAAAGATTGCAGGCTTTTGATTACTTGCTTCAGCTTTGAAAAAATGTTTACAGGCTAAAGACTTGTTTGAAAATGCTTCCAGAAACGAAATTGCAGTTTTTGTTTGATTTTGAAGAATGCAGGCTTTGATCAGATTTTGGAAAGAAGAACAGGCTTGACTTTGATTTGAAAATGGGTTTCAGAGAAATGAAGAATGGTTACAGATTTTTGAAGAAATGAATTACAGGGATTTAGTTTTTGAGAGGAAATGGTTTCAGGTTTGTTCTTGAGAATATTTTGTCTCAGGCTGAAATCTTCTTAAGTTTGAAAAAGAATTTGAAAAGAAAAAAAATGGAATGAAAGCATGTGTTGATATAAGTAAAAATGATTTATTAAATAAAAGAAAAACAAAAATCTAAAGCTTTGACATTTGTCATTTACATTGGTTTATTAATGTACACATGTTATTTTCAAGCCTTAGGAATTTACACATGTCTTTTTAGTTAGTTTATATTTATTTTAAATATAGATAAAAGCTTTTTCTTTATTTTCTTAAACACTTATTACTTATCTATTTTAAAATAATTTATAAAGGAGATTATAAATTACTACTATTTATTAAATGAATTAACATATCATATGTAAATTAAATACAAACCAAAGCTTTTCTATTTACAATATATACAAATATATATACATTATAAATAGAAATCAATTTATTAGGTTTTAAAAGATAAAATTCACTAATTAAATATTTATTAAATTAGATTATTAAATCAATTCAAATTTTATTATCAAAAATTATCAATCAATTTAATTATTTAAACAGATTATTAAATTGATATTGCCCCAAATTTCCGGGATATTACAAGTTAAACCTAAAACTACTCGGATCTGACCCGATTATTAAAAATACTCGGATCAGGCTTGATAAACCAGCGTGAGATACTCGAAATTTAAAATGACGATGTTATCAAAACCTTTGAAAAGAAGGGTATCTCATAAGACCACGCCCATACATAAATAAGGACGGTTTTTATCTTATGATAACCAAAACACTTATATTACCAAAATAATTTGATATTAACTTTAATGACATCCTGTTGGAAAACATCTTTCAAATAAACTTATTCAAATAAGGTATCAATACCCGAACTAAGTCTAAGGGAATATATCCGGACTAGGTCAATGGAATATACCAGACAGAATATATGATACCAAAAGGGGTAGCTGAAATGTTTGCAAGTCATTACAGCTATTTTGGGACTACAATCAAAACCGTAAAGCTCGTATTGAAATTGGATTTTCCAACATGATAGTGAACCTAAATAACCACGCATAACAACCGGAATACGGTGGTTTTTCGTGCAAGGACTCACACACCACCATTCCTCATATTAACACACTTCTTGATATATGTTGGCTTCTCATGCAAGGACTCACACACCACTATAACATACAATAAGGGTCCCGTCTGGACACCATGGTGACCTAGACCATACGCCAGCCTCACCATAATAAGCCTGAAATATGTAACATAGTTCCCATATCATTTCCGAGATGTGAGGCTTGGGAGTGAGGTTAAGCTCAACTTAGACAAAGCCACGCTTTTTTTTTCATAAAGCACAATCAACTTAGAATGCCACGTTGCCATTCCTTCGATCACCATTTGACTTTTACGAACATACAACCTCTGAGTTCGTATGCCTCTAAGAAGGGTGTTAAGCTAAGTGAAGTTGCCTTCTCCGCCACCATAGAAGTATGTCGATAAAAGTCAACGTTTGTGATCTTAGCAATGCAATGCCAAACATTCGTCCATACAAATTCGTTCTGGGACTGAACGAAACCGAAGGAACTTTTCTCGATCATTACTAGGCGAGAAGCCCTTGCAATCCGAAGATTTCTAACACGATAGGACCACTACTATAATAAATGTCTCTATATTAGGAGCTACCTAGAGAATGTCAACAAGCAGTCCTTCCGCTAATGAAGATCTCCGATCTTCAATAATCATCATCTTCAACACGTCTTCACTTTCGAATGTATACATTGGTTCGAAGTGGTTTTCGGATAGGAGTTACCCAAATCCGACCCCTGTTCCTTCGCACCAATCATCGATTAAAAAGATGTTAAGTTCATATGTGATTATAAATCATCATTCAATTTAAATCATCTTTTTTATTCATTCATAAATATCTCTTAGAGATACATTCATTAAATAATTCCTTTATCTTTTTTCAGAGTATACGGAATCATTAAGCCATATTTATCAAATCATTTGGTTTATTTAAACCTTTCTTAAATCTTGGAATAATTCCAAATCAATTCACATTTTACTTAGGAAAACATTTTCAAATCATTTACTTAACTCTTTAACAAATATTTTCTATTTCAAATCATAACTTTTAAATGGGTCAAAAACTATGTTATTTAAGACATAGTTTACTGCAAACCCAAAACAATTAATTTTAAGTATACGAATTTAAAATAATTCCAAATCATTTATTTAAATCTCATATGGAAAAATATTATTTTAGAGCATCCGGGCTTTCCCTTCGATCCGTTCCACCCCTCGTCTAAAAGTGAAAACAAAGGCTAGGTAAGTTTAGGGAACTGGTTGCTCCATTCCTAACCTTAGTTACACACCTTGTTTTACCGTTTAGATCTCACAAGTGGGTCAAATGTACTAGTCGTTTCCGCATACTCCTTTCATTTTTAGAAATGATTTATAAAACTTCCAAATCATTATTAAAAACACTTATTCATTTATTTAACCATTCCATAAATCCTTCAAATCACCCTTAGAATACTTTATTAATCATTTAAGAACCTTTGTAAAAGATTTGGAAAAGAATGGTTGCGTTTAAAACTATATTTCAAATGTTATTGAAAAGTGCTGCGAAAAAGTGCTACGGAAAGTGCTTTTTAAAGCTATATTGATTAAAACGACCTTTTATTATTTGAAAATCCATTTTTATTACTTAAATCACTTTTAAAACATTTTAAAATATTTATAAGATTTTTTTCATATTTTTAAACAATTTTAAAACATTATTTTCAATGAAATCCTTTTCTGGATTCCGAATTGCAAAACTGCAATTTTTCCAAAAACTTGTTTTACTCATATTTCAAAATCTACTTATCGAAATATTGATTTTCTTTTTTTTTGGAAAGATATATAATAGTCTGGAAAATTCTTATCTTGAAGGATTCCGAGCTATATTCCACTTTGTATACTTATTTAACTTTTTCGGCACGAAATCGCGAATTACCGTTACGCGACGCGCCTAGTTTTGACTTGTTTTTCAATTTCTTTCCAAACTTCATGGAAAAACTTTTAAATATTTATAAAACATTTCTAAATCATTTTAAACAATATTTTTCATATTTCAAACTCATTTTCCATTTCATTCATATTATAATATTATATTATTATAATATCATTTTCGACCTTTTTAAATTCGTTTAAAGGATAAATCACTTCATACACATATTATTATGAATTTAATTTCCATTAAATTTAATTTGGTTAATTACTAACCATTTCTCTTATTATTTATCAAACCAAGTTATCAACTAATTCACAACCATATAATCAACGGTAATATCAACCAAGTTGTCATCCAATATCAACCAATATTCAACATATTAATTTCTAATTTAACATGTGTATTATCAATTTTATTTTTATTAAAATAAAACTAAGATTTGAGTACTCGCGATTACTTCCACTCCACTAAACGTTTTCGTAGATTCACGAATCAACTTCAGTAGCACTTCCTTCTCTTTTTCTCGCTCCATAGCTTCCGATCTCCTTCCTTTCTTCCTTGGTGCTCTTGGCCTTGCTAATGGAGGGGCGAGGCTCAGCTAGGGATGGTGATGGAGGGGGATGCCGTGAGTTGTAGGGAGGAAGAGAGGTGGTTTACACTTGATTTTGAAGTGGATTGATATCTTATACTTGCTTAAATAATTTTTCTCTTCTACTCTTAATATTTTGCCATTAATTTTTTATGATAAGAAGCCATTAGAGAAGCTTTAAGAAAGGAAGAAGAAGAGAGATTTTGATGCGAGAAAGTGAAGACCTTAAGGTGGTATTTATACATGAAGTTCTTAAGTGAATTTACCTTTCTAACCTTAAGCTACTTTCATTTTTAGTCATAAATTTGCATTACCTTTCTAAGGCATAATTTAGAACCTTAAGTACATGTATTTAATGCAGAAAAGATGGATAAGATATGGAGATTTGAACTTTGTACCAAAATGAAATGATTTCACTTATTCTATTTTATAAAAACGCATTAAAAATAAACTTGCTCCTTTTGCATGCATGATTTGATGACCAAGTACATTAGCATTAATGAAGAAGAGATGTATGCTTTGATTTGTGTGAGATTTCATATGATTTTGCAAAAGTAAACTTACTTTGTCATTTTGTGCTTAATTTAACTTTAAATAAATACTTATGTTAGTTAATCCTTGATTAACATAAGAGATATGTTTATTCCTTTGTTAAAGTGTTTATAAAAGAATATTCAAGTTGAAAAACGTTTGCATGACTTATATCGATCAAAGCCTTGATTTTCGGCAAAATATTTTACGGTCACATTTTGACGTTTTTGTTAAACTATTTATTTATGTAAATCAAACTTAAAAATAAGTTTTTTATCATATTTAGTTAATTAAAAAAAGTGTATTTGACTTATAAAATAATATAAAACAATATCGAAATTCATTTGCCAAATATGACATTGATTTTGTTAATGCGCGATGAAATTTGTCAATCATTATAACATAAGTACAAATATAATTATAAAATTTTATCAACCTATTATTATCTTTATATAATGATTTTAGAAGGAGTTATTCATCTTTTAAAATAATTATTTGACCGTATATTCAAACAAAACATGCTTTTGTCAATTTTGTCAATGTTAAGGTAAATGTCCAAAATCATTATTCAATTCAAAATTAAGTTTACCATTCTTATTTATTATATAAAACATGATTATTTAAGTTTGAAAATTCTATATTTGAATATTTAAATATTTCATTTTCAAAGTGGTAAAATTACGGGTCATTACAATAAGCTCATGAAAACTGTATGATATTGGCAGGGGCAATAGGTTCATAGTCAGCCCATGAAAACTATGATTTGATACTGGCAGGGGCTAGTAGGTTTGCAGTTAGCCCATGAAAACTATATCCGGATTAAGATATTGATAGTCAGTCAATAGGTTCCTATTTTTCCCATGAAAACTAGGATAAGAGATAAGATATTGGAGTTACCAATAGGTTCTTAGTGATCCCACGAAAACTAAATAATTGGACAAATAATCCTTAACATTTAAGAAGTTAATAGTAACCCTAGAAACTATAATTGAGACAGATAGTCAGAATGAATGGGGATGGGTAATCTAGAATTGATTTATTTCTTTTGCATATCATCATAATGTTTTGAAATACTATGTTTTAACCATTGTGGATGTAGGAGCACATTATATGGTTTTATAAATGTTTTAGGATACTAGTAAGGGGAAAACCCATTCCGCTAAGCGGCATGGTCTCACTATATATCTAAATGGTTTGAGATAGTAAATTATTATTCATACCAGGCTTTATGTCCTACTCGAAGTTTTTGTTTTCCCCTTAAACTCTCGGGTACTCAATTGGATTTGAGTAGGTTGAGAGTTAAGGTTTCCAGGGGTTCTTTTAGACGAATAAAGCTTCTGAAGACGTGCAGGAGGCAATGTTGTTATTAGAGTTCTTTTATTTCCGCCGTGTGTTTTGTTTGTAAAGGCAAATAGTTTACTCACCTATCTATATACTCTGATCTACCAAGGGAGCATCTTCATATGTCGCTCTTAGCATAATTTGTAATAATTATATGTTATGTGAACGTGGTCTGCGAATTGGGATTATGTAATCAATTTGGAATATTTTGAAACGGAATGTGGAATTTGTTTGCTGCTTAAATTTTTTTTCCATATTCTTGTGTTTCTGTGTATCAATATATCTAATGTCGCCGTATCTGGTCGTTGAGGATTAATAACTATGGATGACTACAACATCCGTAGTCGTTAGTTTTGGACCTCCAAGTAGGGGTATGTTACAAGTAATGACTAAAACCGTAGATTGGATGCATGGTCAGGGGTTTAGCTAACCCATGAGGGTGCAGTCAGCTCCTTCCTAGAGTTACCTACAGTTGTTATGCATGCATGGAGCGATGCACACAGCTTGACAGTTTTTAGGGTCAACTATGTATTTCCTATTGTACATCGCTAGGGATGTATTGCTGCTTTGGAAGAATAAATCTGATCCTTGTGCAGGAGGACCGTTCTCGAAGTACTAAGGGCACCTCCATGGAATCCTACACAATTAGCGAACGCGCCTTAACGATTTTTGATTATATACCTAGTATTGTTGTGATGTACACTCACAAGTATCATAGTAACTTGATTATTGATATTTCTGCCTTAGACATTATTATTATATCACTGGATTTTCAAATATAAATTTTGGTTATCGTAAGGTAAAAACCTGTCCGTGTTTATATGCAGCGTGGTCTTATGAGATAATTTTATTTTGAAAGGTTTTATAATATTAAAAATCCATTTGAGGCGTGTTTTCCCACGCTAGTTTACCAGACTGATTTGGGTGTTATTTTTCAAATAATGCTCTGATCAGACTAAGCATATTTATAGATTTTCTTTGAGCTCAGGAGACGAGCTAGATGCCCAAGACGTATCTACGTATTTCTTTATTTTCCACTGTATTGGTTGTTGTGTTTATCAGCAATATGTGAGGACAAGCTATTATAACCATCCAAGCCAATCATTTGTTTAGTATAATTTGATTGATGTATGTAAATTACAGTTTTTCTTTATGTAAAGAACTGTTGTATATTATACACTACTCGTCACGATGTGAGATTCTTTTCTGTCTTTTCTTTCTTTTTCCCCCAACAATCTATCTTTCTGGCACTTGGATGCTCGACACATTAATATCGTGGTGGTATTAAAGTCGACTTTTGAGCGTCAAAAAGGAGGGACGTTACATGAAGGGGTTGAACTTGGATCTCGGCAAAGGGACTTAGGCTTGGAAAGAGGAGTTCAAGTAGAATTCAAAGAAGTTAGTACAGGTTCAAGGTCCAGCTCGATGCCAACCTAAAAGTTTTGTTCAGGTCGGGGTGGAACTTATAGGGAGTGAAATGTATGGTCTCTGGATCTTGCTAGGGGTATTCATTTGTCCGTTCATCGTTCGATGGATATATGACAGCATGATGAAGGTTTATGGTTAAGAAACAGTGACATTGGACTGCTTCGACGTGACAGCTTCGGGACTTTGAGATGCTGATTCTATGACTGATACAAAGGTCTAGAAGTGCTCAGATGATAACGGCTCCAGGACGAGAGTTATGATGGTAGCCCATAAGGACAACCTTTAGGACGCGAACTTGTGAATTACAGTTAGGATGTTCTCTATTTTCGGAAGATATGATGAGACAGGTTCTAGGATGTGAGCTTGTGAAGTTGACCTAGAACGTGCTCTACTGTAGAAATGGAAGTAGGTAGGACAAGGAAGGATTTTATGGTAATGATGGAATGGATCAAACTAAGACAGGTTCGAAGAGGTGAGTGAAGAGATCATTGATACTCATAGTGATAGTGTGCTCATAAAGCAGGGGTAGGAAAGGATGCATATTTGGTATTAGAACGCATACTTATGGATCTAGGATGTGATCCATATACCTTGGGCTGCTAGGATATGAAGTTTAGTTTCCTAACCTACTGGCGGTGTGGATTTTGAGCACTAAGGAACTGATACTTTTCCATTGGTCTCTGGCATTAGGACGGTCATATGAGTTATCATATATCCAAAGAACTTGAGTGATAGTGAGGATTGTTTAATGGATGCTATGTTTGCTTTGATTATTTCCTCCATAGTCAGTCACTCTCGGGATGTCACTTGACGTAGGTAAGGATGTAGACACCTAGACACTTGATACTGTATTTAGGACGGAGTACATTTTTGATGATGATAGTAGAATAGCATATTATGATGTTATGTGCTAACTCTTTGGTTATAGGGACATGTTAGGTATGGTTCATATACCCTTGTTCCTTATTATATTGACTTGAATAGTATTTTAAGATTCATTTATCACTCACACCAGACTGTTGTCTAACTTAAGGTTTTATGCTTTGCTTCTTATTATCTCGGGTGATCTTAAATGAGTGGACTAGATAGTAGGTCTAGGTGTACGTAGTGGCAGTGTAGAGGATGAGCAGCATGGAGATTTCTCGTATTATATATGGATATTCTATCGCTTATTTCATTGTGCAACATTATGGAGCCCAAACATTGTTTGCTATATTATCATGAGGCAATTTATTTGAGTTTATTCCTGTTTTGTATATGCCGTATTACTATGTTGTATAACTTTGTGGACCTTTGCTCTGATATTCGGTTCACTTATCTATTATTGTCCCTTTTGTTTTATATCTATGATTTATATTATATTGCACTGTGAGATGTACAATAGGTTCTATGATTGGTTTTCTTTTCTTTTACTCTTGACAATCATCCGACATCGGCTAGGCACCGCAGCAGTGTAATATATAGTTATATTGGGTGCCGGTGGTGTAGGGTGGTCGTCACACGATCCCTTCGTGAACGATCTACTATGTTGCTTCATAATCTACCATGTTAATCAACTCTCTTCGATGCTGATAAACTACCTTTGTCATGTGGAACTATTAAGAGTATGTTTCTTGACTTCTGGTGAGCTTTTTCCATTACATTGTTATCATATAACAATAATGTAGTATTCTCAATACTTGTAATTGCAACTATCTCAGTTATAAATTTATGCATTTATATTTATACATTGCTTTTATCAGTGGCGTTACTAAAGGTGATGTACTTAGCCTTTTTCATTGAATCAGCTACAAACTTTTGTTTGGAACATTTCCCACTTTAAAGCTCCTTAATTAAGGTTTAAACATGAATCCAATATTGACATATTATACTCAATATAGCTTATGAAATTTGAGTCTGAATACTCCTTCATAAGGAGTTCATTGTTTCTATAAACAATTATTTAGTATCTAGTAAATTTTCGAGAAGAATCCAAACTAACACTTGGTGATCTTAATTTGTATTTGATACTCACTTTGTGTATCAAATACATAAGTGTAATATGATATTGTAAACAATGCAACATGCATGATAATTCTTATTCCCAACGCATAAGGAACCCATCCTACATGTTCCATATTAAACATTTTAATATGATGTTTGTGCATATCGTTTTGGACATTCCTAACATCTTTTTACACTGATTATAAATGATGCTTTCAAATCCTATATCGAGAATTTAAATAACTAAACTAGAACTAATTTTAACATAGGTACATCGTTAACAATCAGTAGTATGTTGTTTACTTATAATTTAGAAATATCTCATTACCTTTTAAAATTTTCTTTCTTATAGACACACGTTTCCTCTGCATTTTCACTAAAAATCAAACTACTTGATATTTCTATCAAAATACTTGTTCAACTCTAATGCTTTTCGAATGATAATTTTGTATCTGGTTTAAGATCATATCCGAAAACGCACAAACTCAGTATCTACCCCACCGACTTCAAGACTTTTTGGTTGTTATATGCAAACAGTCTATTCAAAATTATTATTTAGAATTTTTTGTTTCACCATATATGTACCAAAATTCAAATTCACATCAAACAATAATTTTGTGAGTAGAATCTGAATTAACTTAAGCATGTTGAATGAAGGATCTGTTACGTCAATTTCAACAGTTGAAAGTTACGATGTTATTCATATCAACATTACTCATTATATTCCAACTGCATTGGTCTTCCTTTTAAAAACACATTTGCTATCGATGGATCATATTCCTTTGGGTACAACTATAAAACATATTTTGATGTATTTGTAACAACCCTGGTATTGGTGATTACCAATAAAACTGAATTATAACGATAGTTATAATTTGATATTGAGAATCAAATAAATTTGAGAAGAAGAAGAATTTTTATTAAAGTTGTTTATTTGGAATAAACAATGTGACTTGAGAATAAATATTGGGTTTTTGTTAACTTTAAGTTAATAAATCAATTGAGTGTTTATTTCAACATTTAATGGTTGGAATAAATATTTATAGTTGAAAATAAAGTTTTAAAGCTTTATTCTATTGAGTTTGAGAAGAAAATGATGGACTGTTAATTTTTATTTGAGTTATGCAATGGTGTTGTAAGTTATTGCTTATATTAAAGCTTTTATTTAATTTAAAAGAAGAAATATGAAGAAAATAAGTATTTTATTAAAATAAAAGACGAAATATGGTTTAAAAATGATAGTTAATGATTAAAAAGTGTTAGAATGATTTATTGCAAATTTATTTGGCAGGAAAGAAATTTTTATTTAGTTTTTTATGTTAAAAATGGTGTTTTACACTAAAATTGTGTAACTTGTAGAATATTGTTAAAAATGGGGATTTATTGGTAAAATTATATTTTTATTGTTAAAATAAATTTTATTTTGTCACAATAACTATGTTATTCCAAAACAAATTGATGTACGTATTTTATTTGGCTTGAAATGTAGTATTGTATGTATATAGTGTAAAATAGGTTAATATGTATACATAACCTTGCATTTTCACTAAGTATATTTTTCTCTTGGGCTTATTTGGGTAGAAACTTGACCCAATAGCCTTTACTAGAACCTTCTGGCTTGAGGAAAAAAAATTATTGTACGTAGTTTTCAATTGTCTCATCTTCTCCAAAATATTCAGAGAAAAAAAAAAGAAAGCAATGGCTGCTTTCATCTAAATCCAATTTCTACCCAACTTTTCTGCGAATTAAAGGGGGAAATCATCTAAATTAAGAATAGAAAGTTTCTACAGGTTCTTAGGCCTTCCATCTTCACCAAAGATCACAACTTTCTACCAAATCGCTGCTACATCTTGCTAAAACTATTCAGTAAGCAAGGTAAGAGTTTTCTTACAGCAAGCTAAAGCAATCATATAGAAAATTGTTGGTTGAAATCGGCCAAAAATCCATCTCTATTTGTTGGCCGAAAAAGCATCATTTTCAAAAAATCATATCTTCTTCAATTTACAGCCAATTACTCCCAACTTTTTGATATATTGCAGTAGTGGGACTGTAAAATATTTCTGGTAATTTTCATTGAATTTTGAATTGTTTTGATATAGAAAATTTTTGGTTGAAATCGGCCAAAAATACATCTCTGTTTGTTGGTCGAAAAAGCATCATTTTTAAAAAATCTTCTTCAATTTAAAGCCAGTTGCTCCCAGTTTCTGATATGTTGCAGTAGTTGGACTTTACAATATTTTTGGAAATTTTCATTGAATTTTGAATTGTTTTGATATAGAAAATTGTTGGTTGAAATCGGCCAAAAATCCATCTCTGTTTGTTGGCCAAAAAGCATCATTTTCAAAAAATCATCTCTTATTCAATTTACAGTCAATTGCTCCCAATTTTTGATATGTTGCAGTAGTTGGAGTGTACAATATTTTTGGAAATTTTAATTGAATTTTGAATTGTTTTCATATAGCAAATCGTTGGTTCAACACATCCTAAAATCTTGCTCTATTTGGCTTGCGGAAAAGTGCTATGTTCGAAAAATCATAACTCTTTTTTATTTGCAACAAATTGCTCCAAATTTTGGATATGTTATTGTCCTCTTGTCGTAGTATATCGCTGCAAAATTTTGTTGAAATCTGGGTTGTTTTGATACCCGAATTACTGTCCAAAGTCAGCCAAAACTCAGTTGCTTGGTAGATTGTTCTTTTGCTCCTATTTGCGCTTTCGTTAACTGTTTCACTGCATATTTCGATCATTTTGAATATTGTATGAATAAGTTTGATGATGAATGTTTAAGTCTTTTTATCCGACAATGGATTGGCTTGATTTCAGAAAAATTTTAGAATTTAAATTTTATTTAAATTCTATTTCAATCTAAATATCGATAAATGTCGATATTTGAAGAATTCGATGATTTTAATTGATTTTGGTCTCGAATAAGTTTTTGAATTTTTTATAAATTATGGTTAATTAAATAAATGTTTTAAAGATATTTTAAAGGGTTTTTAAGCAATTTTTTTAAAGAATTTTATAAATAGATAATCTATTCGATAAATGGATTTTTTTCCTTATATCACTTATTTAAAAATCTCTAAAAATTGTTTAAAAATCCTGTTTTCTCTATAAAATTATTCTAAATATATTTTAGCATATTTAGATGATTTTCGGCGTATAAGAATGAGAATTAAACGATTTGGCAGAAATAGGTGGTATGGGACACGTGTTTTCGCCTCATCACTTAATATCGGACTTGTACTTTCGAATTTGCTTTGATGTGCTGTTTTATGATATTTTTACTTGCCGAGGACATTAGGCGGAATTATTATGATGAATTGATGATGGATTTGACGTTTAAGATGGATTTTTACTTGTCGATGAAATGAGACAAGTCTCGATGCCACTTTAAACTCATCAAAGCATGAGACACAATGAGTTGGGTGCTTTACACTCGCCAATGAGACGAGGCGGTGTATGTTGATTTGGTTTTTTTATGAATGTTTTCTAATATGGCATTGATTGACGATTAGTAAACCAATAGGTGCGAATGTATGGTATGGGACGTACATTAACGCCCATTGGGTTCCTATTCGAGAAATTGTGACACATTTAAGAGGTTATTAGTACTATAAACCGAGTATACGATTGGAATCATTACGATGTTCTTGATGTCATTACTAGATTCCAATCATCATGATGTTTTTCTTGGATTTTTATGATTTGGGTGTCATCGCGATATTCAACTATAGTCAATCAAGATGATCACGATGCTAAGATGTTAATGACCCCAAGTCATCACGACGTATGGTACCAAATAATAGTAGTACTAGTCAAGATGAAAAGCACGTGCAATTTTCTATGAAGTTTTCTATGTTCGATTTCACCTTTTTGGTGATGTTGTTATTTGAATACGGCCTTCAGTATGATATAGGCTACATTTATATTATGCTATATGGTGATTTCGATTATGTTTGTCTTTAAATCTTATTGAGTTCTTATGATAGATTATGATGATTTGATGTTTCTTTATGAAGTTATTATATGGTTCTCATCGTTTATCCACTTTACTTATGGATGTTCTTAAGAGAAACCATATGCATGTTACTTATTGAATTCCCTTGAAATAGATAGATGAATCACTGATGTCCCCTTTCTTATGAATGATATAATGAATAATATGTCGTTCCGTTGGCAACAACGGAGTGATTCTCACCCTTCTACTTACTACTGAGATCCTTACTACTGATAGGTTTAGCTTACCTGACCCGTGTGCTTTTACTCGGGTCAGACCGAGTTGCGGGTTAGTTTGGATTGCTTCACTTCTTGGATCAGCTTGATAGCTTTTGTTGGACTTATCATTTTGGCTTGGATGTTGTTTTTGAGTCGTCTGCTTTTATGTCGTCTTATTGTATATTATTTTGTGGGATGGGTGTATATGTGATTCAGTAGTCCTTGCTACTTATGTATGATGTATTATTATGGAGATGTATGGCGATGTATGTATATATATACTCTAATCTGGGTTTGTTGCTCCGTGACTGATGTTTTCTATCTGCATGTATATTACATTATTTCTGAAATGGTCCGAATCCACCATAGTGTGCATTAGTTAGGGACAAAGCGTGTCTACCACTTATGAAGTAAAGGAGAAAAAAAGATCGAGACAAAATTGACATGCTTAGCTCTTAACTAACGTATTACTATGATGGTCGCCCTTAACCAGCCCTATTCTCTGCATTAGTAGATAGGATTACTTAGTAATTCTCTTTACTAATGTAGGTCTCGGGGTGGGGCGTCACAGCTTGGTATCAGAGCATTGTTTCAGAATATAATGTAATATATACAGAACAGTATACGAGATACCATACATCAGATATAATACATCTATATACATCATCCCTTAATCATGATTGGTTTCACCTTGACCTTGCCTTGTCCCTATCCTTGTTTTGATTCGTGTCCGTTTTTAATTCCTTTGGGGTAGATAGAAAGGAATATGTCTAGGAATGTTAATTATATTTCGTAGTATTCCTTAACTTCTGCACTTGAAGTGCTAATATATTTATTTACCCTGTGAATAATCCTATCTTATCTTATCTTTCAGCTATGTCGGGTAGAGGTAGAGGACGCTCTTCGGCGGCGGGACCGTCTAGTGGTTCTCGTCCTGAAGGCGTATATATGTCTACCGACCAGATCCTTGAGCTTATTCGGAGCACGCAGCCTCCCGCTCCAGCTCACTCTTCTCCTCCGCGCAAATCCACGCTTGCACGCATGTGTAGCGACTTCACACATCTTGGTGGCAAGATCTTTAAAGGAACCGAGACGGTTTTAGATGTTGAGGCGTGGCTCAGTTCTTGTGAACGTATCTTTAGTCGTATGGAGATCTCTAGTCATCACCGAGTCCTTGTAGCATCTAGTATGTTGCAAGAACGAGCTTTACATTGGTTTGATCTACTTGTTGCTGAGATTGATGAGTCCACTCTAGAGTGGGATCAGTTCAGTGTGAGATTAGAACTCAAGTTTATTCCATAATCCGAGAAGGCTATTCTTTCTCGACGTTTCCTTGATTTCAAACAAGGAAAGTCGACTGTTTCTGATTATGTTGCATCCTATGAAGCCTTGTCTAAATATGGTCTCGAGTACATCTCTACTCCTTATAAGAAGAATCTTAAGTTCGTCTCCAGGCTTAAGAAATATCTGAAGAAGTCCCTCATGCTTCGTCTTGAGCTCACCTTTGTAAATCTTGTGGATGCAGCCCTTCAGCTTGAAGCGGTCGAGAAGGAGAAAGATAGTGATGATGAGGGTGATGTTCGGGGAAACCCGAATAAGAAGAAGTTTTTCCGCAAGCCGAAGTCGTTCCATCCCGGTAAGAAGAAGAAACAGAGGGGATCTTCTTCTAAGTCTCAGTCTATTCCTTCAACTAAGCCTTTTGCATGCTTCAATTTTGGTGCACCTGACCATCCAGTGAGGGAGTGTCTTAAGCCTAAGGGTTGTCTTTATTGTAAGAAGGAGGGACATTTGGTTTCAGCTTGTCCCAAAAAGGAGAAGGGTTCTCATCAGGGCCATCTTAGTGTGGCTACTACTTCTAGAGATGCTTCTCAGCCTCGAGGTACTTTTCCTTCCATTCTAGAGGGCTCTATTTTATTCCATGAACGTTATATTCGAGTGCTTTTCGATACGGGTGCATCTCACTCATTCGTATCGAAGGAGCTCATTGATGCTTTGCAGTTAGATGTTTTTTATATGATTCTTTACGGATTGCGAATCCTATCAGAGGATATGCAACTCTTTGTTTGCTTTGTGATGATGTTGAGTTTTCGATTTGTGGCTTTTCTTTCCGTGCGAATCTGCACGTTATTTCTTTTCTTGGATTTGATATGATATTGGGAATGGACTGGCTAGTTCGATACAAGACTAAGGTTTTATGTTTAGAGCGAGTCTTATATATTGCATGGCTTCTTTATTTTCCCTTGATTCTCGAGACGATGATGATGATGTATACCGTATTCCTATCGTTTGCGATTTTTTAGATTTATTTGAGCCCGTTTTTGGTTTACCTCCTAAGAGAGCTATTGAGTTCCGTATCGATCGTATTCCCGACACGCAGCCAGTTAGTCGTCCTCCCACGAGGATGTCTACACGAGAGAATGAGGAACTCAAAAGGCAAGTTCTCGAGCTTAAAGCCAAGCATTTTATTCGTTTTAGTTCTTCACCGTGGGGAGCCGCGGTAGTATTCGTGAAGAAGTCCGATGGGACTCTTAGGCTTTGCGTCGACTATCGCAAGCTTAATGAGTTAACCATCAAGAATCGTTACCCTTTATCGAGGATCGACGGCATGTTCGATCAGTTAAGTGGTGCTAAGTTCTTTTCACAGTTAGACCTTGCCACTGGTTTTCATCAGCTTCGAGTCGCGGAAGATAGTATTCCTCTCACCGCATTCGGCACTCGCTATGGTTCTTATAGGTGGCTCGTCATGCCGTTCGGATTGACGAACGCACCTGCCTACTTTGTCGATCTTATGAATCGAGTATTCCGGGAATATCTCGATAAGTTCGTGCTTGTTTTCATTGATGACATTCTAGTGTATTCGAAGTCTAAAGAGGACCATGCTCGACATCTTAGAATTGTTTTGAGTACTCTCCGAAAGCATCAACTCAAAGCAAAACTTTCTAAGTGTCACTTCTGGGAAAAACAAGTGAAGTTGCTAGGCCATGTTGTATCTTCAGAAGGTATTTCCGTTGATCCTTCTAAGATCGAGGCTATTCAGAGTTGGAAGAGGCCTGAGAATGTTCACGAGATTCGTAGTTTTCTGGGTTTCGCTGGTTATTACCGCCGTTTCATCAAAGACTTTTCCCATATCGTGCTTCCATTGACTAGCCTTACGAGGAAAGGCGTTCGATTCATTTGGTCTGATATGTATGAGGCTTCTTTTCAGAAATTGAAGGAGCTTCTCACTAATGCTCCTGTCCTTGTGGTTCCTGAAGGGAACCAAGATCTTATCGTTTATACCGATGCCAGTCATAGTGGCCGCGATGCTGTTTTGATGCTGAGAGATCGGGTAGTTGCCTATGCTTCTAGGCAATTGCGTCCGAATGAGGTTCGGAATGCTACCCATGATTTAGAGCTTGCAGTCATTGTCTTTGCTTTGAAGATTTGGCGTCATTATCTTTTGTGAGAGCACTTCATTCTTTTTACCGACCATAAGTCTTTGAAATATATATTCACTCAGAAGGAGCTAAATATGAGGCAGCAGCGTTAGCTTGAATTTCTCGCCTCGTATAATTTTGATATTAAGTATACCCCGGGGAAGGGTAATCGTGTGGCAGATGCACTTAGTCGCAAGCATTCGGCTGTTGTTTCTATGATGTTAGCCGAATGGGATGTCCTTGAAACTTTATCTTATTGTTATATTCGTGATCGAGCTTCTTCTTTCGATTCACTTGTCTTATTATTCGGTATGGAAGCTCGACCTTCTCTTTTAGATCATATCTCTGAGGCTCGGTGGCGTGATTCCGAGACGTTGCACCTTATTCATCTTTGGAAATCTGAATCTCGTGATGTTGAGATGAGGGATTTTAATATTGATTCTCACGGTTGTCTTCGTATGGAGGACCGTTTTGTTGTGCCTTCTGATTCAGCACTTAGGCATGACATTCTTGATGATTGTCATCGCTCTAAGTATACCATTCACCCCGACAGTAGTAAGATGTACGCCGATATGCTCACCTTTATTATAGGAAGGCATGAAGCATGATGTCGCAAGTTATGTGGGTAATTGCATAACTTGTCAGCTTATTAAGGCTGAGCATCAGCGGCCATCCGGTCTTCTTCAGCCTTTAGAGGTTCCGTTGTGGAAATGGGATCAAATTTCGATGGATTTCACTAATGGCTTACCTCGTTCGAGGTCAGGCCATAGCAGTATTTGGGTTGTTGTGGACCGTCTCGCAAGTCCGCACATTTTATTCCTATTAAGTTGAATAGGATGGCATCTCTTTTATCGAAGCTATATATAAAGGAGATCGTGTGATTGCATGGTGTCCCTTCATCTATTTTGTGTGATCGTGATCCTCTTTTCACGAGTCACTTTTGGCAGAGTCTCCAGCAAGCTTTAGGCACAAAGCTTAATCTTAGCACAGCTTATCACCCACAGTCTGATGGACAGACTGAACGAGTGAACCGTATTTTGGAAAACTTGCTTCGTGCTTGTATCTTGGATTTTGGTGGTAGCTGGGAGGATCATCTTCCTCTAGTTGAGTTTGCTTATAATAATAGCTACCAATCTTCTATCGGCATGGCTCCTTTTGAAACCTTATATGGAAGGCCATGTCGTTCTCCATCTTATTGGCTTGAGTCGGGGGAAAAGCTTATTTTATGCCCCGAATCTATTCGAGAATCATTTGAGAAGATCCATCTTATTCGTGAGAAAATGAAAGAGGCACAGAGTCGCCAGAAATCCTATACGGACAACCGTAGGAGGCCTCTTGAATTCTCATTGGGTGACCTTGTTTTTATTCGAGCTTCTCCTCTGAAAGGAGTGGTACGCTTTAGCCAGACCGAGAAATTGGCACCCCGTTATATTGGGCCATTTCCTATTACAGAGCGTATCGGTCTGGTTGCTTATCGTGTAGCACTTCCCGATCAGTTTTCTGGGGTTCACGATGTATTCCACATTTCTTAGTTGAGGAAGTGTCTATGAGATTCTAATCTCGTGCTTGATACTCGTGCTTCAGAGGAGTTGGAGGTCTCTCCTGATCTATCTTATGTGCAGCATCCTATGAGAGTTCTTGCTTCGGAGAATAGACGTCTTTGAAATAAGAGTGTCCTGCTCGTGAAGATCCAATGGTCCGATAATCCCAATTACTGCACTTGGGAAACCAGAGAATTCATCGAGAGGTTGTATCCTGATTTCTTATCTTCTCACTCCGATGGTAAGAATTTTCCATTTTAATCTATCTAAATTGCCTTTGATTGATGAAATAAACTGTGTTGAATATAGATTTCCTCTAGAATTTGCGAGGACGCAATTTTTATAAGGGGAGGAGTCTGTAACAACCCTGGTATTGGTGATTACCTATAAAATTGAATTATAACGATAGTTATAATTTAATATTGAGAATCAAATAAATTTGAGAAGAAGAAGAATTTTTATTAAAGTTGTTTATTTGGAATAAACAATGTGACTTGAGAATAAATATTGGGTTTTTGTTAACTTTAAGTTAATAAATCAATTGAGTGTTTATTTCAACATTTAATGGTTTGAATAAATATTTATAGTTGAAAATAAAGTTTTAAAGCTTTATTCTATTAAGTTTGAGAAGAAAATGATCAACTGTTAATTTTTATTTGAGTTATGCAATGGTGTTGTAAGTTATTGCTTATATTAAAGCTTTTATTGAATTTAAAAGAAGAAATATGAAGAAAATAAGAATTTTATTAAAATAAAAGACGAAATATGGTTTAAAAATGATAGTTGATGATTAAAAAGTGTTAGAATGATTTATTGCAAATTTATTTGGAAAGAAAGAAATTTTTATTTAGTTTGTTATGTTAAAAATGGTGTTTTACACTAAAATTGTGTAACTTGTAGAATATTGTTAAAAATGGGGATTTATTGTTAAAATTATATTTTTATTGTTAAAATAAATTTTATTTTGTCACAATAACTATGTTATTCCAAAAAAATTGATGTACGTATTTTATTTGGCTTGAAATGTAGTATTGTATGTATCTAGTGTAAAATAGGTTAATATGTATACATAACCTTGCATTTTCACTAAGTATATTTTTCTCTTGGGCTTATTTGGGTAGAAACTTGACCCAATAGCCTTTACTAGAACCTTCTGGCTTAAGGAAAAAAAATTATTGTACGTAGTTTTCAATTGTCTCATCTTCTCCAAAACATTCAGAGAAAAAAAAAACAAAGAAAGCAATGGCTGCTTTCATCTAAATCCAATTTCTACCCAACTTTTCTGCGAAATAAAGGGGGAAATCATCTAAATTAAGAATAGAAAGTTTCTACAGGTTCTTAGGCCTTCCATCTTCACCAAAGATCACAACTTTCTACCAAATCGCTGCTACATCTTGCTAAAACTATTCGGTAAGCAAGGTAAGAGTTTTCTTACAGCAAGCTATAGAAAAATATCAAAATTTTCCATTAATTTGTTGCTTGAAATGCTCAATTTATTGAATAGGTTTTCTCTTTTGTTGGCTGAAATTGTATCATTTTCAAAAAATCATATCTTCTCCAATTTACAGCCAATTTCTCCCAATGTTTGATATGTTGCAGTAGGTGGACTGTAAAATATTTCTGGAAAGTTTCGTTGAATTTTGAATTGTTTTGGTATAGAAAATTGTTGGTTGAAATCGGCCAAAAATCAAACTCTGTTTGTTGGCCGAAAAAGCATCATTTTCAAAAAATCATATCTTCTTCAATTTACAGCCAATTGCTCCCAATTTTTGATATATTGTAGTAGTTGGACTGTAAAATATTTCTGGTAATTTTCATTGAATTTTGTATTGTTTTGTTATAGAAAATTTTTGGTTGAAATCGGCTAAAAATACATTTCTGTTTGTTGGCCGAAAAAGCAGCATTCTCAAAAAAAATTCTTCAATTTATAGCCTGTTACTCCAAATTTTTGATATGTTGCAGTAGTTGGACTGTGCAATATTTTTGGAAATTTTCATTGAATTTTGAATTGTTTTGATATAGAAAATTATTGGTTGAAATCGGCCAAAAATCCATCTCTGTTTGTTGGCCGAAAAAGCATCATTTTCAAAAAATCATATCTTATTTAATTTACAGTCAATTGCTCCCAATTTTTGATACGTTGCAATAGTTGGACTGTAAAATATTTCTGGATATTTTCATTGAATTTTGAATTGTTTTGATATAGCAAATCGTTGGTTCAAAACAGCCTAAAATCTTGCTCTATTTGGCTTGCTGAAAAGTGCTATGTTTGAAAAGTCATAACTCTTTTTGTTTGCTGCAAATTGCTCCAAATTTTGGATATGTTATAGTCCTCGTGTCGTTGTATATCACTGCAAAATTTCGTTGAAATCTGGGTTGTTTTGATACCCCGAATTACTGTCCAAAGTCAGCCAAAACTCAGTTGCTTGGTAGATTGTTCTTTTGCTCCTATTTGCGCTTTCGTTAACTATTTCACTGCATATTTCGATGATTTCGAATATTGTATGAATAAGTTTGATGATGAATGTTTAAGTCTTTTTATCTGACAAAAGATTGGCTTGATTTTGGAAAATTTTTAGAATTTAAATTTTATTTAAATTCTATTTCAATCTAAATGTCGATATTTGAAGAATTCGATGATTTTAATTGATTTTGGTCTTGAATAGGTTTCTGAAATGTTATTAAGATATTTTAAAGGGTTATTAAGCAATTTTTTTTAAACAATTTTATAAATAGCATATGACATGCTCTTACTATGTTTTGCATTACTGTAATAGCATATGAATTGTTAAGCTCCATTCAACCATTTAATATAGGCTATTTATTTCATCTACCGTAACCGGTTTATGGTCGAGAGTTTTTAGATAATATATCTTAAACTCGAAGAAATAAATATCATACAAAACAATTTTCTATATGAAAATACATTTCGGAATAGAAATCATATTTCTCATTCCTTGGTAAGTATTTATTATTATTTTACAATTCTCGTTTCTAATGTCTCTTCATGAAGCATAAATGATCATTCACTCTCTTTATCCTAACTATGTCTAGGTTACATCTACTCTCGAACATTCATTTTCCTTTCCAAATAGTTAAACCATTCAAAAGAAAAACCTTATTGCAAGATTGTAACAAACCCTTTACAAAAATGCATTTGATCATCCATAGCGATAAGGATATCAAATAAGTTGCACTTTATGTATAATAATCAAACTGACATTTCAGTGATCGAATCCTAAATCTATCTTGTAGCTCCTGAGCTAGTATTACATTTAACACAACAAGATCCTTATTATAATCAACCATATTGAATACACAATCTCACACTATAGTTTTTTTTCTTATTTTGAATGAACTAGTTTCATCGAGGTTTTGTACATTACGAATTGACCATTCACTGCATAATATTTATATGTGTTTGGATATGAATCAAACATCTATATCTTTGTATTTTTTTTAGAGTTTGAAACTCGTTGAAGATAATACATATCTTGAGCAAGTAAACACACAAGTGGCCAAGTTACAAATGTGTTTAGTAGTTTTATAATTAGGCGCTTGCATGGGTCAATGTGCAAAAATTATTGGTAAGTATATTTTACATTTCTATTTGTCAATCTTAATTCAGTTTATCAGTATATTTTAATTGATTAACATTTTATCAATTAAATTACTTGTTAAATTTATCGAAGTAGATTAGTTTAACTTATACATAGTAGATGTTCTTCCAATATTAGAAAGGTTAAATTTCACCATTCATTTTTCTAATAAGGCTCCCACTAGACTTTTATGTTTCTCAAAACACTAAGATGAAACATGGAAGTCTTTCGACTTCTCTAGTTGGTGTTAGGGCTCGCTTTCCTTGGGATCCTGACCTTGAGAAATATCAACAAATTATAGGCCCACAAGCGATGGATAAGACTTTATTGGTTGTATCATATATAACTCATAACTTGTGGCCTTTGTCCTAATCTCATTTTGATCTTGAGGAATATCAACAAATAAAAAGAGATAGTCACTCGTTTATACCATTTCGTGATGACCTAAGTATAAATGCATGTACCATGAGGAACATCAACAAATACATACATACATACATACATACATACATACATACATACATATATATATATATATATATATATATATATCTTACCTCATCTTTTCAATTTATTAATAATACTATTCCTAAACTTGAGGAATACCAACAACTAAGGAATATGCAATTAATCTATTAATATATCAATTCCAGAGGACAACTTTAGCTTAAAGATTCATAATCTTTAATATATTTAATTGAGTGATATCGACTTATGGAATAATATACTTATTATGAAATACCCTTATGATTCAAGTGTTAAACACATATGAAATCATGATATACATACTATACTTATGTATTTGTTCCTTAAATCTAATTGGGTTACTTACTGTTCCACATTTTATTATAAATTTATATTACAGAAGTTTAATTCTTATATAACATTTTATAATTTAATTAACTAATATGATAATCTTATGTACAATCTTATTAGTTAGACCTTAATTAATTAATTATTAATTAACATTTTTATTAATTTTTATTTTATTTATTTTAAACATTTTAAATTGAATATGTGCAATATTTTCCATGTTCATTTGGTTGTTAACAAGTTTTCAGCGTTCGGTGTTCATTTGGTTGTGAACAAGTTTTCCGCGTTCGATGTTTATTTATTTATGTGGGCTAGTGTTACATTAGGAAAACTTGTTTACAACCGAATGAACACCAAACGTGGAAAACTCTTTCTCTTTTATGTAACTTCATTGCTCTCGAGCAGCAATTACTATATTATGTAGATCTAGCACATCGAAAATAGTCCCACAATAGGCTTCATCCTTTCGGTCCTAGCCAATACCCAGGTAGGGCATAGTACTTGATTATCCAAACCCAACCTTAGACACTACTTTACTAGATACCCTACTAAATGTGTATGTTTTAATATGTTAGCCATAATGCTACTAATTTAGAATGCATAAGCTATTGGGCTCTGATATGATTGCTAGAATTGGGCTAGCATGCAGCGGGTTAAACGGGTAAATTTAAAAAAAATTACTATTTTGGATCTTGTAGGGCCTATGAAGTCTAAATTGATACAGATCTGATCTAAATTAATATTAAATGAAATCATTATTTTATTTTATTTATTAATGGAAGGATTTTATATAATGTTATTTAAAATATATAATGTGCACATGTGTATCATATACACATCTACGTGCACGTGTACGTGCAACATATACAATATGCATGGTTTAACGTGCTTATGTCTAAGGCTAAGATTTATACCACAACAGACATGTTAGCTCCTTCATATACATATATGTTTCCTAATTTATATATGTATATGTTTAAACGATATAAATTATATTGATATATAACTCAATATATACACACGCGCGCGCACATAAAATAATGTAAAACAATGCTATATTTATCTACATATATATATATATAACAACATTTATAACTATATATAATTATAAATAACGTTCAATTCAAATTTAGATTTCAAATTATAAAACTAGATCTAGATCTTAAAATATCATTTAAGTTTAAATTCAAAATTCAAAATTTTTAAATAAATTATACATTATTATTTAAACATATATTTACGACTGATTTTTTTTTCATACGTAAATATAATATATATATATATATATCTGTGTGTGTGTGTGTATGTATTAAAATTAATATATTAAAATCATTTGTAATACAAAATAATATAACATAATAAAACATATATATCTATATATTATAATATATACATATATATGTTTTTGGCCAAGTTTAAATTTTCATAAAATTGATTTTTTTCCATTTCAATAGTATCCGTTCGGATTTATTAAAAACAAAAATCCATATAATTTTATCATGTGAAATAAAAATATCAAGTAATGTACATAAATTTATGCATATTAAAAAATATGTTTTAACTTTATAAATTATTAAAACTACGTTAATTCATTTTATTATATATATATATATATATATATGTATATATGTATATATGTATATCTTTATTCGGAATATATATATATATATACAAAAAATTTCAAAAATAATAATTTTTAAATTCATTAACAAAATTACAAGTGTTTAATGTTAATTTATTTTGATTTGAAATTCAACTTTGCTTTAAAAATTCCTTTTTAAATCAATATTTAATTCGGTTTTTTTTAATTTATGTCAAAATGATAGATTCATATTTTTATGGAAGTAATGTTTTTTTATTATAACAACAATATATAGACACATATATAAATCCTAGATTGACAGCATGCGCATATAAGGATTCGTAATATAAAGTTAATCTAACCAAGTATAACATTATAGTGGATGATATATATATATATATATATATATAATTGGTATGTTACCTAAACCATAGCCAAATGATAACACCTTGAATGCCAAATCTACCGAACACTTAGATCTGAATCCAATTTCTTCTAGGAAGCACTACCAGAATGAAATATCTATGCACCTTTGCACTGTTAAATTTGATTTTGTGTTTTAAGGTTGAAATAATGAAGGAGAGGGGAGAAAGCAATTTCAACCAAAGATATGGGAAGTGCTAAAATGTGAACCAGAAAAGTGAGGTGTAGTAGTGTTTAAATAAGAGAGAAAAGAATGAGAATACTATGGATCCGATCCACACTTTTCTCTATTAATTCAAACTCCACAAAATAAAATCATAAGTCGTCCTCCCCTTAATCTATAGCCGACTATACCAAGAGCCCTTATGGGCCTCTTTTCCATTTCAAATCAAATCATATAATTCCTATTTAAATCAAATTTAAACATACATCGATATCTTATATTAATACATGTGTATATAACTTTTGTATACGCACCATTTTCAAAACTAATCAACATAAATCAAATAATATTTTATAATTAATATTTCACATATATTAACTAATTTAATTAATTTATAACAATTATAATTTAATTAAATCAAGTGTAGTCAGAGTATTCAACATTTCGGTTGTGCGACTTTTAGGTGTAAATTCTGTGAGCGAGTAATATCAAACAATTTAAATATTGACATTCACATATAACCTTAGCTAGTGTTATGACATTATGGCCAAATTTACTGCTTATATAGTTTCAGTAAAATCCAATTTATCTTATTTTAAGCGGTCCCCGATGGTGATAATTATTTACACCATTTCTCTTCATCAAAACTATGTTACATTGGGACTTATGGATTTTGGTAATGTTCAAAATTCCAATATCGTATACATTCAAATTGTATATTTCGAACACAACGTCCTTGGTTCAATAGTAACAATTATTGTAAATCAAACTGCCCTGGCTAGAGACTTTGATTTTGAGTTGACTTCGGTTGACCCTAATACTAACCTAAGGAGACGAATTCTCTATCGAATAGCATTTCACTTCCAATGCTTCAACTCAGACCTAACTATAGTTTTTGATGGACGTTGTGCCATGATTTAACTATAATCAAAGTAGAGTGTCCATATTGAAGTTTGATGAGCAATACGTTGCCTAACATTTGGAGAGCGTTTCGTACTCAAGTCTTAATGGATGTATCGTTTTCCAGTCTCAATAATTCTTGACTAGGAATATTTCAAATGATGTGTTTGTTTTCATTGCGATAAATTTTTCATGATTAAAACACAATCTATTACTATCACATATCATTTATGGATTTTATAGTAAAAATACTTAAATTAAATTAATTAATTAATATAACACATTATAGTACATAATGGAAAAAACACCTTTTAGTTCGAAAGAGATTATATTACAGAGTTAATAATTTACACTAAATTATAGAATTTCCCTTAGGACACACTCTTGACCCTTTCCATCCTAGAACTTCATTCAAGAGACTACTCCAAATAGTATCCATTGAGATAGTTCCATAAGGAGTTACGCAGTGATACAACCAATGTTTTCCAACTCTCTAAAAGCGAATTCATCAACAAAAGAATGTAAGTCATTATAAAATTTGACATTCATACTTGTGAACTGATTTATTACATCTTGAAATTCGTTCAAATGCTCTACAATTGACTTTCCTCCATCCAGCCTCAACCAAACCAATTTTCGAACAAGAAAAGTTTTACAAGGAGCACTTCTCGGCTTATACAAAGGTACCAACTTGTCCTACAAACCCTTTGCAGATTCAAAACTAGCCAAATGTGCAAAAAATGAGTCACGAAGGTAAATGCAATATCCTTCTTATCCATATTCTTCCATTTTCCTCCTTTATATTTATGAGTGTCTTCTTATCACCTTTAATCAGCTCATGAATTTCATTGAGCTATAAAGCATCTGCATCTTAGGCTTCTAAATTCCCAAAATGTTTCCATTCAAAAGAAAAATATTCGAGAAGGAAATTATGTTAGACATCTCAACAATTTTCTAAATCACCTTAATCCTTGCAATGATCTATATCTAATACCAATTTGTTAGGATTTTTGTTGCACAAAACATAACAAAGGACAAATATATTGCAAATGTCTATCACATGATCTTCATCCAAGTCGCCAATGGATAATATTGGGTAATTATAATAATAATAATGTGTGAACACAAACAATGGTAATGATAGTTCCAAAACAAATAAACCAATCAAAAAGATCCAACACACAAGATTCTACCCACCACCTTTTATCTCGATTCTCAAAAACAATTGTTTACAATTAATCTTTTAAATAAAAATAAACATGAAAAATAAAAACAATCACCTAATTGACAATGGAGTTTTGATCTCTTTGACAATGGCTTCTTACTATTTGGAGAAGAAGAACAAAGATAGAAGAAGAGAGAAACACCAAATATTTTTCCACACTCTTCCACTCTCTCTTTAAGCTATATTTATAACTATCAATTACTTGATGTCCAAATTAACATGTATATGGCAATATATAAATTAGTTAATCCAATTAGAGAGAGAAATATGCATATCCATTTTAGTCTATTAATTAGGGAGATTCCAAATTTACTATTACCTTTTTTGGATATATAAATTTCCTTTTCTAAATCAAATTTTGAATTATTGGATCAAGTTCATTAATAGTGGGGTCAAAAGGATGAATTTCAAAACTAACCTTTTTATTAAATTGCACAAGATTTAATTTTGTGTTTATGTGAACAAAATTTTATTTATATTAAATAAAATTTAGTATTTATTAATAAAAGAGTCTAAGTAATATTTTAGTTTGTTTAAATTATTTAAAAAAATTATCTATTTTTTATTATTTGAAATAAAATTTTACTATTAATTCAATTGGAAATCAATTTATTAATTTAATTTTATATTTAATGTTTTCAGATATTCATACTTAAAATCCAAACATCTCAAAAATATTAAATTGTTAACTAACCTAAAGGTAAAATGAGAAAATTAACTATTGTGTCCTATGGTTAATAGATGTCGACGTGATGAAGATGTCAACATAATGCCAAAATGGGAATGATTTATATCATAAAATTATTTATACTTACACTAATATAAACTAATTTATTTCGACCATTACAAATTTTAATGATATATATATATATGATAAAGAATATAAAATAAAACTTATTCGAATATAAAATTTTATATTCAATTATATACATACATATACCAAAATTAATTTTCGATTTTAAAACATTTAAAAGTTTAAATTTTAAAATTTAAAATGATTAACTTTTTAAAATTGGTATGTATAATAAGTATATTAAAAAAATTATTATTTGCTGCAGCCACCAACAAAATTAAATTTATTTTTTTAAATAAAAAATAAAAACTAAAGATTTGGAAAATTTAGAAATTATTTAAAATTTAAAAACAATTGACATTTAACTATTTAAAAGTGTTTTTCTAGCCAAAAGAATATTTTCACAAAAAAATAATTTAACCGATTTTCGCATGGAAATTTATATGTATATATGTATGTATATATATGGAAAAGCAACAATTTAACTAAAATGAAATATAAAGCAATTAAAAAAATCATTAAAGGTTGAAACATGGATATATGTATATATATCGTGTATATATAATATAACACTTATCAAATAATACATATATAAGTGGTTTAGGACCGAAAATAATTATTTTATTTAAAAACTGAAAACATAAATAACTGTGTATATATTATGTTTATATTTAAAATTATTTTTGTATATTATTAATTATAAAGTAATTTCAAAAATTACTTTTTATGGCCGAAAACTAAAAGGGATATATGCAATAATGAATAATACATATGTATATGAATATATATATACACACATATATATATATATATATATATATATATTCTAGTTAGAAATATAAAACCTAACGCCGTTGATATCCTCTCAAAAGCCAAACATGTTGTTTGCTAGTATTTCCTCTTCAAACCTTTCGTTCTCCTCCTCGGTTTCAGTTTGCAAGGCTAACTCCATGGCTTTGCTAATGGGGGCTAGAGCCCTTTCAGAATATATGGAAAGAAAGTGTGTGGGCTATTTATTTATATCCAAAAATATTCACAAATATCTCCACTTCTTTCTCTAACCCTAAAAGACTTAGCATACTCTCCCCATTCAAATATTATGGCCGGCCTTAGCATAGATCAAGCATGGTCAATGTCCCCTTTGACTCCTATTTGAATCATTGATTTATTCGAGCACTTTGTCCAATCAAACCAATGTACAACTTTGAAAATTTAAATAAATAATTAAAAATGATGTAAAATATTAATACAACATTTGTATTAATTTATTATTCATTTATAAATTAATTTTTCCATTGGTCGATTAGAAAATAACAACAATGTGATTGTGCTCTGGTGTGAACTTGGTCCGTAATCAATATTTAAACAATTTAAATACTTAGGCATGTACGGACTTGCTGAAGTATAGTATTCGACATAAGTTCAAAGCTTTTAGATCATTTAGGTGAAATCCTATTTTTAATCTATAATATAATCACCTATTAACATTTAGTACACAAATTTTTCATCTTCACACTATCACTTAGGTATCTAGGTTTGGTCTAAGATCAAAAAACTCTACTAATATCTGTATTTAATTACGTAGGTCATTTTAAAGTCCTATTAGAGTCATTATTTTATTTATTTTATTTGAGTACTTTGTCCAATGGAACTGACGTAGTACTTTTATACATTATTTGATCGATTTCAAGCTTTAGATAAATAATTATAAATGCAATAAAATACTAAAACAACATTTGTATCAATTTATTATTCATTTTAACATTTATAAATTAATTTTCCTATTGGTCAAATTTAGAATAACTAAAAACACGATGTGAACTTGGCCCTCAATCAATATTTAAAACCATTTAAATACCAAGGCATATATGGACTTTGCTAAAATACAATATCATGTACAAGTTCAATACTTACAGATCATTCAGGTGAAATCCAATTTCTAATCAATAATAAGCTCTCATTGTAACAATCCACCTTTCTTACTTCGAAAGACGAGTAGTTGGGGGTAAAGAAAAGAAAGATAAGAAGAAACTAAACGACACAGAATCTCATAACGCGACGGAATAATATACAATAATCAACATAAGTTCACACAGAGTCATTACCAAAATAATATTACATCAGAGTCATACAGTAAAATTCCAAACTAGGACAGTTATAACTGTCTATCCCAACATAACCAATACTGTTATCCCGCCTTTTGGCAAGGTAGTGACACCATGAACTCGACTAGGAACTAAGGACTGTCTGTCCCGAAGATAGGTTATACATAGGTTCACTATGGATACTGGTAAATTTTTCCTGAGTCCGTATCGAGCTACAATCGATATGACATGACAAGCAAAGCTATAAAAAGCCAACGATGTGCAGTTAAAGCGCCCTGCTGCTCCATAGCGTTTGAGGTGCGAAAAGTTGTAGTGGAGATATATCGTGGATATAGCAGGATATAGCGGACGACTTTATAAAGAGGAATGATGAACATTCCACATTAAAAAGAGGAACAAGTATTACTTATTATTTCCCACTAAGAAAAAAAAGTTATATAAAGTAAAGATAAATAAAGTTGACACTTAAAAAGATAGAACTAGTTATAATAACTAGCAGCGTGTATCATTGTTACATCAACTTTGAATTTACCATAAAACTTAAAAGCAAGACATCAACCAAAATGCTTATTTATAGGAAAGGGGGATATAGCGGGGCAACAAAATCGGGGATATAGCGGATTATTGCCGCAATATCGGAGAAAATAGCGGATCCGCTATATTGGGCCGCTTTATAGGAATATCGTTGCCCCAAAAGTCCGCTACGGGATATATCGGGGATATATCGGGGCAATATTGGGGAATTGACTGCATAGAGCTAACGCTCCAAATTTCAAGTCAATCGGAATAAGTATGCTTGAGATATTGACCAATCAAAATCAAGGAAAGCATCTACAATTCGTATCCAACACCGGTTCATATCCATGGGAAGAAGCAAACTCATTCGTGTCCACCCACTTCGTAGCCATGGCCAAGCAATGCCCTCATTCGTACCCTTGGAGAGAGTACCAAGTTCGTATCCATCCTACACCATCCCTCATGTAGTCAAGCATGCATCCATCCAGGGAGTTCCCTTCGTATCCATCCAGGAAGTTCCCTTCGTGTCCATCTAGGATTTTACCCCGGTTCGTGTCCATCAGAGAAAGGCAACACAACTAGTATCAATCGTTCACTCAACCAATACAATGGAAGAAACCAAATAACGACATGAATTCATTGACACGAAGTCGCTCCCAAAACCGATACGAATGATGTAGAGAACCATCGATACAAGGCAAGCTACAAAGCTCGATACGAGATGGAGCATGGCTAATCGATACGAGAGGAGGATTTTGGGTCGATACAAAGGAAGCCTAGAAGATAGGAAGACTCGGTCACTCAGCATGAAAAGTGGATCGATCCTAGAAGATAGCGCCATGTCACCTAGAAAACACATGCCTGGCATTAATACGAAGTGGAGCGACACGAATGAGAGCGATACGAGTTCGGCTACACATTGAAAATCCAAACTTGCATCGATCATAACTCAAAATCTACAAGTCCAAATGCCACCAAATTTTTACAGGAGCTTTCGTACAACCTCTATAATGTGCTTGATCGATCTCAGCCCAAAATGACCATTTCTTGATCGATATGAATTGAACACGTATCGCTCTTAGATCGACTTGAAATCACCAGGGATCGATCCTGTGGTCCCACCCACGTAAGAGAAGAAGTCATCCGAGTTTGGGGCGAGATATTTGCAGCCTACGCCTATAAATTATGACCCTAGACCTACAGAAAATGGACTTTTAGTCTCTCTACGCTGATACTCTGCCAAAATTGCTATTGTACTTTGATTGTACAGTTGTAAATCTTTTGTAACCAGCGAGTTATAATCAATAAACATCAATCATTCCATAGTGGACGTAGGCCATACGCCGAACCACTCTAAATTTGGGCGTTTCAACACATTTATTATCTGTTAATTGGTGTGTTTGTTAGACCAGCCTCATTTTACATTTACTTTCTTTATTTTATCTCTTCAAATACATCCGAAGAGTGTTGTTCCCAATTTTGGTACAAACACTTTGGTGCTTTCACTGAGAAAACCCAGCTTTTCTCCTGCCTTTTGGATCTACTACCGATATCGGATTGCAAGAATCTAAGAAGAAGATCCAAATCTCATACCTAGAAGTTCTTCCACCCTATTCAAATTTCCATCAAGTCTAGGAGAGAGCTTCACCCTTCATCATGGTTACCACCAGGACTACCTCAACCGCTGTGGATCAGGAAGGAAGAGATAGACAGAACCCTGTGCAGCTACCCGCCATAGGCCAGAACTCAGTTGGACCTTCAAATCCATAAGGCCCCATCACTAGGGAGGAATTCCAGATGCTGATGCAAAGTTGACCCAAAGTCGCCAGCAGCTTACCTAGTAGATCCGTGCTAACACGAAGTTAACCAAACAATTGAACCAAGAAAAACGAAGGAGATCCAGAAGGGATTAAGCTTCCTACTCATCTACTGAGAGCTCTGCTTCTTCCGATTATCATCACAGATCCACACGTCCATGACTAGATGGAAGCTACGCTTAAGCTCCCGGGCATCATCGCACTCTGAATCTCGGATAAGCAGGACCTGCTCCATCTACTAGCCACCAGGCAGGCCCCACCTCTCGAGGAGGGACAATTCCTTATCACATCATTGATAGTCGTGCTGCTGCCGCCGCTATCGACTTGGAAGTTGGCATTCGAAACCGAACAGATCCGAGCCTTCGTCGACGCGATCGTACTACTGAACCCTATGTTCCCGAAGACCTGGAGCCAAGGAGGCGAGGTATGGACCGTCGACCATGCTCGGGCCGTCCTTGCATTATGGAACCCGACCACACCTTGGCCCAGCATGCCCAGAATGTCCAAATGCCAGACATTCCGACGATGATCCGTCAAATGATTCGAGAAAGTCAGGGCCTCACCAATGATGATTGGGGAATCTCCCAGAGTCATACACCCTTCACTAATGACATCCTATATGCTGAACCGCCTCGTCGATTCAGAATGCCAACTCTACCTGTTTACGAAGGGAGCTCAGACCCTAACCAGCACATTTTGAAGTACGAATGGTTGATGAATGCCACACGAGCTGACGTTGCGGTCAAATGCAGAAGTATTCCAATCTCTCTAGGGCGCATCGCGACTATGTGGTTTACTCTCTTGCCACCCCGATCCGTTTCATGCTTTGATCGGTTAGCTACAAAATTCGTCGAACAGTTTCGTATGCATGTTACAAGACCTAAGGATGTGAACACCTTATCTAGCGTCACTCAAGCTCCTGGATAGATGCTCAGACGTTATCTGGAAAGGTTCGATGCCGCTTGCGTGGATTAGTAACCCTAATGATAATTCCATATGATGGCACTGACTAAAGGAATCGATCCTGATTTCGAATTTGTTAATTAGTTGGCTGGAAAACCCCCTGCATCATTGGACCATATCTATTCCAAGGCAGCCCAGTTCTTGAGGAGGGAAGATGCGAAACAGTCTAGGAAAAAGGATTATGCAGGGCCCAGTGTGGAAGGAATTCAGAGCAATGTCGGTGTGAAACAAACCGGTGAGAGTTCTGGAAAGGTGCAGTTAAATATATAGAATAAGCAGAATCAACAGAAAAGGCGATGGAAATCAGGGTAAGAAGCAGGATCAAAATCGCGGACCGCGACGTAGAGCTCCCATGTTTGACACCTATACTCCTTTGAATACATCCCTGGAGGATGTGTACTTACAGACCTGTAATACTGGCCAATATAAGAAGCCTGCTCTGAAATAGTCATCCTAAAAGCAGATTCAATCTGGAAAATTCTGTAGATTCCATGATTGCTATGGCCACAATACTAATGAATGTCGCCATTTACAGGATATCATTGAAAAGTTGATCCGAGATAGGAAGTTAGGATAATTCGTTCGAGCGCCGCAGGCTGGAGGTGTGTGTCCATCAAATCAGAATCAAGTACCAAATCAAACTAGGCCGGAGGAACCCGCGCGTACTGGCGGGAGGTTAGTAATTAACATAATTAGTGGTGGTCTCATCCAACGGATCGGAGCTGGAGGGAAATGGAGTCATATGCCAGCTCGGCTAGGCATGCGAGCTTCGAATGTTGCAGTAATTTAGATGATGGGGCTCCGACTAAACAACAGAAGATGATAAGACAACATCATTTTCCGAGATAGAGATGCCGATAGAGTCGAAGCCCCTACCATTGATCCACTGGTCATTTCAACTTAGATAGGTCCTGCTTGGACAAAGAGGATCTTAGTGGACAGTGGAAGCTCACTGAATATACTTTTCAAGCGAGCATATGATCAAATGAAATTGGAAGCGAAGGACTTGAAGCCGTGTCAGTCTCGTATTCATGGTTTCAATGGAAGTGCGACTGTACCCACTGGAATGGTAGAACTACCAGTGGAGCTGGGAGTTGGAGAACGCAGAAGAGTTCGGATGTTGCAGTTCATTGTGTTGGATATTAATTTGCCGTATAATGCTTTCTTGGGCAAGGACGTAGAGGAATCTCTCTGCGTCCGTTTTACCAATAATTGACAGCTAACGCCTTGGCCTAGGCCTGGGCACCTCGACCAATTCCTAAAGGATCTTGATCCAAGAGATGAAGATAATGAAGAGGAAGTCAAAGATAGTCAGGCTTCTCCGGCTAAGTTGACGATCGATGTTCTGATCGATGATGATGATGACTCCCGTGTGTGAAAGGTCGGATCTCAGCTAAGCCGAAATATGAATGAGGAATTGGTTGAATTTCTTCGGGCAAACCTCGACGTGTTCGCTTGGACACACTCAGACATGTGTGGGATCTCGCCAGACATCGCGAGCCATACATCGAATATTGACCCACTGCATGTCCCAGTCAAGCAGAAGAGGCGTGGTATGGATCCAGAGAGATCTGCCGGCTTGAGAGGAGAGGTGGATAAACTCAAGACGAACAGGTTTATCCGAGTTATATCCAGAATGGGTATCCAACCCAGTGCTTGTCAAAAAACCAAACGGGAAATGGAGGACTTGTGTGGACTACTCAGGCGTAAATAAAGCATGCCCTAAAGATAGATTTCCGCTTCCTAGAATTGATCAGCTTGTGGATTCAACGGTCAGACACGAGCTCTTGTCTTTTATGGATGTGTATTCTAGCTACAATCAGATACCGATGCACCTACCCGTTCAAGAGCATACCAGCTATGTCACCGATCTCGGAATCTTTTGTTACAAAGTGATGTCGTTAGGACTTAAGAACGCCGGGGCGACCTATCAAAGACTTGTTAATCGAATGTTTGCCAGCCAGATCGGCAAAACTATTGAGGTGTACATGGATGATATGCTTGTAAAGTCACTACTCTCCATCAATCATGTCAAAGACCTTGAAACAATGTTCAATATCCTCCAAAAGTACCGAATGAAGCTCAACCCATTGAAGTGTCACTTCGGAGTCGCCTTCGGAAAGTTTCTTGGATTCATTGTCAATGCTCGAGGAATTGAAGCCAGTCCCGAGAAGATCTGGGCGATTCGGAATCTCGAAACTCCCAGAACTATAAAGCAAGTGCAAAGCCTCAATGGGAAGTTAGCAGCATTAAGCAGGTTCATCTCCAAATCCACCGACAAGTGTATTCCCTTCTTCGATCTGATCAGAAAAGGAAAGTGGAACTTTGAATAGACTGAGGAGTGTGAGGGCGCATTCCGAGCACTGGTTCAACACCTATCTACGTCACCTATTATGTCAAAGCCGATCGATCATGAGAAACTATATATATATCTGGCAGTGTCAGAAAATGCAATCAATGCTGCATTAATTTGGGAGGAGAATCGAGTACAACGACCAGTATATTACATTAGCAAACGATTGACCGGAGCAGAGAGAAACTATCCGAAGTTGGAAAAGCTGACCTACTGTCTCGTCATTGCCTCGAGAAAGCTCCGTCCCTACTTTCAGGCTCATCCTATCACAGTCTACATTGACCAGCCGTTACGACAGGTCCTTACGCGGCCTGAGACGTCTGGTAGGTTGTTAAAGTGGAATATCGAATTGAGTCGGTTTGATATTGCTTACACCCCAAGGCGGCCTATTCAAGGACAAGTTCTGGCAGATTTCATTTTCGAATTCACTATACCGGAGGACTTGCCTGAAACCAGTGAATCTCCCAAATACATATGGAAGCTATACATAGATGGTGCATCGAACGACCATTGCTCAGGCGCTGTAGTTGTACTTGAAACCCTAGAAGGTCGATCTGTATGTTATGCCTTGAAGTTTGATTTTCGTGCAACCAATAATGAGGCCAAATACGAAGCTTTACTTGCTAGACTCAAACTCGCCAGAGACTTAAAAATTATTGTTGTGGAAATTTACTACGATTCGCAATTGGTCGTATGTCAAGTCTGGGGAGAATACCAAGCAGGGGACCGGAGACTGGCTGCATATCTCACTCGGGTCCAAGAAGTATTGAATCAGTTCGATTATTATGCCATCTATTGCATACCCCGAGAGCGTAACTAGAAGGCCGACTCTTTGGCAAAACTAGCCAGCACCGGTGAAGCACAACAAATGGGACTTGTCCATATTGAGACACTTACCTCTCCAAGTATCGATCAGATGAAGACAGACTGGGTTCATGAAGCCACACCCGAGAAAGAGTCATGGATGACCCCTTTCAGAAATTATCTCGAGCATAGTACTTTGCCCGAGCGCAGAAGTGAGAAAAGACGGGTTCTTCGGAAAGCCCCATGGTTCATTATCTAGAATGGAGTTATGTATAGAAGAGGATACTCTATCCCTTTACTCCGGTTTATTGCCCATAATGAAATCAAACGAGTGTTATTGGTATTATTGGCACGAGGGGCAATGTGGCGATCACACTGGGGGGCAAGCCCTTGCTAAGAAGATACTTCGATATGGGTATTATTGGCCGATTGTGAATCGGGATGCATTGAACTATGCCAGGAAGTGTGACAAATGTTAGAAACATGATCGGATACCAAGAGCCCCGCTTACTGAAATTACTCAATTGGTCAGTCCATGGCAGTTCGCCACGTGGGGCATCGATATAAGTGGATTTTTACCTTTAGCTAAAGGTGGTGTGAAGTATGCCATTGTTGTTGTTGATTACTTTAACAAATGGATGGAAGCTGAGCCCCTTGCTACTATCACGACGAAGAAAGTAATCAACTTTGTTGTCTGCAACATCATCTATCATTTTGGCCTCCCACATACCATTATCACTAACAACGGAACCCAATTCGATAATACCGAGTTCAAGAACTTTTGTCAACGTTTCCAGATTCAGAAAAAATTCTCGGCAGTTGCTCACCCTCAGGCGAATGGACAGGTCAAAGCTGTTAACAAAATTGTCAAATCCATTCTAAAAAAGCGACTGGAAAAACCCAAAGGCAAATGGATCGACAAGCTTCCCATGTTCATATGGGCATATCGAACTACCCACAAGTCTGCGACCGGCCACACTCCATTTTCACTTTCTTACGGCTTGGAAGCCATCATTCCGGTCAAACTGGAAGTACCTTCTCATCGTGTGACTTACTATGATCCGAAGACAAATTCTATATTGCTTGCCGAATCTATGGACTTATAAGATGAGAAGAGTGAAGAGGGTGATTTGAGGGCAGTCACGCACCAAAGTCGAGTCGCTCGACTGTACAATGCTAAGGCCCGACTCCGAACCTTTGAACTTAGCGATCTCGTGCTCAAGAGAAATTACCCGGTCCCTTCGCATATGAAACCAACGTGGGAAGGACCGTATGTTATTGAACGAAGACTCGGAGACGGGACATTCAAATTATCAACCATCGATGGTCTCACTTTGCTGAGAGCTTGGAACAGCGAAAGTCTTTGTCGCTACTACACATAACAGGCTTTGTTTATTCATTTAGTCTGCTTTTCATTTGCAATTTGTTTATGCATTTCGAAATTTGAGTTTGTAATAAGGCAACTGACTTTGCCGTACTTTCTTATTTCAGCAATAAAATGCAATCTCTTCGAGCTAGAGTAGTGATTCTTGAAATACATCATGCGACCATCACAATGAACGGAGAGCTAAGTTCCATCCTATAGTGGGACTTATTCAAATAAGGAGTGACTGTGATACGACCGGTCACTCGCTAAGTAAAACCCGATCTTGGGTGCAAGTTGTCATATTGAAGCCAAAAAAGGATTGATACACGACAATCCTCTAATTAACTCCAGCTCCCAGAATGCGAGCTGGAGTATAAACTTACAAAACGTAAGCTCGAGGAGGGTGGACCCATCCATCTAACGACCTTGCTTTCCACATTCACAAGCTCTAGGAGGGTGGATCCGTCCACCCACGACCTCGCTTGTTTACTCAGGGTGGATGTGACCCGACCACCCATGATCCTGATCAATTTATTGTTCCCAAAGTGCGAACGAGATACCAGAAACTTAAAACAGATTTGATCAACCGTCTGTTAGCTAACTCTAGATTCCCAGAGCGCGAATTGGAGTATAAACATCGATTGGGCATGAACCGACCTGTCACCAACTAACTCTAAGTCCCTAGAGCACGGACTGGAGTATAAACGTCAATTGGGCGTGAACTGACCGCCCACAATTCAATCTAAGTCCCCAGAGTGTGGATGCAATTTCGATTATTGAAACGGGTGTGATTGGCCGCCGAAAAACGACTCAAGTCCCCGGAGCGTGGACGTAACTTTAAACATTGAGCAGGCATGATCGACCGCCCGATGCGATTTCCATCCCAAGAGTGTGGATGCGATTGTCAATACATGAGCGGGTGTGATCAAACCACTCAAACTCATCTGACAACAACTTAGTTCTGACTAAGTAAAAATAAAAGTGTCGAAGGTGAAAAACAAACATCATCCGACCACTTCGCTTCATCCCCGGGACTAGGGGCATAACTCCGGCACCAGCTACTAAACGGGACAGTACAACATCGAGAATCGACTTAACTTTTGGTTACGGCCCGAAGCCATGACTCTGGGACATAACAACCTAACACAAGTCCAACCCAGACAATGAAGCTTCACGAATATATTAAATTAAATTTCGAGTACTGAAGCACTTAGACAAATCGACTCGGAGTTATGCTAAAAAAAGGAGATTTTATTCCATCTATTCTTTGGAAGCAAAAGTGAATACAAAATGAAGCTTATTTCAAAAAATTCCTACTAGCAGAGGCCGAACCTCCATCTATACACGGCCTACAGAAACCAAAAAAGTAACTCCTACCTATCTACCAAAAAAGAGGACACCAAGATACACGCCTACTCCTTGGGCTTTTTCTTCTTCTTCCATTCAATGTCGACCCACTTGAGCTGCCACTGTGGTGCCGTTTTGAGCTCTTGCCTTTACCCGGCTTATCCCTGGTCAGGGGAAGAATTGTGATCTCCTCCTCCGAACTCACAGAAATCGAAACAGTTTCGAAATGCGTGGTCGGAGGGAAGGGGGCGCTTTCTACATGAGGAGACATGGGGGGTACCCCGGTGACGATGATTGTACCACCCGGAGAGACCATGCGTAAAGGAGCTAGGCCAAGGCTTGCCATGCCACCTCCCATACTACCGCCCAACGCGGCACTTTCCATCTCAACACTAATCTCCGCCATTATCTCCTCATCATGGGCTGCCTGTGTGTCCGTCGGGATGCTGGCAGTTGGGGCCGAGGAGTTGGTTGTAAGCATGCCTTCGCCCACGACAAAAGGCAAATCTGTAAGTGGATCGCTCCGAGGAGTTCTTCCATCATCTGTTCGTTGAAGATAAAAGCGCTCACATGAACTTCATCGGTCGATGCGGTAGTTGTGGTAGTCGTTGCCTCCGTCACGACAGTCTCCTACTCTTGATGCTGAACTTGGGTTGCAGGGGGCACGGCCGGTGCAGCTCCTATCACTAGATGAAGAGAAGAAAACATATTAGTGACTTCTTCTAATAATACTCCAAACGTGGAATGAATTCAAGAAGTGTTCAGTATACCTTCCTCGAGTTGGCTCGCGGGTGGAACCGGGGCTCCTTCAGCGATGTGCTCGCGAGCTGGAGACAATTGCGGTTGATCCGGATTGTAAGAAGGCACAGATAGAGGATCAACTGCAGGAATAGATTCGGGCTGGGTTGGCATAGGAATTTAAGAGCTCGTATCATGATGCTCAACACTAGAACCCTCTCCAGCCTCCGGATGCTGAGTGGCGAGTCTCTTTTTTTCAAAATGATAGTGGCAACGTGGAGAACTCTTCTCTCGTCCTCAGTCAGCACCTGGTTCTCCAATTCGAACTCATCAATGGATTCAGTATGATGCTCTGCTTTCTCATCATCCAAAAAACGGCTCCAGGAGTTATGTAGGTGAGTCGGGTAATCGTTAAGCCAGCTCAAGTCGCGATATCTCAGGATGTTGAAATTATAAGTGATTAACAGATCTTCCATATTGCCTTCAAGCCTGGCCTCCGCTGCCCCTACTTCGGTTTCAATCCTTGCCTTGGCCTCTTGAACCTTTAGCACCTCTGCATCCCGTTCACCTTTGAGTTCAACAGTTTGGTCACATGCCTCCTGAGCAACCTTGTTTGCCTCATCCTTTTCTTTAATGACTTCGTCGTATTTCGCCTTAAGCTCCATGAGCTCTTTGAGCACAGTATCCCTCTCGGCTATAACGGTGGCGTTCCTATGGCCCATATCGTCTACCAGCTTTAAGTGCTCCTGTCTCATCTGCTCCATTTCCTTGTTGGCCTCGTCAACTTTCCTCAGAGCCTCTGTTTCAGAATTCCTCAAAGTGTCATTTTCAGTAGTGAGCACCATGACTATTCGATCTTTCTTAGTGATAGTTCCTTGTAGCTCCTCAATTGCCTTCGCCCGCTCAAATGCCACAGCCGAGGCCTTCTCTGCGGTTTTCTTCCACTCACGATATTGACCAAAGGCATGATAAACATGGTCATGTACAATTTTCTCTATCGTATCTAGGAGCACCCTCAAATTTGGAGGGAAGTGGAAGCCGTTGAAACAGATGTTGGGGAACTCTCTTCGCAATTGGGCAATTCGAGCGGCTCCCACCCTTGTGATCTCAGCAGCCGTTGAAGTGGTAGCAAGTGTCCGCCCCAGTTGTATGGCGATGTTCACTAGGCCTTGGAACTTGTGGAGGCACTGGTTGGAACGAGGATCCAACAGTTTGTGTTCCAGAGTTAGGGGGTGGTAATGAAACCTTGGGTGGAGGAGAGCGTGATCGAGAGCGGTGCCTATCTCGCCTATCTCTTTCCCTTTCCCTTTCTCTTTCTCTCTCCCTTTCCCTAGCTCTTTCTCTATCATAATAATCCCTGTCCTGGCTAGAGTGACGGTGGTCATGGTCTGAATAATGCCTACAGGATTCCCTGTATGAACTAGACGATTGGCGTGCAGCGCGGAGGTTACCACATAGATGGTTGCTTCGCCGGAAATTGAGCAGCTCATAGATTTCAATAGTGTGATGCCACGAAGTGTATGCATGCATGTGTTAACCCCCCAACCAACCGGTTGTTGTAGCCGTGTTTGGAGAAGTTGGCTCTCTTGGATCTAAGGCACTCTGAAGCCCTTCCAACCCGGTATCTTGTTGAAGAGATACATTGTTTGGAATTGGGAGATCTGCAAGTCCTTCGAAAGAGCTCTCCATGTGCGAGGGGGGAGCCTCTGAGATTACCACACCCACTGCCGGTAAAGACATGACAACAGACTTGAGTCTCAGAGCTTTATGGGAAGCAACCTTGCCTCTCCTTATTCTCTCAGAATGTTGATGGCTTTATGAAGGCCCGGGTGCAGGTTCATCCCTAGCGGGCGTATCCTCATCGTCACCTTGCTCGGTGATCACTATCCCGGGAACTCTCCTTCTAACTTGCCTCACCGGAACCGCCCTAAAAGACCCTTCAAGCCCGATGCTTTGGTTTCCACCAATTAGCCCGACGGCCCTCAATCCACCACGGGCACTCTTTGAAGAACCCTTACAATCTCTTTAAACTGGTCGCCTTCGGGTCACGGAATTGAAGCTGTGAAAGAAAGAAAGTATTAGATTCAACATCAAATAAGACTATCTAGTCAATCGGCATAAAAGTTGAAGTACTTACGCTTGACTAGCCACCGTCTGGCGATACCCGGTGGGCATCGGATGTAGAACCATTCGGTCTTGAATTAACTTAGCTTGGTCCATGCTCCAGTCATGACCTGACAGTTCCTAGCTACCTCTAAGAAGGTAAAAGATGGATTATCCCCTCGGCTCTTTATATTGAACAGGTACCGGACTTTCTCTAGAGTCGGGGGTTGAAAAAGATGCTCCATGAAGACGATAAATAAGCTGTTCGGCGAAGCATACCCGTCCGGGTGCATCTATGACGGAGCAATCCTTAAGTAGGATAACACTTCCCAGATGTATTGATTGAATGAAGGGAGTGTCCCAGCTGTGCACGATAATTTATTAAAAGCGATGTACCCTTCCGGGGGAGAGTGGGGTCTATCTTCTACCCCTGGTAGTAGGACGTCATCCCTCGACAATCCGTGCCTTTTGCAAATCCTATCCAGCATTTCCTCAAAGATATTAGATGGGACAAAGTCTTGTGGATTCCAAATGAAAACTGCCCGTGGTAGCTCATCCGGAGCTGGACTTAGAACTTCGGCTGCAACAGCCGGCATCTCTATTATGGGAAGAGGCAGACTCTGAGCCTCCTGTTGTTGTGAACTTCCAGGTTCAATAGCTAATCAACTCAGCAAAAATCATCGTTAGATGACAATAATCCCGTGTTTTCCCCAGTGTGAAGTGTATAAATGTGTTGTGCGGTGCAGTGCTTTGTATTATCTACGAAGTGCTATGAGATTTAAAAAGTGTTTGAACGACGAGACTTCAGAAATCAACTGGAGCGACCATCATCGCTGACCGTCACAACCGTGCTATCCAGACTTTGGAGATCGACCCAAGTTGAGATTCATTGGATATTGTTAAGTTACAGTTCCATCGACGAGCTTTAAAGGGTATTCAAATATGTAGTGAAATGGTAAAGTCAAATTATGCAAGGCAAAAGCTCGTCGGAGTCAAGTATTCGAGATTTCAAGTCGTACCAATAAAATTTTAAACTCGGATCAACCATCAAAGTTCATTTCATCTCGATCCAAATAGCACCAATTCGTATCGGTCTAAGGGCATTAGTTCATATCGATACCGAGCAACCTACTACGTATCCATCCAGAAAAAATCACTTCGTATCGACCGGGTAATGTCAGGCTTCGTATTGATCACGAATTGTAAGTTACATATCGATCTAAACCGGAAGTTTCGTATCGATCGCTGAGGATTTCGTGTCGATCGTTTTTTCCTTGATTTCTTGTCGATCATTCCTAATCGATACGAATGGCCACCACACCAGATCTATACGAACTTCCCCTTCACTAATGGATTCCTGATCGATACGAATCCTCTACTTAGAGTCGATACGAGATTAGGTTTTTCTCCCCTTCCTTTGTCGATATGAAGTTGAGACCGAATGTCCCACCACCCTTCTTCTTCTTCTTCAAAGCAACGCAGAGGTAATAGCTAATCACCTTCGACCGTGCTTTGGCCTGCCTATGGTCATTAATCCATCGAAATCGACAACAAAAGACAAGTAGGATGGCAAGGATTTAAGTCTCATCGTCTACACGTTAAGATTATTCAATGGATTACCTAGTATTATCAGTTAGTTTGAGAATTTAAGGGTTAGGTTTAGGAGCGCGAGCAGTTCTATTCCTTCCAGGAGCAAAACGAAAGCAGAAGAATGAGAAAACAAGAAAATGATGCTAAGTATTGAGATTTATATACTACATAAGTGATCGTTCATCTCCTAGTGGGCCTAGCCGGTCAAAGCAGTCGATGGCATGATCGATGTGAGTGGCAATTCATATCCAATGATTGACAAAGGCGATTCCAACACCCTCGGTTCGAAGCAACAGTTCGTAACCATCGTGCGACCGAGGTGAAGCGAATGCCATTAGATCAACACGAAATGAAAGGCAGAAGATTTTATAGACTATTCGAATCGATTCGGAGCACATCGATACGAGCTGCCCTGTTCGTATCCATCAACGTGAATCCCAAAAAGACTTGTATCCATCAATATGGATGACATTGAAACACCAAGCAAACTTGTATCGATCGCCATCGATACGAAAATAATTTTTCAACTTTTCACATCGATCCAGGAAATGATGGATGCGAAGAGATATTCTGAAAACAATTGTCAAGCGTTGTTACAACTTGAATTTCACATCGATTCAGGAGAGGATTGAAACATGAGTCGATATAAGAAAACTGACAATGACTCATGAACGTGTAAACGTTAACGGGGTCAGGTTAACATGCATTTATGTGTATGATGGATTAACATTCAATTTTTATAATTCACAGGAATAGAATGCTCACCTGGTTACAATCACAACAATGAACAACAGATTTCTAGCGCTCAACAATCAATTACAACAATGCACAGTACAATCGTTGGCAGTCAACAGTTCGGTATTTATATCGTCAAGAAACAATCAAAGGTTACATCTTTTGACGAAATAACAACAACTATTCAACAAATCTGATAGAACCTTTCAAATAAAAGGTCGCAACTTTTCAAAGCACGTCATGTTCACACAAGACATACTTTGGGGGGCAAATGTTATCCCGCCTTTTGGCAAGGCCGTAACACCAAGAACTCGACTAGGAACTAAGAATAGTCTGTCCCGAAGATAGGTTATACAAAGTTTCACTGAGGATACTGGTAAATTTTTCCTAAGTCTGTATCGAGCTACAATCGATATGACACAACAAGAAAAGCTATGAAAAGCCAACATTCCAAATTTCAAGTCAATCGGAGTTAGTATGCTTGAGATATTGACCAATCAAAATCAAGGAAAGCATCTACAATTTGTATCCAACACTGGTTCATATCCATGGGAAGAAGCAAACTCATTCGTGTCCATGGCCAAGCAACGCCCTCATTCATACCCATGGAGAGAGTACTAAAGTTCATATCCATCCTACACCATCCCTCAATTAGTCAAGCACGTATCCATCTTGGGAGTTCCCTTCGTATCCATCCAGGAAGTTCCCTTCGTATCCATCCAGGATTTTACCACGGTTCGTGTCCATCAGAGAAAGGCAACACAACTCGTATCGATCGTTCACTCGAACAATACGATGGAAGAAACCAAATAACGACATGAATTCATTGACACTAAGTCACTCCCAAAAAAACCGATACGAATGATGTAGAGAACCATCGATACAAGGCAAGCTACAAAGCTCGATACGAGGTGGAGCATGGTCGATCGATACGAGAGGAGGATTTTGGATTGATGCGAAGGAAGCCTAGAAGATAAGAAGACTCGGTCACTCAGCATGAAAAGTGGATCGATCCTAGAAGATAGCGCCACGTCACCTAGAAAACACGTGCTTGGCATCGATACGAAGTATTGCGACACGAATGAGAGCAATACGAGCTTGGCTACACATTGAAAATCCTAACTTGCATCGATCATAGCTCAAAATCTACAAGTCCAAATGCCACCAAATTTTTACAGGAGCTTGCGTACAACCTCAAGAATGTGCTTGTTCGATCTCAGCCCAAAATGCCCATTTCTTGATCGATACGAATTGAACACATATCACTCTTAGATCGAGTTGAAATCACCAAGGATCGATCCCATGGGCCCACCCACGTGAAAGAAGAAGTCATTCGAGTTTGGGGCGAGATATTTGCAGCCTACGCCTATAAATAGTGACCCTAGACCTACAGAAAATGGACTTTTTTGTCTCTCTACGCCGATAATCTACCAAAATTGCTATTGTACTTTGATTGTACAGTTGTAAATCTTTTGTAACCAGCGAGTTATAATCAATAAACATCAATCATTCCATAGTGGACGTAGGCCATACGTCGAACCACTGTAAATTTGTGTGTTTCAGCACTTTTTCTTATCTGTTAATTGGTGTGTTTGTCAGATCTGATTTTACATTTACTTTCTTCATTTTATCTCTTCAAACACATCCGAAGGGTGTTGTGCCCAATTTTCGTACAAACAAATACAAAGTACATACATACATACACGGCGGAATAAGATAATAGCTAGCTATCGGTGAACCCACCTGCTCCAAGCTCCTCCAAAATGCTTCCGTAAGAAACCTGGATCACTTGGCCACTCATACAATTTGAGGACCCAAGAGTTTTAGGAAAAGAAACTGAAACTCCAGGTCAGACATGGGTCTGGTGTGAATAAAGCATAAGTTTTTGACTTTATAAAGAAAAATCTTCAAACCAAAAGTATCTGTAAGACCATGCCGCACATAAGCACAAATGAGTTTTTGCCTTACGATAACCAAAACATTTCTATATAAAATCATTTGATATTATCATAATGTCCAAGTTTAAAATAAATATTTAATATAGCTAAATTGCTTGCATCTCACATTTCAATAGTTGGGCACAACTAAGTTCGTAAAGGCGCATATTGGAAAATGGATTCCAACAATGACAAGGCACTAGGATACCACCTACCACAGTGCATCTCAAGATAAAATACACCAAGAGCCTCACATGGACTGCTTGTGAGTCAAGACCGATCCTACTCCTTGCTGGATAGCGCCAAATACGTCATCACCCATGTTGGGATCAACAACCTAAATGGGCCCCAAGCATACATAATCTATAATATCGATCTAGATTGGGTGATGACCATACCCTAAAGGTAGCGAACCACATAGCCTTGAAGCATATCCTCCCGAGTGTGAGACTTGAGGTTACGGTTACCTTTCCTTTAAGCAGACCATCTTGGAATGATAACACTGCCCTCTAGGCAACTAATGCATTGATATCATTTATCCGTACAAGTTGTTCCGGGATCGAACAAATATTCAACATTTACTATCTTTCATTTTGGAATCACCCTTAGAAAGAATAGTACATCTCCATAGCATACTTCTGAACAATCCATTGCGAGCATTATTAGTTTGGAGTGGTTCGGATAAATTATAATTATTTGAAACTGGGGTCTCCAACCTAAGAGATAATTTCCAGCTAACTCAATTCCTGTTCTTTTGGAAGTATGTAACCGGTATTTGAGTCCTCACCAGGGAACTCTAATATACACAACATACTTCCAGAGTTAAAACAGGTCAAGTATAAATAGCGGACAATCAGCTACTTAGGGTAATTATACATAGTTTGCATATTGAAAATCATATACTTAATTTAAACATGACACATTAACTTTAGTTTCATATTTGTTTGAGGTTACTTAAGGGTAATCGACAAAGAAATCGCTTGATTTAAAACATTTTCGAAAAAAAACAGTTTTAAACAAAACCGATATTTAGAAAGAAATCGATTTATAACCCCTCTTTATTAATTAAATAATAAATTTAAACTTTATTAAATGATAATTAAATCTTAATTAAGTCTTAATTAAAATCTTAATTAAATTATTCTCAAATAAATAATTAAATAATAAATAAATCCCTAATTAATAATTAAATAATAATTAACTTTTAATTGTTTGACTAATTATAATTAACATATTTAATTAACATTTAGGTACTAATTACCTTTGTTAATCAATGATTAAGTACTAATTACCTTGATTAATTAAATAATAAATACTTTTCTAATTACTTAGCATAAGTTAGAAAAGATTTTACAAAATATGCTTAAGTAAAACACTTATAGATTTGAAAAACTAGTTCATTTTACGAACTCTTTCATAGCGACTACCGCTATACGACCCATAATTTCAAAACTTGAAGTTAAGTTTTTATAAATCTTTCAAACTTTAACTCTTGGAAACTTTACCACTTTGTAAATTATAAAGGTTTGTTTTTGAAACCAAACAAGTTTAACTTAAATATATTTTTTAATTTAAAACCCAAGTTCAAAGCTTTTACACAGGGGATTACATGTCGCTTAAACGAGCAAAGGTGCTAACTTTCTTAGCATACATCATGTATTCAAACCATTACATTCATATTCACATCACAACCACTAACATGAGGCAACATCTCAACTTTCTAACTAATATAAACATTAGACTTCATTTCAAGTCTAATTTCAAATTATGTCACATAAGCACATATAAATCATAACCAAACATCACTATAATTCAAGCACTTATACATTCGTACAAGCCAACATTTATTTTCACCCAAACACACATCATACATACAACAAATTAAGTAATGACATATGTTTTAGAATCTTAGTAAAAAGGTGAGAACTTTACTGTAACGACCCATATTTTTACGGATCGAAACATCATAGAACAGTTGACAATTGGTCACATTTGTTGATAAGTCCTCTAGAGTCTAAGTCTTAGGTCGTAGGAAGGTTTGAAGCGACCTAGGCATTGGAATAAATCGTTGGGAAATTAGGTCGTATGGGGTGGCTTAGGTCGAGTGACCGACTTAGGAAGTGTACGACTTAAGATATTGAGACGACTTAGGATAGTAGACGACTTAAGGTTAGGACCGACCTAAGAAGACTGACCGAGTTAAGGTTTTGAGCGAGCTAAGGGATAGGTCGGTGGCGACCTAAGGAGAACCAGTAGTTAGCATGGTTAGGTCGTAGACGACATAAGAGTTAGGTCGTAAGATTGTATGTTGAGGCTTAGGTCGTAGCTGACTTAAGGAAATAGGCGACGACCTAAGGAGGCTGGGATAGTAGTAAACGACCTAAGTAGGATAAGTCGTAGAAGACTTAGGAGTTAGGTCGTAAGAGGTTAAGTCGTGTCCCAGTTAGATCGTGTGTATAGCTAGGTCATTAAACGACCTAAGGGGTTAGGTCGTAGCCTGGTTAAGATAGTATGTCGCGTGTGTGTTAGGTCGCGCCTGTTGCTAAGTCGGTAGGTCGCATGAGTGTTAGGTCGGAGCTATTGCTAAGTCGTAGGTCGTAACCTCTTCAAGTCGTGGGATGGATTGTCTCACTAAGTCGTAAGTCGAATGAAGGCACTGATCTGTTATGTGTTAAGTCGTGACCGACTTAGGAGTTTGGCTGCTATGTCGTTAGGTCGGAGGATGAAGAGCTTTGATAGGTCGTAGAAGCGCTTGGGTGTTAAGTCGTTAGGTTGCTAAGCGCTTAAGTGTTAGGTCGTAGAGACTTGGGGTTGTTGAGTCGGAGATTGTTAGGTCGAAGACTTTAGGTCGGTGGGGTTCGTTAGGTCGTAGGTCGTGGCTCTATAGGTCGTGGACGACTTAATTCCGGGTGACGACTTAGGAGGATTTCAGCTATAAATACTCGTCCATTTCTCACTTTTTGGGATCCGGATTTCGAAGCGACGAAGTGCTGCCATTTTGAGAGCTCGACTTCTACACTTCTTCACTTCTTTTCTCCACTCTAATCTAGTGATTCCTTCCATCCATATTGAAGATCTAATCGAAGATCGAAGAGTTTAGATTGAAGATCTACATTCTTCGAAGAGAGATTTCATCATTTGAAGCGGATTTGTGATAGATCGAGTTAGATCCTTCGCTGTCCAAATTTGAAGTGTGTTGATTTGGAGTTGTTTAGGTGATTTGGTGAGTGGTGATTATCTCTCACATGGATCCAAAGGAGTATATCGGATCGTTGGCTTGATTTGGTGTTAAAATAGTGATTTCCATGGATTTTCCCAATCATATGTGTAGATCCATATAGATTCATTGTTCATGATGATTTGACATCCATTTTACCACATGTTAACCTATGCAAGTTCATTCATCAAGATTATAGAGATATTGTTCATGTTTTCATGCTTATTAGACTTTCAACTCTTTAATTACGAAATTGCCATTATTGATATAATTGTCTACCTAGATCATATTTGAATGCTTGATTGCTTGGATTAATGTTTGACTTGATTGATTGCTATGAATTAGATGATTGATGATTTGATTTAGACCGAAGATGATTCAAAAGCTAAGAGAAAGGCTCTTGAATTTGGAAAGCTGTTTGTGGCATACGTAGCGGATGATGAAGCTCTTATGCATAGATTTGATGATGATGTTGAGATGTGGCTTTGCGAGGATGTGATGAAGCGAAGCATGGTATGAGATAGTCTTGGTCTAATCCAGACGGGATCATTCCAAGCATGTTGATAACTCGGTGAAATGGTTCGAGTTTGAGGATAATGGATGCTCGAGAGGTGCTTGAGCTAGTATGGAAATAGTCGTCAAGGAGGATGACTAGAAGGCTGAGATCTCATCGTTGTTGAAGGTTCTAGCATGCTCAAAGCAAGAGTATGTTGGGCAGATTCGATAGTCCCTGAAGGCTACGGATTGGTAGTCAAGTACTCTGGGCAGATTCGATAGTCCTAGGCACGGGTCACGATGATGTGCGGGAGTTATGTCTAGAACCGGGGTTTCCATTAGCCCTTGACGGACGGCTGAAAGAATGTGCCGGTCATTCAATTAACGGTGATATCGAAGCAATGATAACAGTGATAGCCAGAGTCATGGATGTTTGGTTGTATCTTCATTCGGTCTCAAGAGCAGTGTTTTCTAGGTGCTTATCTGATCTTGGTTTAGGCCTTGGGGGTTTGTACTTGGAAAACATCGCCCTTGACTCGAGTGATAATTTCTTTACTTTAAATTGTATGTTCTGCTATGTTTGCTTCTGCTTAGTGTGTGTCTGGGGGCTATCACTGTAGAAAGAGGTTGGAGTGGGAGGGTTGTATTCCTATTCCTTTTCCTTTGTACTCTTTTGGTATGTTGTTAGTTAATTTACCGCTCACTAAGACTGTGTCTGACTCAAGGCTTTATGTTTTAACTCTTATTTCCTTGGGCTGTTCGTCCATTTTGGGACGGGCAGACTAGGTAGCAGGTGACAGGTGTTGTTCTTGCTTTCCACGGTGTTGATATCGAAGACGAGCTGGAGGGTTGCATATTATCTTCTTATTATATGTACTGGGTGTTCCGCTGTTTGTATTTTCTCTGAGTGTTTTGTAGTGAGGCTTGTTGTATTGACTATTTAGATGTTTGTATTCAACTATTATGAAGTTTTATTGATGAGATTCTATTCTGTGAAGCTTCACTATATATATGTTCTATTGTATTTTGTCCATGCGCTGTGAGTAATACGATAGATTCTGTTATTTTAATTTACCCTGGCAATCGTCCATGGTCGCCTGGCACACTTTACAGCGCACTATCTCTAGGTTCAGTGCAGGGGTCATGGGCGGTCGTCACATTTGGTATCAGAGCGAGGTTAATCGATTTTACCCAACGCTCACTGACGTAACTACGTATGAGAGACGTAATTTTATTTTGATGGATGATTACTATATATATTATAGTAGCTTAGTAGAGTTTGAGTCCTTTATGCAGTTGTTTCTCTAGGTGTTCTAATCATTCCTTTTTATAGATATTGAGAATGAGTCGAAGAGGGAGACCAGCTGCTGGGGAAGGCCGTGCTACTGAGGGGGCTGCTGATTATGCTGCTATGTTCGAAGCTATGATGACTTCGATCATGAGAAGGATACCAGTCCCGGGGGCAGCAGTTGATGTTGGAGTTCAAGTCTAAACTCCAAAACCAGTGGATTTTGCTAAGTTGTGCAAAGACTATACTGCTCTTGGAGGGAAGCTTTTCTTGGGGACAGAATCAACTATTGAGGTCCAGAGATGGATAGATGCCTGTAGGAGGATCTTTGGTGATTTGGGAATTGAGGATGCAACTAAGAGGAAGTTAGCATCAAGACAGCTTCAAGGGAGAGCTTCTGATTGGTGGAACTCTATTACCATCAATACTACGGAGGAAGAGATTACTTGGGAGCAATTCCAAGTCAGTTTTGAAGCTAAATTCATTTCTACAGCTCAGAAGTCTGTTCTGTTCAAGAAGTTTGTGGAGCTCAAGCAGGGAGGAAGACCAGTTCTTGAGTATGTTTCTGAGTTTGTAGCTTTGTCCAAGTATGCCCGGTCGTATATTGAATCTGCATACCAGAAGAATGAGAAGTTTATGACAGGCTTGGACAGTTATCTTGGGAGACAGTTGGTGGATCATTTGGACGATTCATTTGAGAAGCTTGTGGAGAAAGCTCTTAGGCATGAGAGTCTGTTTCCTAAGGAAGGATCTGTTGTTGCTGTGACCAGGGGAGAGTCTAAACCACAATAGGGTGGAAACAGGAAGAGGAAGCAGCAACAGCATAAGGGTAATGATGGTCAAAAGAAGCTGAAGGGCGAAGTGACCTGCTACAACTGTCAGCAGAAGGGCCATTTCTCCAAGGATTGTAAGAATCCGAGGGTGCCGATGAAGTGTCACAACTGTGACAAGCCGGGGCATATCAGGAAGAATTGTCCAGAACCGCGGAGGGACAAGCAGATTGTGCAAGCTTATGCTTTGGGAGCTGTTCCGTCGTCTTCGAAAGCTCCTACTGCTGAAGAGAAAGGAAAGAGTGTAGTGGTTCAAGGTACTCTTTTCCTATGTGGTGTTCCAGTTAGAGTGTTGTTTGATACTGGGGCGTCGCATCCGTTTGTTTGTAGTGAACTTGTAGGCCGGTTGGGTTTAGAACCGGATATTGTTGATAGGCCATTGGTTGTGACTAATCCAGTTGGGGGTTCATCTTGTTTGTGTATGTTATGCCATGGTCTGATTGTATCGAGTCATGGTTGCTCTTTTGTTTGTGATTGTTTTGTTCTGAACTTTGCGGGGTTCGGAATTATTTTGGGTATGGACTGGCTTAGGAAGTATGCGGCAAAGGTTGATTGTGAAAGGTTGGAGGTGACAGTTGAGAATGTGGAGGGGCGAAAGATTGTGATACGATGTAAGCATGAAGAAGGCGTCTTCATGAGCTTCATGTATTCGCTGGTTGTTCCACGGGATGGACTGTCATCGGTGCCAATCGCGAATGGATTCGAGGATGTCTTTGACGAGGTCAAAGGGTTACCGCCGCATAGAGAGATCGAGTTTCGTATAGATCTAGTTGAAGGAGCCAGACCTATTGTGATGCCTCTTAGGCGGATGGCACCTAGGGAACAGCAGGAGTTGAGGGTGCAGGTTGATGACCTTTTACAGAAAGGATTCATTCGGCGTAGTGTGTCCGAGTGGAGTGCACCAGTTGTGTTTGCAACCAAGGCAGATGGGTCATTAAGGTTGTGTGTGGATTATCGTGAGCTGAATAAAGTGACTAAGAAGAACAAGTATCCATTGCCGAGAATAGATGACTTGTTTGATCAGCTTCACGAGGCTAAGATGTTTTCTCAGATGGATTTGGCAACGGGATTTCACCAGTTGAGAGTAGCTAAGGATAGTGTGCCGAAGACTGCTTTTCGAACACCATCCGGTTTCTTTGAGTGGCTGGTAATGCCGTTTGGATTGACTAACGCGCCAGCATATTTTGTGGATCTTATGAATAGAGTGTTCAGAGATCAGTTGAACAAGTTCGTACTTGTGTTCGTGGATGATATTCTGATTTATTCCAGAACAGAAGAAGAGCACAAGACGCACTTGCGTATTGTTTTGGAAATCTTGCGGAAACATCAGCTGAAGGCTAAGTTTTCGAAGTGTCACTTCTGGAAGAGTGAAGTGAGGTTCTTAGGCCATGTTATTTTTGGAAATGGAATAGCGGTTGATCCCGCTAAGGTGGCAGCAATCCAGGATTGGGTTAGACCTAAGAATGCATCTGATGTGAGAAGTTTTCTTGGATCAGCAGGATACTATCGTCGATTTATCAAGGATTTTTCCAAGATAGCTGCACCGTTAACAGGATGGACGAAGAAGAACCAAGTGTTCAGATGGGAAGCTAAGTGTGAGCAAGCTTTCGGAATCCTGAAAGAGCGATTGACGAGTGCTCCTGTTTTGACTATTCCAAGTGGGAATGATGAGATGGTGGTTTACACCGACGCATGTGGTACTGGACTTGGAGCAGTGCTGATGTAGAAGGATAAAGTTGTTGCGTATGCAAGTCGACAACTGAAGCCGCATGAAAGGAATTACCCGACTCATGATTTGGAGTTAGCGGTGATTGTATTTGCTCTGAAGATGTGGAGACATTATCTACTGGGAGTTCGATTCGAGTTGTTTACAGATCATAAGTCGTTGAAGTATCTTTTCTCCCAAAAGGATTTGAATCTTCGACAGCAACGGTGGCTAGAGTTTTTGGCATCATATGATTTTGGTATAACTTATACTCCGGGAAAAGGTAACGCAGTGGCAGATGCGTTAAGTCGAAGACATGCAGGATTGGGAGCCATGTTTTTAGAATGGAAGAATCTCGAGTATTTAGCTGTATTTGACTTCAGGCCTAGATGCGAATTTGAACCTGAGATGTTGGCAAACTTATCGATAAGACCGACTCTTGTGGAAAGGATTGGCGAGAGTCAAAAGCGAGATGATAAGATTGTTAAGATCATCCATGAATTGGAATCTGGATTGGATCCAGAAAAGGATAAAGGATTCGAGGTCGATCGAGAGGGTTGGCTTCGGAAGCAAGGACGACTAGTTGTTCCCGATATAGATGAATTGAGGAGTGAAGTTCTGAAGGAAAGTCATCACTCGAAGCTGACAATTCATCCAGGTGGAAATAAGATGTATCGGGATATGAAGAGAACCTACTACTGGGAAGGCATGGAGAAGGATGTTGGAAATTTTATTTACAAGTGTATGAACTGCCAGTTGGTAAAAGCCGAACAGAGGAAGCCAAGTGGATTGCTTCAGCCATTAGAAGTTCCTACATGGAAGTGGGAGCAAGTATCGATGGATTTTATTGATGGGTTACCTAGAACAAGAACGGGAAATGAAGGGATTTGGGTCATTGTAGATCGTTTGACTAAGAGTGCAAGATTTATTCCTGTTCGATTGACTAGGACTGCATCAAAGTTGGCTGAGTTGTATGTTAAGTGGATAGTTCGATTCTATGGTATTCCGAAGAGTATAGTGAGCGATCGAGACCCATTATTCACTAGTGGATTTTGGAAGAGCTTCCAGGAAGTTTTGGGAACCGAGTTGTGTTTGAGTACAGCTTATCACCCTCAAACAGATGGTCAGACAGAGAGAGTCAACCGAGTTTTGGAAGATCTCCTCAGAGCTTGTGTTATGGATTTCATAGGATCATGGGAAGATCACCTTCATTTGGTGGAAATTGCATAAAACAACAGTTACCAGTCAAGCATTGGTATGACACCGTATGAAGCATTGTATGGAAGACCGTGTAACTCTCCGACATGTTGGCTAGAAACAGGAGAAAAGCTGATACTTAGGCCAGAGATGATTCGACAGACTTCAGATTGTATAGAGATCATTCGACAACGAATGAAGGCAGCCCAAGATCGTCAGAAGAGTTATGCCGATAAGCGTCGTAAGGATTTGGAATTTGACGTAGGTGATATGGTTTTTGTGAAGATTTCTCCACTGAAGAATGTTATTCGATTTGGGAAGAAAGGAAAATTGACTCCGAGATTTGTTGGACCATTCCCGATCATCGAGCGAATTGGAAAGCTCGCCTATAGATTGGAGTTACCTGAGAAGATGTCGAGTGTGCACAATGTTTTTCATGTATCATATCTACGGAAGTATGTGCACGACTCGAATACAGTGGTTTCTGCTGATAGCTGTGAAGATTTCGAAGTTGGTGCAATCGATAAGAGACCTCGTAAGCCGCTCGTGTTGTGGAAACCGACACAAAACAACTTAGGAGGAAGATAGTTAAGTTGCTCAAGATACAATGGAGTGATGATGATAACGACTGTACGTGGGAGGTGGAAGAGAGGATGAAGGCAGCTCATCCTGAACTCTTTAAGGTATGGCCCTAAGGTGTCGTGTCATCTAACGACATTGTAACTTGTTCTAAGTCTTGGAATTCTACATGCTAAGCTAGAATTGGATGCATGGTTTGTTGATTGCTATGGATGGTAGGCATGCAGAATAGTCATTGATTGCTCTGTTTGTTTGGAATTTCGGGGGCGAAATTCCTAAGGGGGAGAGAATGTAACGACCCGTATTTTTACGGATCGAAACATCGTAGAACAGTTGACAATTGGTCACATTTGTTGATAAGTCGTCTAGAGTCTAAGTCTTAGGTCGTAGGAAGGTTTGAAGCGACCTAGGCATTGGAATAAATCGTTGGGAAATTAGGTCGTATTGGGTGGCTTAGGTCGAGTGACCGACTTAGGAAGTGTACGACTTAAGATATTGAGATGACTTAGGATAGTAGACGACTTAAGGTTAGGACCGACCTAAGAAGACTGACCGAGTTAAGGTTTTGAGCGAGCTAAGGGATAGGTCGGCGGCGACCTAAGGAAAACCAGTAGTTAGCATGGTTAGGTCGTAGACGACCTAAGAGTTAGGTCGTAAGATTGTATGTTGAGGCTTAGGTCGTAGCTGACTTAAGGAAATAGGCGACAACCTAAGGAGGCTGGGATAGTAGTAAATGACCTAACTAGGATAAGTCGTAGAAGACATAGGAGTTAGGTTGTAAGAGGTTAAGTCGTGTCCCAGTTAGATCGTGTGTATAGCTAGGTCGTTAGACGACCTAAGGGGTTAGGTCGTAGCCTGGTTAAGATAGTATGTCGCGTGTGTGTTAGGTCGCGCCTGTTGCTAAGTCGGTAGGTCGCATGAGTGTTAGGTCGGAGCTATTGCTAAGTCGTAGGTCGTAACCTCTTCAAGTCGTGGGATGGATTGTCTCACTAAGTCGTAAGTCGAATGAAGGCACTGATCTGTTATGTGTTAAGTCGTGACCGACTTAGGAGTTTGGCTGCTATGTCGTTAGGTCGGAGGATGAAGAGCTTTGGTAGGTCGTAGAAGCGCTTGGGTGTTAAGTCGTTAGGTTGCTAAGCGCTTAAGTGTTAGGTCGTAGAGACTTGGGGTTGTTGAGTCGGAGATTGTTAGGTCGAAGACTTTAGGTCGGTGGGGTTCGTTAGGTCGTAGGTCGTGGCTCTATAGGTCGTGGACGACCTAATTCCGGGTGATGACTTAGGAGGATTTCAGCTATAAATACTCATCCATTTCTCACTTTTTGGGATCCGGATTTCGAAGCGACGAAGTGCTGCCATTTTGAGAGCTCGACTTCTACACTTCTTCACTTCTTTTCTCCACTCTAATCTAGTGATTCCTTCCATCCATATTGAAGATCTAATCGAAGATCGAAGAGCTTAGATTGAAGATCTACATTCTTCGAAGAGAGATTTCATAATTTGAAGCGGATTTGTGATAGATCGAGTTAGATCCTTCGCTGTCCAGATTTGAAGCGTGTTGATTTGGAGTTGTTTAGGTGATTTGGTGAGTGGTGATTATCTCTCACACGGATCCAAAGGAGTATATCGGATCGTTGGCTTGATTTGGTGTTAAAATAGTGATTTCCATGCATTTTCCCAATCATATGTGTAGATCCATATAGATTCATTGTTCATGATGATTTGACATCCATTTTACCACATGTTAACCTATGCAAGTTCATTCATCAAGATTATAGAGATATTGTTCATGTTTTCATGCTTATTAGACTTTCAACTCTTTAATTACGAAATTGCCATTATTGATATAATTGTCTACTTAGATCATATTTGAATGCTTGATTGCTTGGATTAATGTTTGACTTGATTGATTGCTATGAATTAGATGATTGATGATTTGATTTAGACCGAAGATGATTCAAAAGCTAAGAGAAAGGCTCTTGAATTTGGAAAGCTGCTTGTGGCATACGTAGCAGATGATGAAGCTCTTATGCATAGATTTGATGATGATGTTGAGATGTGGCTTTGCGAGGATGTGATGAAGCGAAGCATGATATGAGATAGTCTTGGTCTAATCCAGATGCGATCATTCCAAGCAGGTTGATAACTCGGTGAAATGGTTCGAGTTTGAGGATAATGGATGCTCGAGAGGTGCTTGAGCTAGTATGGAAATAGTCATCGAGGAGGATGACTAGAAGGCTGAGATCTCATCGTTGTTGAAGGTTCTAGCATGCTCAAAGCAAGAGTACGTTGGGCAGATTCGATAGTCCCTGAAGGCTACGGATTGGTAGTCAAGTACTCTGGGCAGATTCGATAGTCCTAGGCACGGGTCACGATGATGTGCGGGAGTTATGTCTAGAACCGGGGTTTCCATTAGCCCTTGACGGACGGTTGAAAGAATGTTCCGGTCATTCAATTAATGGTGATATCGAAGCAATGATAACAGTGATAGCCAGAGTCATGGATGTTTGGTTGTATCGTCATTCGCTCTCAAGAGCAGTGTTTTCTGGGTGCTTATCTAATCTTGGTTTAGGCCTTGAGGGTTTGTACTTGGAAAACATCGCCCTTGACTCGAGTGATAATTACTTTACTTTAAATTGTATGTTCTGCTATGTTTGCTTCTGCTTAGTGTGTGTCTGGGGGCTATCACTGTAGAAAGAGGTTGGAGTGGGAGGGTTGTATTCCTATTCCTTTTCTTTTGTACTCTTTTGGTATGTTGTTAGTTAATTTACCGCTCACTAAGACTGTGTCTGACTCAAGGCTTTATGTTTTAACTCTTATTGCCTTGGGCTGTTCGTCCATTTTGGGACGGGCAGACTAGGTAGTAGGTGACAGGTGTTGTTCTTGCTTTCCACGGTGTTGATATCGAAGACGAGCTGGAGGGTTGCATATTACCTTCTTATTATATGTACTGGGTGTTCTGCTGTTTGTATTTTCTCTGAGTGTTTTGTAGTGAGGCTTGTTGTATTGACTATTCAGATGTTTGTATTCAACTATTATGAAGTTTTATTGATGAGATTCTATTCTGTGAAGCTTCACTATATATATGTTCTATTGTATTTTTTCCATGCGCTGTGAGTAATACGATAGATTCTGTTATTTTAATTTACCCTGGCAATCGTCCATGGTCGCCTAACACACTTTACAGTGCACTATCTCTAGGTTCAGTGCAGGGGTCATGGGCGGTCGTCACATTTACTCACCAAAAGTTGACTAAATCAATGCAACTTCCTCTAGAAATTGTATATGAGCTAAGTATTCGCTTTAATTTGGAAAAATGAGATTTTTGGAGGGTTCAAGTGGACAAAAGGGTTCGATTTAGGGGTATATAAGCTCCGCCTAAGGTGGTTAAGGGTGGTATGTACTTGTTTTGTGGAGGAGAGGTGTTGAATCGACAAAAGAAAGCTTTAAATAATAGTTTAGAAGTTTAAAAGTGGATGTACTAAACTTTTTAGGCTTTTCGAAATATTTAGGAAGCCATTACAGTATATATAAAACCTTGGAAGAGAATTTAGAAAGTAGAAATGAATTTAAAAAAATGAGGAAAATGGTAGGAAATGAGTTTATATACTAGTGCAAAAGTTAAATTACTAATAGCCAAAGAGTACATACTCTCCGCTAGATTTTTTCCATATCATTTTCTTGTCCCGGCGCATTCATTTCAAAGCCAACATACATTTACTTACTATGGTACTTATGTTTTTAAAGACATGACATGTTATAACAATTTTCATTTTTTACTTTTTAAACTTATTTAATTTTCATAAAATGCATTTCACATTTTAATAAATTAAAGTATCAAAATATATGTACATCCTAAAATCTATTCTAACTTATATATAAATGTGTATATATGTTACATAAATGTGCACAATGTTTTCAGATAACTTTTCGACACCTAAAAGTAGAAAATTCGAAAAATGATTTTCGGTCACATTTTCTATTTTGTTTTGAACTAATTATATTTGTAAACAAAATTTAAAAACTATATCAACATCATTAGTTATTATCTAAAAGAGTTTTAATTTGATTTATAAAATCCATTAATTATTTATAAAAATATATTTAAATATCCATAATTAAATAATTAAATCCTGGGTCGTTACACTCATAGTAATCATTTTGTACATGTATTCTTTTCGTCATCGTTGTATCACTTAGATATGTGGAGTTTGGTCCAAGTTCAAACAGAAAATACTCGTATTTAATTGAGCATGCCACTTTAAAGTCCTTGGTTCAATCCGATAACAGTTATCGATTAACGAATTTACTCTGATCAAATATTTTGACTTTAAGTTGACTACCAACTATGGTGATATTAACTTTCTACAATGAAGGAGAAAAATCCTCTCTTGGATAGTGTTACACTTAAAGCAGTTCAACGTGTACCCAACTATTACCGTAACATGATTGCCATGTTATGTGCTTGACCATAATCAAAATACAATCTAGTTACTTAAGAGCGACAATACCTTCAAATCTAAAGACTACTGTACATCGTTATCCTCCGATCTTTTATTTTGATGTAGTTATTTTAACCTATAAAAGACTTGATTCCAATCTTTAGGAGATTGTTCCAAACAAGCAAAAGTACGTAAGCTCTTAGTGTTGCCAAGGTCGTGAGTAAATCTTCATCTATCGCATATCAAACGTTACGTATACTGGTCTCAATAGACGTATCGATATCCTTTTATCGATACATCTTGAGTAGGAATATTGAAGGAGTAAGTGTTTATATATATATATGTATATCTAAATATATGTATCGATTCAATACACTTGGTCATGAACACATTTGTAACTACAATCGATAAAATACTTCTTCTAAAAAATTTATATTTATATATGTTTAATTTTTTCAATCCGTTATTTATACCACTGTATAACAACTTATATAAAAGAAAAATAAGCTAGATACATACATCATTTCGAACAAGATTCTTTTATAAGAGTCAAGTTACGTAACAAACTACAAAATTTCCCATCGCGCACCCTCTTACTCTATGATGCAGCAGCGGAAATAACAAAATGATGATTCTGTGGAAGTAGCAATCGATGGAATGAAGAATACTGAATGGCCCAAATTCGTTGATCCGAAGATACCGAATTCTAGCTATCATCGTCACGTTGATCACGCACGATACCGTGAAAGAAGATCTGCAATTCTTCAGACGTTGATCAAGCGCACTTGATACCGTGAATTGGCTTCTAGGGTCGTTGATCCGAGCGCACTTGAATGCCGAAAGAGGAGATAGGAGATTACACTCAACTACTAATTTAATGAAAGCACAAAGCTAACAAACAAAAGTTTTTATTCAAAATCAACTAACTATTACAAATGAGACCACCTACCTATTTATAGGCTTACAATTCTCAATATAAAACTGTACAACACTTAGGTCGGCAACGACCTATAATAGATGACTTACGACTTAAAAGTAAGCGACCTAAAACAAAACAATTACAACACATTACAAGTCTTTACCGACCTAACATAGGTCGTTGACGACCTAACAGATCAACAACAAACACGTTACAACACAGAAGCGACCTAGTACATGCACGAAGCGACCTAACAGACAACACACGCGACCTAAGCTCCAGACGACTTAAGTCATAGTATATATGCGGCATTAGGTCGTTAGCTCGCTCAAGCGACCTAAAAGAATAGCGACAACAACAATTCAACCCAGCTTCAGGACCCTTCACGCGACCTACCTTCCAACGACTTAACATCCAGCGACCTATCTTCCCAGCGACCTAAGAATGAGCGACCATCGAGAATTAGCGACTTATTGTTAGGTCGTTCGCGACCTACTGAAGCGGCATGTGACTTAGGTCGTTCGCGACCTAAAGTAGCGGTATGTGCTTTAGGTTGTTCGCGACCTAAAGAAGCTCTTAGCTCGTTACCCCTTAGCTCGTTAGCTCGTAAGTCGCTAGGTCGTTCGCGACCTAAAACAAGTGACTTATCACAGCGTGTTGCAGCCTCCTCCTCTTGCCTCTGGTTAGGTCGTAGCTCGAAAGTGTCGGAGCGATCCAAAGTGTCACTAGGTCGTAAAGTTCCACTAGGTCGTGAGCGACCTAAAATCTCACTAGGTCGTGAGCGACCTAAAATTCTAGAATGTTCAGATTGCGCTGCATCATCCTCCCCTGGTTGACAAAAATTCGACCTCGAATTTGCACCTTCCTCTTCCACAACAAGCTCCTCTCCATGATATGGAATCAAATACTTGACATTGAAAACATCGGAAGTATGAACATCATCCGGTAATCTCAACTGATATGCGTTCTCATTGATTTTCTTCAAAATTTCCACTGGACCGATTTTCCGAGCTTTCAACTTATTGTACGTTCCCACTGAAAAATGATCCTTTGTCAACACGGCGTAAACCAAATCACCTTCTCTGAAATTCACATTCCTTCACTTCTTATCTGCCAGTCGTTTATACTTTTCGTTTGATGCAAGCAATCGTTCATGAACAGTTCTGTGGCACTCCTGCAACTCGGTGACAAAATCACAAGCCCGCTTAACAACTCCCTTCTGATATGGTACTGTCGTCAAATCCAATGGACCCTTCGGACTTGCTGAGTATACAACTGGAAACGGACTGAAACCCGTACTGCGGTTAATAGCGTGATTATGTGCAAACTCTGCCTGGCATAAGTGCATATCCCAACTCTTCAAATTATCTTTCACAAGACACCTCAACAAATTCCCCAATGATCTATTAACCACTTCCGTTTGCCCATCTGTTTGCGGATGATACGCGCTACTAAAATTCAGCTTCGTTCCAACCATCTTCCACAAACTTAACCAAAAATGGCTTAGAAATCTAGTATCCCGATCTGAAACAATAGATTCTGGTAGCCCATGCAATCGGTACACCTCTTTAAAGAATAACTAAGCAACCCGGACGACATCAGCTGTCTTCTTACAAGCGATAAAATGTGCCATCTTGGAAAATCTATCTACCACAACAAATATAGAATCATTTCCTCGCTGAGTTCTAGGCAATCCCAAAACAAAATCCATGCTGATATCAACCCACGGTTTAATTGGCACAGGTAATGGCATATACAATCCCGCATTTGTCGTTGTCCCTTTAGATATTTGACAAATATGACATCTCTCCACAAATCGTTCAACTTCCTTTCTTATAGTAGGCCAAAAATGCGATTGCGAAATCAACTGTAATGTACAGTCTCTCCTTCATTGACTTCCATCCACTAGAATAGAAAACCATCCACTAGCACATACTCATCAGTCTTTCCTTCATTGACTTCATCCAGGATCTTAGCAAAGTAAGGATCATCAACAAACAAATCTGGCAGCACGTCAAACCCTGTCACCTCTATCTTCATTGTAGTCAACACATGATTCCTTCGACTTAATGCATCCGCCACTCGATTCGTAATTCCCGACTTATGCTTTACCACAAATGTAAATTGTTGTAAGTATGCAATCCACGAAGCATGCCTTGCCGCAATCTTGTCATGTCCCTGCATATGCTTCAACGCTTCATGATCAGTATACAAAACAAATTCTTTATGAAACAAATAATGTCTCGAGTGTTTCACGGCTTGCACGATTGCATAAAACTCCATATCATATGTGCTATATCTCATCTTTGCTCCCGATAACTTCTCACTAAAATATGCAATAGGACGTCCCTTCTGACTTAACACCCCTCCAATTCCAACCTTCGATGCATCAGTATGTAATTCAAACAACAACTGAAAATCCGGCAACACTAGAATTGGTGCTGTCGTCAAAAGTTCCTTGATTCTCTCAAAAGCAACCCCTACTTCCTCTGACCATAAAAATTGTTTCCCTTTCATACAATCAGTAACTGGTGCCATCACGCTACTGAAGTGTGGAATGAACCTTCTGTAGAATGATGCTAAACCATGAAAACTTCTAACTTCGGTTATCGTCCTGGGTTGTGGCCAATTTCTGATTGCTTCAACTTTATTCTGATCCACCTGTATACCTCCTCCCGATATAACATACCCCAAAAATAAAACACTATGCGTCATGAACACGCATTTCTTTGTTGCAGCATAAAATTGTTCTTGTCGCAGTACTATCAACACTTCTCTCAGATGTTGCAAGTGTTCTTCTGGACTTCCACTATATATCAGTATATAATCAAAATACACCACCATGAATTTCCCAATGAATGGCCTAAAAATCTGATTCATCACCCGCACAAATGTACTTGGTGCATTCGAAAGACCAAACGGCATAACCAGCCATTCGTATAATCCTTCTCTCGTCTTGAACGCTGTTTTCCATTCATCCCCTGGTCTGATTCGAATTTGATGATAACCGCTTTTCAAATCAATCTTCGAAAAGATAGTAGCCCCGCTCAACTGGTCCAACAAATCATCAAGTCTCGGCATTGGAAATCTGTATCTCACAGTAATCTTATTCAGTGCTCGACTATCAGTGCACATCCTCCACGTTCCATCCTTTTTTGGTACTAACAAAGCTGGCACAGCACATGGACTTAAACTTTCCTGCACACGCCCCTGTTCAAGCAATTCTTCCACTTGCCTTCTCAACTCCTCATGTTCTTTTGGACTCATTCTGTAGTGTGGTCTATGAGGTAACACAGCTCCTGGAACAAGATCAATTTGATGTTGAATGTCTCTCAACGGCGGTAACTCCATTGGTAGTTCCTCAGGAAATACATCGTCAAACTCTTCCAGCACTGGTTTTACTTCTTCGGGAATCTCAACCACTTCATGACTCTCACGTCCAATCAACAAAAATACTTCAGGCTCCTCTTCTACCTCCTTAACAAACTCCTTCAAAGATAGTAAAGTTTTAAGTTCTTCAATCTCCTCCAACTTCCTTTCTTCTTGTTGTCGCTTCTTAGGAATCAAAGTGATTTTAGTTCCTTCAAACATAAAACTGTAACTGTTAGTACGTCCATCATGTTGCACAGTCCTATCATACTGCCATGGTCTCCCCAGCAACAGATGACATACGTCCATGTCCACAACATCACACCAAATTTCATCCTTGTATTTCTTCCCAATTGAAAAATTAACACAAGCTCTTCTTCCACCTTTCACCTCCCCACCTTTCCCCAACCAAGCTAACTTGTAAGGTTTCAGATGCTTCTCTGTCTTCAATGATAACTTCTTCACAGCTTCTGTAGAGATAATATTATCACAGCTCCCCGCATCGATGACAAACTTGCAAACCCTTCCCAAGATAGTACATGTTGATTGAAAGATGTTACTCCTCAACCAGCTAGTTTCCTCATCCTGTTTTGGTGTTAAACACGACCTCTTCATCATCAATGAATACCCTTCATCTCCTGACACATTCTCTTCCTCCTCATCATGTAGTGAATTAGTACAGTCAGCTTCTACTTCATCTTCCTCTGCCTCGCCATCATAGTTCTCTTCTTCGCTTTTGGACATTCGCTGCTCTTGTGACCCACTTCTTGACAATTATAGCATTTGAAATTGGTGTTGACTTTTGGTTTAGCCACTTCATGAACAACCGGCTTATTCGACGCTTTTGGAACATTTGAACTACTACCCGCTCCTTTGTTCTGCCCTGTAAGACTTGGAAACACACCTCCCCCACGTCTTCCTTGTTTCTCCCAAGCCAACGCCTTTTGATGTGCTTCTGCCACAGATCTAGGGTCGAACATGTTCACCATATCTTGGATCTGTGCTCTAAGTCCACCAACAAATCTAGCAGTCAGTTGTTCTTCTGTCTCCATAATGTCATTTCGTGCAATTAACTGGTAGAACTCATCTGCATAATCAGTAACAGCCTTCGTCCCTTGCCTCAGGTTCTGTAATCTCTGATAGATTAGTGATTGGTAATTGTAGGGTAAGAAAGTTGCCTTCATCAATTTCTTCATCTTTTCCCAAGCAACAATCCTTGACTTCCCCATCCATTCTCTAGTAAGTTTGGTTTGCTGCCACCATGCCATATCTCTCCCCCTCAACCTTGTAGCAACCAACTTCACTTTACGATCCTCTGGAACCTCCTTGAAGTCAAATATTTCCTCAACATAAGCTAACCAATTAAGAAATTCCTCGGCTTGCATACCTCCCTTGAATTCCAGTATTTCAGTCTTCATCCCAGACTCCCACTTGTGATCATACTCCGACTAATTTCTTCCTCGTCCTCGTCCTCGTCCATGAACACTACCACCATCAAACTCCTCTTCAAAATCTGATGTATATCGATGTCGATCCTGACCACCAACATCTCTACTTCCATTGTGTCTTCCACCAACATCCCTTCTATCTTCATTCCTCCAATCACGATCATTCACATTCCTACCACGTCTTCGATCATCATCATCTCTATAACAATCTCGACACACACTTCTATGATCATTATCAGCACTTCTCTCTCGATTGGAATGTGGTGAAACTCTACTACCCCCATGGTTAGATTCAGGTGAAACCCTTCTCCGATTTTGATTCATCTCCAACATCATCTTCTCTAATCGACCAATCCCTTCATTAAGCTTTTCACTAAAGTTTTCATTTATTCTTTGCTCCATCTCATCAGCTTCTTCTCTTCTATACAAAGCTTCCACATTCTGATGGCGATTAGCTCTTCTCGGTGGCATGATTTGAAACTTCACAAACACTTCAATTCTCGGCTTGGACGTTCAAAATGATACCAAATGATGTACGACCTTCAACTTCAAACTCTCGGCTCTAACACTTCTCTTAGCTCGGCTTTGCTTGATGTAGCTCGGCTTCACTAACTCCTCAAACTCTTCGATAGAATATTGGCTCCAAGACTCGGCTTAGCTATGATTGGATAAGTCTAGCTCTGATACCAAATGATGCAGCAGCGGAAATAACAAAATGATGATTCTGTGAAAATAGCAATCGATGGAATGAAGAATACTGAATGGCCCAAATTCGTTGATCCGAAGATATCGAATTCTAGCTATCTTCATCACGTTGATCGCGCACGATACCGTGAAAGAAGATCTGCAATTCTTCAGATGTTGATCAAGCGCACTTGATACCGTGAATTGGCTTCTACGATCGTTGATCCGAGTGCACTCAAATGCCGAAAGAGGAGATAGGAGATTACACTCAACTACCAATTTAATGAAAGCACAAAGCTAACAAACAAAAGTTTTTATTCAAAATCAACTAACTATTACAAATGAGACCACCTGCCTATTTATAGGCTTACAATTCTCAACATAAAACTGTACAACACTTAGGTCGGCAATGACCTATAACAGGCGACTTACGAATTAAAAGTAGACGACCTATAACAAAATAGTTACAACACATTACAAGTCTTTACCGACCTAACATAGGTCGTTGACGACCTAACAGATCAACAACAAACACGTTACAACACAGAAGCGATCTAGTACATGCACGAAGCGACCTAACAGACAACACACGCGACCTAAGCTCCAAACGACTTAAGTCATAGTATATATGCGGGATTAGGTCGTTAGCTCGCTCAAGCAACCTAAAAGAATAGCGGCAACAACAATTCAACCCAGCTTCAGGACCCTTCACGCGACCTACCTTCCAACGACTTAACATCCAGCGACATATCTTCCCAGCGACCTAAGAACAAGCGACCTTCGAGAATTAGCGACTTATTGTTAGGTCGTTCGCGACATACTGAAGCGGCATGTGACTTAGGTCGTTCGCGACCTAAAGTAGCGGTATGTGCTTTAGGTTGTTCGCGACCTAAAGAAGCTCTTAGCTCGTTACCCCTTAGCTCGTTAGCTCGTAAGTCGCTAGGTCGTTCGCGACCTAAAACAAGTGACTTATCACAGCGTGTTGCAGCCTCCTTCTCTTGCCTCTGGTTAGGTCGTAGCTCGAAAGAGTCGGAGCGATCCAAAGTGTCACTAGGTCGTAAAGTTCCACTAGGTCGTGAGCGACCTAAAATCTCACTAGGTCGTGAGCGACCTAAAATTTTGGAATGTTCAGATTGCGCTGCATCACTCTATCATGAATCATCCAAATTTAATACATGACCTTGACTTGGTTGAAATGTGTTTTTATGACAACAATAATGCAATATGATATAACAAAGTAAATCTATGCCATAAATAAAATATAGAAGTTGCATGGGTCTTAAATTTTCATACATATTTTTATTAATTTATGTAATTAAGGTTTGTTCTTTATGTATTAAAGAATATAACGAGTTTGGGATATCGATAAAATTTATGAATAAAGAAATTGAATCATTGAAGGTAAATCTTGAAAAGGATTGTGATGGGACCTTTGAATTGGTAGCATATTCGAATTCAATTTTAATATTGATTTAGTGAAGAGAAAAACTCACAAAAGAAATAACAATACATAGATTGGACCTCAAATGGATATCAAGGAAAGCTTCAAAAAATGTTTATGTTTATAAAAAGTATCTATTCTATAAATAATAATTAAAAAAGTTTATAAAGAACGAACATTATAAGTGGAGTAAAAATTAGTTCACTAAATTAGAAGAAAGTTCTCAACTAGTATAACGGATTCAATTTTATAAAAGTTTAGCTAAGAACGTAGTTAAACATAGTGAAAGTTATATCATTAATCTCAAATGAAAATAAAGTGCAACTACACATAGGGTGATCGGTAATAGAAGTAAAGGGAAATATTGAAGAGCGACATACATTTACTATAATTAATTCACTTCTTTATGTATGTATAAGTTTTGAGTTTGATTTGAAAGCTGAAAGAAAGCAACAGTTAAAATTATAAATAATTTTATTTAAATTCTCTTAATTTTGATATAAGACAACTGAATAGAGATTAATGTATAATGATTTCTTTAAATCAAATTCGAAACACATTAATGGGAATTAGTGGTGATTAATTCTCTAACTACTATAATTTTGGATTAAATTAGTAAATATCCTTATGTTGGGTATTAAATAATTTATTTCTATTTTATTAAACCAAACCTGTCATAATTTAAAAACACACATGTAACATAATGAGATGACTTATTCCCTTATTAATGGCTTCATATCATTTCCTTTTATTCACTATACTCAATGTTAAGACTTTCAAACCATGATGAGAATTTATTATTCTAACCTTGATATTATAACAAAATTATCTTCAAAGAAGCAACTAAGAGCAGAATGTCCTCTATCCATTTTTCATAATACCATAATCATAATCCTAAATACATGATCACTCAATATATTTGATATATATAATGACACTGAATTTCAAAATAATATATAAATATAGTAATTCTAATAGAATTACTATGCATATTAATATCATTTTTGTATGAAAAATAATTTTAAAATTCTTATGCGTTTGTAAACTAATGATAGTTCGTAGAATGGTAAAAGTGATGTCTATAGCGTAATATAAAAGATTCTCAGTGGATCACGTAAACTATAGTATTCTCCATTATTTTTCTTTAAGAGAACATATTATGTACATTTTAAATAACATTAAATTAATCATTGGGGTTTAATAATATCTCAATGATCTCTAATCACCTATGTTTCTCGGAAAAAATTATTGCAAAAGAAATTTGATATCCAATATTATGGTAAAATAACCTTAAAAGAGAAAAGTATTGAGAAGTTTCTATATTATTGGAAAATAACTTGAAAAATAATATTTCAAAACCCAGACATATCAATGTCATTAACTAAAATTAACATCTGCCATATTTTGTGTTCAAATTAAAAAAGTCAGTCCCTAATGAATAAAACCAACATCCATTGGTATTAAAACGATCCACCAAATCCCTTTATTATTTTTAATAAAATGGAAAATTTAGATCTGAATGAAACTAAAGAAAGGGAATGAGGTTCAGTTGTTATTTTGAGAATTGAACACATAAAACATTGAAACATTTAATTTAAATGATTTTCAAATTGATGAGGAAAAATGGCATGTTGAGTTACCATACCATTTGCATAAAATGCAAGATTATTTTTTGTGAAAAAATTTAATACCAATTTGATGAAAGGGGCTTTGCACGAAAGGTCCCTATTTCTGATGGTGTTACAAGAAAAGTCCATGTAGAAATAAGTATGTAAATGAAGTCCCTGTTTTTTTAAATAAGAAAACGCAAGTTAGCTTGCGTTTTTTAAAATTTCAAAACTTTCAAAATCAGATTGCGCAAACTAGCTTGCGCTTTCATGATAGAAAGCGCAAATTACCTTGCGCTTTTTAAAAAATTTAAAAGTTTTAAAATTTTCAAAAAAAAATTAAAATTAGAAAGCGCAAACTAGCTTGCGCTTTTCTAATAGAAAGTGCAATTTAATTTGCGCTTTTCAAAATTTTCAAAATTTTCGAAAATTTCGAAAAATATTTCAAAATTAGAAAAGTACAAGTTATCTTACATTTTTTGTCAGAAAAGTGCAAGACACTTTGCGTTTTTTTATTTTTGAAAAATAGGGACCAAATTTACATATTCATTTCTACAGGGACTTTTTGTATAACAACATCAAAAACAGGGACCTGTGACTCTTTTCTTGTTGATGAAATGGATAGTAAAGTGGAAAGGGAAAATAACTTAGAAATGAAATATCATAAAATTAAAAGATAGAAATAAGTTAACATAAACTGGAAACATAACTAAAAATAACTTTATTAAAACTAAAGAAAGAGATAATTTACCAAAATTGGAAAAATCGTCTAAATTTTTAATTTTCAATTCTTTGACTTGCAAACACCTATAATAGTTTACCTATGAACAAAATTATCAGTCTCGAATGAAGGTCCAACATAATTATTTGGGAATTAAAGAAATGAAAGGAGGTTTAACTATTCTTTTGAGAGCTAAAACAAAACGAAATAAGATAATTTGTTGAATTGATGAGTGAAAGAGAGATGTTGAATTACTTGATCAATTCATATAGTTTGATGCTAAAGTCACCCAAATTTGCACTACTTATTACCATGATCTAATATCAAGATGTGTAAAACACGATGACTTTAGCACCACACCACTATATGGGGGTGAAATGAACACTAATTTCTAATGAAAAATAACAATGAAATCATATCTTAAGAAACAAAGCGTTTGAAAGAACGACCGTCGAAATTTTATTTATTACATAGTTAAGATGAGTACCATTAATTACCAAGTTAATTTTTGTTATGTTGACTATATTTTTCATCAACCTCAAGCTTATGATGATGCGTTGTGAAGAGTAAAGGTTACTTGCTAACCATTAGGCTTACAAGTGAAAAACTATGTGGAAGCAAGCATTTAAAGGTAAGTGACACAAGACATAGAGTGCTTCAATAGAGCTACTTATGTCCACTATGATACTTGCTTACTATATGGCTCTCTTACAATTACAAGGAGCTATAGAAGAATAACAAGAAAAGAACAAGTGAAACGAGACACTTCAGACTAATTAAGTAGCTAATATTAAGGGTTGCTGCGTGAAGGAAACTGGATTGCGTACAATATCTAGAATTTTAGTCATTTCCCACCTTTGTGAAGTGGCCATTTGTTTACTGACCAGAAAATTCACAACCTTCAACCTGGTACGGGGGCTGGAACTAAACCCTTTATGATGCTGCAATACATAGTATATTTATAGCTAATGTTTGGACAGCTAAGATCATGAGGTAAAATAGGAAGGAAGCATGCCTAGCCGTTTGATGTGCACGTAAATGTGCATATTTTTACCACCATATTTAATCTATTTAAATTAAATAAATGATCGTATTGGGTATTTTAACTTGTTTAAACCAAAATTCAAATTATTTTCAAATGGTCACATATTCATCTTCATATAGGGGTAAAATGGTCATTTTTGTGCATTTATTAAATTGTGAAAATTTTACTTGGAATTTTCTATGTTGTTTTGTAGGAAATTTAGTGAATTTTACAAGTGGTTTCATGATGATATATGCATGCACAAGAGTGAATAGAACAAACGAAGATGGAAATAATTCAAAAAGATGATCATGGAAGACCCCACTTACCGACCTACCTTAACGTACACTTAGGAGCTAATGCACATGCTAAAAGGCCATTAAATCTTTATGGACACTTAATGGATAATTATTGGATGCTAATGGTTACTTGGCCACCACACTTCCTAAGGGGTAGTTTGGGCATTCCCCTAAAATATTAATTAGGATTTAACACATGTATAAATACCCCTTATGTTTCATGTAACCCTCTTCTTCTTAGTCTTCCACTTAGTTAGTTTTTAGGCTCAAAATAAAACACAAGCTCTCTTTAGCGTTTCCATGGCTACTTAACCATTTTTATTTTCATTTAACTTTCTTTTTTTATATGCAATGTTAATTAGTGCTCTCTTTTCTTTTACATGCTTCTTTTACTTTCTTGTTAGTAGTTAGTTTATTTTCATGCAAGTAGAGTAGATTTTATTTTATGCAAGTAGATTAGTTTTGCTTTTCATCTTTCTCTCTTTTTCCTCTTGTTTTATTTCATGTTGCAAGCTACAAGTGTTGATATGATAACACAAATGAGAGGCTAACCCCTTCAATTTAGGGGTAATGAAGCCTCTAATCATGTAGCTTCAATATTTTGATAATTATTGCTCTCTTTTGTGCTTAAATGAATGTTGATGTGATTTATTGTTTCATATTGAATTTGATAGTCTATGTTGTTCATAACAAATAGGCTATGCTTAAACAATCACAGACAAAAATTGCCTCTTCATCTAAATATGATTATGGCAAAGAAGTGAATGTTGAAATCAAAATTTGATGGTCTATATTTCTAATTAATAGTTAATAGACCATACATAAAATAGATTTTGCTTTCAACTTGTTGTCATTTTACATGAAAATTAAAAGTGGTTTAAAGGTTGTGTTATAGTTTGATGGCTTATGTTGAGCTAATTAATAGCACAAATGAGCCATACTTATGATAAACATATCATTTAAATTCACTTATGACTAAAAAAGAGAGATCAAAATTTCATAATTTGTTGAACTATATGATCTAGAGAGTGAAATTATCTATAAATTGTCATTTAACTCTCATATTTTTATCACTTTGTTTTGTTAGTTTATACATTTTTAGCTAATCACACTTTCAACTCTGGTTAATTTGATTGAATAGAGATTTAAAATCAACAATTCCCTACAGATCGACCCGTACTCACCACTTACTAAGATAGTACGCCGTGCGCTTGCGGTATAAATTTAATTTGAAATTTTTCGACGAATTTCTAATCCGAAAGAAATTCCGTCATTAAACAAGGTTTTGGCGCCGTTGCCGTGGATTTGTTTTGATTTTGATTTTCTATTCTTTGAATTATTTTTGTGTGATTTTATTGTGTGTTTGCGTTTAAAAAAAATTATTGTGTTTGTTGTTTGATTTTCGTTTGCATTTTTGTTTGTGTGTTATTGTTTTCTAGTGTTTTGTCCATTTCCATTTGTATATATAATTTTTTTTAACAAAATAAAATCATACACAACTAAATTTTTGTTTTTTTTCATTTCAAATTGCATTCACAGTTTTACATTTGCTTTGCTCTGTGCATACTGTTAACTACACATCAAACACAAAGATTTTGGCAAATACAACCCACTGTTACATAGTGTACATCATCCTTAACTACACTTACTTCCTTCATACATCATTCTACTTTCAAAACAATCTGTTACCTTCACAAAACAACCAACATCATCACCAAACTGCCTATGCACTTCAAATTTTGTGCATTTCTTTCTTTATATCAACATAAAAACTACTGCATACCTTCCAGACAACAATCAACATTTCTCCATCCACAAACCAACTGCAGCAACTCCCTTCCCTGCCCCACAACAGTGCACTATCGACCTCCTTCACATCCTCTGCCTTGTGCACATTTCACCTTTTCGACCAACTCTACTGCAGACATCAAACATCACCAGAGAAAACACTACAGCCACACTTCTTTCCACCAGTAACCAGCTGCATCTCCTCTACCACTTTTTGTCAACCAGCATATCTTCTCACCATACATACTTGCCTGTACAAAACCCACTTCTGTCCTCCTTTCCTTCTACTGCCTACATAACACACTGACTACATCTTCCTCTGCAGACAAACCTTCCAACCATCCACTCATTTAATAACCAAAACTGCAACTACTCTACATACTACTATTCTTCCATAAGTGGGTACGGGAACAAGTGGGTACTGCTACACTTCATTCACTTCACAGGAGCAACTTCTGTTTCACTTCGTCAAACATCACATCACTACATACAAACTAAACTGACCTCCACAGTGCAAACCAACAATCATCCTCCTACAACCAAACACTTGAACAACCCTGAAATCATCTACCTGAAACTACACGGCAAATCTCCAACTGCAACAGTGCTTTCACTTCTCTTCCTCATCTACTTCAGTTCATTACTACTACTACTGACCTCCAACGGCAAACCCCACTACTTTCAAACCAGTCAAACACCCGCTGACCTTTATGCACTCACTCACTTCAACCTGAACACTCACCCCATTGCTGCACTCTCTCCTTATCACCATTCCACAAAACCACTCAACAAACTGTCACTACACCTTAAACTAAAACAGCTACCATCACCGTCATTTACATGCAAAATCTCCCGAACAACTTCAAACTGCTCATATCACTTCTACCATACATCCTACCCCTCTGTCAATTTTCCTGAACAACTACATACCACATATCATCACCCAAAACATACAAGCCAATACTGCACATACTGACATCGACTGCATATACACTTACCATACTGACTGCCCTGATCACCCTCACCAACCGTTTCCAAAACTATTGCATACCCTTCAACTTCAACTGCCGATAACCACCCTTTGTCACCCTATACATCAACATTCAACCTCCTCACCTATAATACACAAACATCACCTACTTCATCACCTGCTTCAACACGACACCCACCCTCCGACAGCTAAACGTCGCAAGCACCATCACTATCGTGCACCACTTCACTCACAACCCAAACACCAATCAACAAGCAAACTGCCTGACACTGCAAACCCTGCCTACTGCAGCATCACCCTTTCAGCCATTTTTCTACTGCAACTACCTATTGCAACCCAAATCCTCACCACCGTGACTTCGATCACCTGAAATCACCTTCATCATCGCCTACAATTTGCACGAAACCAATTGTTTAACATCAGCAACCGCCACAATCCCCAAAACCACTCGCGAATACCATCGCCAAAATCGAACTCCGCCTCCGTTCACGCAAACCCATCGCCACTAAACCTCCACCGCTTACTTCCCCTGCCACCACAAAATTCCCAAATCATCGACTTCAGCCGCGAACTCAACCCAAAATCAGCCTCCTATCCTAATTCACTCACCCGAATTCGAACCTCCATCACGTAACCTAAAAATGAAACAAATCGAATCTCCTCAAACATTCAATTGATTGTGAATTGTTTGTAATTTTACTTTCTGAAATTCGAGTGTTTCGGTGAAACGTGGAAGAAGTATTGGGCCGGGCTTATAGGTTGATTACAATTTTTTTTAATTTATTTCTTCTTTCTTTTTAATTGTTTAGTTTCCTTGTTTATAAAAAAAAGAGAAATTCTTTTGTGAAGATTGTTTTCACCAATTGTTAATCTTTTTAATAAAAAACAAAAACAAGTTTCAATTTGTTTTATTTTCAATTTGTTTTGTTTTCACTTGTTCTGTTTTGAATTTCTTCTTTGATATTTATAAAAAAAACTGTATATATCCTGTTTTTATTTCAGGTTGCCGAAGCAGAAAATCGCAAGGAAAAGAAGTGCTTGCTAAAATAAATTGCTTACTTTGCTTAGCTTGCCAAAAAATAACAACTTGCTTGCTTATAATTTTTTTTTATTTGCCTTGCATTGTATATATCTATTGTTTTATTTTCTTTGCATAGTTGATTGCTTGCATTTGAAAAAAAAATTCAAAAAAAAATCCATTTGTAGTTGCATTGTTAATACACATGTAATTTCAACTTTGCATTTCATCCTAGAATTTTGTTTAGTAATAACGGTTAGACATCGATAACACTTAATTGTATATTGACAATTTGTCTTCTTTGAACAATTTAATTTCTTGGTGTCTAGGCTACGGCAGAGTAATAACCATTTATAATATTACAGTGATGCGTAAATATTATAGTGGTTGTTCCTTTAAATGTAGTTAAACCTTCAGTTGCATTGCTACGGTGATTCGTGGTGCACCGATAAATCCTACCCGTTACTTGGCAGAGAACTATCTTGTTGATTTAAGACAAAGTGTGTTTATACAATTTTGGGTTAACTTAGGATAAATAATTTGTAATTAGACCCTTGCATTCATTTAGCTGCATTAGTTCATGCATATTTTTAAAAAAATTAAAATCCAAAAAAGTAAAAAAAACTGTAAATATTCCTTAACTTTGTTTTTAAATCTTTTCTTTTGAATTTTTTTTAACCAAAAACAAAAATCCAAAAAAATAAATAAATAAATAAATAAAGTCTTTTCAAAAACAAAAAAAAAATTGGAAAATCAAAACCAAAAGAAAAATCAATTTTCCATTTTGAAACATAAATTCTATCTGGAAATATTTTTCCTTTATAAAAAAAACATTCTTGAAAATGTCTGAGTTTCCCCACTTACGTGGATTTTACAATAGTTGTGAGAATCAATATAATCCATATGATTTCACTCCAAATTCGTATGGATATTTAAACGACAACCATTTTATAAATAATTCGAATTTCGAACAATAAAATTTTCAAAATGAGGACCAACTCTCAACTCTTGGAAAAAGCATGGAAACAATTTCGTCTTTACTCGAACTCTCTACACAACAAAATCAAAGGGTAAATGAATTGTGTAATTCATATTTGTGTAATAACACAATTCAAGGATTTCAAAACAATCAAAATTTGAATTCACTTCAAAATTCAAACGATTTCGAGCATAACCCATGCCAATTCAATTTTGAACTCCAAAATGAATTTCAAAATCAAAACGAAAATGTGATCCACTTTTCAAATAATTTTGGCAATGGAAATAATGTCCATTACAATGCGATTGATAATTTTTTTTCTCAACAAATCCAAATCGAGAATTCTCAAGTTAAAAATTATAAATTGGATTTTGTTGAACAAATGGATGAAATTTACGATGAACATACGGATTTGTTGTTCGAAACATATATGAAACAAGGTGATAAACAAAATTAAATCCCAACGTGTGACGAGTCAAGTGATAATCCACCTTTTACCCAAATCGCAAATTTTCAAACAACAACTTTTGAAAATGAAAATGATGATGATGATCTTAATGAAGTTGTTGAAAACACGGTAATTGAGTTGGATTTCAATTCTTCTGAGGGTGTGAAACTCGATTTAAAACTCGATCTTCCTTTTTCCGATCACGAAAATTTGAACCCAACAACTTTGGATTTTCAACTTGACACATGTAATAAAGTTGTTGATAATTCAATTAAGGAAGACAAATTTAATGAACACGATTACTTTGAAATTTTCGAAAACGAGTTGCCGAATTCTGATGGGGAAGATTTGAATCATTATTTTGATTATGAAATCAACAATTTTGAAGAAGTTTTCAATGATAAATTTGAATTTCAATTTGGTGAAAATAAACTTGAACTTCAATCAATCGTTCTATCAACCCCGAAAATTAGCGAAAATAAAACAACTCGATCGATTTTTAATAAAACGACATTCATTTTCCCAAATCAACGTTCAACTTTGAAATCATTTATGGTTTTCTTTTCCGAGCTTAAGCTGTGTCCCGCATACTTGACGAGATAAATGAATCGGTCTTTGGAAGACCGTTTCATTTACTTTTTGACGATATACTTTCTAATCTCGTGTAAATACCGTTCGTTTTCATGTAAATATAGGTCATCTTTTTATTTTTATTTTCTTATCTCCTTCCACTTGGGTTGACTGTGGGGACACAGTCAAAATCAAGTGTGGGGGGAGACTCATCTTCATTTTTTTAATTTTCATGGTTTATTTTTACTTTTTATTTTAAAAATAAAAAACTTATAAAAAAATTAAAAATATCCCAAAAACAAATTTTCTTTTGATATATTTAAATAAAACACTATAAGATAAATATATGGTTTTGGTTTATTAAAAATTTTGAAAATTTATTCGTCGTAACAAAAATAAAAATGAAGTTTGATTACAAATAACAATGGTTTAACTAGTATATAGGAAGATTCATACGTGTTATTTATGAAATACATCCTAATTGAAATCCTTTGTTTTAAAAACTGGTGAATTTAAAGTAAAGGATATAACATGTTTTTTGTCTTCTAAGTTAAAGGGTGCTAAGATGATTTTGCGAAACTCTCTCTAAAAAAAATATTTCTTGTATATATGTATATTTAATAAACACCTAGAGTCATGTGTTCACACTCGTATGTTCACTCGCTATGCTCTGTACCCTTCTAACATCAGTTAGAAAGGCAGTGCACGATCGGTATATCTGGCCTCGGTTTATCTGAGTTAGGTGTGTGTGTATAAAAATTCTTTTATTAATAACGCCTACAATCGATAAGTGTTCACACTTGTGTGTTCACTCACCACGCTCTGTATTCCCCTTACATCAGTCTGCAAGGCAGTGCATGTGTAATATATCTGGCATTAGTTTATCTGAGTTAGGCATATGTAAATATTGTTAATATCAAGAAAAAATTTCAAAAATACAAGAGAGAGTAAGCAATTGAAATCCTAGCACTATTTTTAACTTATTTGATTTGACTTGTTATTGAAAAGAAATAAATATACCACTTTGATAAACTTTGATAATTAACTAAGAATCTATTTCATAGTTACACTTTGTTATCAACTGAAACAACGAGTAAACTATTGTCTATTGTCATGATAACTTGATTTTTATTGGAAATTTTGACGAGTAAATGACTTAAATTTTCAAGATAATGACCAAAACCTATATTTAACTTATTCTGTTAATTTAAAAATAAATCCTTCATTTGTAAATATTTTGAAAAAAAACTCGCATTCATCTCTTTGTAAATAAATCTTGCATTTTGTAAATATTTTCATCCTACATTTGGATTTTGTGGGTAGTATCCGCTGAAAACCCTCACGAGACAACACTCATCCTACTGGGGACACCCAGAGGTTTAATGGCGTGTTGCATACACTCAATGCAATCGTGCAACCTACGAAAACGGATTTATCTTAGTTTTTGCTTTATTCGAGAACGAATAAAAAGATAAGTGTGGGGGTATTTGAAGTGCACGTAAATGTGCATATTTTTACCACCATATTTAATCTATTTAAATTAAATAAATGATCATATTGGGTATTTTAACTTGTTTAAACCAAAATTCAAATTATTTTCAAATTATCACATATTCATCTTCATATAGGGGTAAAATGGTCATTTTTGTGCATTTATTAAATTGTGAAAATTTACTTTGAATTTTCTATGTTGTTTTGTAGGAAATTTAGTGAATTTTACAAGTGGTTTCATGATGATATATGCATGCACAAAAGTGAAGAGAACAAATGAAGATGGAAATAATTCAAAAAGATGATCATGGAGGACCCCACTTACCCACCTACCTTAATGTACACTTAGGAGCTAATGCACATGCTAAAAGGCCATTAAATCTTCATGCACACTTAATGGATGATTATTGGATGCTAATGGTTATTTGGCCACCACACTTCCTAAGGGGTAGTTTGGGCATTCCCCAAAAATACGAATTAGGGTTTAACACATGTATAAATACCCCTTATGTTTCATGTAACCCTCTTCTTCTTAGTCTTCCACTTAGTTAGTTTTTAGGATCAAAATAAAACACAGGCTCTCTTTCACTTTTCCATGGCTACTTAGTCATTTTTATTTTCATGTAACTTTCTTTTTTATATGCAATGTTAATTAGTGCTCTCTTTTCTTTTACATGCTTCTTTTACTTTCTTGTTAGTAGTTAGTTTATTTTCATGCAAGTAGAGTAGATTTTATTTTATGCAAGTATATTAGTTTTGCTTTTCATCTTGCTCTCTTTTTCCTCTTGTTTTATTTCATGTTGCAAGCTACAAGTGTTGATATGATAACACAAATGAGAGGCTAGGGGTAATGAAGCCTCTAATCATGTAGCTTCAACATTTTGATAATTATTGCTCTCTTTTGTGCTTAAATGAATGTTGATGTGATTTATTGTTTCATGTTGAATTTGATAGTCTATGTTGTTCATAACAAATAGGCTATGCTTAAACAATCACAAACAAAAATTGTCTCTTCATCTAAATATGATTATGGCAAAGAAGTAAATGTTGAAATCAAATTTTGATGGTCTATAATTCTAATTAATAGTTAATAGACCATACTTAAAATAGATTTTGCTTTCAACTTGTTGTCATTTTTCATGAGAATTAAAAGTGGTTTAAAGGTTGCGTTATAGTTCGATGGCTTATGTTGAGCTAATTAATAGCACAAATGAGCCATACTTATGATAAACACATCATTTAAATTCACTTATGACCAAAAAAGAGAGATCATAATTTCATAATTTGTTGAACTATATGATCTAGAGAGTGAAATTGTCTCTAAATTTTCATTTTACTCTCAAATTTTTATCACTTTCTTTTTGTTAGTTTCTATATTTTTAGCTAATCACACTTTCAACTTTGGTTAATTTGATTGAATAGAGATTTAAAATCAACAATTCCCTACAGATCGACCCGTACTCACCACGTACTACGATAGTACGCCGTGCGCTTGCGGTATAAATTTAATTTGAAATTTTTCGGTGAATTTCTAATCCGATAGAAAATTTGTCGTTAAACACCATTGATCTGGGTAAATGGACTTGATGGGAGATTGGCTAAATGAAAGGAATGTTTGATTGAGATGAAGGCTAATAGGAGAATTGTACTGGAGCCATGCCCTACCTTACTATACTTTCAATGCATTTGTATTGTGTGAGGCATTCTAGAGAAATGGAACATGCTCCTTGTCAGGAGTAGGTACACCTGGATGTACCTCTTGTTTCCCTACTTCCGTATGCTTAGGTGGCAAGATGGGCCGAGTTAGCTTGCCAACTGTTGGGACCAGGAAGAGGATAGAGAATTGCTAAGAACCGAGGATGTTGAACCAGGGAAGGCATGATAAAAGGACTTGCAATTCGCCGGTGGCTACACTGAAACTTGATCAAATGACAAACTATGCTAAAGAAAACCTTAAGCTATGTTGGTCGACAAAGAGCTAGGAGAGACGCGTAAGTAGGTGAGCAGACTTAGTGCCGTGTTGAAAGCATACCTGCGTGAGAGAACAGGTCGACCAATAGCTAGGAGAGGGGTCGAAGTGAACCAGGCTGAGTTCTATTTATTCCTTGCCTTGATCGACGAGCTAGCTGCTGGAGTTGCTATGGGGTATCTTGATCAAAAGCTGGCTTGACGTGAAATTGAGTAGAGGGGCCAAGAGAGGTATAGCCTGGATTTGGGTCGTCATCAGGTGTAGAAGTACAGTCGTCTTGTCTTTAGCTTTGGCAGAATTGCGGGCTGAACTAGACCCGAGTCAGCCTGGACCGGACCAGGTTAGGCTAAGAAACCTTGATCAGTCTACTTGTTAAATCACAAAGATTTATTGATTGACGGATCTAATATGCATTTAATGCACTTATCACGTGGCATTGCACCATTGGTGGCGGCGGCTGCTCTTCTTAAGACATGGTAGAGAGGTGTAATTTTCTCCATGCATATGGTGTGACATAACACTTGAGTATTCTTTAACGGTTGAGATCCTTTTTTGCCATTTTGAGCATAACGGAAGCGATTGGAGGGAAAGGTATATAAATTCTCCCTTTTTCCTCCACTTTGACATCATGGAGCTTTTGCCATTTAATTTTTTCAAAGAATTCATAGAGCTCTCGAGTGCCTTTGATTTTATTAAAATTGCTTGGAGTTTAATAGATAGGAGGAAACTGTCTTGGATTCCAGACTAATTTTGTTGATTGTAGTTCGGACCATTGTTTGAATTTCTGCTTCTTGAGATGGATCCTGCTTCGTTACCTAACCTGGGCATGTGCTTTCTGGCTATCTATCCGATGGTGATTTCTCATTGGTCTTGAGCTAATGATCCAGCTGATGGCCCAACTGATCCTGGTGGGCTTTGTAACACCTCGTAAAATAAACAGTAAATAGAATAATATGGAATTAATAAATAATTAAATAAATCTTAAAAATTAGAATTTGAGCAGATGTCAGAATTTGGTCATGAAACTTGAACCATTATGTTTATAGCTGTTTTCTAAGTAAGTTTCATATATGAAGTTTTGCGAACGGAGTTGAAATAGAAAAGTTATCAACATTTGAAGTTTTCGTATCAAAAATAATAAAAAATAATTCAAATAAGGAAATAAATAATAGTAAACGTTGAACCACCACCGATTGATAGCCTTATTGGGTCGGTCGATCACTACTGGTCGACCGTCTATAGGGAGCGGTCAACCGGTTTGTGTTATGGTGACTAGGGTTGAACCTTAGCCTAACGGCCTAGATTTAATAAATTATAATCTAATGGATAAGATTGATTCGAGCGTCTACATGTACAGGCCTAGCCCCACACTTATTTTCTCATATTTTCTAAGTAGAGCATTTAAGCTTTGCTATTTTTCCTTCTCTACTATTTCTAGAAATTATACAAATACTATATTATATATATATATTGGAGAAGGTTATAAAATAAAAGAGAAGAAGAGAAGGAGTGAATCAATTCTACGAAAAACTCAAACTCTATAATTATAAATCTAAATTCTACTTAACTCATATCTCCTCTCAGATCTGTAATTCTAATGGATATGTATATATCTTTTTATACACATTTTTGGATTGGAAAGGGAAAAGTGTCAATTAAGAGGAATGAATTCGGATTTGGAGATCTAGAAAGCTAAAAATATGAGTGGAAAATTATATGATTTATATATAACATTGAAACTTATATCATTGAATTTTATTTGATTATTATGCCTATGCAAGGCCAATTGAATTGTAGGCCTAAAATGAATGTATTTAATTGAAATCTTGCCTACATATTCTGTAAGTTATGTAATTGTGAAGGAATGGCATAAACACCATAATCTGGAAATTTTGGGAGATTAGTCCTTAAAAATCGTAAAGTATGATGTTGACATGATTGTGAAGTTTATTCCAAATTTATGTTAGTTGGGTTGAAAACTGTTTAGTATTCATTTGTAGTTCTCTAATTTGATTGGAAATGTAAATTTCTATATTTTAATTTATTGGAAGTGTTGAATGTACAATTTAGTTGTATCTATTTTCACATAAATTTACATAGACTGTCTAACTACTATGTATAAAAATTGCATCATTTGGAGTAATGAGGAATATGCCCAAATGAAAGAGATATGTAAAGTACAGATGTCATTTTCTGTAGTTTGCATTGTCTATTTCAATAGAAAGGAAAAGGGGTCGATTTCAATAGAAAGGAAAAGGGATAATTCTTTGTAATTTCAAATAAAGCAGAAGTCCCACTTTTAGGCAGCTTATGGAAAGTTATATCAGTAATAATTTCCTTTTTGGGGGAAGGATAGCTCCAATACATTAAAATATGGAAACAAATATTCTTTGTAGAATGTAGACATATGTGTATATTTTGACATTCCTAAACGTAGAAATTAAAGAGTTAAATATATACACACATATATACATACATATGTATAGCCGCATATACTAATTAAAGATATAAATATACATTAGGAAAAGGATAAAATGCAAATAAATATATGTCGGTTCTCGTATTAATTACAATTAAAGTGTTTAAATATTAATAACGTAACAAATCATAGCGTCAAGAGGTCGCACTGAAAAAGAGGTAATAACTCCAACATTAATGAATAATGATTGCACTATTAATAGGCAATAAAGGCACAGTCAATAAGAAGTTATAAAAATCAAATGGGGACATAAATGCGTTTAATGGGATTAATTACAGAATTAAACATGACATTTATGGAGAAAACAGAATAGGCATAATATGTATATTTAAAATGAATAAATAAATGTCATTAGTGATTGTCCAATTTAAATAATAATGACCATTTATATAGGGCAACTAATTGGAAGTGAAGAATTAAGTGACAATTAGGTGACATAAATGGAAATAAAGAATAAATAAAATAAGCATGTAAGATAAGAATAAGTTCATAGTAAGTAAATAAATGAATACTAATAAATGAACTTAAGACACGTAATAATAATTTCTATAGTGGAAATTATATGGCCTCAATAATATGCTATGATGGGCGTGAATTAATGGGCCTAGCATAATATTTAGGTTGATTATAAATAGCTTGGTTTAGTTTGGGTTGTGATGTTAAGTCTATAGAGTTACACAACAAAAGTCTACCCTTCACCTAGAGGCCACAGCATTGTGTGTATATACTACTGATGTGGGACATCTCCAACTATAGGACCCGTGGAGGGGAATATATGTTCATGTATAAGTTAATGGAAAAATATACCAAGGGTTCGCTTCAAATTTGAAGTATTAAATGGCTTGTACCTTTAGAGATGTCAAGAGGTTTACTTCAAGGATTGAGGTATTAAATGGCCATTGGATCTGCCTCCTTCCTATATAAAATGTCTTAAATAACCTATGATAGTGCCTAATTGGGAAATAGGGTTTACTTCATTTCTAAACAAGAGGTATTAAGTAACCGAAGTGGGTATTTTCCTTGACTTATATTAGGTAAGTCTAAAAGGGATTTCGGCTATGGGGGTTGGCGGGCTATGTAAGTGTTGTTGATAAAATGGTATTTAGAAGTAGGGTTGGCATATAGGCTTTGACTACTAGCGGTCCCGAGCGGTCGTTAGCAAAGACTTGGGTTATGCCCTGATGGATTTATCTTCCTACTAGTGTAGAATCTGTATGGGATACACAAGGACCTTAAAGTTTAATTGATTATTTATTTGTCGGAGGTGGGCTATTTAACCTTAGATAAGTCTATGAGATGCGTTAGTAATATGACTAACTAAATTATGAAGTCGTATATAGGAGTCATAGGACATTGTAGTTTATGGTCGGTTGACTATCGGTTATGTTACGAATGGCTACCTTCGAGATTGAGGTATTAAATGACCATTAGGTCTGCCTCCTCACTGTTTAAGAAGTATTAAGTGAAATAGGTTTACTTTTTGGATAGTACAACGCTTATATGTACATACGCATACACCCTCCCCCCCGGAGAAGGTTAGATATATTGTACACGCAAGTGGAATTAAACGAATAATCCCATGAATAGTATACATAACACTTTAATAGAAATCAATCGACTTAAACTAGTGTTGTGGATAATGTATGTAATTACCAGTCAGCGTTGTTCCGACCCCTCCTCATTACAACCCAGAGGATAGACTTAGTGGGACATGCTACTGGTGCAAGACGGGAACGGTGGATGGAAAGGCCTTCTTATTCATGCTCGGCACTGACAAGGCAACTAGATATCTAAGGAATTATATTGATTCTAAGGTAGTAGCCTTAGTCGGTATATATGCTTTATTATATTTTACTATCCCACTGTGGGTTTTCTCTTGGAAACACTTAGGTTTATTACGGGTTACTAATACCAATGATCAGCACCCTAGTGGGCTTGGGTTTAGATTTATTCGTAATTCGGGCCTATTAACTCGTAGGTTGTTTCATTTGCTTTTAGAGCTCAGGTTAGTCAAAAAGGAAGTATGATATGCTGAGTGAACATATTTGTATTTTTACCTTTAACTATATATAATTATATATATATATATATATTATAAGCTAAACTCTATGGGTTCTGACTTTAGAAGTAGTGCTACCATATCCTGAAAAGATGGATAGGGCAACTATAAGTTGGAATAATAAGTTGAGCTAAATGTATACACTTAGCCGATTACCCCATGGGGTGTAGATCGTACCGTAAGGCATTGACCAAGAAGAGCATGAGCACGACATATAGAAGGATCCCTGAAGCTGGAAGGTACTTGACTCCTTCGTTGGGCGTAGGTTTCCTTATGATTGTGGATTTTCTGGATTACAAATTGATGATGTATATTTCATCCAGAAAGATGGGAGATAAGAAACTATATGTTGCAAATATCTGTAGGTAAGTAGGAGTGAGCAAGTTCCCGCTAGAAGGTGTGCATAAACCACTAGAAGATGATAGTCGGGTTTTTAGTATATATTCTTAGTACGAAGAGGTTAAGAATAAAGGGTAATGAACAAAAGTCCAAAAGAAAGGGCAATTAAAATCCATTTCTGAGTCCGATCCTATGTGAAAGAATTTAATAAAAGATTTTAAATTTTCTAAAAATATTTTAATAGAAGGACCCAGTCACTAGAAAGTTGTTGTTTTGAAAAAGCATGAAAACTTGGAAATTTTAAATTAAGGAGCTACTTAGAGATTCCTAGTAGAAATTAAAATGGTTTAGACTAAAAGTTTTCAATAAATGGGTTTTTTATAAAGAGACTTTTCCTTTTTGAAATGAATGGAAAAGAGAGCGTATGTTTGGCTCGATGATTTTTCCTATTTTTGTAATTTAAAAGTCTTTTAAAATTCTTTTTAAGGGGTGGATAAATGGAAATAGCAATTTTTAAATGGGATAAGGAGAGTGGAATGGTAAGAATGCCCGATAGTGAAGATAGAGAAATATTTCCATATAAGGAAAATACGGAGAAAAACAGCCGAAACATTTTTATGATATAGAGAGAAGGTTGATAGCTAAAGCAAATAGGCGAATACACTACAAAAAATAAATAAGAATGGTGAACTGTAAAAGAAATTTATAAGAGACAAGTAAATGTGGGTAGAAAAGAGCCCAATGACCTAGATGGTAGGCTAAAGCACCGTCATGAGTAGACAAAGGTTTTTCAGAACAGTTGCGGGTCGAATTGGATTAAAGAACATGGAGTCAGAACGAAAATAGGATTATAAACAAATTTATATATTAGCCCTGCCCGTATAGGTTCCAGTTTCAACTTAGGACAAAATGGGAACAAGTCAATAGCCCATGAATAGCTTGTTGACCGGTAAATCTTAGGCGGTCGACCGGTCGTTGGGTTTTATGTGCGACCCAAACCTCGAATGTGGCATATGGCTGAGTCTAGAACCCACCAGCCCCTTTCACCTTGTCTTCCTCTCCTTTCTTCTTCTTCCTCCTCTCTCTCCTCTCATTTAATCGCCGTCATGCAACTCAACCACCATGCATCTGACTACGTCCGAAGTCAGCTCCACCAACGCCACCAGATCAAACCCTAAAACCCAAAAATCAAACCCTTCCTCCTTCCCTGAGAAATCCATGGCACCGCCACGATCCATCGCCATTTCTTCACGCAACTCGAATCTCACTCCCCAAGAGATCTCCTGGCTCCAACGGGACCACGGAAAATTTTCCACCTACAAAGCCTCGGCAAACATTGCGTTTTCGCAAGGATGACCGGTGAAGTTTCGGGACTTCGTCGTCTATGGACTGGGAAGTTATTTGCAGCCTCAAGACTAGCACCGATCCGGAGCCACGACAAATTTGAGCGAGAGTGCTACTTCGCTACATGCGGCTGTCTGATGCCAACTTTGAGTACGAGTTTGAAGAAGACATAGGCCACTTTATTTCAGAGGTGAAGAGAAAGGCGAGTACTCTAATGGACCTTGATTCAGGAGACATCTTTGGATATTCACAGACGGTGCAGATTTGAATGACATAAAGAACACCGATCTAGATATTTTATAGTGGATCTTTCCGAGAGCAGTTGATGTCTGAAGGCCAGACAACGTTCGGGCCATGATCCATCTCTTCACTTGCATCATCCAGTAGAACGTCATCCCCAAGATGAGGAGCTTCAACCAATTCTATGCCCTAGTACAGAAGGCCACCACGCCATCTTGGTTGGTATAGCAATGAACTGGGCTAGATCTATCATAGGCAACCATGTGGACCCAGAAGTCAGGACTCCACGAAGCTATATTCTATATTACCATCTTTTCATTCGCGTCTTCAAACGATACAGAGTGAACCTCCGTGGAGAGTAGGTTCAGAGGAAGGCACCAGCCCTATTTGATAAGTCCTCCCTAAGGAGAATGGGGATTAAGGAGGTGTCGGCTTAGGTAGCAGCACAGGAGGCTGAGGAGTAGAAGCAACAGGTGGCGGGGTGGGGACGGGATGTTGTAGGACTATAGAGCCCAGAGCTTATAGCGATCCATGACTCATAGCTTCTGATCGAGGCTGCGCTTAGTGAGATACGAGCCAAGCAGTAGTGTCAGGGCCATGAGTTCAGGTGCATAACTGCCATATAGTACCCATTCAGGGGTGCAGTAATGGCATGAGCTCCCGTAGGGGATCAGGACCATCCTACAGCTCGTAGATAGTAGTTAGGATTAGTAGTAATAACAGTGCTTATTTTTCTTCCAACGTTTTTTTTCTTTTTTCGGTTGTTTGGGTTGTAAACGTTAGTTGTCTCTTTTGTATAAAAGATGTGTACGATATATTACAAGATATGTTCATATTTATTTACCATTCTGATTTTCTAGATGTGTTTGACTACTATAATATATTGGAGAAAAAAGTATAAATATGGTAACCTCATATAGACACTTGACTAATGACAAACGCAAAGTAAGGCTGGAAGTTTATAAAATAAATTTTAGCAAGCGAAGGATGGGGCAAGGTTATTGCGAAACCATAGGTCACTATCCCTATGGCTGAAAAAATAAAATTTACAAATATACTTATGTGTTGTTTGTTGTTTTGAAATAAAAGAAAACGTTTTCAAAACCTAATGTTAATTGTGCAATGCTCGGGTCCATCATATGCATTAACTCATTAATTGAATTCGGATTACGTTAAGATGCGGCTTGATTTGTTTTGAAAATATAAAGGAAAAATCTTTTGAAAAATTTAATTTCCAAACTATTTTACAAATTTGATTGAAAGGAGAAAAGGATTTTACTTTTCAAAAAAGTGAGAAAACTTCAAATTTTCATGTGCCACATGCTTAGCATAGGAGGGTCGACGTGTTAGTGAATATGAATTTTACTGTTCAATAAGTGTAACAGTATACAAAACACATATAATAACCGGAGAAAGAGCTTTTTGGGCTTTGGAATTTATGTTTTTGTACCTTGTTGATAGTAAACAAAACTTATATTTTTCTAAATGATTCTATTTCAAAATTTAAAAATAAACCTCCTTATTAGAAATATTAGAAAAGAATTGGGGGGCAAAATAGAAGGTTCTAAGGTACAACTGTATTGTTGTACAAAAGAAGGGTGGAAATGTAAAATTTTCCATCTAAATTCCTTTTCCGGCATAAGAGTATAGATTTAGGAAAACTAGATTTTCAAAATTTTGGATGTTAGAAATTATGTGTTAGGTATTGGATGGTAAGAATTAGATGCAAAAAATTTTGAACCATACTCTTATTCATAGGAATGTGGAATTTGTTGTGTGAAAACAAAGATTTTAATTATTAAAAACGTGCATACATATAGAACATCCAGTATATATAGGTTGTTTGCATCATATTTTAAAGGATGCATACATATAGGAGGCACTGATTTAGTATATTTAGCATACATATCATACGTGTTGTGACTTTGGGACTGATGTGAGACATCGTATATAATAAGTACCATGTTGGATGCGAGCTTAATCCCAATTCTATAATGTAAGTCTACTCAGCTAATCTAGCTAACAGCACCTACGAATGGTTGAACTGATGTGAGACATCACGGTTTGGGTTACGAGTCATAAGGCAGATATCCCAGTACGAGCATGCTTCTGGGTTGGAGGTATTAAGTGGCTGTTGTAGGGTCTGCCTCCTTCCCACTCAAGAATTATTAAATGGTCGGGACTATATTTTTGGTGCAGTAGTAGGAAATCAATGGAAGGGGTCCACTATGGGGTTGAGGTATCAAGTAGTTATTGTAGGGTCCGTCCATTCCTATAAAAGAAGTATTAAGTGGCCTGATGTGATTTCTTATGATATTAGTTAGGAAGTACCAAAGAAGGGTCCGCTTTGGGTATAAGTATGAATGACGGGGTATTAAATGGTCAGAGTCTGCCTAATTCTGATTGATTAGGTATTAAGCGGCTCAAGTGTTTTTTCTCGAATCGTTAGTACATGATTGACGGAGATGGGTCATTAGACCCCGTAGTTGTGATGCAACCGTGTTAGAGTTATAAAGATGGACTAGAAAGGCCCTTGTCCTACAGTTAATATGTTATGGAGCTGGACTGGAAAAGCCTTTGGCTTACATTGGAGGTATACTTAGTAAAATAAAGTATAGGATATGTAAGACTTATTACTTATCTAAATGATACCGCCGAAATACTATTATCGTTTACTTGATATTTTCATTCACCAGAAAATACTGTTTTGACTCCCTCCTCATTACAAGAATTATTGTTCTGACTCCCTCCTACAACCCACAAGTTAAGCAGAACAATGCTGATGGAGAAGACGGAGGCGACGACAAAGATTTGTGGCAGTTTAGTTATTTATCTATGTTTTTGATGTATTCAGATGAACCCAGATTGTAGACATGTTGATGTTTTATTTTGAGATATTGTATTATGGATATTTTGGAATGTTTTATTTCTGAGATTTGATTTTCATGAAATGGGTAATTATTTCTGTTATTATATTTTGTCCCTTCCGCTATGAGATTTAAAAGCATAGATAGATAGCTTTATATATTGTTCATTGTATCGATTTTACCAACCAACATCCAGCTTTAGAATGGAACTAAATTTCGATGGGCTTTTATTGGATAAAAAATTAGGCTCGTTCTAGAGAGGGTTGTTACAACTATAAAGGTTATAGCTATGCAGTTAAAGCTTTGCAAAATCCTTGCTATAGCGCATAACGCTCTTCGACCGCTATGCTTTTTTAGTGTAGCGTTATTAAATAGTAGATTCACTTTAAACCTTGCTACTTACCACTATAATGCTAAATTAGGACTTTTAAGCACCTGCTTTAGCAAATTAATATCAAAAGGTTGATATGACAAGTTCTCTTTTAAAACAAATCGACAAAGTTAGGTTAATGACTTAATCTTTAGGCATAAGTGCTCAATATAAGTTAGAAATGTAGTGTAGTCACCAAATATGGACTACATAAATCATGATATTCTTCGGTTTTGTTATATAAGATTAAACAATATTTCTTTTCCTACACAAATGATGTGAGAATGAGAATAAATTATCTTTAAATGTTTGGTCTATAAACTATTAAGCTTTTTTCACTTCTACTATTTTCCACTATATCTCTACTTTATCCCTGATATAATCCACCACTATGGAACCACTATGCACTTTAACTGCGCAGGGTCATAGTATATATATTCAATATAATATGTTATAATTGAATAATATAATAATTAATAAAGCATTAATAAATTAATTAACTAAGATCTAATAATATAATGTTATACATAAAATATTACATAAGTTAAATAAAGTATAAAAGTTATATGATAATAAAACTTGTATAATATAAATGTATAAACTAAAGGTGGAACATTATAGAAACTTTGAATAGACTTAAGGAATAAATACATGTAAATGTAAATATACCATGATTTCTGATGTGTCTGATACTTGAATCACGATAGTATTTCATAAGAAATACATCATTCCATAAGTCAATATCACTCAATTTAGTATATTGAAGATCGTGCATCTTAAATATGAGTGTTATCCTCTGCCATTTATATACTAGAAAATTACTTGCATATTCTTTGGTTGTTGAGAAAACTCAACTAGAGATGTTATGTGTAGTATTATTAATATATTGACTAGACGACGTAAGATAACTATATGTGTTTGTTGAGAAATCTCAAGGTACATGTACTATATTTAGGCCATCGTGAAATGTTAGATACAAGTGAATAATTTCTTTTGATTTATTGAGAAAACTCAAGGTTGAAATGAAATTAGGACAAATAACCATGAGTTGTATATGGTACAACTGATAATGAGTTATCCATCGTTTGTGGCGTTATGACTTACTGAATAAAATCAAGGTCAGAATCCCAAGATAGACGAGTCCTAACACCTACCCGTGAAGTCAAAAGAATTCTATGTTTCATCTTAGGGATTGGAGAAACATAAAGGACTAGTGGAAGACTTATTAGAAAATTTAACATTCTAATATCGTAAGAACATCTGCTCTATATAAAGTTAAAATAATCTACATCGATAAATTTGTGCAACTAATAAATTTATAAAATATTTATTAGTTAAAATATACAAATGAACTGAATTAATATTAGCAAATAGAAATATAAAATATACTTACCAATAAATTTTTGAATGATGACCTATGCAAGCGCCTAGTTATACAACCACTAAATAAGATCATAACTTGGTCAGTTATGAGTTTACTTGCCCGAGACCGTGTATTGTCTTCAATGAGTTTGGAACTCTAAAATAAATACAAGAATATGGATATTTGATCCATATACGGTCACATATAAATGTTATATGGTGAACGTTTACAATTCGTAATGTACAAAACCTCGATGAAATTAGTTCATTGAAATAAGCAAGTAAACTATAGTGTGACATCATGTATTCAATATATTGAATAAAATAATGGTTTAGTTGTGTTAAATGTAACATTGGACCAAAGGCTATAAGATAGATCTAAGAGTTAAATCATTGAAATGTAAGTTTAATCAGTTTATATAAAATACAATTTATTTTGTATTCTAAAAAGTTAAGGATGACCAAGTGCACTTTTATAAAAAGTTCTTTATGATATTGTAGTAAGGGCTTCCTTTGAATGGTTTGACCATTTAGAAAGGAAAGTGAATATATGAGAGTGAATGTAACCTAAGGCATAGTTGGGATGAAGAGATTGAATGGTCACTTCTGCTTCATAAAGAAACATCGAAAATGAGAATTGTAAAATAATAAATGATATTTAACGTTGGAATGAGAAATATGATTTCCATTCCAAAATGTACTTTCAAATGGAAAATTGTTTTCTATGAGATTTATTTCTTTGAATTTAAGATATTTGATCTAAAAATTCTCGACCGTAAACCAGTTATAGTAAATGAAATAAATAGCATATATTCTGTGGTCGAATGAAGCTTCGTATTTCATACGATATTATAGTAACGACGAGAATATTGGGAGCATGTCATATAGCACATATTGGTCGTATTAAGTTACAAAAATTGTTTTCATGAAATGTACTAGACAATATTTATGAAATAATAATTATTTTTTAGTATTGACTGATAAATAGGCATAGTTTTATTTCAATATGAATATTATGAATATTCGTTATAAAATAAAACTATAATAGTGGTATTTGTGATGCATTGGACACACAAAAGCACCCAAATTTTTCTGTAATAAGTTTTGATTTATTGACTAAGCCAAAGTTTGGAGAAATAATTCTTTGATTATATAAATATGAATCATATGGTACTAGTAAATTATATCTCAAACAATAAAGAGCAATACGCCCATTCGGTGGGAGCGATCATAAGAGTTGATGAACTCTTCGAATTGTTACATATAGATGTATGCAATCGCAAATCTATTAATACCAAAATAGTTCCACATACTTTGTTATATTCACCGATGAGTTATCACCAACGTGGACATGTGTATTTGAAACATATGTAGTATGTCAATGATAAGTTCATAGAGTATAAAATGGAAGTAAATAACATAACATGCAACCGAAAATAAAATTTATTTGATTTGATCGAATAGGTGAGTATATTGGAAAGAGTTCCAAACATACCTAAAAATGAATAAAGATTCAATCTCAAAATCCACTCCTCCCTATGATACATAATGATGTATCAATACAGAGTAATCGAACATTTTTCAACAAAGTACGATCAATTATGAGTGAAGTTAACTTCTTTCTACAAGGTCATGTATTTAAGAGTAGTACACAAGGTTAAAATTAATTTCATCTAAAGAATGGTTTACAAAATCACTCAAGATAAGGTTTATAAGAAACCCCAACATATCCTAGGCCAAGGAATTGGCAGGTTATGCGAGGCCAAGTAATTGGTAGGTTCTGTGAGTTGAAAGACTACACGTAATAATTATAAGTGAGAGATCTTGAATGAATCACCCGAAAAGTAACTTGGGAACAACTGTCATTGGATGACCAATTTATGTTTTGAACATAAGTATTGTAACTAAAAAACAAACCAGTTTTATTTATATGGTAAATCACAAAATGTTTAAGAATACCCATTCCATTGAATTGAGAAATAATCCTGTTTCAAGAAATACCAACTTCATAGCGAAGGAATTCCGTTTAGAAATTATTGTTAGTAAAATAGATTTCAATATGATCCAATGATAAAACTAATTAGGAGGGATGAAATAAAATTAAACAAACCAAAATGAACACAATGCATTAGAATATCTAGTATGTATTCTTGCATAATAAAGAGAAACTATGTGTTTCTTATCAATGTCAAGAATAAATAATCCTCAGTTGTTAATTAAACCATTAAGAGTATTGAATCTACAATATGGAATGATGCACAAATTTGAAAGGATCCAAGTATGTTATCAAAATATGATTTTTGGTAGTTGTACCCAAAGGGATATGATCGATCACCAGTAAATATATCTTCAGGAGAAAGACTAATGCGGTTGGAATATAATGACAAACATTGATAAGAATTAAATCATCAATTTCAATCGTTGAAATTAGTGTAACAGATTCACCGTTCAATGTGCTCAAGTTGATTTGGATTTTTACTCATAAAATTATCGCTAGGTATGACTTTGTTTTTGGTACATATGTGTTGAAATGGAAAATAATAAATAATGAATCAGAATAGATTATTTCAACATAACAACCAAAATCCCTTGAAGTCAGTGGGAGCGATATCGAGTTTGTGAGTTTTTGGATATGATCCAAGAAATGGGACAAAAGCTTCATTTTATAAGCATCAGAATTGAATAAGTATTTTGATAAAATATCAAGTAGCATGATTTTCAGTCAAAATGTAGAGGAAGCCTGTGTCTATAAGAAGGAACCACTAAAAGGTACATAGATATTTCTAGAGTAAAAAACATACTACTGATTGTTAACAATGTACTTATGCTAAAATCTATAATAGTTTGGTTGTTTAATACTCAATATTGTACTTGAAAATTACAATTTTTATAGTAAGTATAAAAAGATATTGCGAATTTCCCAAATGATATGCAAGGCCACTTTATTAAAATGTTTAATATGAAACATTTAAGTTGGATTCCTTATTTATTGACAATAGGAATTATCATACATGTTGTATTGTCTACAATATCATATTTTGCTTATGTATTTGATGCATGAAGCAAATATCAAACCCAAATTAAGGAAACTAAATTGTAGTTTAGAATGTTCTCGATTATTTATAAAATACTAGAGAATTGTTTATAGAAACAATGAACTCCTTAAAAAGGAGTGCTCAGTCTCAAACTTCATAAAGTGCTATCAAGTAATATGTCAATATTAAATTCATGTTCAAACCTTAAATAAAAAGCTTTAAGTTGGAAATATTCCAAACGACACATTGTGGCTGATTCAATGAAAAAGCTAAGCACATCACCATGAATAATGGCACAATAAAACAAATGTATAAATATAAATGCACAAATTTAAAACCGAGCTAGGGGTGATTCCAAGTATTAAGAATACTATACTATTATGATATGGTAATGTATCCTTACCTCACTCTAGCTCAGCTGACATCAGAATAATATGGGATGAAATCCAAGAGAATTGCATTATGCCCACTTCAAACAGCACAGTGTGGAACTCCAATAAAAAACATACAATCTCTGCTACTTATCATTCCATGCTTGCATTTCATCAAACAAGTATGTTCCCATGGTACAAGTGAGTTTGGAGTGACAAATCTAAGCCTAAAGAGAATATTTTGCTATGGAAAGTACTAAACAATGTTATGCACACCAAGGATACTCTCCTTTCTAAAGGAATCACTACCAATTTTGAATGCTTGTTATGCAAACGACACAATGAGAGTGTCACTCACTTGTTTTTTGCTTGTATATACGTTCATAATTTATGGAAAAGGATTCTGGTAGTTCACAATTTGCATAGCCCCACTCACAATCCTTATGTTGAATGGGATAAGTTGTTTAAGGAAACACAATAGTGTTCGATCAAATCAAATCTCCTTTTGAAGCTGTTAAAGAAATTGGTTTATGCATTGTGGGATGAGAGAAATCATAGGCAATTTTGGGAGGTTTGAAGGCCTGTTTCTTCCTTACTGCAGTTTATTTTGAATATGGTCTAAAGCAGGCAAGACTTGAAAATAATTTATGCCCTAATTTGGGCTATTTTTATTTTCACTTCAAGTCGGTTTTTTTCTGTATTGTGTTGTTTTTTCTCCTGTTTTCTATTTTTTTCTCTTTAGCTGCTAGTAATTATCCCTGTATTTGTTCTTTTTAATTTAATAAAATAGTGGATGGTTCACTATAAAACTAGCTTTCCTTGCTAAAAAATATTATTGTTATATGATAACAACGTAAAGATAAGAGCTCACTAAAAGTCAAGAAACATACTTCAAATATTTATATATGATAAAGGTAGTTTATTGACATCAAAGAGAGTTGATTGACAGAGTAGATGATTAAAACAACATAGCATATCCATTCACGAAGCGTCTAACTCGATTTGTTCTCATCAAACTGATTGAGATGAGATAGAGATTCCATAATTGGTCTCAAGTGCAAGTTAGAGATTGATAGAGTTAGGGGTATGCCTTAAGGGCAATTATGTAATTTGTTACATATATCTAATATGATAACCATTCTTGTTCGAAATTAAAGGTGTCTTCTTTCTATTATATACTTGATATAATGTGTTATATCAATTAATTAATTTAATTAAAAGTATATTTAATAGAAATTCTATAAATGATATGTTTTGTGATAGTAGTTATAATGCGTTGTAATTATGAGTGACTTATCACAATAAAATAAACATACCATTTTAAATATTCCCGGTAAAGATGTATCGAGACTAGATATCGATACATCCATTGGGACTAGAGTACGTAATGCTCTCCAAATGTTGAGTACTATATTACCCATGTCTGTTAGGGGCACCAAGAGGTTACATACTGATAGTCATTGGATAAATATGGAATGACTCACTCGATAGTTTTCTGTTGGTTAATATAAATAAGGTCAAAAAGAAAATATCAATGTAACAAAATTACATAGTTCTCTTAGCTTGAGAATATCGTTGATCTTCAATGTGAAAGCTCTGCTTTTATTATACTTAAATTGTGGCATGGTATCCATTGAATGGCTATAGTTGGGTCGAGTGGAAGCATTGGAAGTGAAACACTATGCAAGAGAGGTTTTGTCTCCTCGGTTATATGAGCTTAGTATCACGGTCAACTGAAGTCAACTCAAAGTCAATTTCTTTGGCCATAGCAGTTCCATTAATAATAATTGTTGTTACTAAACCAAGGACATTTTGTTTGAGCTATAGAGTTGAATATGGATGATATAGGGATTTTGACCATTTCCAGATTCTATAAGTTCAAAGTGATATAGCATCGACGAAGAGAATTGGTATAAATAATTATCACTACCCAGTAACGTTGAAGTAAAATTGGATTTTACCAAATCTATATAGTGATAAATTTAGTTATAATGCCACACCACTTACTAAGTGACGTGTGAACGTTAATATTCGAATTGTTTGATGTTAATCACTGACCAAATTTACACTTAAGAGTCACACAACTGAAATGTTTAATACTCCTGCCACCACCCAATTTAATTAATTATGATTGTTATAAATTAATTAATATTTATGAAATATTAATTATAAAATTTTATTTAATTTGTATTGATCAGTATTAAATAGGGTGTGTAAAATAATTATAAACAGAAGTATCAATATACAATATCAATGTGCATTTAAATTGGATTTAATTGCATATTTATTCGATTGGGCTTGAAGCAGTCAGGAGGCCTATATAAGGGCTGTTATGGCCCACTATATGGAGGGTTGTATAGGATTGAATGATGATTCAAAAGGTGGTAATGGGTAAGTGAAAAGTGCATATCTAGATCCTCTTTTTACTCCTTTGAACCCAAGCCATTTATACACCTCACATCCTATTCTAGAAAAGGTTAATTGAAGGCTTCATTCTCCCTAGATTAGGCCAACCACTCTTGCCTCTCTCCTCCTCATCTTTCAAGCCTCCAAATACGCAAATTAAATTAAATTCAAAGACCAGTGATTGATGCATTCAGGTTGATAGATCTTTCTAGATTCTTGAATCCAATTCAAGGAGTTTTGATTCAAAATCTCAAGGTGTTTCTTCTATGCTATAAACAAGGTAAATTTTTTATATTTACATTTACATGCTTATATATAATTGTTCATTTATTATGATATGCTAAGGTAGTATATATATTTTATCACGAATCTACATATATTGGTGATGTCTTTATTTAGATGATTATACACACACACATATACATAATTACATGCATACATACATACATATGTGTATGTAAGAAAAATTACATATGTATTTTCGTACATATTGCTCACGGCTAATAATTTTTTTAACTAATATTAAAATGATATACAACAAAAATTGATTTAAATATAGATATTATTTAGTAAAGTATGTTTTATATATTATTAATATATATATATATATCTATATCTATATTTATAGATTTGAAAAACTGGTTTATATATACATATGTATATATATATTATAAATATGAATATAATGTAGTATTTTATTTAATTTAAATGTTAGATCTAATTTATATATGTACATATATAAATTACATAAAATATGCGTATACAAACTTTTAATATAATATGTACAAGTGCAAACTTGTTTTTGGAATAAAAAATTGATTCTGTATTAATTCCCTATGGAAATAATTAGTTTAAAAAATATTTTTTTATTCATTAATCAAATTTAGAAACCAAAAAGGATTTTGTATGCCCAAAAATATATATGTTTATACATATATACGTTTAATATTAATTTACATGAAAAGATATATATATATATATATATCTGTGTGTGTGTGTGTAACCATTATATATATACATAGTATTTCCTAACTATTATTTTAAATATATATATTATACATATATATCTCAAAAAAATCATTTTTGAAATATATGCATTTTATTTATATTACATTTATTTAAAATTAATATGTTAATTTGAATTTAAAGTTACTAAATATTTATTTTATAAATCTAAATCTGGATCTTAAATTTGAGTTTTGAATTTGGTTTTGTCTTTCATTGTTATTTACGATATATTTATAATTATGTTATATTACAATATAATGTATGTTTGTATATGTAAAATATATTTATATGAATGCTTATGTTTATCAATACTATTTTGCAATAATACAAAACTATATATACATACATACATACATAGATATATATATATATATATATATATTGTATATGCACACACATTGATATACATATATATATTTGACATCACGCATGCATATAGAGAAGCTAATATGTCTGTTGCGATGTAAATTTCAATATCTATACGCGGACATATTAAACCATGTACACTATTTATATTGTACATGCACACACATATGTGTATATGAGACACATATTACATTATAATTATAAATATAATAAAAATATAAAATACAAAGCTTTATATTATAAATTAAATTAAATATTGATTTAATTTAAAGTTAATTTAGATAGGATCTAAAGAAATTTAAACTTCATAGGCCCAATAAGATCCAACTAGGTAAAAAATGAAGTTTACCCATTTACCCTACTACATGCTGACCATGTTCCAACAGTTGTTACAGGTTTCCTCGTCATCTTACTCTGACATTCATGAACCAAGGTCGTCCTGGAAGCCCAAATGCTTTGCTGGAAAGAGTAGCAGCGGTTGCCTCTGCCTTCGATGACACGATTGACGTCTTGATCTGCTCCTTGACAATGTTGTTTGGAAGCTTTTCGAGGTCTCTTGTGAGATTCAATGTGGAAGATTTTGAAGGCGGTGGCACCACTAAATCGATTGAAGTGCCTGCGGCGCTCATCGGCATGCTTGAAGTTGGATCTTCTAAAGTGCGTTGTTGGCATGCTTTTTGTAGTAACCCACCTCGAAATAGGCCTAAATTACGATCCAGAAAAGGCCAATCGAAACTTAGATCCATTCTACGATAAGCTGTTGGTAGAATTAAGAAAATAACAGTATAAAGCCATAACTAAACATTTAGAACTCACATCGAATGGAACAAAATATAATAGCAAAGTGTACCCATTTATTTCGAAATCATAAATATGTCAAAATACAAAGTATCATCAAATCGTATCATAAATCTGTTACAACAATAGTCTAGATACATGGGTACACACAAAAGCTAGTGAAAATGATAAATACCACCACAAGACAACCACCTCCATCTCTAAGCGTCATCTTCGCCATCAACGTCCTTTAACCTATGTTGTAATAAGAAGGGATTCAGAACAACAAGTGTTTGGTAAATAAAAACCTCGAGTCTTAATTTTCAGTACTTGGGCAGTATATTTCAAAATAAGAATATTTCTATGAATATAAAACCATTAAAATCATTTAATACTTCTTTTTTAAGGAAAGAAGCAGGTCTCCAAAATCCCATAACCTAATCCCACGTTATAATTAACTAGCAATGCAAGAGATAGTATCCAAGCCACTTAATACCATTTATTGGAGAATATGCAGACTCCAAGTGATTATTACCTTAATAAAGGCGACCCCATAATTTAATACCCATTCCCAAGGCGTGCTTCTCAATGGTACTATCTAGTTGGCATCATATAGAATCTCAAGTCACTTAATACTTCTTTATTTGGAAAGGCGGACCCTCAATCGGTCACTTAATACCTTATGTAGAAGTGGACCCCTATAAAGATACCACCTAACATGTCCCCTGCGCCATTTAATACTTCATTTGGGGAAAAGAGGTCGGCCCTCAAACAACCACTTAATACCTCAAGACCCCAAAGCTTTCCCTTCATACTTTGGCCTATACTCATAATGACGTCTCACATTAGTCTGACTATTCGTAGGAGCTAGTAGCCAGATTAATTGGGAAAATTTCCCTTTACAGAATTTGGGACTAACCTCGCGTCATTATAAATATTTATTACAAGGATATCTCACAACAATAGGAAGTGTACACAATTGTTGGTAGCCTTAAAGTGAAGTGCAGACTTCCGTCATGTAACTCTATTGACCTCGCATCCTTATGACTTAGCCATAAATTAAATACACTCTATATATATAATAATACTCATCTTACCATTTCATAAATAAGGCCTTATAAGGGATCTTCCTTATTACGCCTTAGAATAAAAATATGCTATATAAGAGTTTCCTCTTATTTTCACCTAACAATCAATTACATTCCTAATGAGGGTAGTAAATGAAAATAAATACCTAATTAACTACGCCATATAAGCAATAATTTTATGTTAATTACGTTAATAGAGATAAATAAGTTTTCGCTCCTAATAAATTCTAAACGCATGGATTTTACGCCCTAAACTAGCGTTAAATGACAATTCCTTAACCAAATACTATTAAAATTCTTTTTCTTCAAATTCCCAAGATTTCAACATACCAAAATAAGGGATTCTAATATCCAAAATAGGGAATATTTATTCATAACCAAAACTGAAATAATAGACTTGTAAATAAAATAGAAACTCAATTTATTACACCAATTCGATGAAATATCCTAAACAATAGGAATTGCAATCTAAATTCCATATTCTATTAAACTCCTCTTTTACAAAGAAATAGATAAGACGGAAATTTATATGGAATAAGTGGTGTAAACTACGAATAAAATCCGTAATCCAAACCCCTTATTTCATTGCGGAATCACAAATTGAACCAAAGAAGAAGGAGAAGTGAAATAAACTATGAAATTATCATAAATTGCATAAACAAAACAAATTATATCAAATTAATGTAAATAATTGAGAATCTCAACAAAGAGTTGACATTTCGAAATAAAAAGGAATTTTGGGGGATTTTGTCTATCGTATTATCGCAATCCCAAAATCCCAAAGGCATATTCAAATCCATAATGGTACACAAAACAATTGCTGAAAAAGAAATACTAAGGTTTCCACTCGTAGAACAGCCTTAGCTTCACTTTCCTTGGATTTGCATGCCTTTAAATCTCCTCTAGAATCTCTCTCTTCTAATATATACATGATAGGGAAGATGCATATATTTTTATTAGATTCTGAACAATTGGAGAAAGAACAAAAGAAGACTAGATCGGAGGAAGAAGAAGAAATAATTAGAAAAGGGATTGAATTCTTACCCGAATTCTCTAAAGAGTTTGAATCTAATTTGAAGAGATAACAATGGCAGAGTTTCATTGTATTCCCCAAAATAATGTGAATAAAACGCGGAGATGGTAGGTTCTATTTATAGGGGTTGAAATGCATTAAAACCGTAGGATCAAATTGGAAGAGAAACAGACAAACCTGGAGCATTAAACAACGCAAAACCCTAGCCACCACCATTAGGAGACGGTCGACTGTTTAAGCTTGACTGGTCGATCTTTACGGTCGATCGGTTGACCTATGTAGGTCCATCGCTCCGCCTTACTTTGGGCAATAATGATTCGTTTCGGTTGCGTTTCAATTTTAGTTCATTTCTTACTCTATTTATTCTTAACTTTAAACATTAATTAAAACGTTTACTTAACCCCAAGCTAATTTTGAAATTTAAAACCTAAATTTAAATTCTTATTTGAATTTGAATTCAAACTGTTTAAATATGAAAACTTCAAACGCTCATAACTTCTTCGTTTGAGCTCCATTTTCAGCATATTATATATGGAAACGGATTAGAATTTTGCCACAAATGCAACAAAATAATTTCATGGTCAAATTCCGATTTTTATAAAATTTTCATTTTCCACTCTATCACATTTAATCCAATTTACTCCATTCATTTATGGTAAATTTTACGGGATGTTACATTCTCCCTCCTTAAAAAGAATTTCGTCACGAAATCTTTCAAGGGTTGAACAATGTAATGCGCAATAATATCCATATTATACAAGCAAGTTATCTACACAACCATCTACTTAACCATAGTGTAATGTGATTATATACTGAAGACATACTGATATAAGCTTAATCCTAGTGCGGGTGTGTAATTGTGTCATGCAAATATTTATGCAAACACACTAAACTTGCATAAAAATGCTATATGAGTGTAAACTGATGGTGAAAAAGTGTAGCAACCATCTCCTACCATCTAATCTAGCAACCACGATGCAACCAAAATCTTAACTTTGGAGAGAAAATTTACCAAAGAAAGGCTTAGGACGAGAAGTCCTTATGCCTTCCATCGGACTTTCTCCCCGTTGTACTCGGACCAATCTAATTCTTTACTACGGAGCTTCCTAGTTTCATGCTCCACAATGCCTGTAGTGGCACGAGATGTCAGTGGCTCTGCCCTAAAACCCCCTCCCCCAATCGATTAGGCTATATCACAATTGCTATGCAATGAAGGTATTTCCTAAAATGCAAAAACGTCTTGGACTCCGCCCAACATAAAAGTTTTCTTGTTTTTTCCCATATTGGAAAAAGGCATGTTATCCAGCCTTTTGGCAAGGCCGTGATACTATATATTTGACTAAAAACGAGTGCTTACCAACTTTGAGAATCAATGATATCAAGACTATAGACGATGGTCGAGCATATTCAGACCGGGTCCCGATCAAGGTGCAATCAATATAAAGTGACCAGGAAGGCCCTGTAAGGCTACGTTTCAAATTTCGTCAATCAGAGTTCGTATGCTCGAGTTATGGATAAATGAAGAATTTATATGGATCGATCAAAAATGATCCATAAAATTGCATAAATCGACGAAGATCGATCAATATCTCAAAATCTACAAAACCAATGCACTTGAAACTTTCAGAGCATCAATATATTGAAGAGAGGAGCCCAAAAAATGATTGCATGACAAAACTCCCAAATCTTGGAAAGATATACCGATCGTTCCATAACGATCATACAAAAATCAGCCAGAACGATCTCTAGTTTAACGGAAAATGCGATATCTCACAAACGGTATGTCGGAATTGCACGAAATTTAGAGAGCAAGTATCTTACATAATGAAGAGCCTACACTATCGATCGCACATCATTCAGAGGCAAAAATAATGATCGGTTAAACTTTGGCCGATCTTTCCAAAATATCGAGTTAGGGCCACGGATCGTTATGGTGGGCCCCTACGGATCTAGAGACCCTTCTTGTAAAATTTCAGCCCAATCTATGCACGTCTTCTCCTATAAATACGACGACCATTCTCCATATGAGGATCCTTCTTTCTGCTACCTAGACTCTGCCATATTTATTCTTCACTCTTGTACTAATTGATCCTAGCTGATCCAAACATTCTTGTAATCATAATCCAATGCAAGATCAATAAAAATATAGAGTGGACGTAGGCCAAGATTGCCGAACCACTATAAAAATCTGTGTGTTCATTTACTTTTGCTCTACGTTTTTAATTTCATTCATCGTTTAATCTTTATGAGATTCTATTGGGTGTTGATGCCCAATTTTGGCATCAACATTTTGGTGCTTTCACTGAGAAATGAATTCTCAGCTTGATCGGATCTCATCTTCTACTTATGGATTTTCATGTTTGGAGATAGATCCAGCTTTCGATCGACAAGTTTCCTATTCTACTCAGATTTGAAAGAGATCTACAAGGAAACTATTAGCCATGACCAGAGAATCCAAGTCTACTTCCCTTGAAGAAGAAGGAAATCATGATATTAGTGATCGATTAGTCATGTGTTTGATCAATGTGCGTATATTTTCAAGTTTTGAAGCATTTCTGAACGACCGGTCATCGGCCATGCTCCATATATACTTAATAAATGATCGTTCCCCGAAAATCCATACGCTACATCATCATGTACGATTGTTTGTCAATGGTCATTCCACCAACGTGAATTTTGGCCGATTGTTTTTACTGTACGATCGTTTCATACCCGCCGTTTCTATATGACCATTTATGTACGATCGTTCCTATAAGATCGCTCCGGCCTATAGTTTACACCGATCGTTCTTCCCGACCGATCATTTTTTCTGACCGATCATTCCGTAGGATGATTCCTCTACGATCATTCCATACGAACATTTTTTCCACAAACGTTCCAATGTGATTTGTATGATCGTTCTTTTGACCGATCATTTTTTATGTACAATCGTTTCCACACTCTATAGAGTTACACCAGTCGTTTCCACGCTCTATAGAGTTACACCGATCGTTTCCACACTCTACAGACTTACACCGATCGTTTCCACACTTTGTAGATTTCCATCGATCGTTTCTATACCAACTGTTCCTATACGATTGCTACACAATACCGATCGTTATTTTCACTGATCGTTATTTCCAACGATCATTTCAATAGGATGTTATCACCGATCGTTTTTCCAGAACTCATTTTCTCCACCATTCGTTCCATCATCGCTTGCACCGATTGTTCCAAGATCGCTGACACCGATCGTTCCTATTAACATTTTCACCAATCATTCAATCTACAACCGATCGTTCCACCGCTTTGGCATTCCAACTGATCGTTTCAACCTATTGTTGTTTTAACCGATCATTTTCATTACCGATCTTTTTAAAAAAAAATCGGGCACGATCCAAATTTTAAGAATAATGCTCTAAATTTACCGGGGCATAGAGGATTCCACTTCCCTATGTAGTGCAGTGCCCCCGCATTCTGCAATCGAAACTCAACTTAAAAACGGTGCATTCTATCCACTTTCCTTATGTCCTATGACTGACTGGGGCATAGAGGATCAAGCGGCAGCTTCTGAATTGCAACCAAGGAATGGACAAGCAATCGCTACTCAAACGATACTCCCAAAGGTTGGAGAACATAGGTGATGTGACTCTAGCAAACCCATGAAACTTTTGCCCAAAGCCAAACTCGGGTAAAACCAAGATTTTCTCCAAGAAAACGCCAATATGACTCCAAGCACCATTCTTCACTGACCCAACACTTCAAATTCAGTTACTCCAAGCAAATCAGTTGGTGACTCAAAGCAAATAGCAGATTTTCTTGAGTCCACCTCCAAGTAACTTACCACTAATCCATCAATACCGGTCCATCTTGCTTTGCTCATATCTCGGGCATACAGACTCCAAATGACTTGAAACTTGGTGTTCAACCTCAAGAGGACCTCCTTACTGCCTTATATGGATCGCACCCCATTTGGGTGAAAGTTTGGAGATAATCTCTGATCAACGACCCCATCCTAACTGATTCAACATTCGATCGGCATTCTCAGCTATTCAAATGTTGGACAACCATGCATACATCATTCACAAGAATAACAAGTAGCTGTAACTTGAAAACGAACCAGATTGACGATGACTGAAGCATCTCCCCTACTCGAAGCCTATTCATTGAAGCCATTTAGTGTGCAGAATATCCTAGGTGATTCAGTGTACCAATCATATCGGTTTACTTAAAAAAACAAACCTTGGACTACATCTTATGAAATTCGAGTGGCATACGAACTCTGCCAGAGCGATATGCGCCATTGGATGCAAATGCTTTCCTATATTCCTCGAAGGTGTAGCGATCATGCGATTTATGTGATTGTTGCCCAAATCCTTCTCCTCATTTAATTAACCGGATCAAAAGTTTGTCGAGTAGTTCAGAATGCATGTGATTCATGCCAAGGTAGTGATGTCATTATCCAATTTATTTGAGATGCTAGATGAGCCACTTAAAGACTTCCTGTAGAGATTTAGTGTCGTTGCCGTCATCACTAAAGCGAGCTATCCCAGTGAGAATATCATATTGATGGCGTTGATGAGGGGAATTGACCCCCAGAAAGATTTTGGCAGCTAGTTAGCTGGAGAGCCTCCTATGACCTTGGATCGTTGTTGTTACAAAGTGAATTAGAACCTAACCAAGGAGGAGGTAGAGCATACTAGGAGAAAGAACAATACAAGCCTGTTGGCTAAGGACTCAGATTCAAGGAGATGACCCAAAATCTCAAAATTTGATTCATATACTCCTTTGAACGATCCAATCGATAACATCTACTTGGAGACTCACAACTCGGAGTATTGAAAACCAGCCTCGAGAAAGTCCACCGAAGTACAGAGGAAATCCGAGAAATGTTGTATATTCCAAGATACACATGGTCCTAACACTGGCGATTGCAAACACCTCCGAGATATGATCGGAAAGCTGATCCAGAATGGAAATTTTCGACAATATGCACAAGCCCCACGGAATAGTGGGCAGTGAACATCCGAACCCTATCAATAAAGAACTTTGATTATTAATTGGACCACCTACGGTCGACTTCTAGCTGAGAAGGGCTTGGACAAAGTGGAATAGCGAGCATACGACGTGACCAAGTACTTAGAGTTGTCCCCAACCAATCTTCGCGGACCATGATCGGACTTTTGGAGTTTCATCAAGATAAGCGTGATTCAACCGCTCATCAGCTACCATATTCCCCTAATTTGTGGGCAAGGACTCGAAATGGAAAATGGGTGTGACTCGACCATCCACTTCCTAATCTGTGCTTCAATTTTGACAGAACATCTATGCCTTACTCAGAGCCCGACAAGGTCAGAATCTAATACAAAGTGGACATGACTAACCGTCCACTCATCAACCTCCACACTTGACTTGGAGACCAAAGAAAGACTTGGAGTGTATGCAACCCAACCATCCACTCCATAGCTCATACTTGAAGTTTGCCAAAATACTTATGCCTCTCCCGAAGCTCAGCACGACCGAGGTCCAACTAAGGTGGATGCGATTTGACCGTCCACACATCAACTCCTGCCCTGAACACAGGAGGCAATTTAAAAGCTCGACTTAAAATAGACATGACTGACTGCCTACTCATCAACCACCGCCCTCAACACGTGGACATGACTGCAGCTTGAGGTGGATGTGACTTGATCGTCCACTCGAAAACTCACTCCTTCGACTTGTTGGGAGGATTATAAAGCAAAATGATGGACGTGGCTCGACCGTCCATCGATCAACTCTAGTTCCCAAAGCGCAAACCAGAGTATAAACATCAAACGGGTGTGACTGACCACCAATCATAAAAATCTAGTCCCCAGAGTGCGGATCGGAGTATAAACACAAGAAGAAGGACGTGGTTCGACCGTCCATCGATGAACTCTGGTTCCCAGAGCACGAACCGGAGTATAAACATCAAACAAGTGTGACTGACCACCCACCATAAAACTCTGGTCCCCAGAGTGCGGACCGGAGTATCAACACAAAAAGGTAGACGGGGTTTGATCGTCCATCGATTAACTCTAGTTCCTAGAGCACAAACCGGAGAATAAACATCAAATGGGTGTGACTGACCACCCATCATAAAACTATAGTCCCCAGAGCGTGGACCGAAGTATAAACATGGAAAGTGGACACGGTTCGACCGTTTTCTCATCAACTCTTGCCCTTTACTTGGGGGAAACACACGACTCAAAGTGGATGCGATTTGACCATCTCCTCCCTTACTCGAGCTTGAAGTTCTTCGTAACACTCATCTTACTCCGAAGGCTCGGAAGAAACTAGATCCAAATGGAAGTGGACGTGGTATGACCGTTCATGCTTCGACTCGTGCCCTAGATGTAAAGGGCAGTTTAAGAGCCCAAGCCTAAATTGGACGTGGTTCAACCGTCCAATCATAGAGGATGTGCTGCATCCATCCATGACCTGGTTTGCGCCTGAGGTACGACAAGCTATCTAGGCCTTACCCGGACATCGGCAAGCCCAAAATCCAAACCAAGACAGATGCGGTTCGACCGTCCAACAAATAACTCTGGTCCCCTAGTGCGGATTGGAGTATAACCACAAATTGGATGCGGTTCAACCACCCGCCAATAAACTCTTATCCCCATAGTGCAGATATGAGTGTAAACAAATAGATGAGTGTAGTTTGATCACTCAATCTTCCATAAACTCTGACCTGAACTCAACAGGAGGAGTGTAAACTCACTACGGATGGAATTAGACCGTCCACAAACTAATTTTGTTAACCCAAGAATGGAAACGGGAGTACAAACTACTGCAAGCTGAATACGACAGCTCACAATAGCTCCGGCTTGGTGTTTTTTACGACTCAGGGCAACGATTGTAGGGAGGACTTAACACAAAACCAATCGAAGCGACAACCGAAGTTACGGGTGACTGACTATATCATACCATTGGATCGAGGGTCAATATCGATCCATACCAACCACAAATGGATGTGACCCGAACGTCTGTCGAATAATTATGATCACCGGAGCATGGATAGGAGAATAAACCATGAATGAGTGCGACTTGACCGTTCATTCACCATCACCTTCCTTTGATCCGTTAAAAGGAGTACGAAACCAGATGAACATGACTCGACCACTCCTTAGCCAACTCTGTCCCTACATCTGACGGAATAATATGAATCAAAATGGACATGATTGACCATCCAACTCTGAATGAATGCGATGTGACTATTCGTTCGTTGAGCAATACAAAATGGACGTGACTTGACTGTTGGCACAATGATCCTCGCCCTTTGTCCGACAGGGAGAGCATCAATCACTAGTTAGATGTGACTTAACTATCTATTCTTTGGTCTGCTTAGAGTATGGTGACATCTGCACCAAAAATAGACGTGATTGACCGTCCAATACCCAACTCATGCTTGAAATTAGATGGAGCATCAAAGTCTTCCCTCGGAAGGAAAAACCAGAATACGTGCGACTCAGCTTTCCATCAACTAGCTTAATCCCACGATTCAACGGGAAATATTATAAAGCTAAAGTGAACATAACTTGCTTTCCTACATATCAACGTATACCCCAGACTCGGGGGCACCCACCGAGAAACAAGATGAATCTGAACCGACCATTCATCGATCAAATCTAAGTCTTCAAAGCTTAGGTGGGAGTATAAACACGAATAGGACGAGACTCGACCGTCCATGTAGTACATTTATCAACCCGAGACCAGGAGTAGAAGTGTGATCATCCAAAGACTGATTACGATTGCTCAATATTGTGACTCGTACCTGGTGTTTACAATGACTCGAGGCTACGACTAAAAGGATGCCTAGAGATAGAATCGTCAAACCGATGCCCAAGCTCATTGGCAACTGACCATTACTCCAACCCAAACGACTAGTAACGAATAATGAGTACATTGAGTGGAAAGCACGTTACTCGAATATACAAGCAGATTCAAACTCAAAGCAAGAGTCAACTATGCAGTTGCGCGCAACACGAGGCTGAACCCTACTCGACACTTGATTCATTGTGCTTCTAAGCCTGATCTTCGACCGGTTGTAGATAATCGCTCAAAGCATCTAGAGCCCTTTACTATCGGACTCAATAACTCATGACAAGACTCTGGGATTCGACTAGAGTAACTTTCATCATTAACCGTCCCAACCGGATTTCACATTGATTATTGCACGAAACGGTTACATTGGAACTCGAGGAATCCAAGGCTGCACCCGTAGAGCTAACGATCAACATTACGATCAGCCATAGCGACCAATTACGGGTGCTGAAGACCGGATCACGGCTCAGTGCAACAATGATAAAGGAATTAGATGGCTTTCTCTGAACGAGTCTTGATGTGTTTGCTTGGACCCATTCTGACATGTGTATGATCTCACTAATTATCACGAGCCATGCATTGAATATCGACCCGAGGCATGTCCTGGTGAAATGCAACGCGGCATTGATCCGGAAAGATTTGCTACACTTAAAGACGAGGTGGATAAACTCAAAAATAATGGATTAATCTGCGACGTCCTCTACCCAAAATGAGTATCCAATCCAGTTCATGTAAAAAAAGCTAATAGAAACTGGAAGACATACGTCGACTACTCTGACCTAAACTAGGCATGCCCAAAAGATAGCTTTCAACTTTCGAGGATCGACCGGCTAGTAGGCTCAACCGTTGGATATTAACTACTTTAATTTATGGATGTGTACTCCGGATGCAACCAGATCCTGATGCATGTCCTCGACCCGGAGCACACCAACTTCATTACCGATATAGGGTTATATTGTTATGTTGTGATGCCATTTGAGCTAAATAACGTTGAAACTACTTACCAAAGACTAGTCAACCAGATGTTCAAAGATCATATCGGGCAATCAACGGAAGTATACGTGGATGACATGCTCGTGAAGTCGCGATGATCAAAAGACCACATCGATGAATTAGCGGAGATGTTCAGTTTCTCCAAAAATATGGAATGAAACTAAATCCCTTGAGATGCTCTTTCGGTGTTGCGTCAAGGAAATTTTGGGGTTTCATCGTCAATTCTCGTGGAATCAAAGCCGATCCCGAGAAGATTTTAGCAATTCGAAACATCTAGGTACCGAAGAAAATTAAGCAGGTACAGAGCTTAAATGAGAAGGTTGCCGCCCTAAGCCGCTTCATCTCCAGGGCCACCGATAAGTGTATTCCTTTCTTCAACTTGATCGGGAGAGGGAAAAGGAATTTTGAATGGATGCAGGATTGCATAGATGTGTTTCAAGCTTTAGTAGATCACTTAGAGAGACCTCCCATCCTATCCAAGCCACTAGATCGTGAAGACTTGTACATCTATTTAGCGGTGTCGGTACACGCTATAAGTGCCACACTATTAGGTGAAGAGAATCAGATCTGGAGGACTGTATATTATGTTAGCAAGCGAATGAGAGGTGTTGACAGAAAGTACCCAAAGCTGGAAAACCTCGTGTACTGCTTGTTGATTGCGTCACGAAGATCCGCCACTACTTCCTGGCTTACCCCATCAACGTCTACACCGACCAGCCATTACGATAGGTCCTACAACAACCCTCGACGTTTGGAAGGTTTCTCAAATGGAATATCAAGCTAAGCCAATTCGATATCACTTATCTCCCTCGGAGAGCTATTAGGAACAGACATTGGTGAACTTCATAGCTGAATTCACTGCACCGGACGACTCTCCGTAGAGCAGTGGAGAATCAACCAACCGATGGAAAATGTACATGGATGGAGCAACCAACAATTAGTTTTCTGGTGCCAAAGTCGTGTTAGTGACTCCTGAGGGAACAATTGAACTGCTACACCTTGAAACTCGACTTCCCTGCAATAAATAGCGAAGCTGAGTATGAAGCCTTGATCGCCGGGCACAAATTTGCCAGAGAAATGGAAGTGAAAACTTTACAAATCTTTCGTGATTTCTGGTTAGGAGTATGCCAAGTCAGGGAAGATAATCAGACTAGGGGGCAACAGCTTTCTACTTATCTCGACTGGGTCCAAGAGCTATTGACCGACTTCGAGTATTACACCATTACACACATCCACAGAGATACAAAATGAGAAAGACGACTCATTGGCCAAGCTGGCCAGTTCCGGGAGTGTGCAGCAAATAAAAGTTGTCCAAATTAAAGTACTAGATGCTCCGAGCATCGACCAAATGGAGATTAATTGGGTTTTGGAGATGGAATCCAAAAGGGGGTCATAGATGACTCATGTCAAAGGTTATCTGCTACGAGGGACCCTTCCAGGATGGAGTAATGAAAACCGAAAGATCTTCCATAATGCTATCACGCTAATCATCCAAAAAGGAGTTATGTATAGAAAAGGCTTCTCCATTCCCCTGCTTCAGTGTATCGCTCATCATGAAATCAAATGAGTCGTGAGAGAATTCCATAAAGGAGAATGTGATGATCACACTGGGAGGCAAACCCTGACAAAGATAATACTCCTCTAAGGGTGTTACTAGCCAACTATCAAACGAGATGCAGCTGATCATGCTAGACAATGCGATGATTGATAGATGTTTGCAAAAAATTTCGAGAGCTCCGCCGATGGAAGTTACACAAATGGGTATTGAAATTATTGGTTCCTTACCGATCTCTAAAGATGGAACGAAGTACGCCATCGTTGCAGTGGATTACTTCGCCAAATGAGCTGAAGCTAAACCTTTAGCCACGATCACAATGAAGAAAGCAATCAACTTCATTGTTCGGAGCATCATCTATCGTTTTGGCCCTCTACAAACCATTGTAACTAATAATGGAACCTAATTTGATAACGCTGAATTCAAAGACTTCCGCCGTCGACATCATACTGAAAATAGATTTGCGGCAGTTGCTCATCCTCAAGCAAACAAACAAGTCGAAGCTGCTAGCGAAATCATAAAGTCCATTCTAAAGAAACGTTTGGAAAAGGCTAGAGGCAAGTGGGTAGATGAAATCCCAACAGCATTATGGGCTTACAGAACCACCCACAAGTCTGCGGCTGGCCATACTCCATTCGCCCTTGATTATGGCTCCGAGGTTGTCATCCCTGTAGAACTTGAAGTCTCGTATCATCGAGTGACTTATTACGACCCATATTTCATTAAAATATATATGTATATATAAACAAGGAATTGCAACCCAACTTCAATTAAACTATAAGGAATTGGTGATGACTCGTGAGCGTACAAATGCATCTGGGAGCCAATGATAAGAACGTGTACCTGAACGTGCACGTGTATATTCTAAAAATTCGATTTCTTGAAACCGACAGAAATTGAATATCCACCTGGAGTTCCTAGTGAAAAGACTGGATCAGATAGCCAAAGCTTACTAGCCTTATAGAACCGGACAGGGATAGCAACTGATAGAATACAATCCCTAATTTATACCGTTGGAAATCGACCAATAGTCATGATGAACAGAGAGAAATGCCATTAACAGTAAAGACGACTCGATAGGAGGATAGCGACCATTCAATAAACTGAATGGAATCCTTTTTGAAGATTGAAGCTTGTGGTAATTCAAAGCACGTCATGTTCGAACAACATGTACTTTGAGGGGGAAAATGTTATCCCGCCTTTTGGCAAGGCCGTGATACCATAGATTTGGCTAAAAATAGTGGTTACCAACCATGAGAATCAATGATATACAAGACTATGGACGATGGTCGAGCATATTCAGATCGGGTCCCAATCAAGGTACAATCAATATGAAGTGATAAGAAAGGCCCCGTGAGGCTACGTTGAGATTTCAAGTCAATCGGAGTTCGTACACTCGAGTTATGGGCTAATGAAGAATTTATATGGATCGATCTAAAACGATCCATAAAATAGCATAAATCGACGAAGATCGATCAATATCTCAAAATCTACAAAGCCAATGCACTTGAAACTTTCAAAGCATCAATATACTAAAGAGTGGAGCCCACAAAACGATCGCATGACAAAACTCCCAAATCTTGGAAAGACATACCGACCGTTCCATAACGATCGTACAAAAATCAGCCAGAATGGTCCATAGTTTCACGAATGTGATACCTAACAAACGGTATGTCGGAATTGCATGAAATTTGGAGAGCAAGTATCTTACATCATGAAGAGCCTACACTATCGATCGCACATTAATCAAAGGCCGAAATAATGATCGACTAAACTTTGGCTGATCGTTCCAAATATCAAGTTAGGGCCACCGATCGTTATGGTGGGCCCCAATAGATCTAGAGACTCTTCTTGAAAAATTTCAGCCCAATCCATGCATATCTTCTCCTATATATACAACGGCCATTCTCCATGAAGAGGATCCTTCTTTCTGCTGCCTAGGCTCTGTCATTTTTATTATTTACTCTTGTGCTAATGGATCCTAGCTAATCCAAACATTCTTGTAATCATAATCAAGTGCAAGATCAATAAAAATATGAAGTGGACGTAGGCCAAGATTATCGAACCACGATAAAAATCTATGTTCATTTACTTTTTCTGTTATGTTTTTAATTTCAATCATCGTTTAATTTCTATGAGATTCTATTGTGTGTTGATGCCCTTTTTGGCATCAACAAGGCCTAATAAATCTGGATCTAAAATTTTCAATTATCTAAATTTTACAACCTTCAGACACAGCCTAATCAACTCTGACTTTCTAAAGTCTTGCAATACAAATCTGGTCCGGGTAGAATTTGTCGGTGATTTCACACCCACAATTTGCATGGCCTTCCAAAAAGTGCTTTAAGGGTGTTATACCAATTGTTTATTGATGGCTACTACTATATGCGAATTCTACTAAGGGTGAGTGCTACTTGTAATGTCCTTCAAAGTCCATGATGCAAGCTCTCAACAAATCCTCCAAGCTCTTATTCATTCCTTCAGTATGTCCGTCGGTCTTTAACTGGGAAGCGATGCTCAGATTTAACGAAGTTCCTAAAGCTACTAGCAAACTCCTCCCAAAATTTGCTAGTAAACTAAGAGTCCCTATCAGTAACAATGCTAACCGCGACTCCATGAATCTGTGTTGGAGATGCTGCGGTTCCACTGCTTCTGATGGAAATTCTACCACCTTCTCCTTAATCCTTGTTCAATAGGAAATTCATTCATATTCCTATACATTTTATCTTTTCCTTGAATGGTGGTGTTCCACGAGTTAAATTCCTTATGTTGACTAGAACTTTAAGGTTTTGGGATTGAAACATTTATTCACTTTATGCTACTAACCTAATTTCTCCATTAACTTTCAGTTTACCTATGGTTTACCCACTAGTTAAGTGTTCCCATAAAATTTTCTTCTTTAACATTCTCTAGGTTTCCAAAATTCATTCATCACTCAAATTTATTTTTTCCCTAAATTTCATATAAAGTTTCCTTAATCAGTCCCTATTAGATTCCTTTTTCCACTCATTAATTACAAACTTATTGCCCGTTAAATTTGTAATTAATGTCCATAAATTCTAATCCGTCAATAACTAACTAATACGCATACAGTCCTAATATATTCTATCTATATATACTCTAGTCGTCGAGCGTGGCCGTATGGGTATGTATCTAACTACTAATTTCTACAACTAGAATACTTATTTCTATATTTTAATTTATCGATTTCTAAAAAGATCACCGTCATAATTTCACATAAATTAACCATAAGTGATATTTTTTCTTTGTTTGAAACTACAAGGAATTATTTCTTTTATTTTTATTGAAATAGATAGTGTAAATTATGGAAAAGAATATCCATCTCTTACACATCTCTTTTCTTTTTAGTGTATTACTTGTTATTTCAAACAATGCACTTTTATACGTATTGGATAATTTATGGAAATTACACGAAAACTGCTCCAAAATTAAAATATAGAATTCATATTCCACGGGCAACCTAATTTACAACCCAATTATAAATTTGAAATACCTTTACACTTTACCAACTTCTTCAAATAGAGGTTTGGGACTAATTTCAAATTTCAAGATCAGGTTGTACACTCTATTCCTATTTTATTCATATCCTTAAAACCTTAGCTTGTCCTATCTAAGTTGTGATCCCTATCTACTTGTAAAACCTATTCTTTATAAAACCAGAATTTTAGTAATCTTACAAATAGTTTATGTAAACTATTTTCATCAAGTTCAAAATTAGCATTTATTACCTCATTTCTTGTAAAACTTAAAATTTCATAAACTTGAAGTAACAAACTCAAAATTTCTATCTTTGGAAATATAAACTTAGAATCCTTTCCAAAAAATTCAAATTTTCTTAGTTCCAAATAGGAACAAAATAGTTCTTCTTTTTAAAACTTTCTTCATTAAAGATTTAACCTCTAAAGGTTAGAATTTCAACTCATAGAAGTCAAAGACTGCTTAGTTTTCAAAAAAAAAGAAATTATGGAAAACTTCCCTTTTCAATGACTTACTAAAATAAGAACTTACTCCTTTCGAAAATAGAGTCTTTAACACAAAACATTCAAAACTCAGTTATCATTTCAAAATAATAAATTAGACTTTTATTATTTCAAAGTGTTTTCTAGTTACACGAATTATCATTTCCAAAATGATAGATTTTCCTCAATTACCATTTCAAAATAACAGTATATCATTCTAAAATATAGATTAATATATATTGCCTTATTACTCAAAATATACCATTATTTGACAAAATACTTTTTGTAATTTTCCCAAAACTCTTAAATATCTTGCAATCCTTTTCTTATTCATTCCAATAATATTCTCATTCAAAAAAAATAGGAAAAACGTATGTACAAAATTACCATCCTTACATAAATGCTTTTCCAAGAATATCCAACTCTTTAGTTTTCATTCAAATCCTTTTCACTTATCAAAGATACCTTTTAGAATTTCAAATGATGGAAAAATAGAGTAGAAAAAGATATTTGCTATCTTATTCCTAATACTCCTCTTCTATGCCATTTATTACTGGATAATAATTCCCAATTCTATACTATCTAAATTAAGCTATCATTCTCTGCATTTCCTTATACAGGAACATTATTGGATATTGTTATCCTCTTATTCTTTCTATCCCATGCTAATTAAGTGCTTTTCTAAATGTACACCCTTTCAAAAGTTAAGAAAAATAATCATTAATTTTATTAGGTAGGAGAAATCATGCATTTCAAAAGAAAAATCCTTTATTAAAAAATTTTGAATCCAAAACTTTTGGCTTAAATAAATTTAAACTAAGAACTTTAAGAATTCAAAATACTTTTAAGTTATAACTTTCTAACTCAACTATTTAGAAATTAAAAATGGGTACATTTGGCATACATCTCTGGTAAGGTTTGAAAATACACAAAACATCCCTCTGTTTTTTAATAAGTTTCGGGTCCCTGTTTTCAAATTCACGCGTGCACAAAGGCCCAAGTACCCTTTACGTTTTTAACATTTCAAACGCGTATAACTTTCTGTAGAAACATCGGATCAGCATACCGTTTTCACCAGAAAATCAAAAAATTTATGATCTTTAAAATGAGATCCATTATTGATACCCAAAAATCATATTTGCAGTAAATGTGCAATTATTCTATATATTTGCAGATAATTCTGCAAATTTTGAACAATTTCAATTTTTCTTCAAATCTGCAACTATTGCATATAATTGAAGACATTTATGCAATTATATGGTTAATTGCAGACATGTCTGCAATTATTGCATGTAGTTGAAGAAATGTCTGCAACTATTGCATATAATTGCAGACCATTTGTAATGCGATGGTCATCGGTTCGAGTCCGATAGCCGGCTTTTTTCTCTATCGATTTTTCCATAATTGAGAATCCCTCCTCTCCATTTCTACAAACGTTGAGTCACTAATCTATTATGTCGTGGTAATTCTAAAAAAAAGTTGATTAGATCCAATTAGATTTATATTTGCAATTATATGGTATAATTGCAGACATGTCTGCAATTATTGCATATAGTTGCAGAAGTGTCTGCAACTATTGCATATGTTTGTCCTACCGTTGTTTTACATATGCACAATGCCACTCATTAGAAAGATAATAAAATTTATGATTTAATGGTGAAAACGGTTTGTTAATCCGTCGTTTCTACAATAAGTTATTGTGTTTTAAAGATTAATAATTAATGGGGTGCTAATTTTAATTATGGACGTGAGAATAACATCCATATATGAAGAATCAACATTACTGCAATGGAGAAGAGGGGTATTGTAGGGAAGAAAATTGTAGTATTTGAAAATTGGGATGTAATTTATATCCTTTTTATGTGGAGGATTTTTTGTGTATTAAGTTTGATTTTAGGGATGTGTCCCTTATTTTTACATTAAAAATCTCCAAATTTCTTTGCTTATTAAAAAAAATAAAAACTTCCAAATCTATAAAGTAGAAGAAACCATAGAATAGAAGAATCCAAAAACAAAGGACCTAAAAGTTGAAAACTTTTAATTCAACGAACTTTAAATTGAGAAGTTAACAATTGAGAACCTTCTATTTTTTCAACTTTTTAAGTAACTAGAAATCATCCACCATTTTGTTTTTGAAATGTTTCACTAATTCTTTCTATGCTTTTTACAAATGGTGGTATACTTCCAAAGCTGTCAAAAATCACTTTCTATCAAAAATTTCCAACTTATAATACATAAGATTTTAACTTCTTAATCTTTTGAAAAACTCTTTCAAGACTTTCAAGTAGTTTTCAAAAAACCTTTTTACCACTTCCTTTCTCAAGGGGTAGGATATAAAAATTGACTTTGATTGTTTTTGCCTTTGAACTCCCTAATCATCTAATCTACTTATCTTCTTGTGGTGGTTAATGTTCACCTTCTTACGAAACTTTGTTCACTACTATATTTCTTACTTCCATATGAATACTATGCCTTATAATATCTGACTATTACCTAGCATTCATAATTATTATTCTCATAAATGTCACTTTATCCGTATTAAATGGTTATTACCTAATGGATATTTCTAAAGACATTTATTTTCTTATTCAACTTTATCTATTTAACTTCTTCCTTATCTTCCCATATTACCTTAATAGTCTCATTAGTCTATTTAATTTTTTGTAACTCCTCACCTGTTGCCCATTTATTACCTATTAAACTTTTGGAGTTACCGCCTTTCCTTCTACGATTCCTATCCCTATTACTTTAATACTTATAGGGTATACAATGATAAGGAAGTCTAGGTCGAATAAAAGAAGTATAAATTTAACTCTATTTATTTTTCCAACTCATAGTTGCTTCATCCACCTTTTAAGAGTATGGTACAACTACTTATGTAGTTGAAATTTATAGAGTTAAGCATAAATTCAAAATAAGTATATATATAGTATGAGTTTAAGAAAAACCTTTTCAAAAATAAGAAGTACGCCACCACTATACGTATACTTTTCCCCGTTGATTGGGTAACCTAGGCTCTTATACCAAATGTAACAACCCACCCCAGAACAAGCCTAAATTTTGACCAAGAAAAGGCCTATCGAAACTTAGATCCATTCTAAGATAAGCTGTTGGTAGAACTAAGAAAACAACAGTATAGAGCCATAATTAAACTTTCAGAACTCACAGCGGATGGAACAAAATATAATCGCAAAGTATACCCATTTATTTCAAAATCATAAATATGTCAAAATACAAAGTACCATCAAATTATATCATAAATCCGTTAAAATAATAGTCTAGATACATGGGTATGCATAAAAGCAAGTGAAAATGATAAATACTGACACAAGCAAACCACCTCCATCTCTAAGCGTCATGTTCGCCATCAACGTCCTATAACCTATGTTGTAATGAGGAGGGAGTAGAACAACAAGTGTCTGGTGAATAAAAACCTTGAGTCTTAACTTTTCAGTACTTGGGCAGTATATTTCAAAATAAAAATATGTCTATGAACATTAAACCTTTAAAATCATTTAATACTTCTTTTTAAGGAAAGAAGCAAGTCTCCAATCCCATAACCAATATACCACGTTATAATTAGCTCGCGATACAAGAGATAGTACCCAAGCCACATAAGACCGTTGTTGGAGAATAGGCAGAGCCCATCATTTAATAAATATTCCCAAGGCGTGCCCCTCAATGGTACTATCTAGTTGGCATCATAAAGAATATCAAGTCGTTTAATGCTTCTTTAATTGGAAAGGTGGACCCTCAATCCATCACTTAATACCTTATCTAGAAGCGGACCCCTATAGAGATACCACCTAACGTGTCCCCTAGGCCATTTAATACTTCATTTAGGGAAAAGAGATGGGCCCTCAAACAATCACTTAATACCTTAAGACCCTAAAGCAGGCCCCTCATACTATGGCCCATACTCATAATGACATTGCATATTAGTCCGACTATTCATAGGAACTGGTAGCCAGATTAATTGGACAAAATTTCCTCTACAGAATTTGAGACTAACCACGTGTCATTATAAATATTTATTATAAGGATATCTTGAATCAATAAGAAGTGTACACAATAGTTGGTAGCCTCAAAGTGAAGGGAAAACTTTCATCATGTACTTTTATTGACCTCACATTCTTATGACTTAACAAAAATTAAATACACTCCAAATATATAATAATACTCGTCTCACAGTTTCATAAACAAGGCCTTATAATGAATCTTCCTTATTACGCCTTAGAATAATTATTAGGCTATATAAGAGTCTCCTCTTATTTTTGCCTAACAATTAATTACATTCCTAATAGGGAAATAAACGAAAATTAATACCTAATTAACTACGCCATATATGCAATAGTTATACGTTAATTACGCTAATAGAGATAAATAAATATTCGTGCCTAGTAAATTCTAAATGCAACCAAATACTATTAAAAGTCCTTTTTCTTCAAATTCCCAAGATTTCAACATACCAAAATAAGGGATTCTATTAGCTAAAGAATGGAATAAATTTTCATAATCAAAAATTCAATAACAAACTTGTAAATAAAATAGAAATTCAGTTTATTACACCAATTCAATGGAGTATTCTAAACAATAGGAATTGCAATCTAAACTCCATTTTATATTCAACTCCTTTTTTTCAAAGAAATAGATAAAAAGGAATTTGTGTGGAGTAAGTGGTGTAAACTACGAATAAAATCCGTAATCTAAACCCTTATTTCATTGAGGAATCACAGATTGAACCAAAGAAGAAGGAGAAATGGAATAGACTATGAAATTATCAAAAAGTGCACAAACAAAATAAATTCCATCAAACTAATGTAAATAATTGAGAATCTCAGCATAGAATTGACATTTTAAAATAAAAAGGAATTTTGTGGGATTTTATCTATCATATAATTGCAATTCCAAAATCCCTAAGGCATATTCAAATCCATATAGATACACCAAACCATTACAGAAAAAGAAATACTAAGGTTTCCATTCACAAAATAGCCTTAGCTTCGCTTTCATTAGATTTTCATACTTTTCAATCTCCTCCATAATCTCTCTTTTTTGGTATATACATGATAGGGAAGATGTATATATTTTTATTAGATTCAGAACAATTGGAGAAAGAAGAAAAGAAGAATAAATTGGAGGAAGAAGAAATAATTAGAAAATGGATTGAACTCTTACCTAAATTCTCTATAGAGTTTCTGAATCTAATTTGGAGAGATAACAATGATAGAGTTTCATTGTATTCCCTAAAATAATATGAATAAAAAGTGGAGATGCAATGGTTCTATTTCTAGGGGTACCAGAACCGTAGGATCAAATTGGAAGAGAAACTAACAAATCTGGACCGTTAAAAAATGTAAAACCATAGCTGCCACCATCAGGGGACAGTCGACCACCTAAGCTCGACCAATCAACTGCTACGGTCGACCGGTTGACCTATGTAGGTCGACCGCTCTGCCTTATTTTGGGCAATAATGATTCGTTTCCGTTGCGTTTTGATTTTAATTAATTTCTTACCATATTTATTCTTAACGTTAAACGTTAGTTAAAACGTTTACCTTGCCCCCAAGATAAATTTTGAAATTTAAACCGTTCATTTAAATTTTCATTTGAATTTGAATTCAAACTAAATTAATTTAAATCTAAAAATTTCAAATGCTTATAATTTCTTCATTTGAGCTCCGTTTTCAGAATATTATATATGGAAACAGATCAGAATTTTACCATGAACGCAACGAAATAACTTTCGTGGTCAAATTTGATTTTTATAAAATTTCCATTTTCTACCCTATCACATTTCATTCAACTTACTCCATTTATTTATGGTAAATTTTATAGGGAGTTACGCTACTCCTTCTCTCTCTCTTTCTTCGTTTCAACTAGTTAGCGATAAGAATATCATCGTAAGCCTAGTATGGTGAGCATTGTGCCCCTACACTCTTCTGAACTGAATAAAACAGATTCTTTGTTGCAAATTGTCATTTGAACTTGTTGCTTTGGCTTGTAGAGTTGCATGTCTTATATTCCTAGCATGGGCCCTTGCATTGGATTGACTAATCTATTTTAGTGATCAGCCAAGCCATTCAATGGACTCTGAAGCGATTTTGACCTAACAACACGTTTACTTGTTGGTCATTGAGGCTGGCACATGATAGCTGGACCTCATTGTGTTGGTTTGTTTTTGGGCAGTTTCCATGATGACTGCCCTACACCACCAGTACCCAATATACCTCTATAATGTGCTATATAGGTACTTGACCGATGCAGGGTGGTAGCCAAGGATGTAAAGTAATGAAAATCCAAATATAGAACCTGTAAAACATCACATAGCGCACAAACAAAATATAATATAATAATATAGATGTAAAATAGGCGAAACAATGATATAATAAAATGAACCGTAAATAAGAACATCAGACAACAGGTTCACAGATTATACAAAAATTGAAATAAAAGAGTTTATACATCCCAAATCTCCAAGATAACTCTATAACTATCTCTAAAGTAATACAAGTATTGGTATTGCTCCACGGTACTACATAGTGGAATATAAGCGATAGTAAGCTCCAAGTATAGATATATGAAAGCGTAGTCTCTTGCTCATACTCCGTACAACTCCGTGCGCTATCCAGACCCATTATATCTAATATACTCATTTAAGAGTACCCGAGATAATAAGAAGCAAAACATAAAATCTCGGGTCAGACAATAGTTTGGAGTGAGTGATACATCATCTCAAAAATTATACAAAAATCGTATATAGTAAATAAAGGCATAAGTTATAAAGAACCATACCTAACCTGTCTCATCCAAAAGGGTTAGCACATAACTATCAATATATGTTAATCTATTGTCATTACCATATAAGTGTACTACAATCGAAGTACAATACCTAGTGTCTATGTATATGGTCGAAAATACCTACATCGTGTGTGATATCTTAAAGTGACAAACAACCATGGAAAGCATAACATCCATCAAACAATCCTAAGCATCACTTATATGCATTGGATATATGACAACTCATATAACATAATCGCAAACTAGGGACTCAATTAAATCCTGGCTTCTTTGATTCTCGAATCCATACCACTTTGTAAAGCTAGGAACCAGGCTTACAATAGTAAAAGCTTGAGGTAATCTGAGAAAACGTTGGAATTTGAAAATTAATAAGGCTCCAAAAAATGGAATTTAAGCAATCATTAGAATTTGGTTACAAAACTAGCATCATTGTGTTCATGATGATTTCTAAGCAACTTTCATATTTGAAGTTTCACGATCAAAGCTGAACCAAAAAAGTAATTAGCGTTTGAAGTTTCTTGAAATGAAAATAATTAAAAACAAATAAAATAAATTATAATAAATGCAGGACCCCACGGTCGACCCCTTTATTAGACTGATCGACTGCTAGCGGTCAACCTGTTATAGAAGGGTGGTCGACCTGTCGGGGAATAACGGCTAGGGTTTGAACCTTGGCCAATAGCCTGGATTTAGTTATTTTAATCTAACGATTACGATTAATTCGTGCGTTTATAAATAAAATCCTAACCCCTCACTTCTCTTCTCATATTTTCTTATCCAAGCAATGAAGCTCTACCATTTTCTATTCTCCGCTGCTTCTAAAAATTTTAAAATATTACATATAAATATATAGTTGAAGAAAGGTAGAAAATAAAAGAGAAGAAGAGAAGGAGCGAATAAATACTACGAAAAAAAGTAATTTTTATTATTATAAATCTAGTTTTCCCTAAACCCCAAATTTCTTCCTAGATTTGTAATTTTAATAGTATGTATATATCTTGTATGCATACTCTTTCGAATTAGAGAGGAAGAAAAAGTCAAGTAAAGATTTGGATTCAGATTTGGAGATTTGGAAAGCATAAAAGGTGAATGGGAAATTATGTAATTTATTTATAACATTGGGATTTACTTCGTTGAATTTTTATTTAATTATTATACCTAAATAAAGATCTAAAGAGTTGTAGGCTCGAATTAAACACATAAAATACTGCCAACATATTCTGCAATTGAGGAAAATTGAATAGGATATTATTTACACCCAAATCTAGAAATTAATCCCCAAGTTATTAAAAGTTTGATATTGATAAGATGTCTAATTTATTCTAGATCTATAATTGGGTTGTAAAGTTGTTAGTATAATTTAGATTTTCTTAAATTCTGTTGGAATGTGAATTTCTGTATTTTAATTTATTGGAAATATTATCTGTGTAACCTCCATAGATTAGTCTAATTTCTTAAATTCATAGAAAAAGTGTAGCATTTGAATTGACAAGGAATATACATAAAAAAGGAAAGAGATGTGTAAAGTATAGATCTTCTATTCGTAGTTTACATTGTCTATTTCAATAAAAAGGAAATAAATAATTACTTGTAACTTCAATGAAGTAAATCTGCTATTTTAAGTGAATTTATGGAAAATTGTAACGGGAAACCTTCTTGGAATCATAATTTTAATGGATTAGAATATGGAAATGAATAAAGGTATATTCTATTTAGGGATTAATAACTAGAAACAAAAATAAAATTGTATATACACATATAATCGTGTTTAACGTTCAGATATATATATATATATACACACACACATATATTCATATATACATATATCTATATATGTATGTATGTATGTATGTATGTATGTATGTATGTAGCATAATTTACAACTATATATGTAATTAGTATTAAAAGCGTAATAATCAATGGATTAAGATTTATGGATATTAATTACAAATTTAACGGGCAATAAATTTGTACTTAATGAGATTAAAAAGAAATTAAATAAGGATTAGTTAAAGAGATAAATATAGCATTTATGAAGAAAGCGAATAATGAGTGGATTTTGAAATTGGTAAATATATTAAAAGAATTAAATGAGGATTGATTAGAAATTGTCTAATTTAGACACTAATGACTAATTATTACAGGTAATAGAAATTTATTAAACATTAAAAAGGAAACCAAAGCCTAAACGTATAAATTAGAAATAATAACGTAGTGAATAGTTAAGTAGTACTACTACTAATTATACGTAGAAAGCAACATAATTTTCATAGTAAGAAATTATATAGCTTCAATTATACATTTACGACAAATGTGAATTAGTTAGCTTAGCCCAACACTTAGGCTTTGGGTGATAAAATTGGTTTAGTGGTTGGGATGCGAGGGCAATAGAGTTACACAACAGAAGTATGTCCTTCAGTCAGAGGCTACCAGTAGTTGTGTACACTTACTATTGATGTGGGACATCTCCAACTATATGACCTATGGAAAAGGGATATATGTTGCAGATAGGTAAGGAAAAATATACACAGGGTTTGCCTAGGATGTGAAGTTTTAAATAACCCAATACCATTTGGGAAATGGGGTCTTCTTCATACCCATTAAAACATAGTAAGTAACTGAAAGAGGCATTTTCCTTGACTTACTTAAGTTAGTCTAAATGGGATTTCGACTGTGGGAGGTTGGTAGCCTATGCCAGTGTTGTTGTTGGATTGGTATTTTGTAGTTGGGCTGGCATATAGGCTTTGACCACCAACGGTCTCGCGCGATCATTAGCAAAGTCTCGGGTTATGACCTAACAGATTTCACTTCCAGTTATCCCGCCTTTTAGCAAGGCCATGACACCAAGAAATTAACTAGAAACTAAATACAATTAACATGACACCAAGAAATTAAATAGAAACTAAATCCAACTATATGACCTATGGATACTAGCAAATTTGGTTCAAGTCCGTATCAAGCTACAATTAACATGACACGACCAGTAAAGCTATGAAAGCCAAATTCCAAATTTCAGGTTAATCGAAGTTCGTACGCTCAAGATATGGATTGATCAAAATCAAGGGAGAAGGCCTCGGTTCATATCCATCACCTTGCAATAACTTTGTTTGTATTCACCAACTCGCAAGCGTCAGTTCATATCCATCCAACAAGGTACTTATGTTTGTATCCATCAAATTCCACCCCTCTTCATATCCATCAGACTCCTTCCCCTCGTATCCATCATCCATCGGCAAAGGTCCATTTCGTATCGATCTCCCTCCATCCATTTCATATCGATCTCCTTCCATCGATACGAAGAGTAGTAACCATCGATCGATATGAAGAAAGCAACATGAAGCATCGATATGAAGACGGCCTCTAAATCGTCGATACGAAAGAAGTAACTCCTGATCGATACGAACAATGCACAGTCAAGTGAAGGAAATGATCATGCGGCATGAAATGTTGATCTCTCCTGAACCATCGCTCCGCGTCACCACTGAACGATCTGATCGATGCGCATAACATCGATACAAATTGCTATCGATACGAACCGATCGATACGCACAGTTTAGCCTATTGCAAAGTCAAACTTGGATCGATCATAGCTCAAAATCTACAAGTCCAAATGCTACCAATTTTTCACAAGAGCTTGCATACCATCTCAAGAATGTCCATGATCGATCTCAACCCACCCAAAATGACCTTATTTTGATTGATACGAATGGTACATGTATCGATCATGGATCGGTCCCAAATGGCCATGGACAATCTGGTGGGCCCACTCACGTAAGAGAAGGAGTCTTCCGAGATCTGAGCCAGATATTTTTAACCTACGCCAATAAATAGTAGCCATATGCCTCCAGAAAAGGGACTTTTGGCTTCTCTACGCTGATACTCTGCCGAAATCACTATTATACTTCAGTTGTACTGTTTTAATCTCCTATAATCAGCAAGTCAAATTCAATAAACATCAATCATTTCATAGTGGACGTAGGCAATACCCCGAACCAATCTAAATTTGTGTGTTTCTGCATTTTTTCTTATCTATTGATTGGTGTATTTGTTAGATCTGCCTCATTTTACATTTACTTTCTTCATTTTATCTCTTCAAACACATCCGAAGAGTGTTGTGCCCAATTTTGGTACAAATACTTTGGTGCTTTCACTGAGAAAACCCAGCTTTTCTCCTGCTCATTGGATCTACTGTCGATATTGGATTGCAAGAATCTAAAGAGAAGATCCAGATCTCAAGCATAGAAGTTCTTCCATCCAATTCAGATTCGCGCCAAGTCTAGGAGAGAACTTCAATATTCACCATGGTTGCTACTAGGACTACCTCAACCGCTGCAGATCCGGAAGCACGAGATAGGCAGAACCCGCACAACTCCCCTTTGTAGACCAGAACGCTGCCGGACCTTCGGATCCACAAGGCCATGTCACCAGGGAGGAGTTCCAACTGCTGATGCAAGAGCTGACTCAAAGCCGCCAGCAGCTCTGTGCCAACGCAGAGTTAACCAATCGACTGAACCGTGAAAGACGAAGGAGATCCAGAAGGGATCAGGCTTCCTACTCATATACTGAAAGTTTGGCTTCTTCTGATTACAATAACATATCCACACGTCCACGGTTGGATGGAAGCTATACACCGACTACTGGACATCAGCGCACTTTGAATCTTGGGCAAGTGAGAGTTTTTCAGTCAACCAACCACCAGACTGGACCCTCCTCCTGAAGGGGAACGGTTCTTTATCACACTACTGAAAACCGCGTTGATGCTGTTGTCATCGAGTTGGAAGATGACACTCGGAACCGAACGGATCTAAACCATCGCCAACGTGGTTATACTCCTGAGCCTTATGTTCCTAAAGACCTTGAGCCAAGGAGGCAAGGTATGGACCATCGACCGCACCCGGCCAATCCTCGTATTGTGGAACCCGACCACACCTTGGCCCAGCATGCCTAGAATGTCCAGATGCCATACATCCCAACAATGATCCGCCATATGATCCGTGAGAGCCAAGGCCTCACCAATGACGACTAAGGAATCTCTCAGAGTGATACCCCTTTCACCGATGACATCCTCTATGCTGAACCGCCTTGCTGAATTAGAATGCCAACTCTACCTGTTTATGAAGGGAGCTCTGACCCTAACCAACACATTTTAAAGTAAGAATGGTTGATTAATGCCGCACGAGCTGATGATGCGGTCAAATGCCGAAGTTTCCTAATCATCCTAGGGGGCATCATGACTATGTGGTTTACTCGCCTGCCACCCCGATCAATTTCATGTTTCGACCAGTTGGCTACTAAATTTGTCAAGCAGTTTCGCATGCATGTCACAAGGCCCAAATATGTTAATACCTTGTCTAGTGTTACTCAAGCTCCCAGAGAGACACTCAAACGTTACGTGGAAAGGTTCCATGCCGCTTGCGTAAAGATTAGTAACCCTAATGACAATTCCATTCTGATGGCACTGACTAAAGGAATCGATCCCGATTCCGAATTTGGCAACTGGTTGGCCGGAAAACCCCTTGCATTATTGTACCGTTTCTATTCCAAGGCAGCACAGTTCTTGAGAAGAGAGGATGCGAAATAGTCTCGAAAAAAGGATGATGCAGGGCCTAGTGTGGAAGGAATCCAAAGCAATGTCTCTGTGAAATAAACCGGGGAGTGTTCCAGAAAGGTGCATTTAATTATACAGAATAAGCAGAATCAGTCGAAAGGCGATGGAAATCAGGGTAAGAAGCCAGATTAGAATCGCGTACCGCGACATAGAGCTCCCATGTTTGACACTTATACCCCTTTAAATACATCCCTGGAGAATGTGTACTTGCAAACTTGTAATACTATCCAGTATAAGAAACCTGCTCTGAAGCAATCGTCAGAGAGACAGATTCAAACTGGGAAGTTTTGTAGATTTTATGATAGTTATGGCCACAACACGAATGAGTGTCGTCATCTACGGGATATTATCGAGAAGTTGATCTGAGAGAGAAAGTTGGAGTAGTTCGTTCGGGTGCCGCAAGCTGGAGGTGTGGGCCCGTCGAATCAAAATCAAGTACCGAATCAGGTTAGACCGGAGGAAACCATGCCCTATTGGCGGGAGGTTAGTGATTAACACTATTAGTGGTGGTCCTCATCTAGCGGATCGGAGCTGGAGGGAAATGGAGTCGAATGCCAGCTCCATTAGGCATGCGAGCTTCGAATGTTGTAGTAACTTGGAAGACGAGGCTCCGACCAAACAACAGAAGACGATGACAGATGACATCGTTTTTCGAGACAGGGATGCCGACAGAATTGAAGCCCCTACCATTGATCCACTAGTCATTTCAGCTCAGATATGTCCTGCTTGGATGAAGAGGATCTTAGTGGACAGTGGAAGTTCAGTGAATATACTCTTCAAACGAGCTTACGATCAAATGAAGATGGAAGCGAAAGATTTGAAGCCTTTTCAGACTCGTATTCATAGAATCAATGGAAGTGCGACTATACCTACTGGAATGGTGGAGCTACTAGTGGAGTTGGGAGTTGGAGAACGCCGTAGTGTCCGAATGTTGCAGTTCATTTTATTGGATATTGATTCACCGTACAACGATTTCTTAGACCGACCGGCCCTAGCTGAGTTCAGGGCTGCTATCACCCTTTGGTGTCTGACTTTGAAATTCCCTACCGATAATGGAGTCGGAGTTGTTTAGGGAGGCTAGGCTATTGGACGGGCCTGTTATGTTGCTGACCTGCGGGAGGCATGGCGAAAAGAGAAGGGAAAGGGTGTAGAGGAATCTCTTTGCGTCCACTTTGCAAATAATTGACAGTTAAGGCCTAGGCCTAGGCCCGGGCACCACAACCAATTCCCGAGAGATCTTGACCCAAGAGATACTAAAAGCGAGGACGAAGTCAAAGACAGTCAGGCTTCTCCGGCAGAGCTGACGACCGATGTTCCGATTGATAATAATGACGATTCTAGAATGATAAAAATTGGATCTCAGCTAAGCCAACAGATGAAAGAGGAATTGGTTGAATTTCTCCAAGCAAATCTCGACATGTTTGCCTGGATGCACTCTGGCATGTGTGGGATCTCGCCAAACATCGTGAGCCACACCCTGAATATTGACCTGCGGCATGTCCCGGTCAAGCAAAAAAGGCATGGTATGGATCCAGAGAGATTTGCCGCCCTAAAGGAAGAGGTAAATAAACACAAGTCAAACGGGTTTATCCGAGATGTGCTATATCCAGAATGGGTGTCCAACCCTGTACTTGTCAGGAAACCTAGCGGGAAATTGAGAACTTGTGTTGACTACTCAGACTTGAATAAAGCTTGCCCTAAAGACAGTTTTCCACTTCCTCGGATTGATCAGCTTGTAGACTGAACGGCTGGACATGAGCTATTGTCTTTCATGGATGCATATTCCAGCTACATTCAGATTCCTATGCACCTGCCGGATCAGGAGCACACCAGCTTCATCACCAATCTGGGACTTTACTGCTACAAAGTCATGCTGTTCGGACTCAAAAATGTCGGAGCAACTTACCAACGGCTAGTTAATCGAATGTTTGCTAACCAGATTGGAAAGGCTATGGAGGTATATGTGGACGACATGCTTGTAAAGTCACGATTCTCCACCAGTCATATCAAAGACCTAGAAACGATGTTTGACATCCTTCAAGAGTATAGAATGAAGCTTAACCCGTTGAAGTGTCACTTTGGGGTCGCATCCGAAAAGTTCCTTGGATTCATCGTCAATGCTCGGGGAATCGAAGCCAACACGAGAAGATTTGGGCAATTAGGAATCTTGAGACTCCAAGAACCATAATGCAAGTTCAGAGTCTCAACGGGAAGGTAGCCGCGCTGAGTAGGTTCATCTCAAAATCCACCAACAAGTGCATTCCTTTCTTCGATCTAATCAAAAAAGGAAAACGGAACTTTGAATGGACTACAAAATGTGAAGGCGCATTCCGAGCACTGGTTCAACACTTATCCATCCCACCTATTCTGTCAAAGCCTATTGATTATGAGAGACTCTATATCTACTTGGCGGTGTTAGAAAACGCAATCAGTGCTATTTTGATTCGGGATGAGGATCGGATGCAACGGCCAGTCTATTACATCAGCAAATGACTGACCGGAGCGGAGAGAAATTATTCGAAGTTGAAGAAGTTAGCTTACTGTCTTGCCATTGCCTCGAGGAAGCTCCACCCGTATTTGCAGGCTCATCTTATCACTATCTACACCAACCAGCCGTTATGACAGGTCCTTACGTGGCCTGAGACGTCTGGTAGGTTACTCAAGTGGAATATCGAGATGAGTCTGTTCGACATCACTTATACACCGAAGCGAACTATTCAAGGAAAGTCCTAGCCGACTTCATCGCCGAATTCACTATCTCGGAGGACTTTCCCGAAACCAGTGAATCCCCCAAATATGTCTGGAAGCTACATATTGATGGTGCATCAATGACCGCTGCTCAGGTGCTAGGGTTGTGCTCGAAACTCCCGAAGGCCGATCTATATGGTATGCTATGAAGTTTGATTTCCATGCGACCAACAATGAGGCCGAATACGAAGCCCTGCTCGCCGGTCTAAGGCTTGCCAGAGATTTAAGAATTATTGATGTGGATATTTACTGCGATTCACAATTGATCGTGTGCCAAGTTCGAGGGGAATACCAGGCCAAAGACCGAAGACTGGCTGCTTATCTAGCTCGGGTCCAGGAAATATTGAATCAGTTAGATTATTATGCCATCTATTGCATACCCCGAGAACACAATCAGAAAGTCGATTCCTTGGCAAAGTTAGCCAGCACCGGTGAGGCACAGCAAATGGGACTCGTTCCCATTGAGACTCTATCTTCCTCGAGTATTGACCAAATGGAGACAGATTGGGTACTTGAAGCCGTACCTGATAAGGAATCATGGATAACTCCATTCTAGAACTATCTCGAGCATGGGACGCTGCCAGAGCACAGGAGTGAGAAAAGACAAGCTCTTCAAAAGGCTTTGTGGTTCACTATTTAGAATGGAGTCATGAATAGAAGAGGGTATTCTATTCCTTTACTCCGTTGTATCGCCAACGATGAAATCAAACGAGTATTACATGATGTGCACGAAGGAGAGTGTGACGATCACACCGGGGGGCAAGATTTTGCTAAGAAAGTACTCCGATACGGTTATTATTGGCCGACTGTAAATCGCGGCGCATCAGATTATGCCAGGAAATGTGACAGATGCCAGAAACATGCTCGGATTCCAAAAGCCCCGCCTATCGAAATAACTCAGATGGTCAGTCCATGGCCGTTCGCAATATGGGGCATCGACATTATTGGGTCTCTACCTCTAGCTAAAGGTGGCGTGAAGTACGCCATCATTGCAGTTGATTACTTTCCAAATGGGCAGAAGCCGAGCCCCTTGCTACTATCACAACGAAGAAAGTGATCAACTTTGTGGTACGCAACATTATCTATCGATTTGGTCTCCCACATACCATTATTACTGACAACGGAGCCCAATTCAATAGTGTCGAGTTTAAGAATTTCTGTCAGCGATTCCATATCCAAAAGAAGTTCTCAGCAGTTGCACACCCTCAAGCGAATGGACAGGTCGAAGCTGTTAATAAAGTTTCAAAGTCCATTCTGTAGAAACGATTGGAAAAAGCCAGGGCCAGATGGGTCGATGAACTTCCTATGGCCCTATGGGCTTAACAAACAACCCACAAGTCCGCGACCGGCCACACCCCATTTTCATATTCCTACGGTTCAAAAGCCGTTATTCCAGTCGAGTTGGAAGTGCCTTCTTATCGTGTGACATATTATGATCCGAAGACAAATGCTATATTGCTTGCCGAATCTCTGGACTTACTAGATGAGAAACGTGAAGAGGCTGATTTGAGGGCAACCGCGCACCGAAATCGAGTCACCTGATTGTACAATGCTAAGATCCGACCCCGAACCTTTGAACTTGGCGATCTCATGCTGAAGAGGATTTACCCGGTCCCTTCGCATATGAAACCTAGGTGGGAAGGACCATATGTTATTGAACGAAGACTCGGAGACGGCACGTTTAAATTATCGACCGTTGATGGTCTCACTTTCCCGAGAGCCTAGAACAGCGAGAGTTTTCGTCGCTACTACACATAATAGGCTTTATTTATTCATTCAGTCTGCTTTTCATCTACAATTTGTTAATGCATTTCAAAATTTGAACTTGTTATAAGGCACTGGCTTTTCCATAATTTCTTATTTCAGCAATAAAATGCAATCTCTTCGAGCTAGAGCAGTGATTCTTAAAATGCATCATACGACCATCACGATGCACGGAGAGCTAAGTTTCATTCTATGGTGGGACTTATTCAAATATGGAGTGACTGTGATACGACCGGTCACTCGCTAAGTGAAACCCGAGCTCGGGGGCAGAGCATCACACATAAGCCAAAAAGGATTGATACACGATAATCCTCAAACTAACTCCAGCTCCCAAAGTGCGAGCTGGGGTATAAACTCACAAATATGGGCTCGAAGAGCGTGGATCCGTCCACCTAACGACTTTGCCCATGTTTAATCCAAGTCTGAGGAAGATGGATTCGTCCGTCTAACGACTTTACTTGTTAACTCAGGGTGGATGTGACCCAACCATCCACGATCCTGATGAATCTATCGTTCCCAAAGTGCAACGAAATCCTAAAACTCAAAACAGATGTGATCGACCATCTGTTGACCAACTCCAGATTCCCAGAGTGCGAACTGGAGTATAAACATCAAAATGGGTGTAACCGACCACCCATCGACTAACTCTAAGTCCCCAGAGCGCGGACTGGAGTATAAACACAAGCCGGGTGTGAAACGACTACCCGTGAGACAACTCCGAGTCCCCAGAGTGCGGACCGGAGTATAAACACAAATTGAGTGTGATTGACCACCCACAAATCAATATAAATCTCCAGAGTGTGGATGAAATTCTAAATATCAAACGGGTGTGACTGACCGCCCATAAAATAACTTAAGTCGACGTATCTTTAAACACTAAACGGGTGTGACCAATCGTCGACATACAAGTGCAATCTCCGGAGTGTGGATGCGATTTCCAATAGATGAGCGAGTGTGATTCGGCCACTCGAACTCTTCTCGTTTCAACTTCGTTTCAACTTCGTTCCAACTAAGTTGAGCTCGATTTATCGAAGGCGGAAAGTGACTACCGACCGACCATTTCAATTTATCCCCGGGACTGGGGGCCAAACTCAAGTATTAGCTACTGATCGAGACAGTGCAACATTGGGACTCGACTTGACGTTCGGTTATGACCCGAAGGCATAACTTCGGGACTTAACAACCGAACTCAGGTCCGACTCAAAGACTAAAGCCTGACAAGTACATTGAATGGAAATTCGAGCGCTAAAACAATTAAGCAAATAAACATAAAATTATGCTGAAAAGAAAATGGAATTTCATTTCAAATATTCTTTGAAAAGGAAGAATAAGTACATAAGTTATTCCAAAAATTCCTAGAAGCAGGGGCCGAACCCGCATCTATACACGGCCTACAGGAAGCAAAAATAAATTCCTATCAATCTACCAAAAAAGGAAGCAAGAAGACATGTCTACTCCCTCGGTTTCTTCTTCTTCCTCGGCGTTGACTCACTAGATCTACCGCTTGGATGCCTCTTCGAGCCTTTGCCTTTTGGAGGTTGGTCTCCAACCGGAGGAATTATGGTAATCTCTTCCTCCGAACTCACGGGAATTGGAATACTTTCTGAATACGGAACCGGAGGAATAGGAACACTCTCGATGTGGGAAAACGAGAGAGGCACGCTGGTATCGACAAATGTACCACCGGGAGAAATCATTCGCAGAGGAGCTGGGCCAGGACCCGCCATACCACCTCCAATACCACTGGCATGTGCAGCTGCTTCCATCTCGACGTTAATCTCTACCATTATCTCTTCCTCATGAATTGTGTCAGCGTCCACGGGAATGCTACTAATTGGGCCCGAAGAGCTGGTTGTGAATGCGCTTTTGCCCATGACGAATGGCAGGTCGGTAAATTGGTCACTTTGATGACCAAGGATCTCCTCCATCATCTGTTCATCAAAAATAAAAGTGCTTCCCTACACTCCTTCAGTTGGTGCAGCCGCCGTTGTTGTGGTTGCCTCCATCATAAGGGCTTCCTGCTCATGATGATGCATTTGGGTTGCAGGAGGCACAACCGGTGCCACTCCTATCACTGGATGAAGATAAGAAAAAATATTAGTGACTTCTTCTGATAATACTCCAAACTTGGAATGAATTCAAGAAGTGTTGAGAATACCTTCCTCAGATTGGCTCGCGGGTGGAGCCGTAGCAGCTTCAGGAACGTGCTCGTAAGCTGGAGCCAACTGCAGTTGATCAGGATTGTAAGCAGGCGTAGATAGAGGATCAACTGTAGGAGTAGATTCGGGTTGGGTTGGCATAGGAATCTCAGAGCTCGTATCATCATGCTCAATGCCAGAACCCTCTCCAGCCTCCGGATGATGAGTAACGAGTCTCTCTTTTTCAAATATGATAGTGGCATCATGGAGAACTTTTCTCTCATCCTCAGTCAACACACGGTTCTCCAATTAGAACTCATCAATGGATTTAGTGTGATGCTTTGCTTTTTCATTTTCAACCAAGCGGCACCAAGCATTATATAGATGCGAGGGGTAATCTTTGAGCCAGCTCAGATTTCAATGCTTCAGAACATTGACATTATATGTAATGAGGAGATCTTCAATGTCACCCTCCAACCTGGCCTCCACCGCTCTCACTTCACCCTCAACCCTGGCCTCGGCTTCCTGAACCTTTAGCGTTGCCGCATCCCTCTCATCCCTGAGCGCCACAGCTTGCTCGCATGCTTCCTGAGCGGCTTTATTTGCATCATCTTTTTCTTTGATGACTTCAGCAAATTTAGCTTTAAGCTCCTCAAGCTCTTTTAGCGCCGCATCTCTTTCAACCATGACTGTGGTGGTCCGGTGCACCATTTCCTCGACCAAGGCTAAATGTGTTCGCCTCATCTCCTCCATCTTCCAGGTTGCCTCGGCGGCTCTTTTATTAGCCTCCGTTTCTGAATTTCTCGAAGACTCGTTTTCATCGTTAAGCACCTGAATTATGCGGTCCTTCTGAGCGAGATCGGTTCCTAGTTTCTCGATTGTCTTCGCCCGCTCAAAGGCCACCACTGATACTTTCTCTGCGGTCTTCATCCATTCTCGATATTGGCTATAAACATCATATATATAGTCATGCATCGTCTGTTCTGCCTCATTGGGAATTCGCTTTAAGTGTGGGGGAAATATGAAGCCGTCAAAGCAGATATTCGGAAAATCCTTTTTCAACTTAGCGATTCTAATCGCTCCTTCCCTGGTGGGTTCTGTGACGGCTTGTTCAGTGGCGATGGGGGTTTCAGTTTCAGTCCTCCGACGCTGTTGGTTAGGCCTTGAAGCTTGGGAAGGTGGTACTTGACGCGAAGATTCAAGGGGTTGTTTTGCCAGATCCAGAAGATTGTGTTGGACCTCTAGGTAGCGGGGAGCGCGACCAGGAACGTCGACTATACTGTCTCTCCTTCTTCCCCTCCCTATCCCTTTCCCTCTCGTAGTGCTCCCTTTCTTGACTGGAGTAGCCACGATCGCGGTCTCTATCGGCCTTACGTCTGCGAGACTCAGAATATGAGCTAGATGAATGGCGTGCAGAACGGAGACTACCAAGCATAAATCCCCGCCTTGACATCGTATCTGTAAAATGAAAAGAGAAACAGAGTTGGTAATCTTCAGAGATGAACAGCTTGTGAATAGAAATTGTGTGGTGTCGTGGAGTGTGTGTATGCATGTGCAAACCCCCCAACCACCGGTTGTAATAGCCGTACTTGAAGGAGTTGGCTCTCCTATGTCTAAGGCACTTTGGAGCCCCTCTAATTCGGTATCTTGGTGCAAAGGCAAGTCAACCGGAATGGGGATGTCCGCCAGTCCCACAAAGGAGCTCTCCATCTATGAAGGAGGAATCTCTTGACTAATAGCAGGCAAAGAGACTACGACGATTTTGCGCCTAACAGATTTTCGAGAAGTAGACTTGCCTCTTCTCTTCTGCTTTAAAGATTGAGAACTTTGCGAAGGTCCAGCTACGGGCTCATCCCCAGTAGACATATTCTGATCACCGCCTTGTTCAATAATTACTATCCCGGAAGCTCTCCTTCGAGCTTGCCTCACCGAGGCCGTCCTAAGAACACCTACGAGTCCAATGCTTTGGTCTCTGTCAATTAGCCCAACGGCAGCCAAATTCTCGTCCGTAAGGACTTCATCAATCTCTCTGTACTCGGCGGGCACCTCTTAAAGAACTCTTACTATCTCCTTAAACTAAGCACCTTCAGGTCGTGGAATTGAAGCTGTGAAAGAAAGAAAATGTTAGACTCGACATCAACTGCTATTATCCAATTAATTAGCAAGGAGGCTAGGGCGCTTACGTCTTACTAGCCACCGTCTAGCGAACCCCGGTGGACACCATACGTAGAACCATTCGGTCTTGAAATAGCTCAGCTTGCTCCAAGCCCCGACCACGATCTGACAATTCCTAACTGCCTCTAAGAAAGTGAAGGAAGGTGTTTCCTGGAGATTTGACCAGGCAACTGAGTACTCGGCCTACAGGACGACTCGATGTCAACTAGCGATCGGCATCTCATAATACTCGGCGTAGTACTCAGCAAATCATAGTACTCGGCGTAGTACTCAGCGTCTCATAGTACTCGGCATAGTACACAGCATCCATTGTACTCGGCATCAGGTAGCACTCGGCATCTCATAGTACTCGGCGTAGTGCTCGGCATCCATGGTACTCGGCATCCATGGTACCCGTCATCAAGGAGTACTCGGCATAGTACTTGGCATCCAGTGGTACTCGGCGTTAGAAGATGTTCGGCGTATATAACTACTCTACATGGCAGCATCGTTCGGCCAAAGGATCGTTCGGCTAAGAAGCATCGTTCAGCCAGAAGGCACGTTCGGCTTCGACTGACAACTGCTCTGCACTTCCCACCCATCAAACGTACCGTTCGGCATTGAGAAGGTGGTTCGGCATCAACGTGTTCGGTCTACTTGGTTCGGCATACAGCGACCACTACACTTGGGCTAGAGTGTTCGGCCACCAAGCCCACCTGGGAAGTCCAGCCCATATTTGTCTATAAATAGAGGGGCAGGGTCACAGTGAAAAGGGACCTTTTTGGGAGAACAATGGGGAGACTCTGCCATTTTTTATACTCTCCTCTTTTTAACTCAAACTTGTATTCAAGTCATTAATATATGGATTGTATCTGTATTCAACTACTTATGAAAGAAATAAAGATCAAAACTCAAAGTGGATGTAGGCAGTTACGCTGAACCACTATAAATCCGGTGTTCTTACTTTCTGCATTTAAATTAGCATATTCTTCCTTGTTTAATTTAACTTCATCACTTACATCTCTACACAATCTTTTTCAACGAGGTTAGTGACCAATTTTGGTGCTAACAGAAGGATTATCTCCGCGAATCTTTATATTGAATAAGTATTTGATCTCTTCTACTGTCTGAGGACGAAAGAGGTGCTCCATTAAGATGACAAACAAACTATTGAGCAAGGCATATCCATTCAGGTGCAGCTGAGATGGAGCGATCCTCAAGAAAAGTAAAACTTCCTAGATGAACTTGTTGAAAGTAGGAAGTGTCTCGGCTACACATACAAATCTATTGCAAGCCGTGTATCCCTCCGGGGGATTGTGAGCTCTATCTTCCGCCCCGGTAATAAGACGTCATTTAGCGGCAACCCGTGCCTTAGAAAAATTCGGCCTAACAAATCTTCGAAAATATTAGAGCGGACAAAATCCTACGGGTTCATAATAAAGACTGCTCCAGGCAATTCATCCAGAGCAGGGCTAATTTCTTCAGCTGCAATAGCCGACATTTCAATTACGGGAAAAGGCGAACTCTAAACATCCTGCGACTGAGAACTTCCGGGTTCCATAGCTATTGAACTCAGTAAAAATCATCGTTAGATGACAATAAACCCGTGCTTCCCCAGTGTGAAGTGAATGATCGTTTTGTGCAGTGCAGTGCTGCATAATGCTTTAAATTTCTGCAAGTTTAAGAGATGTTCAAACGAAAAGACTTCGAGATTCAACCGGAGTGACCGTCATCGCTGACCATCACAACCGGGCCGTCCAGAGTTCGGGGAATGATCCAAGTTAGAGTTCGTCAAATTTATCAAGTTACAGTTCCATTGACGAGCTTCGAAAGGTAGTCAGATATGCAGTTACATAGTTATGTCCAATTATGCAAAGTTGAAGCTCACCGGAGTCAAATGTTCGATTATACAAGATTTCGTATCCATTAAAGTCTAAACTTGGATCGATCACCAGAAGTGCAATTCGTATCTATGGTGGAAGACAGCATCTCGTATCGATCGCAAGAAGGTCAATTCGTATCAACCCAGAACCCTCAACTTCGTATCGATAAAAAATAGCGTCTTCGTATCGATCGCCAGATCCAAGTCTTTGTATCGGTCACCCTGGATCGATACGAACTCCCATCATCAGTCGATACGAAGCTACTTGCTTCAACGGTACGAAGATCCATTATGCCTGGATCGATACGAAGTCAATCTCCATCCATAATCGATGTGAGTACATCCTTCATCCATCATCGATACGAGTAATTCCTTCGTATCCCTCTACACTTCTTCTTCTCCAAACAACATAAACGCCATTCCGACCTTCCTCGACCTTGATCCGGTCTAACTCCAATCTCGACACCACCGGAATCGGCCACGAATGTGAATGGATTGGCAGTCAAACTCGAATCTCATCATTTTAATGTGGATTTATGGGTTGATTACCTAGTTAAAGCAGTTAGTTCGAGGGATTAAAGAATTAAGTTGCTTGAATATGAAGGCAATTTCTTTTTCTCTTTTGCTCTGATCGATACAAAGACAGTTTGTTGGGGTGAAAGCAAGTGGAAATTTTTCTAAGTCCAAAATGCATTTATATGGACTTGAACTCAGAAGGAAACGATTCGACTCCCAGTGCTAAGAACCGGTTGAAACGGTCAGAGTTCTATCGATACGAAAGGCGTCGTGCAATCCTACCTGGAACACTCATATCCATCAATACGAAGACGTTGCTCCGTATCCATCAGCCCACAACAGTCCAGAGAGTAACACTTCATATCCATCAACGGGCCACCATCTGTTTCGTATCCATCAATTCGAATCTCATCGATACGAAACTTACAAAAAAGTCTTATTTGGATCACTGAATTTCATCAATACGAAATAACTATTTCGTATCCATATGCTCGGAGACCCAAGCTTCATATCCATCGATACGAAGCACCTCCAAGAACTATCTATTTCGTATCGATAGCAATCGATACGCAGCATGCATTCCAACATCTCGGATCGATCCAGGAGAGGATCAATATGAAGGGATACCTTAATACATCCATCAAACATTGTTGAAACTCGAATTTCACATGGATCCAGGAGAGATCGATATGAAACTCAATCCAAACAAAAACTGAAGAACTTGACAACGACTTGTGAACGTGCAAATGTGAACAGGAGACAAGTTAACATACGTGCATGTATGACAAACTAACATTCGATTTCCAAAGTTGACAGGAATTGAATGCTCACCTGGTGACGATTACAACAGTGAACAACAAATTGCTAACACTCGATGCTCGGTTACAACAAAACACTGCATGATCAATAGCAGTCAACAATGCGACATTTATATATATCGGGAAATCAATCAAAGGTTACATCTTTTGACGAAAAGACAACAACTACTCAACGAACCGGACAGAACTTTTCAGACTAAAGATTGCAGCTTCTCAAAGCACGTCACGTTCACACAAGACGTATTTTGGGGGGCAAATGTTATCTCGCCTTTTGGCAAGGCCGTGACACCAAGAAATTAACTAGAAACTAAAAACAATCCGTCCTGGAGATCAGTTATACACAGGTCTACTATGGATACTAGCAAATTTGGTTCTAGTCCAGATCAAGCTATAATTAACATGACACGACAAGTAAAGCTATGAAAGCCAACGTTCCAAATTTTAGGTCAATCGGAGTTCGTACGCTCAAGATATGGATCGATCAAAATCAAGGGAGAAGGCCTCGGTTCGTATCCATCACCTTGCAATAGCTTTGTTCTTATCCATCGACGCGTAGGCGTCAGTTCGTATCCATCCAACAAGGTACTTCTGTTCGTATCCATCAAATGCCACCCCTCTTCGTATCCATCAGACTCCTTCCCATTCGTATCCATCATCCATCGGCAAATATCCATTTCGTATCGATCTCCTTCCATCCATTTTGTATCGATCTCCTTCCATCGATATGAAGAGCAGCAACCATCGATCGATATGAAGAAAGCAACATGAAGCATCGATACGAAGATGGCCTCTAAATCATCGATACGAAAGAAGTTACTCCATATCGATACGAACAAGGACAAGTCAAGTGAAGGAAACGGTCATGCAGCATGAAATGTGGATCTCTCCTGAACCATCGCTCCACGTCACCACTAAATGATCTGATCAATGTGCATAGCATCGATGCGAAATGCTATCGATACGAACCGATCGATACGCACAGTTCAGCCTATTACAAAGTCAAACTTGGATCAATCTTAGCTCAAAATCTACAAGTCCAAATGCTACCAAATTTTCACAAGAGCTTGCATACCATCTCAAGAATGTCCATGATCGATCTCAGCCCAAAATGACCTCATTTTGATCGATACGAATGGTACACGTATCGATCATGGATCGATCCCAAATGGCCATGGATCGATCTGGTGGTCCCACCTATGTAAGAGAAGGAGTCTTTCGAGATCTGAGCCATATATTTTCAACCTACGCCTATAAATAGCAACCATATGCCTCCAGAAAAGGGACTTTTGGCTTCTCTACGCTGATACTCTGCCGAAATCACTATTATATTTAGATTGCACTGTTGTAATCTCCTATAACCAGCAAGTCAAATTCAATAAACATCAATCATTTCATAGTGGACGTAGGCAATATGCCGACCAACTCTAAATTTATGTGTTTCTGCATTTTTTCTTATCTGTTGATTGGTGTGTTTGTTAGATCTGCCTCATTTTACATTTACTTTCTTCATTTTATCTCTTCAAACACATTCGAATAGTGTTGTGCCCAATTTTGGTACAAACACTTTATATTAGTGTAGAATCCGTATGGGATACGCAAAGACCATAAAATTTTATTTAATTGTTTGCTTGTTGTTTGTTTGGTAGAGGTGGGCTACTTAACCCTTAGATGAGTCTTTGAGTTGCGTTAGTAGTACGACAATTGAATTATATATATTATATTGTAAATCCAAATATAGGAGTCATTGATCTTTGTAGCTAGAACGATAGACTAGCATTGATGATGTGAAGGGCCTGCTACATGTTTAAGAAGTATTAAGTGGCTAGGATTTTGGATACTAAATTGTTTAGATAAATATGAACATTGATATATGTGTTTATGTATATAAATATAATGTTACCTTAGAGAAGGTTAGGTTATGCATATTGTACATGCACATAAGGTTTAACGGGTTAGCAGTAAATAATAGACATAGCACATAAATTGAAATCAATCGGCATAAATTAATGGTATGGGTAAAATATGTAATTTGCCAATCATCAAAACATTATTCCGACCCCCTCCTCATAACAACTCACATGTTAGATTTAGAATGATAGGCTACTGGAGCAAGACAGGAGTTGTTGATGGTAAGTCTTCTTATTCACGCTTAGCGCAGACTAGGTAATTAAATATCCAAGGAATAATATTTCGAGGTAGTAGCCTTAGTCAATACGTATATTATATTATATTTTTAAAGTGTGAGTTTATATTTATCGCACTTTGATATACTTGTGTTATCTATAGGTTACTAAAACCAACGATTTGTGCCCTAATGGATTTGTGTTTCGATTTAGTTGAAATTCAGACCTATTAAGGTGCGGGTTGTTACATTTGGTATCAGAGTTTAGGTTAGTCGATCATAGGAACTAGGATACATTTAGTATTTATATTTTTACCTATAATTATATAAATTATACGCCTAATTCTATAAATTTCAACAATAGAAGTAGTTGCGACCATATTCCGAAAAGTTGGGCGAGGTGACTATGAGTTGGAAAATTAAATAGAGTTAAATCTATACTCCTACCCTGATTACCCCATGGGGTGGAGGTTGTATCGTACGGAGTGGACCAAGAAGAGCATGAGCACGACATATAGAAGAATCCGAAGGATGGCTAGTACTTGAAACCTTGGTTGGGCATAGGCTGCTTATGATATTGGGTTTTAATGGATTACCGACTGATGATGCACATTTCATTCAGACATATAGGAAGCAAGAAACCATATGTTGCGAATATCCGAAAGTAAGGAATAATAGGAGTGGAGAAGGTTCTCGTAAGAAGGTATGCACTAATTACCATAAGAAGATAAGCCGGATTTTTGATGGAGATGAGTTAGGGATGTATGGAATAGATAGAGAGTTCAAAAGGAAGGACAATTAAAGTCTGTAACTAAGTCCAAACCCATGTGAAAGAATTTGACAAAAAAGTTTTTGAAAATAGCATGAAATGTTTTGAATGGGTTCTTCAAAGGAAATTTTGAAATTTATAATATGAAAATATGTTGAGTCAAAAGTTTTTGATTTAAAAGTTTTCGGTAAAAATGGTTTTTCATTATTGAAATTCTTAGTTTAAAATGGATTAGGTCAAAAAGTTTGGATTCGAAGATTTTTGATAAGGGGGTTATTTTGTTTTTGAAATTAAAGTAAAACAGAGTGTATGTTGGGGTTGATGAAATTTCCTATTTGTAAATTTGGAATTTACATTTCTTTTTTAAAAAAATTCTTTTGAAGTGATGGATAAATGGAAATGGTACTTGATGCAAATTAGGTATAAATAAGTAGGAATGCCCAACAATTTAAATAGAAATAGAATTAGTAATATATATATATATAGTGTTGGTAATCTGGTTAGAAATAATATAGTAGAAAAATAATAGGATAGGAAGAATGGAAAAAAATTACATGGATATGTAGTAATTACACATACACATTAGATAGACGCTTAGATATATGTTGCAACTACTCGTATCTTTTAGAAGTCCCCCACTTGTGTTATGAAAATCTTCGACAAAGGTGGAAGTAGAGATAACATGAGTATAGGAAAATAGTAGGATGAAAGTTATTATTGTCTACACCACTTTTCATTGTTTCATGTTATTGAAGATGTTTTTGAAACTTTTCATGGTTCCTTTTTGGAACCAAGTAATTTTTGAATTTGATAAAAAGGTTTTTAAGTTTGTAATTTGAAAGATAAAGGTTTTGGATCACGTACTTTATGATTGTGAAGTTTTAATTTTATAAAAAGTGGTGATAACCAAACCAAGTTTTTAATATAGAGTAGATAGGGATCACTACCTAGATAAGATGGGATAAAGGTTTAAACTATGAATAAAATAGTTACAAATGCTCATTTGGTAGCAACAGGGAATCCCTCACGAATTTAAGGAATATGGGTATGAACATAGGAATATTTTATTGGGAGAAGATGGTGATGTGATTGTGATGCAGGCCAGAGAGATGAAGATTTAGGTCAAACACGACTTAGCATGTTGATAAGTCAGATACGACCTAAGGAGGAGGTTCACGGGCTAAATTCTGGCGAAGGGGCATGGGAAGTCACAGTTTTATGTTGTATGCGACCTAACAGGTTCGAAGAACACGAGCTATGACCTAACCAGAGCTTTAGGTCGTTCCAACGACTTAATAACAATCGGCAACGACTTGGTGGTTATGCGCGAGTTAACCAGCAAAAGGGAAAGGCGCTCGAACGAGCTAACTGTGCCGAGTTACGACTTAAGGAGGCAGATGTGAGTCGTCCACGGGTTAACTGGAAACCAAGGGAAGGAGCTAACTCGAATCTACGACCTAACGGGTTAAGAGGAACAGGACTACGACTTAACAAAAGCTTAAGTATCTCGGAGCAGATAAGTCGTCTACGACTTAAGGAAGAAGTTAAGTCGGAAACAAGTTACGACTTAGTCACAGCAGCTAGAAGAAGTTAAGTCGGAAACAAGTTACGACTTAGTCGCAGCAGCTTGTAGCCAAAGATCCTGATGCCGCTTCAATCTGAGCCGTTGATGTTGAGTCGTATACTTGGTTGTAATTCGTTAAGTCGTGAGTCGTCTATATGCATTGAGTTGTAAGTCGTGTACGACTTAAGGGTTAAACTCGCTATGTACGGTGTTGTGTTGAATTAACTGTTTTGGTCATAAGTCGTAAGTCGTGAGTCTTGAGTCGAGAGTCATAAGTCGGAACCGACTTAGGAGATGGTGTAATTTTGTTGGTTTTTTTCGTGTGAGTTGTAAAACGCCTATAAATAGGGCGAGTCTCTCATTTGTAATGGTTGTTGATTTTTGAATAAAATTCTCTTTTGTTAGCTTTGTGCTTTCATTCCAATTGGTAGTTGAGTGTAATCTCCTATCTCCTCTTTCGGTTAATCGAGTGCGCTCGATTCAACGATTGTAGAAGCCGATTCGCGGAAATCAAGTGCGCTTGATCAACGCTTGAAGAATTGAAGATCTTTGAACCCGGCATCGTGTGCGATCAATGAGTTCGGGATAGCTAGAATTCGGTATCTTCGGATCAACGAATTTGGGCATTTCAGTATCTTTCAATCCACCGATTACTACTTTCACCGATTGAAGATTGTTTTGATTAATCCGCTGCGTCAGTTTTGGTATCAGAGCTTGTTCTAGCCAATCATAGCTAGATCGAGACTTGGAGCCTAATCATTTTGAAGCTTGAAGTGTTGAGCCATGAGCAAGTGAAGTTGTTCGACTTTATATTGAAGTTGTTTGATCGGATTTGAGTGGGAGGCCGAAACTTTGTCCATCGTATTCATCACGATTTGCAACAAAGTGGAAGTTTTCGATCCGTTTCATTTTGGATCAAAATCCGAAAAGTGTTTGAATTTTGAAGTTTTGAAGAGTTTGGAAGATTTCAAGTATGCCGCCAAGAAGGGCTAATCGCCACCAAAACGTAGAAGCTTTGTATCGAAGAGAAGAAGCTGATGAGATGGAACAAAGAATCAATGAAAACTTTAGTGAAAAGCTTAACGAAGGAATTGGTCGGTTAGAGAAGCTTATGACGGAGATGAATCAAAATCGGAGAAGGGTTTCACTTGAATCTAACCATGGGGGTAGTAGAATCTCGCCACATTCCAATCGAGACAGAAGTGTTGAAAATGATCAAAGGCATGGGAGGAATGTGAATGATCGTGAACGGAGGAATGTAGATAGAAGGGATGATGGTGGTAGGCGTGATGGTAGTAGAGATGTGGGTGGACGAGATAGACAACGATATACATCTGATTTTGAAGAGGAGTATGATGGTGGTAGTGTTCGAGGACAAGGAAGAAATTACTCTGAGTATGATCACAAGTGGGAGTCGGGGATGAAAACGGAAATTCCTGAATTCAAAGGTGGTATGCAAGCGGAGGAGTTTCTAGATTGGATGGCTAATGTAGAAGAGATTTTTGACTTCAAGGAAGTTCCAGAACATCGTAGAGTGAAGTTGGTTGCTACAAGGTTGAGGGTTAGAGCTTTGGCGTGGTGGCAGCAAACCAAACTTACACGTGAACGGATGGGGAAGTCAAAGGTTGAATCATGGGAGAAGATGAAGAAATTGATGAAAGCGACATTCTTACCTTATAATTATCAATCGCTTATGTATCAGAGGTTGCAAAACTTGAGACAAGGAACGAAATCTGTGAATGATTATGCTGACGAATTTTATCAACTGATTGCAAGGAACGATATTATGGAGACAGAAGAGCAGCTGACATCTAGATTCATTGGGGGATTGAGAATGCAGATTCAGGATATGGTTAATATGTTCGATCCAAGATCTGTGGCGGAAGCACATCAGAAAGCGTTGGCTTGGGAGAAGCAGGGTAGACGAGGAGGAGGTGTGTTTACTAATTCCAACAATCAAGCGAAGGGTGTTAGTGGGAGTTCTAATGTTTCTAAACCTATCAGTAGACCAGTGGTGAAGGAGGTTGAGAAGGCAAGGGTTAACAATGGTTTCAAATGTTATAATTGTCAGGAATTGGGTCATAAAAGCAGTGAGTGTCCAAAGCCAAAGAAGAGAACCATGATTGCAGAAGTTGAGGATGAGGATGTTGATGGAGATTGTTCTAGTCCAGTTGAGGAGGATGAGCAGGATATTGCGTCAGGAGATGAAGGTTGTAATCTAATGCTGAGGAGATCGTGTTTGACACTGAAGCAGGAAGAAGCTAGTTGGTTGAGGAGTAATATCTTTCAGTCAACATGCACTATACTAGGGAAGGTGTGTAAATTTGTGATTGATGCAGGAAGCTGTGACAATATCATTTCAACCGAGGCTGTAACAAAGTTGAAGTTGAAGACAGAGAAGCATTTGAATCCATACAAGTTAGCATGGTTGAGAAAAGGAGGAGAAGTGAAAGTGGATAGACGAGTTCGTGTTCCATTCTCTATTGGGAAGAAATACAAAGATGAAATATGGTGTGATGTAGTAGAGATGGATGTTTGCCACTTGCTTTTGGGAAGACCATGGCAGTATGATCGAGCAGTACAACATGACGGTCGGACCAATAGCTACAGTTTTATGTTTAATGGCACGAAGATTATCTTAGTTCCAAAGAAGAGACAACCGGGAGAAAGTAAGTCAGAAGAGATTGAAGAGTTGAAAACCTTATTATCTCTGAAGGAGTTTGTTAAAGAAGTTGAGGAAGAGCCGGAAGTATTCTTGTTGATTGGACGAGAGAGCAGTGAAGAGGTCAAAATTCCAGAAGAAGTTAAACCAGTTTTGAAAGAATTTGACGATGTATTTCCAGAGGAGTTACCAACGGAGTTGCCACCGTTGAGGGATAAACAACATCAGATAGATCTTGTTCCAGGTGCTGTGTTGCCACACAGACCACATTATCAAATGAGTCCGAAGGAACATGAAGAGTTGCGGAGGCAGGTAGAGGAATTGCTTGAACAGGGGCGTGTGCAGGAGAGTTTAAGTCCTTGTGCTGTACCAGCTTTATTGGTACCCAAAAAGGATGGAACGTGGAGGATGTGCACTGACAGTCGAGCATTGAATAAGATTACTGTGAGATATAGATTTCCGATGCCGAGGCTTGATGATTTATTGGATCAGATCAGTGGGTCCGTAATCTTTTCTAAGATTGACTTGAAGAGCGGTTATCATCAGATTCGCATTAGACCAGGGGATGAATGGAAGACAGCATTCAAGACGAGGGAAGGCTTGTATGAATGGCTGGTAATGCCGTTTGGTCTATCGAATGCACCAAGTACATTCATGAGGGTGATGAATCAAATTTTCAGACCGTACATTGGAAAATTTGTGGTGGTTTACTTTGATGATATTCTGATCTACAGTGCAAGTACAGAAAAGCATGTTCAACATTTGAAGAAAGTGTTAATTATTCTTCGTGAAGAACAATTCTATGCTGCTACAAAGAAGTGTGTCTTTATGGCGAGGAGTGTTTTATTTCTGGGATATGTTGTATCGGAAGAAGGAATACAGGTTGACCAAAGTAAAGTTGAAGCGATTAGAGATTGGCCACAGCCCAAGACGATAACGGAAGTTCGTAGTTTTCACGGGTTGGCTTCATTTTATCGAAGGTTTATTCCACACTTTAGTAGTGTGATGGCGCCTGTGACTGATTGTATGAAGGGTAAACAATTTACATGGACGGAGGAAGCAGGAGTTGCTTTTGAACGAATCAAAGAATTGTTGACGACAGCACCAATCCTAGCATTACCTGATTTTCAGCTAGTGTTTGAACTACATACTGATGCATCCAAGGTAGGGATTGGGGGAGTGTTGAGTCAAAGGGGTCGTCCTATTGCATATTTCAGTGAGAAGTTGTCAGGAGCGAAGATGCGATACAGTACATATGATGTGGAATTTTATGCTGTTGTGCAATCTATTAAACACTGGAGACATTATCTTTTTCAGAAAGAGTTTGTTCTGTATACTGATCATGAAGCGTTGAAGCATTTACAAGGGCAAGACAAGATTTCAGCGAGACATGCATCATGGATTGCATATCTGCAACAGTTTACGTTTGTTGTGAAACACAAATCAGGAGTGACGAATCATGTGGCTGATGCTTTGAGCCGAAGGAATCATTTGTTAACTACGATGAAAGTCGAAGTGACCGGGTTTGATGTGTTACCAGAATTATTTACCGATGATCCTTACTTTGCAAAGTTTGTTGATAAAGTCAAGGAGGGGGAGACGGATGAGTTTATGATGGTAGACGGTTTTCTGTTCAAAGGCAATCGATTGTGCATACCGGATTGTAGTTTGAGAATGAAGATTGTAAAAGAGCTACATGAAGAAGGACATGTTGGGAGAGACCGTACATTACAGTTGATTTCACAATCTTACTTTTGGCCATCGATGAGGAAAGAAGTGGAGAGGTTTGTGGAACGATGTCATATTTGTCAGGTTTCGAAAGGAACTGCGACTAATGCTGGGTTGTATATGCCGTTACCGGTACCAACTAAACCATGGGTTGATGTGAGTATGGACTTTGTGTTGGGGTTGCCGAGAACGCAGCGTGGTAATGATTCCATTTATGTGGTAGTTGACAGATTTTCGAAAATGGCACATTTTATTGCTTGCAAGAAGACGGCAGATGCTATACATGTTGCTCAGTTGTTTTTCAAGGAGATCTATCGACTTCATGGATTGCCAGAATCTATTGTGTCGGATAGGGATACTCGATTTCTGAGTCACTTTTGGTTGAGTTTGTGGAAAATGGTGGGAACGAAGCTGAAATTTAGTAGTGCTTATCATCCGCAAACGGATGGACAGACCGAGGTGGTGAACAGATCATTGGGGAATTTACTGAGGTGTCTTGTGCAAGATAATCTGAAGAGTTGGGATGTGAAGTTATGCCAGGAAGAGTTTGCCCATAATCATGCTGTGAATCGAAGTACTGGGTTCAGTCCATTCCAGATTGTTTATTCGAGCTTACCGAAAGGGCCGTTGAATTTAACGGTAATACCACACTCTAAGGGGACAACTAAGAAAGCTGCTGATTTTGTTGAAGGGTTGACGGAATGTCATAAAATCGTTCAGGAACGATTAGAGAAAGCAAATGAGAAGTATAAACAATCTACAAATATGAAGCGAAGGAATGTTGAATTTAATGAGGGTGATATGGTCTATGTAGTATTAACAAAGGACCGTTTTCCAATGGGCGCTTATAACAAATTGAAAGCCAGAAAAATTGGTCCTGTAGAAGCCGTGAAACGAATTAATGAAAATGCTTACAAATTGAAGCTGCCAGATGATGTGTATACGTCTGACGTATTCAATGTTAATCATCTCGTGCCATATCATGGGAATGAGTTTGTTGTGGATGCAGAAAATACAAATTCGAGGACGAATTTTTCTCAACCTGGGGAGGATGATGCAGGCCAGAGAGATGAAGATTTAGGTCAAACACGACTTAGCATGTTGATAAGTCAGATACGACCTAAGGAGGAGGTTCACGGGCTAAATTCTGGCGAAGGGGCATGGGAAGTCACAATTTTATGTCGTATGCGACCTAACAGGTTCGAAGAACACGAGCTACGACCTAACCAGAGCTTTAGGTAGTTCCAACGACTTAATAACAATCGACAACGACTTAGTGGTTATGCGCGAGTTAACCAGCAAAAGGGAAAGGCGCTCGAACAAGCTAACTGTGCCGAGTTACGACTTAAGGAGGCAGATGTGAGTCGTCCACGGGTTAACTGGAAACCAGGGGAAGGAGCTAACTCGAATCTACGACCTAACGGGTTAAGAGGAACAGGACTACGACTTAACAAAAGCTTAAGTATCTCGGAGCAGATAAGTCGTCTACGACTTAAGGAAGAAGTTAAGTCGGAAACAAGTTACGACTTAGTCACAGCAGCTAGAAGAAGTTAAGTCGGAAACAAGTTACGACTTAGTCGCAGCAGCTTGTAGCCAAAGATCCTGATGCCGCTTCAATCTGAGCCGTTGATGTTGAGTCGTATACTTGGTTGTAATTCGTTAAGTCGTGAGTCGTCTATATGCATTGAGTTGTAAGTCGTGTACGACTTAAGGGTTAAACTCGCTATGTACGGTGTTGTGTTGAATTAACTGTTTTGGTCATAAGTCGTAAGTCGTGAGTCTTGAGTCGAGAGTCATAAGTCGGAACCGACTTAGGAGATGGTGTAATTTTTTTGGTTTTTTTCGTGTGAGTTGTAAAACGCCTATAAATAGGGCGAGTCTCTCATTTGTAATGGTTGTTGATTTTTGAATAAAATTCTCTTTTGTTAGCTTTGTGCTTTCATTCCAATTGGTAGTTGAGTGTAATCTCCTATCTCCTCTTTCGGTTAATCGAGTGCGCTCGATTCAACGATTGTAGAAGCCGATTCGTGGAAATCAAGTGCGCTTGATCAACGCTTGAAGAATTGAAGATCTTTGAACCCGGCATCATGCGCGATCAACGAGTTCGGGATAGCTAGAATTCGGTATCTTCGGATCAACGAATTTGGGCATTTTAGTATCTTTCAATCCACCGATTACTACTTTCACCGATTGAAGATTGTTTTGATTAATCCGCTGCGTCAGATTGGGGAAGAAAATAACAAGATAACACAACACCTAAAGGATGTTGGTTGACTTAAGGAATTGAGGGTAAGATTGGAGGTAAGAGTAATTCCACCTAGTCAATTTTCCGATAAGTTATTCCAATTGTGTGTAGCTTATATTACTTACCCACCGCAGTGTGGAAATGCATAATTTTTGTCATAATAGGATATACTAATTGAAGTAATGGGTGAACCACATTAATTAGAAGCCAAGAAGGAGAGTAAAGGAAGGTGGGTGATAGTTGAATGACATATTAGGAATGTCCATCTTAATTTAGTGAGAAGTGTTACGACAACAATATCATTAACACCAATTGATGATGAATGGCAGCTTGCAGAAAAAAAATGTCTTTTAGGGCTTTTGGGTTGTAAACGCTAGTCGTCTCCCTTAAGTCATTGGAAAAGTGTCGATATGGTATGAGATATGTGTGAAAAATACAATTAATGATCGTGTTTGATGATAATAAACATTTATTTTGTTACTAATATTTTTATTGAGTGTTTGCATATTTAATTCCAATATCTAATTCAGAGGCATTCAAGAAAAACATTGGATAGTTTATTTCATTGTTAGAGTCAAAACAATATATTTTGTCAAAGCGAAATTGAATACTATATATTTAAAGCAAGTCACACATTTTCCAGAAGAAATGATATAAAAACCTCCACACAAATATGGTAAAATAAACAAGTTTACTACACTTTTCCTCACAAATCACATGCATGCCATATTTTACTGCATATACAAATATTTCTCCTCAAAATTCCTCACTTTTACTCATTCTTTCCTATTCCTGGTATTTCCAAATCCTAATATTTCTCTCTAAACATCTAAATAAACTCTACCCTAGTCCTCACTTTCAATTTTTAGATCCACTACATACTGCTATCTCTTCCAACTCATAACTATAACCACTCATCTGATCAAACAAACACAAATTCAACTCAAAGCTTACCTCTCCATATCATCTCTAACATACAACCTTTCATTACCTACATTTGTGCACAGTTTAGGCATCGGGATCTAACTTTTCATTGTAGTATCAAGAAGAGCATCAACAATTTTCAGAAAACATTACCTGAATCATACGAGCAACTCCAAGACTATGCTGGGATCAATTTTAAGATATTAACAAACTAAGATCGAGCATAGCAACATTAGGCGACGACGATTGCTCAGCATTCATGAATGTTAGGCAACAGTGACTAATATTCAATGGTAGAAGATTTCGATTCCAAATCTCGGCAGCGGCAACATACGATTTTTAGGCCCAGGTGCCTGGTTCAAGGTGAAGACGAGGCACGACGGCAGTTGAATATCCAAGCCATGTAAATATCAAATCGCGACTCCAAAGCTTAAAAAAATTGGATTTTGTTTTAAATTTGTTGAAGCAGTATTTTATTCAGGAAATTATTATTAAGGACAAAATTTCTCAGTATTTTAGCCTCAAGGACAGACCTTCAGTATTTTAGCCTAAAGGACAACTTTCTTTAGGTATCAGTTTTCAAGTTTTTAGGTATCAGTTTGTAGTTATCGGTAGCAGTTTTTAGGTATCAGTTTTTTGTTCGGTAGCAGTTTTGAAAAAATGTTTGTCCTTATGAATAATTTTGAAAGAATGTTCGTCCTTATGAAACAAAATTAGGAGAATGTTTGTCCTTGTGGGTAAAATATTGAGGTCGTGTCCTTGAGGCTAAAAATATACAAATTTTTGTCCTTTAAATTAATTTCCCCTATTTTATTTGGAGAAGGTCAAAGCTAAACAAGGGAGAAGCATTTGGAGAGGAAATTTCTTTGGGCCTATCTATAATTTGATACTATTCACTTTTTATACTTTTTAGGCATTGTTAATTTCATATTTCCTTTTAATTTATTTAAAACTCTAATTTTTTAGGATTGAACTACGGTTGTAGTTCGAAAATTCTCAACTTGGGGATAGAGTCGAGGCAGGGTTATTAGGCATAGGATTAGAATAGTTAGGTAGCGAAAAACGCAAGTTTACAGTTTTATAAGCGATCAATTATTTAATTCTAGTAGTAATCTTGAGTGCAGCAGTAGGAACTACAGGGTAGTTGTCGAAGCCGGGTAAATCTATGTGTTCTTTATTTACTATTTTTTTTTACGTTTCTACATTTTTATCTGTCAATCTATGAAATAATTTTTAAATACCATATTCAACCCACTCTAGGGTATATTAGGATCCTACAAGTGGTATTAGAGCGGTATTCTAGGAAAAAAATTTAGCATGTCTAGTTCCAGCAATGCTTTTACTGAGAGTCAGTCTATAGCTAGGCCATCTATGTTTAATGGAATGGTTATACATATTAGAAAGCTAAGATGAGATTTTTTTGTCAATTGACTTCGAAGTTTGGAATATAGTTGAAACTAGTTATGCTACACCCGTAATAACTGAAAATGAACGCGAATTGCCTAAGCTAGTAGATAATTAGAACACAAACGATAAAAAACTTTGTGTATTAAATGCCGACGCTATGAATTCTCTTACATGTGCTCTTGATAAAACTGAATATAACTTAGTTTCTCATTATAAGATAGAAAATATGGCATACACTCAAAGTTACACACGACGCGAAGGGACTTCACAAGTCAAAGAATCACCTCTAGCCATGCTCAGCGGTGAATTTGAAATTTTTGTAATGGCGAAGGATGAGCGCATAAAAGAAATGTACAGATGCTTTTCAACATTGGGTTACAACTATAAAGCTTTGGGTAAAGTCTATTCTGAAGTAGAACTGATTCTTAACATTCCGAGAATAGTTTCATGGAATTTCGATGCTAAGGTGACAGTTATACAGGAATCAAAAAGCTTGAAGAAGGAAAGCATAGAAAATTTGATAGGAAATCTTATGACCTATGAGATGGAGCTCAAATCTCGTGAAAAGCGTGATAATACATAAAAGAAAAGTGCATTAAAAAGTTCGGTGGATAATGAAGATGAAAATGACTGTATTGAGGAGTTAGCAGTACTAATGAAAGGAATGAAAAATTAGACCAGAAGATATGAAAAAAGTACCGCAAATCGAATATGGAAAAGTCAAGATTGATCAAAATTTTGGATGATTCAGATGAGAGTGTTACTTGCTACAAATGTAACAAATTGATTCGTATTTGAAAAAATTATTGACAAATTAAATTTGACAAGGGAAAGAAAAGGAAAAGAGGAGCATTTGCAGCAACTTGGGATGATAAAGACAGAGAGGAAGAAACTAAGAGTAATGAAGAAGAAGCAAATTTATGCTTGATGGGATAATCAACTGAAAGCGACAACCAAGGTAAGTGAAATTGCAAATTACTCTCGAGAAGATTTATTTTTTTTATGCCATGAATTAAATGAAAATATAGATATCCTTATCTAAAAGGACAAAAGATTAAAATCTAAAAGGCAGAATTTCTTTGCATAAATGATAAGTTATAAACCAAAATTGAAAATTTGGAAAAAGAACAAAAGTTTGGCTATAACGATATTTTTCAAACGCTTGAAAAATAATAATGATATTTTAAAGAAAAATAATATCAATTTTTACGACCCAGAATTTGATCACTTAAAATTTGGATATTTAATTATATCTTTAATAATTAATCAACTTATTTATAACCCAAATAAACTCCTTTAAAATAATAATAAAGGATAGTGAAATCATTTTCAAATTTTGTTTATAAAATAATTAGTTTAAAGAAAGATTGAAAATGTGACCGGAATTCGTTTTCCGAATTTTCGATTTTTCGTCGGCTAAAAGTTGTCAGAATTGTCGTAACATTTTTGAATACACATTCATACATTTACGAATATCTTGGACATGGAAATGTACATGTGAATATGCATGTACACTTGAGTATATATGCATATATGATAAGATAAGATATCTTTTATAAAAAGTATATATGTATTATATAATATAAAGATTCCGCCTTAGACAAAAAGTACAAAATTGGACAAACTTGTTTGTTTTGATTTAATAGGAAGGTGGCTAAAAGGAGGGCGGAATTTGGATGAGGTGGAGGTGAAGATGATATGGCGGCATTTGTGTGGAGGGCAAAGTACAAGTGGGTAGTTTGGTAATTTAACTTGTTAACATTTTATAAAAGCAAATTTCCTATTTTTTTTCACATTTTCTCATTCTCTTTTTCACTTTAGGACTTCCTAAAGCTTGTGAGAATATTTCCATGGATTCTTAACTATTTTCTTATGTTGTAAAATCCATTCATTTCCACTTTAAATCTCTTAAGCAACTTTTTTAAAACACTTCTACATCCTCTTCTTCACTTCCTCTTTCAAGATCCAGCCCATCTCCGCCTAAATTAGCCAATGTTGTACCCTTTAGTGCTTATCACTACAACAAAAATACCTTTTTGCAACTGCCAAAAACAGTTGTAATAGGTCTATTACAACTGACGGCCGCCAGTCTTAATATCCGGAGTTGTAATAGAGTTGAAGATTTTTACAACTGCTACCGACAGTTGCAAGAGCAGTTGTAAAAAAGCTTTTTACAACTGCTTTTGAAAGTTGTGGTAAAGTCTATCGTAACTGTTGCATTGACAGTTGTAATATGTCTCTTTTGCAACTGCTAATAGCAGTTGCAACAATAACTTTTGCAACTGCTTTTGGCAGTTGTAATAAATTCATTTACAACTGTTATTGACAGTTACAATAAATCTTTTTACAACTGCTACCAACAATTGCAATTCATCTTCCGACAACTGCCATTAACCATAAATTTCACAACATTATAATTAAAACCGATATTTCACTAATAATAACTACAATCATTAACATTACTTTAAACAACATGAACCATTCACATTTAATAAAAGCTAAAACAATTCAATTTTACACAATTTTGAATTCATAATTTTATTACAAAACATAACTAAATCCATAACATACGTCGATATAAATATAGATACGTACTAATTAAAAGAGATAAATTCCCCGTGCTAAGCAACAATCTTCCCAACCTCTTGTCCATGAGTACAGACGTATGAAGTAGGCCTATATGGAATAGCTTAAGAATCCAGTTGAGTGCAATCTAGTTGAGTGCTTAAGAATCCAGTTGAGTCCGATAGTATAGATGCAAATAACATGAGCGCAATGGGGCCAGCAATCCAGCCCAGCTGCCCAATAGTCCATGCCAATGACAGCACACCTAATCCGATAACAGCGGTGATGATGTGAGTACTGGCAGTCGGTATAGTTCCTGAAAATTGTGCTAAATAAACTGAAATGAGAAGTGAACTAATAAACTGAACTAAACATACAAAGTCACGTATATAAGATAGATTGGTTGAAATGATAAATGATGTGAACATTGGTCGAAATTTTAAAGATAAGTTTGGTGATCCTGACTGGAGTCTGGAAGATGATGATCTTGCAGATGAAATCTCAAATTCTGATATGAAGGGTGTTGTTTTGAATAGTATCTCAGATGAAAAAGATGTTCTTGCTGACTTGGTTGTTGCCAATATGGAGATGCTGAGAGAAAATTCTACTGATTTTCTATATTCGGACCCTCTGTTACAAGGTCCAGAAATTATGAAATTCAATTCGACTTCACATCCACATGAATTAGTTAACTTGGGGTTTGAGACTGTTTGTGCAAATCATTTATAGGAGGGTGATCAATGTTATGTTCACTTAAAGAAGAGAAAAAATAAGACAGATCTTGCAAAAAGGTGAATTATGAGAGTGTTACTTCAAATAGTTTTGATGATCTAAGAGACGTGGATGATTCAAGCTTATTTTCCGATTAGGTTCAGGAAACTGTGATGCGTTATAGAGTCTTAGAAAGTTGTTTGAATGAAGATGTGAGTGTTGATATTGGTTGTAATATTATTGGTTTTCCTAATGAGGGTGTTGAAACCTTGAAGTTGGATACTATTAATGTGAACAAGAACAATGACTCAAAGGTGCACAGTAATATTTTTTGGAAGTTGTGATTGATAATGCTGTCAGGGCTAATTGCTCGGATGAGGAGTTGGTAGGTGAGGATAGTAATGAGATTGTGGTTTTTCATGATGGCACTGTTGGTGAATTGAACTGTATCTCAATTGCGTGCATATTATCTCATATCAGTGATTACTCTTGTGTCACCAATATGCACTGAGATAATATCAAGTCTGATATGATGTTGAGTTTCATGAATGAGAGTATGCTTTTTTGGTTGTTCCTGGTTTGGAATGGTTGATGGGTAATTAGCTCTCACGCGAGGGTAGAATGAAACTTGTTAGATATGGTTGGTTAGCAAGTTATTAAATATTATGGTTTTAAGTCAATTGAGTTGAGAAGTGCATACACATTGATAATGACTATAGCAATATAAGATAGATTCACTATATTTGAATATACCGTTATTAATTATGAAAATTTCACTGTAATGGAAATAACAAACCTTGGTAAGATATTGGTTATGCCACTTGCAAATGCTCCAAATATGTAAGTTACTATGACCCATATATCCAATCCTGCCTTCTCACTGTGTAATCAACTGCAAATACATAGATAATGCAGTGCAAGTAACTGAGATGTAGAACTGATTTTAGTGCATAGACATTGTAAAATGATAGGTTGATGTTCCGTTGATTTTAATGCAGTGTAAGTGATCAAATGAGTTTACTTCTATAGAAAAAGGAAGATACCACACAAAATAAAAGTTCCAGCCACAAGAATCCATCCAAGAAAAACAAATCAAGAATTAAGTCAGACATAACTTACTACCAAATTGTTCTTTTCAACAGTTTTGATATTAAAGCTGGATATGACTACATGAACTTTTTTATTTTATTTGATTTTATTTATTTATTTATTTTTCATACACAAGTTACAATTGCTAATATTATTGTTGTAAACAAGTGCACCAAAAAAAAGGTTCCTCTATGAATTTATCTCTATCTTTTTACACACTAAGCATCTATGGTATCCTTCTCAATGGTATTATTTGTTTCCATTTGGAAAATAAATTTTGTTATCCTTTCATATCTCAAAGAGGTGTCAAAATTTCTACCATGATTAATTTTATTCTAGTTTATCAATCCCCAAATTTTGACCCTTAACAAATTAACATGCTCAAATAATTTTCAAATTGACTGAATCTTTAACTTCGTGATATTTTCAAATATCCAAATCTTCAGTGTTGTAGCCAACAATTAAGGTTGCTTTAGCAGTATTTTTCATTAGATAGATTAAATTCTGTAATGTGAACAAATATCTCAACATAATTATAGTGAAATACAAAATCGATGAAATCATTTAAATTATCATGTGAATCTTCCCGCAAAAACTTGACATTCCGACAGAAATATAAATAGAGGTAATAATCCTGCTATTCCTCTGTAGAGTTAATGAAAAAAACTTACAATATTTGGCTTGATTGAAAGTTGAAACTGCAATAGGAATCCTGTAATATTGAAAACACAACTAAGTAATGTGTCATGAAAACATTTACAGTAAAAAAATAAATTTATATTTTTACTTAAATTATTAAGTGAAACTTACCGCTAAAGCTTTTGAAGACCGAAATATATCGGAAGAGGAAATTATCCTATTATTCTTCTTTAATGTTAAAGGAATTAAAAAACAACTTACAAAGTTGGACTTGGTTGGGACTCAAGAATTGAAACTGTTATTCAATTCCAGTAATAATGAGTAACACAACCTATTAACGTGTTTGTGCATATACTTGAAAATAAATACGTTAGATAAAAAAACATGTGTCTTCAACATACCCTTCTTTCCATATCAGAAGCGTTTTATGAGAGTTTGCTCATTTCCATTGTTCTAGACTTCAGACACTAGCAGATATCTTCTGGCCTATAAAAGGTAAACCACTTAAGTCCAAATATATGTGTTTTTCAGCTACTATGTATTCATTATTATCCAATAAGTTAAAATTATGATTTTATGCAATTTGTTTCTATATATTTCATTATAAATGGTTGTTGAAACAATATATAAGTTCATGTTAGAAAAGGAGCATTTTGTTTAGCCTGTGTCATTATTAAATCCTAGGTCCGTCCTTGGAGCAATTTGTTCAGCCTATATTATGACTAATCAATGGTGCTGCATTTGGTAACTAGTAAAACACTGAGAAATAAGAACAAAGGGCCAATCCAACCTTGCATAACGTAAATTAGTTAATTGTGCATCGCTGCGATATTCAAAATTTAATATAAGATACATGGCTGTGCAAAATTTTAATTCATTTCCACTAATGCCTAACCGTTATGAAAAGGATATTCCTATTTTATCACTTCTTATTTTTTCATTTAATATAGTAAAGAAAAAAAACGTGCTCCATTGTTCCCATAAACACCTAAGCAAACATAATGTACAAGCCATTTTCACAAACACCACCACATTCTCATTCTCAAAGCACTTCTGTTTGCATATACTACTTCAAATTCTATAAAATTTCTCATTAAATCACTGATCATGTCCAAAACCAAGAAATCCATCTTCTATATTACATGCGATAGGTTGAATCAATACATAAAAGAGAAGAAAACCTTTCCTAAATTTGGAGGACTCCTTAGCCGAGAAGTTTACACTAATTAGTTTGAAAAGCTATATAACAACTAATTATATTAAAACATCTTTAAGCTTAGATTCAGGAACACATTGACGTGAATTGGTAGGCATCCAATCAAGCAAAAAGCAATATTATTCTACTGGTGGTGGGTTCTAGCTCCCTTGCGACCATTTTGAATATTTATTCACATGAAAGACTAAAAAAGAAAGGGATTGGCTTAATGATACAAGTGACTGATGTTTTTTTAGCGGTCATAGATTAAAATTTCATATTCAATATCTTTAAAAGGTGTTAGAATGATTCTTAATGGTGATCCTCCCAAGATCCTTACATAATATGAGTATTCTGTAACATTCTTGCCTTTTTTCCAATGGAAGGATAGTTCTGTATGCCTACAATAGATCTAAAAGTATTACAAAATAAAAATAGAATGTTACCTTTTGATGAATGAAGGTAGTAGCTCGAAGCCCAATACCTAGCATAACACTGTGCTAAGAACACATCAGCTGCCAATGCTGAGCCACAGAGATACTTCAAACATCCAACCGCCTGCGCCAAGCAGCTGGCACAATCTCTTTCATTTAAATCACCTAAACACTGTGTATGACCCTGCAAAGTCCCTGAGCTGCTCACCCTAAAGCTTGCTCCCTTCTCTAGGTCCCCCAACACATCGTCTCTCTTTCTTAAGAATTCAGGGTCATCGGTGGAACTCGCAGTAATGATTTTATAATATGCTGATATAATGAAAAACCAACATAATTTTAAGTTTTCAAAGAGGTGTAGAGTTATATAATTAGGAAACATAATTTTACAATAATGAAACATAATTTTGCCGAATGAAACATAATTTTACAATAATGAAAAACAAACATAATTTACAATAAGCTTTTTTGCAAGGCCTAATAGTAAAATTTGTCTTGTTTTAACTTTATATAATTAGGAAAATAAGATAAGTTAGTATTATTTTACCAAATGAAACATCCCTCAAGCTGAATAGAAGCCGAGTAGGATTGACCACAGACAAGGCTGAGCTGCCCAACTGCACTTTGCACACATGCTGCATAATCAGAAAAACTCAAGTCCATTAGGCATTGGTAAAGATCGTATATAGTAACACCACTGCTGTTAGTAGAGCAGCTGTCGTAGTAGGATTGGGATGAGAAAAAGGCGATAGAGGTATATAGAGAGTTCAAGCTCGATTTGTAGATGGCAACGATGGCAACGACAGTGAGCGGTCTAGATTTGTCGATGGCAACGGTGGCGAGAGGGTTTAGCTTCGTGGATGGCAACGGCGGCGAGCTCAACCGGTAGGGTTAGGATTTAGCGATTGCCTTCTTCCTTTTCTTCTTATCACCGACCCTCTTTTGATGGCAGACGTTTCACAGCTTGAGGTTTTTTGCCAGTAGGGGATTTATCGGATGAGTTCTTCTCGCTTTTCTCTTCTTCAGCTTGGGCGGCGGCGGCTTTCTTATCATCTTTTGGAGCCATCTGTGATTGAGATAGAAATCGAAGAGGATTCCTAAAAATTGAGAATTGGGGATTCAAACCAAGAAGAGTGGTGCTCTAGGGTTATGAAATTTTGACCGCAATAGTGTACCTAGTTAATAAATTGAGCGGCCAACGAAATGAAGGAGGGAAGTTGAAAATTTCATTGAGCGGTATTATCGGTTGAAAAGACAACTGACCCAAATAGTTGTTATAATTAAACATTGACAACTGGCATAGAAAAAACAGTTGTTGTAGACATATATTGCAACTGCTGCACAAATAAAGTTGTTAAAAGTACATTTGTTACAACTGCTGGAAATAAACAGTTGTTAAAAATAACCTATAACAATTGTCGGTTTGCGCTAGTTGTAAAGTAAAAGTTGTAATATGGCTGTTTTGTTGTAGTGTATGTCCGAACCATGTTGTGCTTACTCTAAGCACTTTTCCAAAGTTTCAAGCAAGATCAAGTTTTTTTCAAACAAATTCAAAAATACTAAGTCGTTTTGCAAAAAGTTTGAAAAAATTTCATTGAATTCGGTGAGTAAAACTCCTAACTTTTGGAAAGATCATACCTTTGTTTATATGATGGTTATGTGGTTATCTATGCATGATATTGATGTTTGGATTATGTCATGGTTTGAATATATATGTATATGATACCTTGTGTTTTAGCTTTGGACTAGAATTGATGGATTAAAGTGATGTGTTAATTATAAAGTTGTGATCTTTGATGGGTTATGGTAATGATATGACTTGCAATACATATATAGTCTTGGTTTGTAGCTAAATGGTTCGGAAGGTTGAATTTGAAATATTGAGAAGGACTTGAGATCCATTTTTGAAAATAAATCGTTTACTTGTTTTGATTTAGAAAATGTTTTGTCTTATTTTTTTTAGTTTCTAACTTTAGTTAAAGTTTTAAAACTTTCTTGAATATGTTTTAAAATGTAATCATAAGTGAAAAGCTAAAGTTTTGGATGGTAACATAGAAAGATAATTTTGAGTTACGGCATACATAGCGATAGTTGCTATGGATGCAGTTCGGAAATATACGATTTTCAAGTTTATTTTCAAAGCTTTCTTTTAAAATTGTTTTGAAAACCATTTCAATTTAATTAGAGATTATAAAACTTGATTAACTCTTAATTAAAGGGTTCAATAATTCATTTATTTAATAAAAATAATTATTAATTAATTGAGTAATTAAGTTAAGCAATTACGAATTAAGAGTTAATTAATTAAATAAATCATTGTAGTTAATTAAAAAGTTTTAATTAATGATTAATTAAGTTAAGCGGTAATTATTTTTATTAAATTATTTAATCAAGTTAATTCTTTTTCAATTAATTGTTTAATTAATTATTATTTAATTAATAGTTATTTATTTACTTAATTATTAATTATTTAGGGTTTAATTTAAAATAAATGTTTATTAAATAAAGTTTAATTATTTATTTATTTTTAACTAATTAGGGTTTAATTATTATATAATTAGAGTTTAATTATTTAATTAATTTTTCATTAATTAAGGGTAGTTATTAGTAATTAATTAAGACTTAACTAAGATTAATTAAGGTTTAAATTTTGATTTAAGTATGATTAATTAAGGATTAATTAAGCTTTAATTTATGATCTAATGATGATTTATGTATTATTTTAAGTTATTTTAAACTCGAACGGTTCTTTATTTTAAATCAACTTTCTTCTCTCAGTGAATTGTTTTTAAACCAAATTATCTCTTGTCCATGCCATTAAGTAGCCAAACAAATTAAAATAGTTAGAACAAAACGATAAAATGTTTTATTGGAAGTAAGTCGACTTGTACTTATCACAAATGCAGCATTTCGGAAGCATGATTAATACAAGGGAATAAATTTCAATAAGCGAGTCATGATAATTTAAGTATATGGAATATATTTCCACATGTAAATCTTTACACCCTGATAGTGAAGTTGTCCACTATAAAAACTTGACCCTTTAACATTATCGAATGTTGGTTCGGAGAGAGTGGGATTGGATAGCAGTTGTTATCTGAAAACAACTTCGAACCAACATAAGCGTTCGAATTGGAAATAATGAACGCAAGGTCCAAGTTGAAAACTTTGAAGTGTAAGGACTAGTTGCTACTAACCCTGAGGGTGATTCCAAAATAGGTGTAGTGGAAGTAGTGCCTTTAGTTCATTCATCTCCCGAGCGACTTATATGGATATGAATGCTGACATTGTGTCAACATCTAGAAGGCAATGTTAGCATTCCAAGTGGCACTGCTATAATAAAGGTAAAAGTAGCCTCAGGCCTTATCAATTGGGAATGACTGAAACATGGGATATGCAACAAGGCTAAGTGGGTTGCTCCCATTAGGATAAGGTCACTCCTATCTAGAGTCTCTACTATCAACTCATGTATGCTTCGGTACGGTTGATAATCCCAACCGAGGGGTGATCATATTCGGTACTATCCAGCAAGGGGTAGGCCGGTCTTGTGTTGGCAGGGGATTCCGACGAGGTCTTTGGTGTTATTTTTTCTAAAGATGCATCATGATGGGCGGTACCACAGTAGCCCAGTTATTTTATGGAATCCATTTCCCAATAAGTGCCTTCGGTCTTAGTTGTATACCTATTATGCTTGAATTTGATTAATGTAACAATTTTGGCTATGTTAATTATTTACTTGAAAACCCTAGACATTATGATAATATCACTGGATTTCTATATAAAGTGTTTTGGTCATCGTAAAGTAAAAACTCATCTGTGTTTATGTGTGGTGTGGTCTTGCGAGATACTCTTGATTTTAAAAGTGTTTTAAAAGTAATAATTCAGTTGTTTGAGGTTACTCACACCAGACCCATGTCTGACCCAGAGTTCTATTTTTTTCCATAAAACTCTTGGGTACTCAAATCTTTTTGAATAGCCAAGTGATCTAGGTTTCTCACGATTGCATTTTGGAGGAGCTGAAACAGGTGGCTTCAAGGTTAACTAGCTACTATCTTATTCTGTTATGTGTGTATGTATGTATTTTGTATTAGTGATGTAAGGACAAGTAGTTATAACTGTCCCAGTTTAAAACTTGAACTATTATGACTCCGATGTACTATTATGGCAGTATCTATGTAAAATCTTATGTTGATTAATATATGTTGTTTTGTTCCGTTGTGAGATTCTGTGATTTTTTAGTTTTCTTCTTATCTCCCTTTTTCTTTTTACCCTTAATGGCTCATCTTTCGAAGTAAGGAAGAAAGTTTGTTACACAACTTGTCTCACAAAAATAATTCCTTAGAAAAAGAGCTTAAAATCTTTAGATTTAAAAATATTAAATGTCAAAAATGTGATATATTCACAACGGAATTAACTATTTTCAAAGATAAGTTCAAAGCACTTGAAAATAAAATTCGGGTTCTTACTAATGACAAAACCGAGCTAATTCACAAAAATAACGAGTTTAGAATAGAAGTTAAGAAACTCAACAAATCTGAATGTCAAAATTGTATGATTTTGGATAACGATATGATTAAGACAATTGTTTTAATTCAAAATTTGGTAAAACAAATTGAAAATCTCAAGAACATTGAAAATTTTGAAAAGGAGAAAAATCAATCATTTAAAAAGGAGATGGATGAAATTAGAACAAAATTAAAGAAGTCGAAGAGGGAAACATGGTCTTAAAGAAAAATGAACCCTACAAGAGAGTAAATTCCATTAGTTGTTGTTCAACATTAGTTAATTAAAATAATTTCCTTAGATCCAAAGTTCGTGATCTTGAGTTAACTATAAATAAATTTTCTATGGGTAAAAAATAATTTAACATGTTATTAAATAGTCAATTTGCAAATAATCTGAAGGGACTAGGATATGAAAAAACAATTTAGTTTGATAAAACAATTGATGACATGACTAAAGGGAAAAGTATATGTGACGCCCCACCTCTATACCCACGCTAACCAAGGACACTATGGGGTAATGCCGTCAACTAGCGCGGAGAATAAGGCTGTTGAGGAGCGACCATCCGTGTAATTGCTTTGTGCGAGCACTGATATGTCAGATAGTATAACATGCATTTCAATTCAAGAGGAAATTCGACATACCGACACAAACTCAAAGCAACGACACAGTGGCTATGTGATCTCCGAAAACAAATATAGAAATAAACATAACACAAATCAATCACAGACAATTCATATCACAAAGGCGGAAATAGATATGAATATAACACATGAAATTGTACATCAGAGTAGTGGTCAAATAAGATCCACAATATCACAAAAGAAGAGATACAAGTGCTAGACAACAGAATATGTATTCATCAATGAGTCAATATATCGAATGCATACAACCAAAAACTACAATGCTAAGTAGTTAGCCAAAAGTCAGGTGATAGTCCCAGATAAGAAGTCATGAGGAAATCTCAATCTGACCCGAGTATTATTTAAGAAGAAAATAATAAACGGATCAGTCTAGCTATAAATATCAGATAAAGTGATATAGAATAAGAGATATGACAAAAACGTATGAAAACCATAAAGCCATACTGTGATAAGTATCTAATCGAAAATCAATCCAGAGATTAATCAATATCACAAGAATCTTCTCAAAGATTAAAAAGAATGTCATATTCTTAATTTAATTCACCAAGCCACAATAAATGACATACATATCAATGCCAACTGAAAAAGGGTGGTGAAACATAAATCCCAGAAATCAATAATTAGAAATCCAGAAATCACAAGAAAAGGATGGCCAATCCCAAGCGGGAGCATGAAAACTCACCAACACGTGTATCACGAACAATTCGGAACACCGACGCAGTACAAACGGTACGTCCAATGAATCAAAAAGCCAAGACATCGATGTAGTACAAACGGTACATCCAATGAATCGAAACACAAAACAATTCGGAACATCGACATAGTACAGACGGTACGTCCGATGAATCGAAAAGCCGAGACATCGATGTAGTACAAACGGTACATCCAATGAATCGAAACACAATATAATTCGGAATATTGACACAGTACAAATGGTACGTCCAATGAATCGAAAAGCTGAGACATTGATGTATTACAAACGGTACATCCAATGAATCGAAACACAAAACAATTCGGAACATCGACGCAGTACAAACGGTACATCCAATGAATCGAAAAGCCGAGACATCGATGTAGTACAAACGGTACATCCAATGAATCGAAACACAAAACAATTCGGAGCATCGACGCAGTACAAACGGTACGTCCAATGAATCGAAAAGCCGAGACATCGATGTAGTACAAACGGTACATCCAATGAATCGAAACACATTAAAAGCACATGGGTCGCTAGCCCACAAGGAAATGAGACGAAGCTCAATAAAATGAGGTACAATCTTCCATGCTGACAAAGAGACATCGCACATTACTAGTCTAAACCATAAAATGATCATCATCGATCATCAAGAAGTGTCAATTACACTAAGCTAGTAAATATAAGAGTTTAGCTTCATGTCCCATAACCATTTGCTTAACTCAAATATTTACGAACAGATTGTAGATTTCCACTCGAAAATTATCACAAGAGTTTCAATCGAACAAGTCCATAAATTAACCGACGAAGTAAACGCAAGCGTTTCATACCACTTGTTTTGCTAAGCCGTTTAATTAGATTTTCTCATACGAATGAGATAAAGGTTTGTATATACTAATAGATTAGAAAACGGTTTTATAGAAGAGCTTTATATTAAATATAGAGTTGAAATCATCTTTGTAAAACAGTTTGAATATTTACTACCAGTATAGAAACCTTTGTATTTAGAAGTGACAAATCACAAAATGATTGTAGAAACAATAAATCACAAAAATCCACATTCGAAGACGTGAATCAAATTCAAAGAAATCGATACCGAATCCATCAAAATGAATATTCCCGAAAATCCCGATATAAAAGTCACCAAAGTCGATAATAAATGATAATCAACAAATCGGATAATCACGAATCGATAAAATGGGAATCCTCAAGCAAAATAGGCAGAATAGGTAAAAACATGCAGATTCAGACGTCTGAAGTGTAGGATTCAGACGTCTGAATCTGGAAAATTAAATATTTTCCAGAACACGATTCAGACGTCTGAACCAAATATTTCAGACGTCTGAAAATGGCTTTTTAAGCCTATTTTCTTTCTGGTTGCATTCGAGCCAATTCAGATGTCTGGAAGTTTGGATTCAGAGGTCTGAATACTGGAGAATAAAAATTCCCAGTATAATATTCAGACGTCTGAACCATACGTTTCAGACGTCTGAAACTGTTGTTCTGGGCATTCCCTGAACCTAATGGCCAAACAATTATCGGAAGCGATTGGACGAGCAACGACGATTAAGGATTTACGCCAAGCGACAACCCAGTCCTAATTGGCCCTTCGATACGCCTCGAATATCAATGCTCAAATATCCATAATAGGATTTTCATAGATTTTGATTTCAAAACACCAAAAATTGGAATATACACCAAATCAATCCAAACCAAAATCAAATGCACATGAATAAGTGTTAGGGATTCATACCTAACAATCAAAGATAATTATAGACTAAGATGTGAGATAAAAATCTCACCTTTTCACAAAATCAATGAAGAAGAAGCTATAGAGCAATGGCAAGGATAATCACTCTTCAATTCCAACTCAACAAGCTTGAATCTAAGCTTAAAAGAGAAACATTTCCTAAATTAGGTTTAGGGAATTTCTGAAATTCAAAGGAGAATGAGTTGGAGAAGATGAAGAGGATGCTTACCAATAGCTTCTCTTAGAATTTGGAGCAAGAAGAAGGATTTGCAAATGAATTAGGGCTTGGAGTTTTAATTTCCCATTCCACTCTCCATTTTCGATGAAGCTTAAGTGTTAGGAAATGAAAGTGAAGTAATGAAGAGGAGAGGGAGTGGAGCTTGAGTTAATGAAACCAGAATTGGGCAAATGGGCTGAACCAAACCCAAAGTCCAAAGTGAAAAAGTAGCAAAATTCTACTAACTCCAAACATATCGAAGCTTATACTCAAAAAGGTCGCAACCGGCATTTTGAACTCAATGGAAGTGGTCTTGAGTCCTAATTCGACTGTTTGCAAAAAGTAGCTTTTCGGACTATAATCCGGCGAACGATGTTATATTTAAATATAATATCGATAAATATGCGGGTTGTTACAGACTCCCCTCCTTAAAGAAATTGCGTCCTCGCAATCTTAAGAAGAAAATAAATAGTAACAACCATATAGGCATATCTACATAAAAAAAATTGAAATAAGAAGTTCACCATAAAGAGCACGAAAGAGTTAGCCCGAACATGTTCGCTCGATGAATTCTCTGGATTCCAAAGAGAAATCCTTAGGATTTGAGAACCATCGGACTTTCACAAAAAGAACATCTTTATTTCGAAGGCACTCAACCCCCGAAGAGATGATGCGAATAGAATGTTGCTCAAAAGTCAAATAGGCGAAACTTCAATTTCCACAATAACACCGGGCTCAAGAATAAAAATCGAAATCCCAAAGGCATTTCCGTAGTTGAAAGACGTGGAAAACGTCATGAATAACAGAAAATTGAGCCGGAGCAACGGCGTAGTACAATAATAATACGCCCAAGAAACTGGAAACACGAATAACTTGGAACAACGGCGTAGTACAATAACGGTACGTCAGATGAACCAAAGCTCGAATAATTTTGGAACACCAACGTAGTACAAAAACGGTACGTCCAATGAACCGAACACCATAAAAGAACATCGGACGCTAGTCCATAAAAGAAATGAGATAAAGCTCAATAAAACAAAGTATATCAAAGCGTCCGATGAACTTGATAAAAAGATAATTTCATTCAGACATCATCAAAGAATCAACCACTTGTTGCTTACGACTAAGCGCATTGGCAACACGATTTTCCTTCTGGGAATAAAAAGATTATCAAGATCATAAGATGTCAGGAACTCGAGTCAACATGAAGTTCCTTATGGGAAAATAAATATTCCAAAGATTTATGATTGAGGTGGAGAACAAATTTCCCCCCCCCCCCAAAAATGATGATGCCAAACTCTAAAACCGAAAACAATAGCCGCGAGCACTAGATCATGAGTGGCATCCCTAGTCTCGATCGGCTTTAATGATTTAGAAGCACAAGTGATAGCACGTTCTCTTTTGCAAGAGAACGGCATCCAAACCAATACGATTAGCATTGGTACAAAAGATAAAGTCTTGGTTCCCTTCGGGAATCACAATAATAAGAGTGTCAAAAATAAAGAGTTTCTTTTAAATAATCTTCTTTTCCGAAAAGCTAAAACTTTCAAAATTACATTCATCTTTATGTAATAATCTTTCTAGAAAAATTTACATTTTTACAAGTCAATATATTGTGTCTGACTGTCTCATCATAGTGTTTAGGAAATTCCTATCGATAACGTTGATCAAGCGCATCGACCAGAATTCTTAAAGCACTCAATGGGCAATACAATCACAAAATCATCTTCTATATGATAAACATGTTTCTTAAAAACCTTTAAGAATATTCTTTGCTCATTTAAGAGCAAAATCAAATTGCACTTATAAATAAATCTTATGAAAAAGATTTGCAAAATTTTAAATTGCTGTTTTCATCCAAAATCAATATATACAAGAATGGAGTCATCGAGATCGTAGAATACTCGATTCATAAAATGGATGAAATAAGCTGGACAAACTGTATGACATAATAAGTCATTCATAAGTTTCATAACGAGCGCGGAATGTGGTAAATGGAATGCCAACTCCCACAACTCGTAGCAAATGAAAATCGATGGCAAGATCGAGCTAAAAAGACCTTAACACCGCTCAAAAGATTGCTTAGGTGATAATCCTAAGACAAACTCAAAAATACCGGAAAATTCTCAAACTACAAGAATGAGAGAAATAACACTTTCCTCATCATGTGAGCTTAAAGAATAAAATGATGCCATCAAATTGGAATCAATATCACAAAGGAAAAACAGAAATCTGCTTAACAGATTGAAAATGTCGAAGATGAATTGTCCACATGGGACAAAGGATATGGCTTCATAATAATTAAGCCAATCCTTACAAAAGTCAATTCCGAAGCATAAGTAAAAAAAATCGGCTCGGAAGGAAAAAAATCACATAAAATAATTTCGACATCAATAAAAAGCAAATTGAGTGTTGCGGATCCACCAATCCGGATTCGCAATCCTCAAAGAAGTCATCAAGCCCAGAAATGTTTAAAGAAAAAGAATCACAAGTTCTTTTGATATAAAAATAACCCATATCAAAAAGAACTCGAATAAGATAATCACAAAATAAATGTCATCAAGGATAGAATGAAGAATACCTTGACCGAGAGAAGAGTTGCTAGGGGCTTGCAGCTTTCCTTCTCCCTTGCTTGGAAGCTTAGGACACGAAGATAAAAGATGACCCAAACTTTTGCAATAACGACAAAAGAGGGGTTTCGGACACTCATTTGCATAGTGGTCCGTAAGACCACAATTGTAGCATCGTCCACGACTAGAGGTAGGAGTCTTTGCTACCGAAGATTCTTGCTTCCCTTTCTTGTCGGGATTGGGGCCTTTGAACTTAATAGGCCTTTTCATGTTGTTGTTGAAGTTTTGTTTAGCACCCACAACTTCAACATCACACTCTTTATCGGCCTCTTCAAGACGAAGAGCGATATCAATAAGCTGATCGAAATAAACTTCCAATTTAAGAAGTAATGGCTTCTTGAGATTCTTGTTCAAGCCATAAACAAATCTCTGATTTTTCTTCAATGGGGTATTAATGTATTCAACCCCGTATTTAGAAAGAGATTCGAAAGATGTGACGTAGTCCGTCACAGAAGATTCACCTTGGACAAGGTCGATAAAACGCCGGGCCAAAGTTACTTTTTCAGCCTCCGGCACAAATTTCAATTTGAATCTTTCCCGGAATTGCTCCCAAGTGAGATCTGCTTCAACGATTTCAGAAATAAGAAGCTCATACCAATCCAATGCTCTTTCTTGGAGCATGCTAGAAGCCACTTGGACTCGGTGGAGATCAACAAGATTCATGCGAGAAAAGATACGGTCGCATGATCTAAGCCAAGCTTGGATTTCAATGACACTCTCGGATCCCCAGAATGGCCTTCCACCCAAATCGGTGTAATCTCTACACAAGCGTGCAAAACCGGATCTAGGATGAGTAGGCTCTGGAATGGGTTCGATAGCTTGAGCATTCTTAACAAGATCTAGAAGCTGCTGGGTAGACATAAATACTCCCTCCTGAGGAGTAGCACTGGATTGACCGACGTTGGTACGGCAAGATCTAACCATTTCTCTTCTTTAAGAAAGAAAGAAAAGAGAAAAATGTTAATCTCGGAATGAATATCAAACAAACTTGATAAATAAAACAAGGAATCATAAAATGAAATAGGATAGAACGGTACGAAGACCCGAATTAAATCCTATGGCACGGTTCCTAAGAAAGACTTAGGACAATGATCCTTGCTAGATTATTCTACATTGTTCTGAAGTTTGGTCCGATACCATGCTATGACGCCCCACCTCTATACCCACGCTAACCAAGGACACTACGGGGTAATGCCGTCAACTAGCGCGGAGAATAAGGCTGTTGAGGAGCGACCATCCGTGTAATTGCTTTGTGCGAGCACCGATATGTCAGATAGTATAACATGCATTTCAATTCAAGAGGAAATCCGACATACCGACACAAACTCAAAGCAACGACACAGTGGCTATGTGATCTCCGAAAACAAATATAGAAATAAACATAACACAAATCAATCACAGACAATTCATATCACAAAGGCGGAAATAGATATGAATATAACACATGAAATTGTACATCAGAGTAGTGGTCAAATAAGATCCACAATATCACAAAAGAAGAGATACAAGTGCTAGACAACAGAATATGTATACATCAATGAGTCAATATATCGAAGGTATACAACCAAAAACTACAATGCTAAGTAGTTAGCCAAAAGTCAGGTGATAGTCCCAGATAAGAAGTCATGAGGAAATCTCAATCTGACCCGAGTATTATTTAAGAAGAAAATAATAAACGGATCAGTCTAGCTATAAATATCAGATAAAGTGATATAGAATAAGAGATATGACAAAAACGTATGAAAACCATAAAGCCATACTGTGATAAGTATCTAATCGAAAATCAATCCAGAGATTAATCAATATCACAAGAATCTTCTCAAACATTAAAAAGAATGTCATATTCTTAATTTAATTCACCAAGCCACAATAAATGACATACATATCAATGCCAACTGAAAAAGGGTGGTGAAACATAAATCCCAGAAATCAATAATTAGAAATCCATAAATCACAAGAAAAGGATGGCCAATCCCAAGTGGGAGCATGGAAACTCACAAACACGTGTATCAGGAACAATTCGGAACACCGACGCAGTACAAACGGTACGTCCAAAGAATCGAAAAGCCGAAACATCGATGTAGTACAAACGGTACATCCAATGAATCGAAACACAAAACAATTCAGAACATCGATGCAGTACAAACGGTACGTCCTATGAATCGAAAAGCCGAGACATCGATGTAGTACAAACGGTACGTCCAATGAATCGAAACACAAAACAATTCGAAACATCGACGCAGTACAAACGGTACGTCCAATGAATCGAAAAGCCGAGACATCGATGTAGTACAAACGGTACATCCAATGAATCGAATCACAAAACAATTCGGAGTATCGACGCAGTACAAACGGTATGTCCAATGAATCGAAAAGCCGAGACATCGATGCAGTACAAACGGTACATCCAATGAATCGAAACACATTAAAAGCACATGGGTAGCTAGCCCACAAGGAAATGAGACGAAGCTCAATAAAATGAGGTACAATCCTCCATGCGGACAAAGAGACATCGCACATTGCTGGTCTAAACCATAAAATGATCATCATCGATCATCAAGAAGTGTCAATTACACTAAGCTAGTAAATATAAGAGTTTAGCTTCATGTCCCATAACCATTTGCTTAACTCAAATATTTACGAACAGATTGTAGAATTCCACTCGAAAATTGTCACAAGAGTTCCAATCGAACAAGTCCATAAATTAACCGACGAAGTAAACTTAAGCATTTCATACCAGTTGTTTTGCTAAGCTGTTTAATTAGATTTTCTCATACGAATGAGGTAAAGGTTTGTATATACTAATAGATTAGAAAACGGTTTTATAAAAGAGCTTTATATTAAATATAGAGTTGAAATCATCTTTGTAATACAGTTTGAATATTTACTACCAGTATAGAAACCTTTGTATTTAGAAGTGACAAATCACAAAATGATTGTAGAAACAATAAATCACAAAAATCCACATTCGAAGACGTGAATCAAATTCAAAGAAATCGATATCGAATCCATCAAAATGAATATTCCCGAAAATCCCGATATAAAAGTCACCAAAGTCGATAATAAATGATAATCAACAAATCGGATAATCACGAATCGATAAAATGGGAATCCTCAAGCAAAATAGGCAGAATAGGTAAAAACATGCAGATTCAGATGTCTGAAGTGTAGGATTCAGACGTCTGAATCTGGAAAATTAAATATTTTCCAGAACACGATTCAGACGTCTGAACCAAATATTTCAGACGTCTGAAAATGGCTTTTTAAGCCTAGTTTCTTTCTGGTTGCATTCGAGCCAATTCAGACGTCTGGAAGTTTGGATTCAGAGGTCTGAATACTGGAGAATAAAAATTCCCAGTATAATATTCAGACGTCTGAACCATACGTTTCAGATGTCTGAAACTGTTGTTCTGGGCATTCCCTGAACCTAGGCCAAACATGACCAAACGATTATCGGAAGCGATTGGACGAGCAACGACGACTAAGGATTTACGCCAAGTGACAACCCAGTCCTAATTGGCCCTTCAATACGCCTCGAATATCAATGCTCAAATATCCATAATAGGATTTTCATAGATTTTGATTTCAAAACACCAAAAATTGGAATATACACCAAATCAATCCAAACCAAAATCAAATGCACATGAATAAGTGTTAGGGATTCATACCTAACAATCAAAGATAATTATAGACTAAGATGTGAGATAAAAATCTCACTTTTTCACAAAATCAATGAAGAAGAAGCTATAGAGCAATGGCAAGGACAATCACTCTTCAATTCCAACTCAACAAGCTTGAATCTAAGCTTAAAAGAGAAACATTTCCTAAATTAGGTTTAGGGAATTTCTGAAATTGAAAGGAGAATGAGTTGGAGAAGATAAAGAGGATGCTTACCAATAGCTTCTCTTAGAATTTGGAGCAAGAAGAAGGATTTGCAAATGAACTAGGACTTGGAGTTTTAATTTCCCATTCCACTCTCCATTTTTTATGAAGCTTAAGTGTTAGGAAATGAAAGTGAAGTAATGAAGAGGAGAGGGAGTGGAGCTTGAGTTAATGAAACCAGAATTGGGCAAATGGGCTGAACCAAACCCAAAGTCCAAAGTGAAAAAGTAGCAAAATTCTACTAACTCCAAACATATCGAAGCTTATACTCAAAAAGGTCACAAACCGCATTTTGAACTCAATGGAAGTGGTCTTGAGTCCTAATTCGACTGTTTGCAAAAAGTAGCTTTTCGGACTATAATCCGATGAATGATGTTATATTTAAATATAATATCGATAAATATGCGGGTTGTTACAGTATATTTCTAAAATGTTTAAAATGCAACAAAATTGGACATTCAAATCATACTTGTCAGTATAGGAACAAAAATATGAAATTTAAACAAATTTGGGTTCCTAAGGGTACTATTGTTAATTTTCATAAACTTAAACAAGTTTAGGCACCAAAATATTCTACAACTAATATTGAAGGACCTATGAAGGATTCTAGGTAATTTCATTTTTCTTTTGTGTAGGTATGTTGGTAGGCTAGGAAACAGCAAGTATGATATCTGGATTTAGGCTGTTCCAGACATATGACAAGTGACAAATCAAAGTTTTTTAGCCTAGAAAATTGTAGAGGTGGAAGTGTTACATTGGGCGATAATGGAAAATGTAAGATCATTGGTAAAGGAAAATTAGGTAAAACACTTTCTTATTAAATGAAGTTCCCTATGTTGAAAAATTACATTATAATCTCATCTCTATTAGCCAACTCTGTGACAAAGGTATGAGCATTGTTTTTTATATCGATAATTGCAAAATTACTAATAAGTCTTCTAGTGAGGTTGTGTTTGCAAGAAAAAGAAAAGAGAATATTTACACTATCTCGTTTGATGATGTAACTATTTCTAGATGTTTGGTAGCCAACGAAGAAGAATCTACCTTACGGCATGGACGACTAGGACATGCTAGTATGGGGTTATTGAATTTTTTTGACAATAAGGAGTTAGTAAGAGGTCTACCACATCGAAAATATGAGATGGGTAAGGTGTGCAAAGCTTGCATGATGGTTGAGTTTAATCGATCACCTTTTCATGCTAAAAACATCATGAGTACTTCTACCGTTCTTGAGTTAATTCATATGGATTTTTTTGGTCCCAATGATATTTCTAAGTTTAAGTGGTATAAAATATTGTTATGTATTAGTTGATGATTATTCAAGATTTACATGGGTCTATTTTCTAACCAAGAAGTCTGATGCTTTTTATTATTTTTTAAAATTTGTAAAACTAATTCAAAATGTAAAAGGTGTTTCAATTACTATTTTGAGAAGTGATCATGGTGGAGATTTTGAAAATTACGATTTTGAAATTTTTTGTGAAGAAAATGGTTTTAAGCATAAATTCTCAGCTCCTCAAACACCTCAACAAAATGGGGTGGTCGAAAGAAAGAATCGTACATTACAAGAATTGGTTAGATCTATGCTTAATCAATATAATCTTCCTTTATCTTTTTGGACAGAGGTAGTTAACATGTCATGCCATGTAATGAATAAAGAAATGAGTAGGCCAATACTAAATAAAACTTCTTACGAGCTATGGTTGGATAGGAAGCCTAACATTTCTTATTTTAGAGTTCTTGGAGTCTGTGTTATATCCTTAATACGGGCGACCAACTTGGAAAATTTGAGTTCAAAACAGATGAAAGATTTTTCTTAGGTTATTCATCTAGAAGTAAATCACATCGAGTTTTGAATAAATGATTGAAAATTATTGTGTAAACAATTAATGTGAAGTTTGATGAGTGAGAAAGTGAAAAAACTGTTAGAAAGGATAATGATGACAATGAAGGAGATAACAGGATCAACGAAAGTACGTTAAAGGAAAACAATGAGATTGATCAACACACTTTAGAGCCTCAAAAATCATGGTTAGATATTGAGAATTTAAAATTCAAGACAAGTCATCCTCTAGAATTGCTTACAGGTAATCCACTGGAAGGTATACAAACACATGCTTCTTTTAATAAAAATTTACATGCTTTGTATACATAGTGGTTTTACTTCTGAAAATAAACCTAAAAATATTAATATAGCACTTAGAGTGAATGTTGGATACTAGCCATGCAGGAAGAACTAAACCAATTCGTGCAAAATAGTGTTTGGAAATTAGTACCTAGACCCAATGATTATCCCATAGTAGGTGCCAAATGGTGGTTTAAAAACATACTTGATGAATTCGGAAAGGTAATTAAAAATAAAGCTAGATTGGTTGCAAAAGGATATAACCAAATAGAAGATATTGATTTTGATGAAACATTTTCCCTAGTTTCTAGGTTAGAATTAATTAGAATTTTGCTTGCTTTTGCATGTTTTAAAGGTTTTAAACTTAAGCAAAATGAATGAAAAAGGTTCCTTTTTAAATGATTATTTTAAAGAAAATGTGTTTGCTGAACAACCCTCTGGTTTTGAGAATCACAAATTTCCAAATCATGTATACAAACTTGAAAAAGCATTATATGGACTTAAACAATCTCCTAGAGCTGGTATGGATGTCTCTACACATATCTTTTGGAAAACAGTTTTACAAGGGGAAGTCTTGACACTACCTTGTTTTTATTACACAAACACAATGATTTTATAATTGTTCAAATTTATGTTAGTGACATTATATATGTTGCTACTAACTAGTTGCTATATCAAAAGTTTGGAAAAGTCATGCATGATAAGTTTGAAATGAGCTTGGTTGGAGAATTGAAATATTTTATAGGGTGTCAAATCAAGAAAAGTGAGAAGGGATTCTTTATTTCACAAACATAATGCATGAAGGAATTGCTAAGAATATTTGGAATTAAAAACGAAGAACCACTTCGAACACCCATGAGTTCCCCAACTAAGTTCGACAAAGATGAAAAATAATGAAAGTTGATCAAAAGAAATGCCAAGGTATGATTGGTGCTCTTCTTTACTTACCTCATCTAGACCTAATATAATGTTCATTGTTTGCTTATGTGCTCAGTTTCAAGCTGATCCAAGAGCATCTCACTTAAAGACCACAAAACGAATTCTTAGATATCCCTTGCATCCACAAAATTTTGGACTATGGTATCCATCATGTGATAAATTCGATTTAGTTGGTTATTCTTATGCCGATTATGTCGGTGGTCTTGTGGATAGGAAAAGCACAGTGAAACTTGTTTTTTATTAAGACACCCATTACTTACTTGGTAAATTCGAAAACAAAATAGTGTTGCATTATTTACCACTGAAGCTGAATATATTGCATTAGGATGTTGTTGTGCATAAATTTTATGGATGAGGCAAACATTATTAGATTTTGGCTTAGCAATTAAAAAGGTACCTATAAAATGTGATAGCAAAAGTGTAATTGACTTGTCAAACAATCCCGTTGACCACTCTCTTACTAAACATATAAACGTAAGACATTATTTCATTAAAGATCGCATTTCATAAGAGAATATTTTCAACTAAGTTCTAACTGGCTAATATCTTTACAATACCTTTTTCAAAACGTAGATTCTCAAGCTTACACCTAGATTCAGGAATTATGGAAATGGACCAGTATCTATTTTTTCTTTCTTTCCTTTATTTTTTTTTAAATAAAAGAAATCTGTTTTATTTAAGGAATTGATTTCTCAGGAATATATGATCACTACTAATTAAACCTATAGGGATTATCTAATGCATTGATGTTGATTACATGGTAGATAAAAATATAGTACTATGTTCCATGATTGAAAAATAACATTTTAATATTTTTTAAGAAAAAAATTGTTGAGCAAATTTATCATGACTTATTTTTGGTTATCTCATATCCCTCATCATCTTTATGTCTATCCTCCGATTATCATATTCCATCAATTCAACTTACTTTCTTTCTTTTGCCATTAAATCTTGTTCTTATATGTGCTAGCTAAATTGACACACCCAAAATTTATTGTTAAAAGCATATGGTAATTAATCATTTTACACATATGATATATAGGACTCTTTAAGCCCCAACATGCCTATAAAGTAGGTGTGTCGGTACTCATCAAGTAACGTCCATCCTTACCTAAGAGACCTTACGACAATGCATGGATGGAAGGTTCTTGATCTCATCTACGGTGAGGTAAGGATGAGTTATTCTAACTTAAATTTTTTTTAAAAATCCATTCTCATCTAAGAGACCTCGTAGCAGTGAATGAATGAAAGTGACTTGATATTATAATAAATGAAAAATAAGCATGAAATTTCTTATGGGTTGTGTCATTTGAACTATGCTACATAAGAATGTATGTATCACTTGTTTATATCGTATTCACTCTTATGGGATAAGTTACTAATCAAAAATGGATTGCTACGATTTTTGTTTTACAATTTTTTCTCTTAATGTGTATTTGATGTTTAATTTTTATCCTAGTTCATAATGCCCCATTAAATTATTCTTCTTTGTCATCATTTTCTTTATTTTGATAAGAACAAAAAGGAGAGAGAAGTTAAGATTTGATTGTTTCCATAAAATCATAATTTTTATGTAAACCAGATTTTTTTTGTTTTTGGTATCTTATATTTTTCTATTTTATTTCTTTTATATTAAAAAATATCTTATTTTTATAATGCATTTGAGTAGGGGGAGCATACAAATAGGGGAACCAAGCTATATATGTTGGGGAAGTCGTGACTTTATTTATTGCTAGATTATAAAATAGCATATTCACACACTCAATACATGTATTTTATGTGATAAATCTTAACTTATTATTTGTTATCATCAAAAGAGGGAGAATGTGGAAAATACAATCAATGATCATGTTTGATGACAACAAATATTTATTTTATTACTATATTTTTATTGAGTGTTTTTAGAGTTAATTCCAATATCTAATTCAGAGACATTCAAGAAAAACATTGGATAGTTTATTTCATTGTCCGAGTTAAAGCAACATATTTTGTAAAAGCCAAATTGAACTATACGTTTAAAGCAAGTCACACATCCGCTAAAAGAAATGCTATAAAAACCTCTACACAAATATGGCAAAATAAACAAGTTTGCCGCATTTTTCCTCTCAAATCACATGTGTGCCATATTTCACCGCATATACAAGTATTTCTCCTCAAATCCCTCACTTTTACTCATTCTTTCATATTCCTGATATTTCCAAATCCTAGTATTTCTCTCTAAACTTCTATATAAACTCTACCCTACCCCTCACTTTCAATTGCTGGATCCACTACATACTATTATCTCTTCCAAGTCATAACTATAACCACTCATCTGATCAAACAAACACCAATTCAACTCAAAGCTTACATCTCCATATCATCTTCAACGCACAACCTTTCATCACCTACGTTCGTGCACACTTCAGGCATCGGACTCGAACTCTTAATTGTAGTATCAAGCAGAGCATTAAAAGTTTTTAGAAAACTTTACCTAAATTATAAGAGAAACTCCAAGACTGCGGTGTCTTCAATTTGAAGATTGCAACAGACTAATATCGAGTACAGCAACATCAGACGACTGCAGTTCTTCAGCACGCATTAACATTAGGCAACGTAACTAATATTCGACGGCAGAAGCTTTTGATTCCAGATATTGGTAGTGGCCACATTCCATTTTTAGGCTTAGATGGCTGGTTCTATGTGAAGACGAGGCAAATCGATAGTTAAATACCCAAGCTACGTCAATATCCGATCTTCGCTCCAAAGCCTAAACAACTGGATTTTGTTTTTAATTTGTTGAAGTAGTATTTTATTTTGAGGAGGTCAGAGCTAAACTAGAGAGAAGCATTTGGATATCACGTAGGGCAAACTTGTTTTGGCCCATCTATAATTTGATACTATTCACTTTTTATATTTTCTAGGCTTAATTTCACATTTTATTTTATTTTAAAACTCTAGTTTTTTAAGATTGAACTACGATTGTAGTTCAAAAATTCTCGGCTTGGGGATAGAGTCGAGGCAGGATCACTAAGCAAAGGAGTAGAATAGTAGGTTAGCGAAAAGTCCAAAGTTTACGAATTTGTAAGCGATGATTATTTAATTCCAGTAGTAATCTTAAGGGCAGTAGTAGGAACTATAGGGTATTTACCAAAGCTGGGAAAATCTATATGTTCTTTGTTTACTGTTTTTTATGTTTCTGCATATTTATATGTCAATCTGCAAAATAATTTTTAAATACCTTATTCACCCTCCTCTAGAGTATTTTTACGATCTTACAATATGTTCCTATTTTATCACTGTGCTGATTGAATGGATGGGATTATACCGCTATATAAATATAAATATATTGGATAATAGTGTAAGTAAGGAAATCTCATAAGGACACTTAACTTGCGATAAAAATTGTACGTAAGACTGAGAGTTTATAAAATAAATTAAGAAATTAAGTTAGCAACTAGAAAATTAAAAATACTTAGATCCTAAAACTTTAGAATTTTTGGAAAAATAAATCTCAACAAGCAAAGTATAGGGAAAGATTATTGTAGAATCAAGGGTCACTATCCCTATGCTTTAAAAGCTAAAAGTTACAAATACGTTTGTAGGAAGTTCGTTGTTTTAAAGTAAAAAAATAAAATGGTTCCCCAAATCTAGGATTAACTGCACAATACTAGGATCAATAATATTCATTAACCTATTAAGTAAGTCCTAATTACGTTAAGATGTGGCTTGATTTAATTGAAAGATAGAGTGGTAGATATTTTGAAATTTTTAATTCGTAAGCTTTGGAAAAAAAATTTAAATGCTTTTGAAAAGTTGGTTTTGAAATCTTTGAAATTGTGAAATGATGGTGGCATATTTAGAAGTGATAAGAAATATTTCCAAAAAGGGATTTGGAAATTTAATGATTGTTTTAATAAATAGTTTTGGAAATGTCTTAGAAGTAATTTTGAAAGTGGTAGAATGTTTTAGCAAACAAAATGGTGGATAAATTTTGTATAAAGAAATTGCAAGTAAGTTGGAAAAGTTGTTGTATGTTTTTAAAAGTTGAGTTTAAATGTTTTTGGAAGCTTTTGTACAAATACTTTTGGGAATAAAATCTAAACAACTAAATAGAATATGGTGTTTAAATGCTGTTGGGAATTCGATTCTTTTAACTATTTTGTAAGTTGGAAATTCTTTTGGAAATTATGTTTAAAAGTTTCCTTTTGAAATGAAAAAATCTCTTATTTTCAAATGCCACATTCTAGCGTAAGAAGCATCTATGTGTTAGTAAGTACTAGTTTTACTATCCAATAAGGGTGACAGTAAACAAAATATAGGTAATAACAAGGGAAAAGACCGTTTTAGCTTTGAAATTTCTATTTTCATATCTTGTTGATAGTGAAATGAAACTCTCGTTTAGGACAATTACGCTTTAACATCCAAAAATAAACCTCCTTATGAAAATTATACTTGGAAATTTAGAAAATTATTGGGGCAGAAGAGAAGGTTCCAAGTTACAATGGAATTGGTAACCCAGAGAAAGGTGGAAATGTAATATTTTCCATCTAAACTCCTTTTTCGACATAGGAGTATAGATCCAAAAACTAATTTTTCAAAAATTTTGGATGTTAAAAATTGTGTGCTAGGTTTTGGATAGTAGGGATTGGATGCAAAATTGGTTGAACCATAATCTTATTCATGGAAGTGTAGAAATTTTTGTGTGAAAAATAATTTTTGAAAACTTGCATACATATGGAGCTACCAGCATATCTAGGTTGTTTGCATCATATTTTTTCAATTTTTTTAAAAAACAGAATGCATTCATATAGGAGGCACCGATTTAGAATCATTTTGCATACATGTTTTATATGTTGTGATACACCATGCACTTTACATGTTTGACTACAAAATTTCTTGTACACTAATTGGTTTGTTAGTTTAGATTGGTTGAGCACTATGTTACATGATTTAACCCTTGAGAAATTTTCGGGATGAAATTCTTTTAATGAGGAGAACGTAATACTCCGTAAAATTAATGATAATTAATAGGCTCCAAAAAAGGAATTAGAGCAAAATTTGGAATTTGGTCACGAAACTTGGACCATTGCATCCGTGATGATTTTTTAGCAACTTTCATATTTGAATTTTCGCGATCAGAGCTCAAACTAAAAAGTTATTGGCATTTGAAGTTTTCGGAGTGAAAATAATTAAAAACTAATTAAGGAAATAAATTCTAATAAATGCAGGACCCCACGGTTGACCTCCTTTACTGGGTCAGTCGACTGCTAGCGGTCAACTGATTATAGAGGGGCAGTCGATCGGTCGGGGTGTGACAAGTAGGGTTTGAAACTTAGCAAACAACTCAGATTTAATTATTTTAATCTAATGGTTAGGATTGATCCGTGCGTCTATAAATAAAGACCTAACCCATCACTTCTCTTCTCATGTTTTCTTATCCAAGCAGCATTGCTCTACCATTTTATCTTCTCCGCTACTTCTAAAAATTATAAAATATTATCTATAAATATATAATCAGAGAAGGGTAGAAAATAAAAGAGAAGAAGAGAAGGAGCGAATCAATACTGCGAAAAATAATAATAATAATTATTATTATTATATTTTTTCCTAAATCGCAAATCTCTTCCTAGACCTATATTTCTAGTAGTATGTACACACCTTGTTATACATATTCTTTTGGGTTAGAGATGAAAAGATGTCAAGTAAAGGATTGGATTCAGATTTGGAGATTTGAATAGTTTAAAAGGTGACTAAGAAATTATGTAATTTATTTATAACATTGAAATTTATTTCTTTGGATTTTCATTTAATTATTATGCCTAATAAAGATCCAAAGAGTTGTAGGCTCGAAGTAAATGCACAAAGCATCACCTACATATTCTGCAATTGAGGAAAACTGAAGAGAAACATACTTACACCCAGATCTGAAAATCAGTCCCCAAGTTATTAAAAGTTTGATATTGATAAGGTGTAGAATTTATTTCAGATCTAATAGGTTGTAAAGATGTTAGTATAATTTAGATTTGCCTTATTCTATTGGAATGCGAATTTATTTATTTTAATTTGTTGAAAATATTATCCATGTAACCTCCATTGATTAAAATAATTTCTTAAATACATAGAAATAATGAAGCATTTTAATTTACAAGGAATATACATAAAAAGGGAAAGAGATGCGTAAAGTATGGATATTCTTTCCATATTTTACCATGTCTATTTCAATAAAAATTAAATAAATAATTCATCGTAACTTCAAACGAAGTAAATCTCTTATTTTAGGTTAGTCTACAGAAAGTTATAACGGGCAAACTTTTTGAAAGAATAATTCTAACGGATTAAAATATGGAAAGGAATATTCTAGTTAGGTTTTAATAGCTAGAGAAAAAAAATGTATATACACATATAACCGCTCTTAACGTTCATATATATCATAATTGACGGCTGTATATGTAATTAGTATTAAAAGCGTAATAATTAACAAATTAGGATTTATGAACATTAATTACAAATTTAACGGGCAATAAATTTGTAATTAATAAGATTTAAAAAAGAATAAAATAAGGGCTGATTAAAGAGATTAATATGACATTTATGAGGAAATTAAATAATAAGTGGATTTTGAAAATGGTAAATAGATTAAAAGAATTAAATGAGGATTGATAAGAGATTGTCGAATTTAGACATTAACGACTAATTAATATGGGTAATGGGAATTTATTAAACATTAAAATGGGAACCCAAACCTACATGTATAAATTAGGATAATAACATAGTGAATAAGTAAGTATGAGTACTATTAATTATACATAGAAAGCAATTAATTTTCATAGTAGGAAATTATATAGCCTCATTTATACATTTACGACAAACGTGAATTTGTGGGCTTAGCCCAACACTTAGGCTTTGGGTGAAAAATTGGTTTAGTGGTTAGGATGCGAGATCAGTAGAGTTACATAATAGAAATCTGCCCTTCACTCGAAGGCTACCAGTGGTTGTGTACACTTACTACTGATGTGAGACATCTCCAGCCATAGGACCTGTAGGAAAGGGATATATTTTGCGGATACGTAAGGAAAAATGTACTGAAGGTTTGTCTTGGATTCAAAGTATTAAATGGTCCAGTACAATTTGGAAAATGGGGTCTGCTTCATACCCAATAAGAGAGAGTAAGTACACGAAAGAGGCATTTTACTTGACTTACTTAAGTTACTCTAAATGAGATTTCGGTCTTGGGAGGTTGGCATGCTATGTCAGTGTTGGTGTTGGATCGTTATATAGTAGTAGGGCTGGTATATAGGCTTTGAGCACCAACAGTCCTACGCGATCATTAGTAAAGATTCGGGTTATGCCCTGATGGATTTCTCTTTCACTAGTGTAGAATCCGTATGGGATATGCAAAGACCACAAAGTTTTATTTTATTGTTTGTTGGGCTGAGGTGGGTTAGTTAATCCTTAGATGAGTCTTTGAGTTGCGTTAGTAGTACGACAATTGAATTATATATATATATATATATATATTATAAACCGTATATACGAGTAATCAGTCTCTTTAACTAGAACCGATAGACTAGCATTGATGATGTGAAGGGCCCGCTTCATATTTAAGAAGTATTAAGTGGACAGGGTTTTTTGGTAGTGAAATGTTTAGATAAATATGGACACAGATATATATATATACATATATATATATATGTGTGTGTGTGTGTGTGTGCGTGTGTGTGTGTGTGTGTGTGTGTTTATGTATAATGATACATTGGAGAAGATTAGGTTAAGCATATCTTACATGCACATAAGATTTAATGGTTTAGCCGTAAATAATGGACATAACAATTAAATGGAAATCAATTGGTATAAATTAATTGTATGGATAAAGTATGAACTTTGCTAATTAGCAGAACGTTGTTCTAACCCCCTCATCATAACAACTCACATGTTCGGTTTATAAGGACAAACTACTAGAGCAAGAAAGGAGCTGCAGATGGTGAAGTCTTCTTATTCATGCTCGATGCTGACAAGGCAATTAAATATCTAAAGAATAATATTATGAGGTAGTAGCCTTAGTTACTAAGTATATTGTATTATATTTTTAAATTCTGCTGTGAGTTTATATTTATCACACTCTGATATATCTGTTTTATTTGCAGGTTACCAAAACCAACGATCCGTGCCCTAACGGACTTGAGTTTGGATTTAGTCGAAATTCGAGCACATTAAGGTGCGAGTTGTTACAAGAAACTAGGCTAACAATAGCAACAGCCCAGGGTAATCTACTATCACAGGATCTGGATGTGATCGCAAATTCAGATAGGCATCCCTACATACCCCTTCTTTATGAGCATACTTGAAACCTCGGAGTTATCAATGATCCCTTCGCATGCATCTCCAAATTGGAACTCAATCGTTATTCCATCCTTGCTATCTCCAAAGTAGAACACAAATGCAAATCCTACTCACAAGTCCTCATCGTTGAACCTGTCCTTGTGGATCACCATCATGACTCCCATCATTAAGTCGTCATCTTTAGAGCGCCTCTGGACACCCATCGTAAGTCGCAGAGCCATCGTACCAAAGTTCTGAAGTCATCGTCATCATGTCGTAGCACTATGGCATTGCCTCACTAGTCGACACACAAAATCCAAGGCTGTGCCGAATCATTTTGAGTATTCTACTTCACTCCACATCACCCACTGGATCCCCGAAACAAATCATGGAGAAATTCCAAAGTGTCACCTTATCATGACCAAAAATTCCCTAACTCCACATTTCTGCTCGGGCATTCCAATAGTCGACATGAAGCATTTAGAAGAAAACCCCAAAGCAACCTGTCTCTCGACTCGAAGCAACCCCAAAAGTACCAAACCCAAACTTCCTATATAGGTTCTGACCCGAAGCTACAACTCCAATTTCCAAAGCACAACAAGAAGCACCACCGAATCGCTTCTCTTGTGTGGCCCCTAATGAAAATGCCACTGGACAATGTTTATTATCTGATCCTTCCCCATGCATACCCAAATCGCTACCTGAACAAAGCCCCCTACCGGACCGAAGCATGCCTCGAAGCACCATCGAATAAAAATGTTGTAGTAGCTCCAATTTCACACTGATTTCACCGCCATATTCTATTCATCGACCCTTGTGCATTCCGTATATATCTATATGAATCTCAACATCCTAAAGCCTATTTGTTGAAGTCCTATTTCATGGTTCCTACCTCTAATTCGCTCCGATGAGCATTTTCAACCATTCAAGCATACATACAAATACCATACTCGCATATTACAAACAAACAACAATTCATTACAAATCATCCTATAATGTATCTTTAATATACCCTAACACACATTAAGGCAACCAAACATCAAATTAACATAATTAAAACAGTTTAAAACATTTTAAATTCGTTTTTGCTTTAGATTTATTTTAAAACAGTCCCAAATAAGATTTTGACTTTAAAAATGAGCTCAAAACATGTTAAAACCTATAGACACGTATATAATAAGGTGAGAGATGATAAATCACTCACAAAACCTTCCAAAATCCTAGTTTTGCACGCAAATCGAGAAAATTCCCAAAATGAACGATAAAGGCCTAACCTTCCCCAAAAATGTAGATTTGAAGATCTAATTAATCCCCTTACTAACCCAAACTTAATCTATGATTTAGACTTGATTTGGAGGAGAAAAGAGAAGGTTTTGGGCGAAGAATGAGTTAATAAAGGCTTAAATCTGCTTGGGAGATGGTAAGAATGATTTGGGGATGTTTATTTCATCCAAAATAACTCCTAAAACCGAAATAGGTTTTGGTCCTCCCCCAATCTCACTAATTGAAGTGGTCTCGATTGCTAGTTAAGTTTCTATAAAAAGTTATAGTTGTTATAAGTTTTCAAGGGTAAAATCGTTCGATAAAATTTCCAGAGTTAAAAATGTCACTACTCAACATCCCCCAAAGTTATAGTGTTATATGATCCAATACGAATTTTAAAACAATATTTTACGACCCCCCGATATGTAAATACAGGTTATTGCACTCTCCCACCCTTTAGGAATTTTGCCTCTGAAATCCCCAACACGAACAAGGTAAAATTGAGCATAGCTACCCCGCATGCCAAGTTTCTACGAGCCAACATATCAAACATCAAACATGCATACATAAGCAGGAAATGATATCTACACCTACCCTAGCATGTTCTAACATATATGATATCGAAAGTGAATGTAAATGCGACAAATAGAAAGTCTCACCAAGTAAAGAGCTTTGGATAAGTAGTCGTCGCGCTTTCCTTAGTCTCCCGGGTACAATTGCCTTCACCGGTTCTACCATCTTCCTCCTAAGCTGCTTTGTATAATGTCCGATGATACAAATTGGTCTATGAGGTCTTAAAGCTTCTGGTTTAATTCGAATATCATCTAGCTAATTAGGTTCAACTATCACTTTTGAGCCATGCACATACTTCCGCAAGTGAGAGACATGGAACACTTTGTGCATGCTCGTTGTCTTATGAGGTAAGTCAGCTTTATAAGCTAGATTTCCATTCCGCTCAAGTATCATAAAAGAACTAATGAATCATAGTGCTAACTTCCCCTTTATACCAAATTGAAAAACATTCTTCAAGGGAGAGATCTTAACAAACACCATATCATTAAGGAGAACTCTAAGTCACTTCTTCTCTTATCAGCGTAACTTTTCTATCTATCCTGAGAAACTTTCATTCGTTGATAAATGATCTCAATCTTCTCTGAAATCTCTCTAACCATATTTGGCCTAAATATCAGTTTCTCGTCCGCTTCCTACCAACATGAAGGAGTGTTGCATGGTCGACCATATAATGCCTCAAATGGTGCCATACCGATGCCGGACCGATAGCTTTTGATGTATGCAAACTCTACTAAATGCTAACGATTGTCCCACGAGCCACCGGAATCGATAATGAAAGCTCGTAAGAGATCCTCCAAGGTACGGTTCACCCTCTCGATCTGCCCATCAGTTTGTGGGTGGTAAGCTGTACTGAGATGCAGCTCTATCTACAAATGCCTCTTGTAAACTCTTCAAAACCCACTAGTGAACAAATAGTCTCGATTTCTCACAATGCTCTTTAGCACACTGTGGAATCATACAACCACTTCCATATACGACTCGCCCAATTTGGATGCCGTTCTACTAAACTTTACGAGTATAAATTAGCACTCTTCGTTAATCTATCGACTATGACTCAGATGCTATGTAACCTCATCTACTCCTCGACGATCCATTGATGAAGTACATCAAAACTTGTTCCCATTTCCCCTTAAAACTCTTGATCGGTTGCAACAAGCCACTCGGTTTTGCGCTCTTCCTTTACCAACTGATAGTTCATGCACTTCAAGAAGAATGCCCCAACATCCTTCTTCACTCCTTCCCAATAAAATGTCTACCTCATATCTCGGTAAATTTTATTACCACTGGGATGTATAGTCAATCTGTAGTGATGGTACCCTTATAGCACCTCGTCCCGTAATCCATCGACAACAGGAGAAAATAATCTCTCGTCCTTACGGAGCCAACCATCATGGTCGAACCTGTATTACTACATCTCCTTAGACTCTACTCCTTGCTCAATCTTTTCCATGATCTCCACTAGTTTAGTGTCTCTCCTTTGACTAGTACTGATCCGCTTTATCAGAGTAGGTCTAATCGTCAAGCTAGCTAACACTTCTTGCTCTAGCTCACAGCAAGGTCTAAAATCATAGCCAACAATAAACTCTAATTGCTTCCACTATAGGAACATCACTCCTAAGTTGGTATGTCTCCTGCTTAAAGCATCAGCAACTTCATTTCTCTTAACGGGCATATAGGAAATGCAAGAGTCATAGGAGGCCAGAAACTCTAACTATTGCAGCTGATGAAGGTTATGATCCTTTCGGTAGAAGAGATACTTCAATGATTTATGGCCCATATACAACTTAAACCTCTCCCCAAGTAAATAATGTCTCCATATCTTCAAAGTGAATACTATCACTGCCAACTCCAAATCGGGAGTTGGATACTTCTTCTTGTGCAATTTCAACTGTCGATTAGCATAGGTGACAACCTTTCCCCTCTGCATCAACACTGCACCTAGTCCAATACCATAGGTGTTTGTATACAATATCATCACCTCGTTCCTGCTCGAACTGACTAAATCTAGTACGCTCGTCAACCTCTCTTTCAGACTTATGTATGTGTGCTTGCACCTCGCATCTCAAATAAAAGTATATTTCTTCTTCATTAAGTTGATTAACGGCGCTGCTACTTTAGAGAAGTCCATGATAAAGTGCAACAGACCACTTTTTTGTATAGTTTAATCGGGCAATCAGTCACACATAACCCACTCAAATTAAATGGATAGGCAGATGGTTAGGGAAAAAAAGAAGAAAAAAGATAAGAAGAAAACTAAGCAACATAGAATCTCACAGCGGAATGAATAATCTATTATATACAACAAATCTTTACCCAAAGAAAATGTAATATACATACACAAATCAGGGTATACTAATCTATTTCAGCCTGGATAGTTATAACAGCATGTCCTTACAATTTTTGATAAATACAACCAACAGATAGCATAGCGGAATACAATGAAATACATAAATACGTCTTGGACCTCTAGCTCGTCTCCTAAGCTCCAATGCATCCAAAGCAACCTGTAAATATGCTTGGTTTGACCCAAGCATTGAAAGGGAAGAATGCTCGGATCAGTCTGGTAAACTAGCGTGAGAAAACACATCTAAATGAATTTTTACAGTTTATCAAACCTTTCAAAATAAAGGTATCTCGTAAGACCACGTCGCACATAACATGGGCAGGTTTTGACCTTATGATAATCAAAACATTTTCTATAGAAAATCTGTTGATATTATAAAAATGACTAGAGTACAAATACATATTAATCATGATCGAAATTGTTACATTATTAAATTCCTGCATAATAGGTATACAACTTAAACCGTAAAGGCTCGTATTATAGAATGGATTCCATACAGTAACTGGCATATCAGGGTACCACCCGTCACGGTGCATCTCTATATAAAATAATACCGAGGAACTCGTTGGGATTCCCTGCCAACACAGTACTGGCCTACCACTTGACTAGTAGTACCGAATATGATCACCCCTTGGTTAATGGGCCCCAAAGCATACAAATGAGAGATAATATTGACTCATGATCGGGATGATCATACCTTAATTGGGAGCGACCCACTTAACCTGCTGCATATCCCTTGTTTTAGTCATTCTCGATTGTGGAGGCTTAAGGCTGCGTTTTACCTTTTATATTGTACTTCCCCATTGGAATGTTAACACTGCCCTCCATGCAATAATGCAATGCCTACATTCATCCATACAAGTTGTCCAGAAGATGGACAAACCGAAGGCACTATGTCTACTACATCCATTTTGGAATCACCATCAGAATTAGTAGCAAGCAGCACTTGCACTTCAAGAGCTCTGCCTTCAATTCCATCATCTTCAAGATGTCTTCACTTCGAAACGTTTGAGTTAGATTGAAGTGGTTTTTGGATAACATATCCGTTCCTGGTCTCTTTGAAACAACATTCAATAGTTTTCAGTAAACTCCCGGTTCTTTAAAAAATAAACAGTCATAGATAAGAGTGGAGATCACCTCCTAACCGTTAGTGGATGTATTTTCTTATCCTTTGTCTTAGGAGAACGAAACAAGATTTATACGCCCAGTACAACATTTTCGGAGATAACTATGTCATATAACTCACGTGTTTTTCCTAGATATTTCAAAAGTTACGTTTTCGGTCCATATTTGATAGTCGATTATTTAACTATCAACAAACACACATCCAAATCAGGGATTTAACTCCATAGGGAAAACCAACATTGGTTAAGCACATAAGCAACCACTAACCACATTAATTAATCTTTCACTAATTAAAATCACCTTGAAAATACTTGTATCAAAATAGTTTTACAAAGATCCATTCACGAACCCTTATATTTTCAATACTTAGAAAATATCCATGTACTTATCTCAAAGGTATATGTATATTCACATGACTGAGAAAGATTTCCCCTTTTTATACAATGCAAAAATTATTTATAAACTCCTTTGTAAATCCCTAAAAATTATTTATAATCTCTTTTATAAATCTCAAAACATTTATAAACTCTTTTTATACATTTCTAAAAAAAATTATAAGTCCTTTATGAATCCATAAACTATTTATAAAACTTGTTTTATAAATCTATAAACCCATTTATAAAATTCCTTTATAAATGTTAAAAAAAGAATTATAAAACTATTTTATACATTGTAAATAATCTTCCTTTAAGCCTCCAAACCATTTTACAAAACCTCTCTTATAAACCCAAGTTTGTTTATAAAACTCTATTTATAAATCTCAAGAAAATTTATAAATAAATTCTAATCATTTACTTCAAAACACTATTATATAATAATGATTAACAATACACATTTTAAATTAATAATAATTATTAACTTCAAAACATCTTAAAAATAATAATTAATAACTTCAAAAATATTATTAATAAAACAATAATAATTAATTTTCAACATTATTATAAATAATAATAATCAATTTTCCATAACTTTATTGATAAATAATTATAATTATTTTTAAACTATATTAATAATTTAAATAATTAACTTTTCAAAATATTAAAATACTGATAAACAGCTTTAAAACAATATTGATATAAATAAACAGCTTTGAAACAATATTAATATAAATAAAAAACTTTTAAAACATTATTAATATAAAAAACAACTTTTAAACATTATTAATATAAATAAACAACTTTAAAACAATATTAATATAAATAAACAACTTTAAAACAATATTAACAATAGTTGAACACTTTAAATCATTTTTAATAATTTAGAAAAGACAGATAAAAAGATTGAAGTAAAATGGAAATTAAATCCGTTTGAAATAAAATATTTTCGAATACCCCAAATTCAGATTTTAACTCTTTTTCCATCTTTAAATCCAATTCCAACCCAAATGGCGACTTATAGTATTTCAAATTACTAATTGGAGGCCAATAACTACCAATCACTTAACCAATATTGTTTTTGATTTTCTATCACTACTGGGTTTCAGTTTTGAACATAAACAATGCCATAACCAATAGTGTCCATAAATCAGGTTTCATATTCAGTAATCATATAACAGGAATATTATTGAAAACAATTCAACAATGGCGAGGAATCTTGTTGGATCACTCCAACATGTTTCCCCTACATCACAGCTTATATATATATCAGCACATATATACATATATATGTAAATAAAATAACAATGGTGAGGAATCATGTTGGATTCCTTCAATCTGTTTTCCCCTCCTTACAAACAATATATAATCATATAATATGGGTCATCTGCTACTAGGCGGGTATATATAAAAGGTCATCCGCTCTAGGGTGGGAATAAAACCAGACCAACTAATAAAATAGTAGACCATCCAAAGATCCAATCAATAATTTTTATCAACTATATAACATACTGGTTAACCAAAAGGTGAGTTTAACTCACTTAAATTCTAGTTGTCACTTGCAGGTTCTGGTTTCATCTGAATTCGAACAACGTTCGAATTTAACTTGAAATTCTACAGCTTGAATCTCTACCAAACCAATCCTATAACGTAGTATTCGACGATACGAACCTAACGCGACTGATCGCATTTGATTTGGAACTCGTATGAAAGAGTTATGAATTTTATAACTTATCGATTATAAATCTATAATTAAATACACTAATTGCATCATTAATTTAATTAATTAAACTTAATTAGTATCCCGTAATCCTCCTTCCTCTCATTACCAACTCTAGATCGACTCAAAAACTCGACGCCTCCTTCATCCACCATGTGTCGCCATACTGCGCCACCAGGCTCCACCGCGCTACGTCAGATCAGAGTCTCAACCTCGTACTTCCCGACACCACTAGCATCACCTCCTCCCATCGCCTACAATTCTGCCAAGAATCAAAAATGCCGACGCTATTCAACTTCTCCTAGCCGTCGCCACAATACAATGGAGAGCATCGCATCTTCCCAGAACAAAGCTTTGACCTCCACCTTTCCAACACTGCTGGCCTCTTCCTATAGCTCGTCGCCTAGCTCGCTGGCGAATGGAAAATGTTGTCGTCGATCACCTCGAAAATTATGCTGCCTTGGCACGATTTTGCTCAGATCTACCGTTCATTGCCTACATCTTGTCGTAGCCGATGTTTTGCTAGTTATAGTCGGAGCCTAATTCGGCCTAGAGTGGTCGTGGTTACTGTAGACCGTTGGATTAGGCGAGGAGAAGAATTTGAAAAAAGAAAGGCGAACTCGTTCTCTGGTTAGACGTGCTTATATAATGAGAGAATGGCATGGGTAGGAATGCGTGAGGTATGGGCAGGAGTATTTGGGTATGGCCCTTAAATCGATGTGCATACTATTTAATTCAAAATATCTAATTTTACATGCCCGAAATTCTCAAACTTCAATCGAGGCGCGCCGCTTTGTGTTCTATACTAAATACCCATATTTGAACATAATGAGACTAGTTTCAAGACCTAATTAAATCACGTGCAGAAGTTAACTTTTCAAACCCAGTCATATTATATTAATTTCCTTTAATTAATTTCTACATGTTTCGAACTCGCACGGCCAAACGATAAGTGTGATCGCCATGGAATTCGTTAACATACAGTAATCCACTATTATGGATCCAATGGCACTGGTTCCGTCAAAATCTAAGACAGTGCCCTAGAATGCTATTTTCACACATTAATTAAAACGAATTTTTATTAAAACCAAATAAATCGCTTTTAAATCTAAATTTTAAAAGTTTATTATTTCATTCTTATTTATTCTGAATTTAAATAATATTTCGAAACCATTTTTATTCACATAAAATCCAAGATTAAATTATCTGGTAAATCCAATATTCAATTCACTATTCAAATAAATCATTGAAATTTAAGCTGTTTGGGCTTATAAAACTAATATTTCAATAATTAAAATTAACTAAATATTTCAAACTCAATGACTAAAATTCCAGGACGTTACATAAAACGCCTATAGCATCTCGCTAATCCAAGGAAACTTCTCATGTCTGTAGTGATCTTGGGTCGATCACAATCCTGCACTGCTGCCACCTTCATAGGTTCTACAACATTGCCCTTCTTAGAAATGACATGACCCAATAAATGCACTTTCCTCCTTTAAAACCGACACTTTGAAAACTTTGCCTTCAGTAGGTGCCACCTCAACACGTCGAGCACAAACCTCAAATGCTCCTTGTGTTCTTCCTCCATCCTCTAATAAACAAGGATATCATCTACAAACACAAGTATAAAATTATTTAGCTGATTCCTAAAAAAATGGTTCATAAGATCAACAAAGTATATCGATGTGTTGGTTAGCCCAAACAACAAAACCTGCCACTCATAGAATTTTGACGGCTTAAGAAATGTTTTGATCGGAACACTATCCTTCACCACTATCAGTAGGTGAAACCCCGTCGCAAGGTCCAACTAAGAGAACAATCTAGCACCATGAAGCTAATTGAATAAGTCATTAATACACATAAGTAGGTATTTTTCCTTCTTCGTCAACTTATTCAACTCACGGTAATCTACACACAGTCTTAATGACTCATCTGTCTTAGTGGCAAACACTATCGGCGCCCCTCATTCAGATGTACTCCGTTGAATGAACCCTCGTAACAAAGGTCATTCACTTGCACCACTAGTTTAATGACATACACCTAAATGACATAACAATCAGTAATGAAATCCTTCATCAATTCCATACAAAACTCGATCTCTCTATGTAGTTACAATAAGATCACCTCCTAAAATATGTTCAGACACTTGCTCGCTATAGGCATAGATGGCAACTCATCATATAGGATCTCAAGCGAGTACAGAAAGTTAATAATCACCTCATCATGAGGTAGGCAGCTTATCTCTAACCTACGCCCATTATCCATCCCTATCGTCACTAACGGCCACTCACAATTCACCACTACTTCGTACTTCTACAGCCAATCCATCCCTAGAATAATACCAAATCCTATGTAACGACCCTAATTTTGATTAACATTGTTTAGGACATTTAATTAGATCAATTAAATGAAATAATGCAAATGGATAAGAGAATTGAGATTTGTAAAACTTTAAGGTAGCCATGCGTAATTAACAAATGAACAAAGAGGGAATTAAGATAAGATAAGGAAGGGTAATAGATAAGGGCAAAATGGGAATAGGTTATATTTTTATACCCAAAACCCTCATGCCACTTTCATTTTCCATGTTCACAAATAAAAAATAAACTTAAGTAAGTCTGGCCACCATTGTAATAAGATAAAGGGGAAGATAATCAAGAATCAAAAGGAAGAAGCTTAATCAAATTCATTCTGGAGCAAATCACAAACTCCTTAACAACAAGCTAAAGCGAATAATATATTACATCTCATATTTTTATTTTTGGTTCTAGATCAGATCCGAGTATGATTTGCAAAATATTATGCCATGTTTTGAATGTTAAATAGATATATATGCTTGTTGATGAATTTTGTTGGTTCATATAGATTTTATGATAAGTTATGATTTGAAAAACCAACCAAATGACATCCAAATGCCTTGCGATTTTGATAAAAGGTCAGAAATATTATTTTACAGATGGGTTTCAAGTTTCATAATTTTCTGAATTAATATGGATTTATTATGAATTTTCTTGTGAAGAAAATGGTTAAATTGAGTTTAAAATTAATTACGGCTATTATATGTTAGCTATGGGTCAGAAATTTAAATTTGTGGGAAAACATATCAAAAATGATTTACGGGAATTTTTGTCGAATTTTTCTAAGTATTTTATTAAAGGTATAAAATTTTTAAGGTATGAGACTTAAATGTTTTATATATTTATAAAAGGAGAAGGGGCTATTTGCAAATGTTTTAATTTGTTAATTTCTGAAATTCGACAGCACTTTTAGAAAAGATTTTGGAAAAGAATTGGCAACCAATCATATGTTGACAAATAAAGCAAGTTAGTTGGAAAGAAATTGCTTTAAAAAGTTAAAATTTAGTTTTATAAGGTTTTACTACTTGCCACTTATAGCAGCCACCTTTCGACCTCATACTGCCACCTCCATCTAAGTCGATACAAATACACATCGTATTAGCCTTAGTACGTAGTGGATTGGAGTTAGGCGAAAGGTATGAAGTCGAAAGAGGATTTCGAAGGGGTTGAAGTAGCTTTGGTAAACTTAGAACCATTTTGGTTATAAATAAGGTTTTCGAAGGAAACAACTTTTGACTTGGTCAAATGTTTTAAAGAAAAGGCCCTTCGAAAGAGGTTGCCGCCTTTGTTTTAAAAAGAAGCTTTCAAAGGGGTCGAAATCACTACTGTCGCTTTCTACCTTTCAAAGCAATGCCTTCGAAAGGGTCCTTTTGTTTTAAACCTTGAAGCCGCTTCTTCATGCTTTCGAAGGGGGTTGGATTCAACACCATCCACTTTCTTTTATTTAGGAAAATGCTTTCGAAAGAGATGCTTTCATCCCAGTTCTTTTGAGACCCTTTGATATATTGAAAGTTAAACCCAAAGGTTTTGAAAGGAATGATTTTATTGCTTTCAAAACTATGTTCCACTAACGTTGCTTTAACCCAATGCTTTCGAATGGTTTGTTTTAAGTAAAGGACTTTAAAGCTTTCGAAAGGTAACTAATAAAGGTTTCGAAGGGGGGATTCCAAAATGTTTTCAAAAGGTTTGCCTTTAGTGTTTGAATGAAAGTTTTCCATTGTTTTTGAAAGGCAAGTTTGAAATGTTTTGAAAAGAGGATGTCTACGGTTTTATAAGCTTTCGAAAGGACACTTCCAATGGTTTCAAAAGGTCTATTATAAATGATTTCGAATGGTATGTTTTGGCCTTTCGGCCTAGAGCTCAAGGTAAAGTAGTTAGATGGTTTTTGAAAGGGGTACTTTCAAAGGTTTCGAAAAGGGTAATTTCAAAGGTTTCGAAAGAGACTGTTTAAAGCTTTTAAACAAAGGTTTCGAAGGTTTTCATCAACAATTTTTGAGTAAAGCATATATCATGGCAAAGAGAATTAAGCAAATCAGAAGGTATATTTTCCTTGTTTAAGTATGATTTAAATGGGTTAAATCAATTTGAAATAAATGTTTTCAAGGAAAATTTGATGGGTAGTTAACCCTAAGTAAATGACTCTGATATTTGAATACTAGATGGGACGGGTATAGGGTCGCGCCCTATACATTAGCTATATCCCCTAGCTAATTTAGTCCAAAATTCCAGTGCGTAGGGCTTAGTCACAAGTAAGGCTTAAATGATGTTATACACAGAAAGGAATATACAAAGAAGTAGGATAGGTTATTGGTGAGCCCGCAAAACCATTAGGATCAGTTGACCCTAGGAGAAGTAAGTTAAGGACAAACTTTCACAGAAGTGTGTCTAACAGATGTTAGATTATTTATTTTTTCTGGTAGGCCCAAGTCGTCCAATGGTCAGTAATTAGCCAAGCAAAACTATATTGTTCGGACAGATAGTCTATTTGTTACCTAATTTATGAGCATATATGATGTTGCCATTATTGTTTTATTGCATGGTTCTGATTTGCAGAAAGATATATTTTAAAGGGGTATTAGTGAGGGGAAACCCGTTCCGCTTAGCAGCGTTGTCACACTTAATATCAGTAAACTGAGATGTAATAGTATTATTCACACATGCTTTATGTCTAACTTGAAGTTTATGTTTTTCCCCTTAAACTCTCGAGTGCTCAAAATTCAATTTGAGTAGATTGAGAGTTATGGTTTTTCAAGTTTAGTAGGCGGATGAATAAGCTTCCGAAGACGTGTAGGAGGCAATGCTAGCTATAATTAGAAGTTATTTAGTTTTATTTCCGCTATGATGTATTAAGACTGATATGTCTATTTGGTACTCTGGTCATCTAAGGGGGCATCTTCATATGTCGTTCTTGGCGTAATTTGTAATAATTATATTTGACTAAAACCTAGGAATCAATTATGGGATTATGTAGTTGAATATGAAATATTGATTTGGAATGTAATCAGAAAAGTAATTTTAATCTGTCATGATTTTATTTCATATTCATGTGCTTTTGATATTATGGATACCATTAACATCATCATATTTTGTCAACAGTAGTTAATACTATGGATGACTACATCATCTGTAGCGCTTAGCTTCAGGCCTCAAGATAAGAGATTTTACAGCTTGGTATCAGAGCATAGGTTTATGAAAACTTAAAAGAAATTTCAAACTTAATATGATTATGAAAACATAATCCTAAGGAATTAGAGAAAAGATTAGGATATGGGATAACGCTATAGTAACGTACTTATATTTCTATATATATGTATACGCTTTATCTCTGTTCTCCCATCTCTATTAGGCTATTCTTCTGTAACTTACGAAGGCTCGATTGCAGATATTATGGACATAAGATATGAATGCTAGAAGTGGAAGAGTTAACATTGGTGGGGGAAGCACTACAACCAATGGAAATGCCAGACCAAATACCAGGAGGAACCCAGGTCAGGCACAAGCTGCAAATCTGGGTGCTGGAGTCCCGCAAGTCGATATGGGAGCAATGTATCTGTTTTTCGTTAACATGATGCAAACAGGAGTTGCTGCGGGGTTTGCTGGAGGAAATGTTGAAGGAGTAAATCAAGGAGCTCCAGTGGTTAATAACTATGCTGCGTTGAGTAGAGATTATGCTCGGTTGGGAGGAAAGCCGATTATTGGTACTGAAGACGCAATTGAAGTGGAGAATTGGTTACTTCATTGTGATAGGATTTTTTCTTATTTGGGGCTCAATGATGAGCAGAAAAGGAGACTCACTTCTAGACAGCTACAAGGGGCAACATTGTATTGGTGGAACAATGTTACTGTTGGAGTCAATGAGGAGACTATGACTTGGTTTGAGTTCAGGAGGAGGTTTGAAGAAAGATTTATGTCGGAGATTGCTATGTCTACTCTGCTTAGGAAGTTTGTTGAATTGGAGCAGGGAGATATGATAGTGCTTGACTATGAAACCAGATTTGAGGAGTTAGCAAGATACAGATATGCTACGGTTGATATTGTCATCAAAGGGAATGAGAAGTTCATTCATGGGCTGAAGCCTGAGCTTGCTAAGGCCATGTTATCGCATATTAGAGATCAATGCGATGTTGTTGTTGAGATGGCTTTGAGGCAGGAAGAGATGTTTGCTTTTCCTAAAGGAAACAAGGCAAAAGGAAGCTCAAGGAGGGTAAAACCAGAAAAGGAAGTTTTTCCATAAGAAAGGAGCTCAAAAGAGTGGAGCTGCTAAGAAAGGGAAGACAGAAGTTGTCTGTTATAAATGCGATAAGAAAGGACACTATGCTCATGAATGTCGGAGAGGCAAAGGGAAAAAAGCTGCTGAGAAGAAAGGAGTGAGATGTTTCAACTGCGATCAGATTGGACACTATAAGAACCAGTGCAAGGAGCCGGCTAAGGATGGAAAAGGTAAGATGTTTGCATTGGAACCAGCTACCTCGAAACCAACATCAGAGGAGAAGGGAAAAGCTGTGTTGGGAGGTACGCTTTTAATTCATTGTGTATCAGTTAGATTTCTATTTGATACTGGTGAATCACATTCTTTTATATCTCATTGTTTGGTAGATAAGCTTAATCTAGAACCTTCATACCTAGTTACTTCCTTAAGGGTTGCGAATCCGATAGGAGGATATGCGACTATTGAAATGAGATGTGACCACCTAGAGTATGAATTGTTAGGTCATGTATTTGCTTGTAGTTTGCATGTATTTGATTTCGTAGGATTCGGAATTATTTTGGGTATAGATTGGTTAAGTAAATACGATGCTAGGATATTTTTCCATGATAGGAAAATATCACTTAGACACCCCGACTGTAGTGATCGGATTATATACTCCGTAGAAAACCCTAGTTTTGAGGTTAATGCCTTGTTGGTTATTGTGGAGGCAGAAGATGAGTTAAATCGAGTTTTCATTGTTAGAGAATTCGCAGATGTCTTTGAACCTGTAGTAGAATTGTCGCCGAAATGAAGTACTGAGTTTTGAATAGATTTAGTACCAGGAGCAGAACCGATGAGTAGACCGCCAAGCAGAATAACACCTACCGAGATGAGGGATCTAAAGGTGCAGTTGGTGGATTTGGAAGGAAAGAATTTTTTCATACCAAGCAGTTCTCCTTGGGGGTAACCACAGTGTTTGCAAAGAAACTGGACAGATCGTTAAGGTTATGTATCGATTACCGTAAGTTTAATGAGAAGACGATAAAGAATCAATATATGTTACCTAGGATTGAAGATTTGTTCGACCAGTTGAGTGGGGCCAAATTATTTTCCCAATTGGATTTAGCAACAGGGTTCCATCATCTTAGAGTAGCAGAGGATAGTATTCCTTTGATGGCGTTTGGGACCAGATAAGGATCGTACGAATGGTTAATAATGCCGTTCGGACTAACTAATGTGCCAGCATTCTTTGTAGATTTGATGAATCGAGTTTTCCAAGAGCACTTGGATAGGTTCGTGTTGGTTTTCATAGATGATAATTTGATATACTCTAAAGATGAAAGAGAGCATGAGGTTCATCTTAGAGTGGTGCTTGAGATATTGAGGCAGCATCAACTGAAAGCGAAATTTTCGAAGTGTCATTTCTGGAAGAAAGGAGTGAAGTTTCTTGGTCATGTGGTCTCATAGAAAAGGTTGTCTGTAGATCCAGATAAGATTGAGGTGGTGAATAATTGGAAGCGACCCGAGACAGTTACTAAGATAAAGAGTTTACTTGGATTAGCAGGTTATTATCGAAGATTCATTAAGGATTTTTCACTGATAGCGGCATTGATGACTAAGCTAACGCGGAAAGATGTGAAGTTTGTCTAGACTGATAAGTGTGAGGAAGCATTCTAGAAGATGAAACACTTATTGAAAAATGCACCTGTGTTATTTGTCCCAGAGGGGAATCAGGACTTAGTGGTACATAGGTGCATGTGGAATAGGATTATGAGCGTGTTAATGCAAAGAGGTAAAGTGATTGCCTATGCTTCTCGACGGCTCAGTCCGCATTAGGTTAGATATCCAACTCATAATTTGGAATTAGCTATGGTAATTTTTGCGTTGAAGGTATGGAGACATTACCTTTTGGGAGAAAGATTCGAGTTGTATACGGATCATAAATCATTAAAGTATATATTCTCTCAAAATGAGTTGAATATGAGACAACAGAGGTGGTTAGAGATTTTAGCCGCTTATGACTTTGGTATTGAGTATACACCAAGAAAAGGCAACAAGGTTGCAGATGCACTTAGCAGAAAACATCAGAATGCGGTATTGGTAATGGTAACTGAGTGGAAAGATTTGGAAGCATTGACTACATGCAGAGTACAATGGAGATCTCAGAGTGGTTTTGGTACAGAAACTGCTATGTTGTCATATTTAGAATTTCGGCCAGTGATGATCGAAAGGATTGCTTCTAAACAAGGAGAGGATCCATTATTAGCTGAATGGATTGAAAAGTTAAGGAATGGAACGGAGAGAAAGGACTTGAAAGGTTTCAGTCTTGACCCGAATGGGTGGTTGAGGAAGAAAGCATGACTGTGTGTTCCAAATGTGGGAAGCATTAGGAAAGAAGTTCTAGAAGAATGTCATCATTCAAAGTTCACTATTCATCCATGAGGAACTAATATGTATCAGGATATGAAAAGAATTTTCTTCTGGGAAGGTATGAAGAGAGATGTAGGCTTATGGGTGAAACAGTGTTTGAACTACCAACAGGTAAAAGCCGAACATCAGAAACCAAGTGGGTTACTTCAGCCTTTAGATGTTCCAGTATGGAAATAGGATTCTATCTCAATGGATTTTATAGACGAGTTGCCAAGGTCAAATAGAGGAAATGAAAGTATATGGGTTATAGTGGACAGGTTGATCAAGAGTGCCCATTTCATTCAAGTTAAGTCAACCAGGATGGCACCTGTTTTAGCAAAGTTGTTTATGAAGAATGTAGTTAGACTGCATGGAATTCCTAGTAGCATAATAAGTGATAGAGATTCCTTAGTCACTAGCGAGTTTTAGAAAAGTCTACAGGAGACTTTAGGTACCAAACTCAAGATGAGTACCGCTTACCGTTCGCAGACAGATGGGTAAACGGAAAGGATTAACAAAGTCTTAGATTTGTTACGAGCTTGTGTGCTAGTTTGGAGGATCATGGGAGGACCACTTAGTCGAGTTTTTGTATAACAACAGTGATCAGGCTAGTATAGGGATGGCAACGTTTAAAGCTTTGTACAGAAGGCCATGCAAATCTCTCATTTATTGGTTAGAGACTTGGGATAGGTTAGTTCTTGGTCCAAATTTGGTTAGAGAAGCTGCGTAAATGATTGAATTAATTCAAGCTAGAATGAAGGAAGCTCAGTCTAGGCAAAAAAGCTATGTAGAAAAAAGATAAAAAGACTTGGAGTTCTTGGTTGGAGATCACGTTTTCTTCAAGTTATCACCGATGAAAGGTGTAATTCGATTTGGAAAATCAGGAAAATTGGCGCCGAGATTTGTTGGACCATTTCCTATTGTAGAAAGGATTGGAATACTCGCATATAGAGTAGAGTTACTGAGTAGTTTGGCAGAAGTCCATAATGTTTTTCATATTTCTCATCTAAGGAAGTGTATTCAAAATCCAAAGACTACTATAGCACCGACTGTGTTAGATGACTTAGTAGTGGAGCCGAATTTGACTATAGTTAGAAAACCAGTTTGTATAGTCGTGAGACATGAGAAGAGGCTAAGGAAAAAGACAGTCAGATTAGTTAAAGTCCAATGGTGTATCGACGAGAGAGGCTGTACTTGGGAAATGAGAGCAGCATTCGAGATACTTATCCGGACTTGTTTCATGGTATGTTTTACCTTTATGGTTGATTTTGATAAGTACCTTATCTTAATTTCGACGAAGAAATTCTTTAAGGAGAGGAGTTTGTAATGACCCTAATTTTGATTAACATTATTTAGGACGTTTAATTAGATAAATTAAATGAAATAATGTAAATGGTTAAGGGAATTGAGATTTGTAAAACTTTAAGGTAGCCTAATTAACTAATAAACAAAGAGGGAATTAACATAAAATAAGGAAGGGTAATAGATAAGGGCAAAATAGGAATAGGTTATATTCTTATACACTAAACCCTCATGCCACTTTCATTTTCCATGTTAACAAATAACAATTAAACTTAAGTAAGGTCGGCCACCATTGGAAGATGATAAAGGGGAAGATAAGCAAGAATCAAAAGGAAGAGCTTAATCAAATTCATTCAAGAGCAAATCCCAAACTCCTTAACAGCAAGATAAGGTGAATAATAGATTACATCTCATATTTTTATTTTCGGTCCTAGATCAGAACCGGGTATGTTTTGCAAAGTATTATGCCATGTTTTGAGTGTTAAACATATATATATATATATATATATATATATGCTTGTTTATGAATTTTGTTGGTTCATATAGATTTTATGATAAGTTATAATTTGAAAAACCTACCAAATGACATCCAAACGCCTTGCGATTTTGAAATAAGGTCAGAAATATTATTTTGTAGATGGGTTTCAAGTTTCATAATTTTATGAATTAATGTGGATTTATTATGAATTTTCTAGTGAAGAAAATGGTTAAATTGAGTATAAAATTAATTGAAGCTATTATATGTTAGCTATAGGTCAGAAATTTAAATATGTGTGAAAACATATTAAAAGCTATTTATCGGGATTTTTGTAGAATTTTCCTAAGTATTTTATTAAAGAGATAAAATTATTTAAGGTATGGGACTTAAATGTTTATATGTTTATAAAAGGAGAAGGGGCTATTTGCAAATATTTTAATTTGTTAAGTTCTGAAATTCGGCAGCACTTTTAGAAAAGATTTTGGAAAAGAATTGGCAACCAATCATATGTTGACAAATAAAGCAAGTTAGTTGGAAAGAAATTGCCTTAAAAAGTTAAAATTTAGTTTTATAAGGTTTTACTGCTTCGCCACTTATAGCAGCCACCTTTCGACCTCATACTGCCACCTCCATCTAAGTCGAAACTAATACACATGGTATCAGCCTTGGTACGTAGTGGATTGGAGTTAGGCGAAAGGTATGGAGTCGGAACAGGCTTTCGAAGAGGTTGAAGTTGCTTTGGTAAACTTAGAACCATTTTGGTTATAAATGAGCTTACGAAGGAAACAGCTTTCGCCTTGGCCAAATGTTTTAAAGAAAAGAGCTTTCGAAAGAGGTTGCCGCCCCTTTTAAAAAGAAGCTTTCAAAGAGGTCGAAACCCCTACTGCCACTTTCTACCTTTCAAAGCAATGTCTTCGAAAGGGTCCTTTTGTTTTAAACCTTGAGGCCGCTTCTTCATGCTTTCGAAGGAGGTTGGTTTCGACACCATCCACTTTATTTTATTTAGGTAAATGCTTTCGAAAAAGATGCTTTCGTCCCAGTTCTTTTAAGACCCTTTGATATATTGAAAGTTAAACCTAAAGGTTTGAAAAGGAATTATATTAATTGGTTTCGAAACTATGTTCCGCAAACTTTTGCTTGAACCCAATGCTTTCGAAAGGTTTGTTTTAAGTAAAGGACTTTAAAGCTTTCGAAAGGTAACTAATAAAGGTTTCGAAGGGGTGATTTCCCTATGTTTTTGAAAGGTTTGTCTTTATTGTTTGAATGGAAGGTTTCCAATGTTTTCGAAAGGCAAGTTTGAAATGTTTTGAAAAGAGAATGTCTAAGGTTTTATAAGCTTTTGTAAAGACACTTCCAATGGTATGGAAAGGTCTATTATAAATGATTTCGAAAGGTATGTTTTGGCCTTTCGGCCTAGAGCTCAAGGTAAAGTAGTTAAATGGTTTCGAATGGGGTAATTTCAAAGGTTTAGAAAAGGGTACTTTTAAAGGTTTCGAAAGAGATTGTTTAAAGCTTTTAAACAAAGGTTTCGAAGGTTTTCGTCAACAATGTTTTGAGTAAAGCATATATCATAGCAAAGAGAATTGAGTAAAGCAAAAAAGTATATTTTCCTTGTTTAAGTATGATTTAAAAGGGTTAAATCAATTTGAGAGAAATATTTTCAAGGAAAATTTAATGGGTAGTTAACCCTAAGTAAATGACTCAGATATTTGAATACCAGATGGGATTGGTATAGGGTCGTGCCTTATACATTAGCTAAAGCCCCTAGCCAATTTAGTCCAAAATTCAAGTGTGTAGGGCTTAGTCACAGGTAAGGCTTAAATGATGTTACACATAGAAAGGAGTATAAAGAGAAGGAGGATAGGTTATTGGTGAGCCTGCAAAACCATTAGGATCAGTTGACTCTAGGAGAAGTAAGTTAAGGACAGACCGTCCAGAATTGTGTCTAATAGATGTTAGATTATTTATTTTGTCTGGTAGGCCTGAGTCAGCCAATGGTTAGTAGTTAGCCAAACAAAACTATATTGTTCGGACAGATAGTCCATTTGTTACCTAATTTATGAGCATATATGATATTGTCATTATTGTTTTATTGCAGGGTTCTGATTTGCAAAAAGGTATATTTTAAAGGGGTATTAAGTAGGGGAACCCATTCCGCTAAGCGGCGTAGTCTCACTTAATATCAGTAAATCGAGATGTAATAGTATTATTCACACCAGTCTTTATGTCTAACTCAAATTTTATGTTTTCCCCTTAAACTCTCGGGTGCTCAAAATCCAATTTGAGTAGATTGAGAGTTAAGGTTTTTCAAGTTTAGTAGGTGGATGAATAAGCTCTTGAAGACATGCAGGAAGCAATGCTAGCTATAATTAAAAGTTATTTAGTTTTATTTTCGCTGTGATGTATTAAGACTGATATGTCTATTTAGTAATCTGGTCACCCAAGGGAACATCTTCATATGTCGCTCTTGGCATAATTTGTAATAATTATATTTGACTAAAACCTGGGAATCAATTATGGGATTATGTAATTGAATATTAAATATTGATTTGGAATGTAATCAGAAAAGTTGTTTTAATCTATGATGATTTTATTTGATATTCATGTGCTTCTGATATTATGGATACCATTAACATCACCGTATTTTGTCACCGAAAGTTAATACTATGGATGACTAAAGCATCTGTAGCGCTTAGCTTCGAGCCTCAAGATAGGGAATGTTACACCTTACGAAACCCAAAATAGAGCAATCACAAATAAACATTTATGACTCACTAAGGCTAAGTCTCAATAAACAATGCAAAGGCTAGTCGATCCTCTAACAGGATTTGTAACAATCGAAGTTTGGTCAACTATCTCGAGTTTCAATCCTAATCTATCTACCAAATCACTAGATATGAAGGAATGTAAAGCCCCAGTATCGAATAAAACACGTACAGGTGTATTAGAAATAGAAAGGATTCCCCATATAACGACGCTCTTCCCCTTCTCCTTCACCAAGGAGCACTCGACTAAGCTAGAACAGTATTCAAAGCATAAGCAGACACAACCTACTTATTTCTTGGTGGTTCTAGACAATCCTTCTTGATTTTCCCGAGCTTATTGCAGTTGTAGCACTTCTTTCCTATCGCCTTATAATCTCTAACAAGATGGCCTCTCTTCCTACAATTGTATCAAGTAAGCTCCCACTTGCTCTTCTTCTGGCCCCCCTTGATCTCCAGTTTCTTTTTCTTATTGCTATTGTTGTTCTACATCATCTTGCCTCCTCCGCCAGCTTGCGACTTTGACTCATCCTTGGGAGCTACAGGTGACTTAGGCTTAGGATACAAACTCTCATGTCAAAAGGCCTTCTCTACAAGCCTGTTAAAGTATTCATCAATATGCCCTACTGCTTTTCTCCATGATATTCATCCAAGCCCGTAATAAACTTCACATTCTCCTTGACCGGAGTATTGATAAAATACATACCATTCATCGACAACATGTCGAACTTGTCCACGTACTCCATCATAGACATATCCCCATGTCCCAGGTTAGCAAACTTCCGAAAGAGCACCAACTTCTGAGTGGCGGGTATACACTTCTCTTCATACCTTGCCATTAACCATTCCCAAGTAATCTAATCTTTAGGAGTAGTGATCTTGATGGTGTTCCACCACCCTATAGCTCGTCCCTGAAGTTGTCTATAGGCCAGCTTCGTCTTCAATGCATCCTTCAATTCCATATCCTTAAAGATGCGTTCTTAGCTGTCTAACCAATCCTGCACATCGATGGCCAATTTTATTCCAAGAAATGGTTTTGTCTCCTAGAGTCGAGTAATCCTTGTTTAGTTTAGCAAAGTCAACCCTCGGCGTTTGCACTGGAGCCCCAACACCAATAGCCGCAACAGAAGTAACTTGGGCATTATGTACCATATTTCGCACTATTTCAGCAAACATGTTTTGCAAGTTAGGTTTAGCGGCCCTCGATCCCGCCCCCTCCACAACTCTAGAAATGGAGTTCCTAGTAGCATTCCTTGTTAGTTGGCTCATTATTACAAGTTATAGTATGAATGATCAGTCTCTCTAAAAGGAATGAGTGGTGTCCATGGATGTAGTGCGACTTATATAACATATATATAATACTACATAGTTAAAAAACCATAATATAATAAGTATGCTCTCTCATATATTGCTGGATCCATACTAAGGCGATAGCTCCTTCCTTATCTCTAATGAATCCACATATCAGCTTAGGTCAGCTACAAAACCTAAGCTCTAAAACAAAATGTGACGATCGCCCTAAACCACCATTACCCAATGTACCTGAATAATGCGCTGTAGAGGTACCCGACCGATGCAGGGTGGTAGCTAAGGATGTAAAGTAACGAAAATCTGAACAGAGAAACTATAAAAAATCTCACAGCGCAGGGACAAAATATAATATAATAACATAGCTATAAAACATGCGAGATAGTGATATAATATAATGAACCATAAATTAGAACATCAGAGTGCAACAGGGTCACCGATTATACGAAAACTAAAATAGAAGAGTTTATACATCCCAAATCTTCAAAATAACTCTACAATTGTCTCTAAAGTAATACAGGTACTGGTATAGCTCCACAGTACTGCACGGTGGAATATAAGCGATAGTAAGCACTAAGTACAGATATTTGAAAGCATAGCCACCTGCTTGTACTCCGTACAGCTCCGTGCACTAACCATACCTGTTACCCTATTCTACTTATTTAAGAGTACTCGAGATAATAATAAGAAAAGCATAAAACCACATATCAAACAACTGTCTAGTGTGAATGATACATTAGCTCAAAAATACTACAAAAATTTTATATAGTAAATATGGTCATAGGGTATGAAGAACCCGACCTATCCCTACATCCAAAAAGTTAGCATATAACAATCGATATATGAAAATCTACTATCATTGCTATATAAGTGTACTAAAATTGATGTCCAATATCTAGTATCTAAGTATATGGTCAAATATACCTAGATTGTGTGACACCCTATAGGGACAAACAATTATGGAAAGCATAGCATCCATCAAATTATCCCCACCATCACTCATGTGCATTGGATATGTGATAACTCATATGGCATAATAGCAAACTAGTACTCAATGAATTCATGGCTTCTTTGGTGCTCGAATCCATGGCACTTCGTAGGGTTAGAAATCAGGCTCAAAATCGCAAAAGCCTAGGGTAATCTATTATCGCCAGATCTGGATACAATGGCAAATCCAAATAGGCGTCCCCACATACCCCTTCTTTATGAGCACACTACAAACCTTCGAGTTATCAATGATTCATCTCCATGCGTCTCCATAAAGAAACTCAATCGTTATCCATCCTAGCTATCTCCATAGTAAAACACAATCGCAAATCCTACTCACAAGCCCTCACCATTGAACTTGTCCTTGTGGATCATCCTCATAACTCCCATTGTTAATTCATTGTCTTTGGAATGCCACTTGGCACCTATCGTAAGTCATAGAGCCATTATACCAAAGTTTCAAAGTCGTCATTGTCTTGTTATAGCATTATGCCATCGCCTCACTAATCACTACAAAAAATCCAAGGCCATCTTGAGTCGTTTAGAGTTGTCTACTTCACTCCACATCACCCACTAGACCTACAAAACAAAATTAAGAAACCCAAAGTGCCGCCTCGCCACGACCAAAAATTCTCCAACTCCACATTTTTGCTTGGGTAATTTGATAGCTGACCCGAAGCATTCACAAGAAAATCCCATAGCAACCTACTTTTCGACTTGAAGCAACCACAAAAACACCAAACCCAACTTCCTATTCGAGTGCCAACCTGAAGCCACCACTCCAATTTCCGAGCGTAATACAAAGCACCACTGAACCACTTCTCTTGCCTAACCCTCGAACAATAATGCCACTGGACAGTGTTTGTTGTTCGATCCTTCCTTACCTATTGGATGAGGGCACTAGTAAAAACATAATCTGGAGTGCTGAATGGCTCAAGGATCCTTCAAAAAGTAGCGACACACGATATGTGGATAATATTGTCATGCTTGCTATATTGCTTCCCTTGCCCCTGGGTTTAGCCACGAGCGTAGACCGACCTAGGAATTCCTATGGGAGGGAACAATATTGGACAGGGAGAGATAAGGGACAAAGCAACTCGTCCTTTGACGGTTGACTCGAGCCATACATTGAACATACGATCAACCTCTACAACTTGGTTGGTAGCAGCAGTAAAGCGAGGGAGTGGGCGTGCACTATGGCGGCACATGACATGGAGCTAAACTAAGATCATGGCCTAACTTCTCAAAGGTATTTGGCTCGGTTACTAGTTATAGTGTCAAGATGTTGATGCCTGCCATGGGTTAAAGCATGTGGCTATTAACCACAAGGTCGGAGGTTCGGTCCTCCTTCTGGCATTAAAATGTTGACTACATTTTTCATCAACCTCGAAATTATGACGGTGAGTTGTGAAGAGCAAAATTCACTTGCTAATCACTAGGCTTAAGAGCAAACAACTATGGGGAAGCAAGCATATAAAGGTAAATGACACATAATATCGAGTGGTTCAGCAGAGCTGCCTATGTCCACTATGAAGCTTTCTTCCTATATGGCTCTTATATAATTACAACGAACTACAAGAGAATAATAAGAAAAGAATAAGAGAAATGAAACACGTAAGACTAATGAAGCAGCTAATCTTAAGAGTTTTTGTATAAAGGACTCTGGACTACATATAGTATCCAGAATTCTTATCATTTTCCATCTTTGGGAAATGGCTATTTGTTTGTTGACTAGAAAATCCACAACAACCGACCTGGCACTAGGGGTCGGAACCGAACCTCTTATGATGTTTCAATTCATGGTATATTTATAGGTAATGTTTGGATGGTTGAGATCGTGCAATATAATAGGCAGGAAGTAGGCCTAGCCATTGATATGGTTGAATGAAATTGATGGGAGAAAGCTGGCTAAATGAAAGAAATGTATGGCTGAGATGAAGGCCAATAGGACAATTATACCACAGTCATGCCCTTCCTTACTTCGTGTTCAATGCATTTGTATTGTGGCGACATGCTAGAGAAATGGAACATGTTTCTTATTGGAAGTAGGTATGCCTAGTTGTACCTCTTATTGCCTTACTCATGTATGCCTAGGTAGAAAAACGGGCCGAATTAGTTCGTCGGCCATTGGAACCATGAAGAGGACAAGGAATTGTTTATAACAAAGGACATGCCTAGTTGGCTGAGGTATGACAAAATGTCCTGCAATCTGTGGGTGGTTGCACTGAAATTAGATTAAATGGTGGACTATGTTGAAGACTACCTTGATCTATGTCGGTCGGCAAAGAGCTGTGAGAGATATGTAACATGCGGGTAGACTTAGTGCCATGTTGAAAGCAGACTGGTGTGAGAGAACCGATCGACCAACAGCTAGGAGAGGGGTCAAAGTGGACCAGACTAAGTTATGTTTATACCTTGCCTTGATTGGCGAGCTGGCTGCTGAAGTTGTTGCAGGTTACCTCTATCGGAAGTTGGTTTGACGTACAATTGAGTAGAGGGGTTGAGAGGGGCATGGCCTGGATTTAGGTCGGCATCAGGTGTAGATGCCCAATTGAGTTGTCTCTAACCTTGGCTAAATTATGGACCGACCTGGACCCGAGTCGGCCTGGACCGGACCGGGCCAGGCTAAGCAACCTTGATCAGTTTATCTTTTTACTTCTAAAAAAATTGAGTACTGTTATCCCGCCTTTTGGCAAGGCCGTAACACTAAGGAATTGATTAGTAAAACAATGACGGTCCATCCCAGAGATCGGTTATACACAGGCTCACTATGGATATCGACAAATTTTGTCCGAGTCCAGATCGAGTTTAAATTGATAGGACACGACAAGCGAAGCTATGAGAGTCAACGTTCCAAATCTCAAGTCAATCCTAGTTCGTACGCTCAAGTTACGACCGATGCAAAATTGATTAAAAACAGCCTCGCGTTCGACTCGCTCAGTTCGCATCCCTCAGAAATGTCATCTTCGACTCGCTCAGTTCGTATCCCTCAGAAATGCCCTCTTCGACTCGCTCAGTTCGCGTCCCTTAGAAATGCATACTTCGACTCGCTCCGTTCGAATCCATCTGGGAAGCCTACTTCGACTTGCTCCGCTCGAACCACTGTTCGACTCCATCGAGTTCGACTCCATTGGCGAAGCCACTGTTCGAATCGATCGAACAATGACCTCTTCTTATCCATCACAGAGCCTTTGTTTAAATCCCTTAGGACGCTCCACTTCGACTCGCTCAATCAGTGCACACTTCGACTCGCTCAACCAATGCACAGTTCGAATCGATCAAAACAGCATCAAAGGCAGAGTGATCCAAAGATTCAAGCGCCACGTCACCGAGTTGAATGAAAGCGAGTCGAACAGAGCGAGTCGAACGAAACAGCCAACTGAGAATCCCATTTCGTATCGATCATATCTCCTAATCTACAAGTCCAAATGCTATGAAATTTTCATAGAAGACTACGTGCATGCTAAAGAATGTCCACGCCAAATTTCGACTCCATCGGATGAAATCTTGATCGATACGAAACCTGTTCGTATCGATCACGGATCGGACCAGAACTTCATGGGTTTAGGCGCGCGGGCATGGTCACGTGCCAGAGAGGGTCTCCCGAGATCTGAGCGAAATACCAGCCTCCTACACCTATAAATAGACCCCCAAAGCCAGCAGAAAATGGGGTCTTCTTCTCTTTCGAGCTCTCCAACGCCCAGACTCTGCCGGATCTAGATCTGAGCTCCATTGCTGCTGCTGCCAACGAGATTTACTGCTGCAAATCATAATCATCTGCTGTAAATTACTAAATTCACTTGTAATCTTCAAAGAAAGATAAATAAAGCTAACAACTTCATAGTGGACGTAGGCGATATGCCGAACCACTCTAAATTCTCGTGTCTCCTTGCATTTTAATTGCTTTCATATTTGAGATTTGGAGTTTTTGTTAGATAATCCTCTTTTTACATTTAATTTCTTCATTTTATCTCTTCAAAAACTTCCGAAGAGTGTTGTGTCCAATTTTGGTACAAACACTTTGGTGCTTTCACTGAGAAAACCAAATTTTCTCCTGCTCTTTGGATCTCCTATCTATATCGGATTGCATAAATCCAAGAAGAAGATCCAGATCTAGAACTTTGAAGCCCGTCCATTCTATTCAGATTTGCATCAGATCTAGGAAAGGACTTTCATCACCTCACCATGGTAAGCACACGGACTACTTCTACACCTGCTGATCAGGGAGGACGGGACAGGCAGAATCCCGTGCAATTGCCTCCATTAAACCAAAATGCCGCCGGACCTTCAGATCCAACAGGTCCGGTTACCAGACAAGAGTTCCAGACGATGTTCCAAGAATTGACCCAGAGTCGACAACAGCTAACTGAACAACTACGCGCCAACGCAGAGTTGACCAACCAGCTAAATCGCCAAAGGCGAAGAAGATCCAGAAGAGACCAAGGTTCCTATTCTTCCACAGAGAGTTCAGCCTCCTCTGATGGCCAAACCAGATCCACACGTCCACGGCTAGGTGTAAGCTACACCCAAGCCATGGGACACCAACCTGCTTTGAATCTTGGGCAACATAGAGCTGGACCATCCACTAGTCATCATACATGACCTTCATCCCGAGGAGGTGCTGCTCCTTATCATGTCACAGGAAACATCGCTACTACCGCCACTACCGGGCAAGGGGTTGATGCCAGAAACCAAGCTGATCCTCAACGTAACTCACGAGAGCAAACTCCAGAACCTTATGTCCCAGAAGATGTTGAACCAAGGAGGCGAGGCATGGACCGTCCACCGCGTCCGGTCCAGACTCACGCTGTGGAACCCGACCACACCTTGGCACAACATGCTCCAAGTATCCGAATGCCGGATATACCGACGATGATCCACCAAATGATCCGTGAAAGTCAGGGTCTCTCTAATGACGACTAGGGAATATCCCGAAGTCATACCCCTTTCACCGATGACATATTGTATGCTGAACCACCTCGGCGCTTCAGGATGCCAAATTTGCCAGTTTACGAAGGTAGTTCTGATCCCAATCAACACATCCTAAAGTACGAATGGCTGATGAATGCTGTAAGAGCTGATGATGCAGTAAAATGCCGTAGTTTCCCCATTTCCCTGGGGGGCTTTGCAACCATGTGGTTTACTCGTTTTCCAGCACGATCCATTTCTAGTTTTGACCAGATGGCCACCAAGTTTGTCGAACAGTTCCGTATGCACGTAGCAAGGCCTAAAGATGTTAACACTTTGTCTAGTGTTATACAAGCTCCCGGAGAAACACTTAGGCGTTATTTGGAGCAATTCCATGCTGCATGTGCAGAAATGAGGAATCCCAATGATAACTCTATCCTGATGGCATTGACTAAGGGGATTGATGCTGATTCTGAGTTCGGAAATTGGTTAGCTGGAAAACCACCTGCGTCATTGGACCGTTTCTATTCCAAGGCACCCCAATTCCTGAGAAGGGAGGATGCGAAACAATCTAGGAAGCAGGATGACGCAGGGCCCAACATCGAAGGAATCCAAAGTAACATCGCTGTTAAACAATCCGGAGATAGTTCTGGAAAAGTTCAGTTGAACATCCAAAATAAACAGAATCAGCAGAGGGACAATGGAAATCAAAACAAAAAACGCGATCAGAATCGTGGTCCACGGCGTAGAGCTTCCATGTACGAAAATTACACTCCATTGAACAAGTCATTGGAAAATGTGTATTTGCAGACCTGCAATACCATGCAATACAAGAAACCTGCCCCGAAACCACCAACTGAAAGACAAATCCAAATAGGAAAATTCTGTAGATTCCATGAGAGTTATGGCCACAACACCAATGAGTGTCGTCACTTACAAGACCTCATTGAAAAACTGATACGTGAACGGAAGTTGGATCAGTATGTGTGGGCGCCGCAGTCTGGTGGTGCGGGCCCATCAAATCAGAATCGTGCGCCGAATCAGGAAAGACAGGAGGAACCCGCTCGTACCGGCGGGAGGTTGATTATCAATATAATAAATGGTGGTCCTCACCCAGCAGATCGAAGCTGGAAGGAAATGGAGTCGTATACCAGTTCTATCAGGCATGCGGACTTCGAGTGTTGTAGTAGCTTCGATGAAGGGGCTCCGGCCAAGCAACAGAAGACGATGACAGATGACATCGTGTTCAAAAACAGGGACGCTAATAAAGTCGAAGCCCCCACTATCGATCCACTGGTCATCTCAGCACAAGTAGGTCCCGCTTGGATGAAGAGGATCTTAGTTAACAGTGGAAGCTCTATGAATATTTTGTTCAAGCGGGCTTATGATCAAATGAGAATGGAAGCCACGGACTTGAAGCCTTGTCAATCCCGAGTCCATGGTTTCAACGGAAGTGCTACTATACCCACTGGAATGGTGGAACTGCCAGTAGAGTTGGGAGTTGGAGAACGTCGGAGAGTACGGATGTTGCAGTTCATTATTTTGGACATAGACTCTCCTTATAATGCTTTCCTGGGCCGACCGGCCCTCGCTGAATTCAGGGTAGCCATTGCCCCATGGTGTTTGACTTTAAAATTTCCCACTGATCACGGAGTAGGAATCATTCAGGGAGATCAGGCTGCTGCCAGAGCCTGTTATGTCGCTGAGCTGCGGGAAGCGCAGCGAAAGGAGAAAGGAAAGAGCGTGGAGGAATCTCTCTGCGTTCGCTTTACCAACAATTGACAATTAACGCCCTGGCCTAGGCCCGGGCACCCCAGCCAATTCCTCAAAGATCTTGACCCAAGAGAAACTGAAGACGAAGGAGAATCTAAAGAAAGTCAAGCATCCCCGGCCGAACTGACGATTGATGTCCCAATTAACAATGACAATGACTCGAAAATGATAAAGATTGGATCACAGCTAAGTTAGCAAACTCAAGAGGAATTGGTTGAATTTCTGCAGGCAAATCTTGACGTATTTGCCTGGACACATTCCGATATGTGTGGGATCTTGCCGAACATCGCGAGCCACACTCTGAACATTGACCCGCGGCATGTCCCGGTCAAACAGAAAAGGCGTGGTATGGATCCAGAGAGATCTGCCGCCCTTAAAGAAGAAATAGAGAAGCTTAAAGCGAACGGATTCATTCGGGATGCGCTTTATCCTGAATGGGTGTCAAATCCCATGCTCGTCTGAAAGCCGAACGGAAAGTGGAGAACATGTCCATGAAGTAGATTCGACAACTGGGCATGAACTCTTATCCTTCATGGACGCGTATTCTGGCTACAATCAGATACCGATGCATTTACCCGATCAAGAATATACCAGCTTCGTAACCAATCTGGGACTTTACTGTTACAAAGTTATGTCATTCGGACTCAAGAATGTCGGGGCCACTTATCAACGATTGGTCAATCAGATGTTTGCCAACCAAATCGGGAAAACAATGGAGGTATATGTAGACGACATGCTTGTGAAGTCACGACTCTCCACCGACCATGTTAAAGACCAGGAAACTATGTTCAATATACTTCGAGAATACAAAATTAAGCTAAATCCACTGAAATGCCATTTTGGAGTTGCATCTAGAAAATTCCTTGGATTCATCGTCAACGCTCGAGGGATCGAAGCTAATCCTGAAAAGATATGGGCTATCATAAGCCTTGAAACTCCAAAAACCATAAAACAAGGCCAAAGTCTCAATGGAAAGGTAGCCGCATTGAGCAGGTTCATTTCAAAGTCCACTAACAAATGCATTCCCTTCTTCGATCTGATCCGAAAAGGGAAACGAAACTTTGAATGGACCACGGAGTGTGAGGGCGCTTTCCAAGCACTAGTTCAACATTTGTCTACACCACCTATCCTGTCGAAGCCTATTGATCATGAGAAGTTGTTCGTATACTTGGCAATATCAGAAAACGCTATCAGCGCTGCATTAATTCGAGAAGAAGACAAGATACAAAAGCCAGTGTACTACGTCAGCAAGCGATTGACTGGGGCCAAAAGGAATTATCCGAAATTAGAGAAGTTGGCTTATTGCCTTGTTATTGCATCAAGAAAACTCCGACCGTATTTCCAGGCACATCCCATTACTGTTTACACCGACCAGCTGTTACGACAGGTCCTTTCGCGGCCTGAGACGTTTGGTAGGTTACTCAAGCGGAACATCGAACTGAGCCAGTTTGATATTACTTACACTCCAAGACGAGCAATCCAAGGACAAGTCCTAGCTGATTTCACAGCTGAGTTTACCGTTCTAGAGGAATTGCCCAAAACCAGTAAATCCCCCGAATACGTCTGGAAGCTTTATACCGACGATGCGTCTAACGATCGGTGTTCGGGCGCTGGTGTTGTACTTGAAACTCCCGAAGGCCGATCCATATGCTATGTTTTGAAGTTCGATTTTCATGCGACTAATAATGAAGCTGAATATGAAGCCCTCTTAGCTGGCTGGAAACTTGCTAGAGATTTGAGAATTATCGCAGTGGAAATTTATTGTGATTCACAATTAGTTGTGTGTCAAGTACGAGGAGAGTATCAAGCAAGAGATCGAAGGTTGGCTTCTTACTTAGCTCGAGTTCAGGAAGTGCTAAATCAGTTTGATTATTATGTCATTTATTGTATACCTCGAGAACGCAACCAAAAAGCCGATTCATTGGCGAAGCTAGCCAGCACAGGTGAAGCTCAACAAATGGGACTCGTTCCCATAGAAGCACTATCCTCCCCAAGCATTGACCGGGCAGAAATAGATCGGGTATGCGAAACCGTCCTCGAAAAGGATTTATGGATGACTCCACTCAGAAATTACATTGAGCATGGAACCCTGCCGGAGCGCAGGAGTGAAAAGAGACAAGTCCTTCGGAAGGCCTCACGATTTACCATCCAGGATGGGATCATGTACAGAAGAGGGTACTCAGTCCCTCTACTCCGGTGTATCGCTCACGATGAAATTAAAACGAGTATTGCACGACGTGCACGAGGGAGAATGTGGCGATCATACCGAGGGGCAAGCACTTGCCAAGAAAATACTCCGATACGGATATTACTGGCCAACCGTGAATCGCGATGCGTCGGATTATGCAAAGAAGTGTGATAGGTGCCAGAAATATGCCCAAATTCCCAAAGCGCGAATTGGAGTATAAACATCAACTCCGAGTTCCCAAAGTGCGAACCGGAGTATAAACATCAACTCTGAGTTCCCAGAGTGCAAACCGGAGTATAAACATCAACTCCAAATTCCCAGAGCGCGAACCGGAATATAAACATCAACTCCGAGTTCCCAGAGCGCGAATTGGAGTATAAACCCCAACTCCGAACTCCCAGAGTACGAGTCGGAGTATAAACATCAACTCCGGATTCCCAGAGTGCGAAACGGAGTATAAACATCAACTCCGAGTTCCCAGAGTGCGAAACGGAGTACAAACATCAACTCCAAATTCCCAGAGCGCGAATTGGAGTATAAACATCAACTCCGAATTCCCAGAGTGCGAGTCGGAGTATAAACATCAACTCTGGATTCCCAGAGTGCGAAACGGAGTATAAACATCAACTCCGAACTCCCAGAGTGTGAGTCAGAGTATAAACATCAACTACAAGTTCCCAGAGTGCGAACCAGAGTATAAACATCAACTCTGAGTTCCCAGAGTGCGAACCGGAGTATAAACATCAACTCTGAGTTCCCAGAGTGCGAACCGGAGTATAAACATCAACTCCAAATTCCCAGAGCGCGAATTGGAGTATAAACCTCAACTCCGAACTCCCAGAGTGCGAGTCGGAGTATAAACATCAACTCCGGATTCCCAGAGTGCGAAACGGAGTATAAACATCAACTCCGAGTTCCCAGAGTGCGAACCGGAGTATAAACATCAACTCCAAATTCCCAGAGCACGAATTGGAGTATAAACATCAACTTCGAACTCCCAGAGTGCGAGTCGGAGTATAAACATCAACTCCGGATTCCCAGAGTGCGAAACGGAGTATAAACATCAACTCCGAACTCCCAGAGTGCGAGTCGGAGTATAAACATCAACTCCGGATTCCCAGAATGCGAAACGGAGTATAAACCTCAACTCCAAATTCCCAGAGCGCAAATCGGAGTATAAACATCGACTCCGAATTCCCAGAGTGCGAAACGAAGCGTAAACACCAACTTCAAGTTTCCCAAGCATGAATCGAAGTATAAATATCAACTCCAAACTCCCAAAGCACGGGTCGGAGTACAAATGTCAATTCCAAGTTCCCAGATCGCGGACATATGATTAAAGCTTAAGACGGCGTGACCAACCGCCGGTAAAAAAATGAGAATCCCCGGAGTGCGGATATGATCATCGACGATCAGACAAGCATGGAAAAACCACTCGGTCTCCACTTGACTCAAACATACGTTCAGTGGCACTAGGCTCAACATGACGAAAACGAGAAGCAATCGCTGATTAATGTTCTACAACTCATCCCCGAGACTGGGGGGCAAGACTTAAGCATCGACCATCGACTGAAGCGATGTGACGCGAGAATTCAACTCGCTCCCCGGTCGCAAACCATGTCCACAGAACCCGAACTTGGCGAACAAAAACAAACTTTATTCGGAAGCTGAAACTTCACAAGTGCATTTCAGATATTAAAACACTTAGGCAAATACACAATGACAGAAAAGAAGTCAAAAAAGAAAAGTTTCATTTCTATTGTTTATAAAAGAAGTTCTTGTACAAGTTTCCAAAAATTCCTACTAGCAGGGGCCGAACCCGCATCTATACACGGCCAACAAAATGCAAGTCAAAATAAACCAGGGAAGCATGTTTAATCTTTCTTCTTCCTTGGCTTCCTTCTCGATGTAGACCCGCTGGAGCCACCGCTAATCTTCCTCTTCGAGCCTTTGCTTTTCGGCGGTTGGTCTTCAGGCGAGGGCATTATATCAACATCCTCCTTCGAACTCGAGTGGATAGGAATGCTCCCTGCGGGCAGAGTCGGAGGGATAGGATCAAATGTGGAAGATGGCATGGCCACACTAGTGTGAGAAAATGTACCGCCAGGCGATATCATTCTAAGTGGAGCTGGACCAAGTGTCGCCGTCCCACCTCCAAAACTGCCACCATGCGCTGCGGCATCCATTTCAGCGGCGATTTGTGCCAAGATTTCCTCTTCAGTACCCGAACGAGCCTCGCTGGGAGCGTCAGTAGTCGGCATCGAAGAGCTTGTGGCAGGAACTCCTCCGCCCATGACGAAAGATAAGTCAGCTAAAGGATCACCATGAAGGCGAAAGAGTTCTTCCATCAACTGCTCATTAAATACAAGTGTGCTTCCCTGAGCTTCGTCGGGTAGGGCAGCTGCAGTTATGAAGATTGCTTCGGTCACGACAGCCTCCTGCGTTTGGTATGATTCTTGAGTAGCAGGAGGCATGGCCAGTGTAGCATCAATCACTGGACAAAGAATAAGAGAACTGTTAGAACTTAACTCGGACGAAGATTCGACTTAAGAAAGATATGTGGAATGTTCAGAATACCTTCCTCAGTTTGACCTGACAGTGGCGGAACAGCTTCAGTCACTTGCGCTGTAGCCAAAGGCATCTGTGGCTGATCCGGATCATAAGCAGGAATAGCTTGGGGATCGACCGCAGACGAGGATTCGGGCTGGGTTGATATTGGAATTTCGATACTCGCCTCATGATGTCCAATCCCTGAACCCTCTCCTATTTCAAAGTGCTGGGCGCCGCCGAGTCTTTCCTTTTCGTGTAGAATCATTGACTCGTGAAGAATCTTCTTTTAGTCTTCAATCAAAATGCGATTCTCGAGTTCGAATTCATCTACAGACTCGCCCAGATGTGCCTCCCTCTCTTTCTCAACCAGTCGGCCCCAAGCGTTGTAAAGATGCATCGGAAAATCATCGAGCCAGGCTAGACCCCTGTGCCTCAACACGTTAGCATTATAAACAACGAGAAGGTCTTCGATGTCAGCCTCTAGCCTGGACTCGGCCGAACTTCACTTTTTCCTCGACCTCAGCCTCCACCTTGTGGACTTTGGCCACAGCTGCATCCCGCTCACCCTTAAGCAGAACATCCTGCTCGCACGCCTCATGGGCTGCGTTGTTTGCATCATCCCTTTCCTTGGCCAAGTCGGCGAATTTGGCCTTGAGTTCATTGAGCTCCTTGACCGTCGCATCCCGCTCGGCGGTGACTGTAGTGTTTCGGTGGCCCATCTCCTCCACCAGGGCAACATGTGTCTGCCCCAACCTCTCCATTGCTGCCTTCGCTTCGTCAGCTTTTTTGGTGGCCTTAATTTCCGATCTTCGAGAAGACTCGGCCTCAGCAGTGAGCACTTGAATAATCCGATCACTTTGAGCGAGCTCGGTCTACATCTTCTCAAGCGCTTTGGCTCGCTCAAAGGCCACCTTAGAAGCCTTCTCTGCAGCCTTTGCCCACTCTCTGTACTGGGTGTAGATGTCATGAACGTAATCATGCATCGTGTTTTCTACTCCAGACGGAATTCTTTTTAAGTGTGGTGGGAAGACATAGCCATTAAAGCAAATATTCGGGAAATCCTTCCTCATCTGAGCCAATTTAAAGGCCCCTTCTCCTATGGGATCAGCTGGGACCTGCTCTGTAATTATAGAGGCCATGGTCTCGACTCTCTGAAGATGAGTCTCAGATCTAGAAGTATGGGAAGATGGCCCGTGACGAGAAGGCTCTGGCAGGTGTGGATCAATAATAGGGGGTGGAGATGGAAGTCTAGGAGGAGGAGAGTGTGATCTAGACCGATGTCTGTATTCCCTGTCCCTATCACGCCCGTACCTATCCTGGTTAGAGTACTCGCGATTGCGATCTCTGTCCGAGTCCCTCCTGCGGAATCGTAGTAAGAAGAAGCCTTTCGGGCCGAGCGAAGATTCCCAAGCATCGATCCTCTCCCAGACATAGTACCTGAAAATGAGAAACGAGGAAATAGTTAGTGATTTCCTAAACTTGGACGATTTACAGTTGTGAATCATGTAGTGTAGTGAAGTGTATGCATGTGCAACCCCCCGACCAACCGGAAATGTCGGCCGCACTCATAGCAAGCGACCCGCTCAGTTCAAGAGAACTATCAAGCTCCTCCATCCCGGCGTCATGTTGTGACGACACAAAATCTAGAATCGGGATATCAGCAAGCCCTTCAAAAGGATTCTCTACTGGCGAGGGAGGAGCCTCAGAAATTCTAACCATCGGAACGGGCAAAGACACAACCATGGATTTTAATCTCATGGATTTAGAACGCTTGTAAGCAACTGCCTTGCCTTTTCTCTTTCCTCCCGAATCCTGGACATCGGAAGAAGGCCCAGCTTGGAGCTCGGTATCGGTAGGCGTTCTCTCCGGATCAACTTCTTCGGTTATTACGACTCCGGGCGCTTTGCGCTTCACCTGTTTCTTCGGAACCACTCTAAGTGTCCCTTCCAGCCGTATGCTCTGCCTCCGTTCAATGAGCCCGACAGTCCTCAAGTTTCTGTCGGTCAGAACCCAGTCAATATGCCTCTCTTCGCCCGGAGCCGCTTAGAGGATCCGAACTAGCTCTCTGAAGTATGCACCGTCAGGTCAAGAGATTGCGGCTGCAAAAGAAGAGAAGTATGTCAGTTTGAAGTTGGTTATTAATATCTCGATGATTCAAGAGAAAAATGGCAACGCTTACGTCTATCCAACCACCGCCTAGCAAATCCAGGGGGCACCGAACGTAGAACCATTCGGTCTTGAAGTAACTTAGCCTCCCCTAGGAGCCCATTACAATGTGACAGTTTCTGACTGCTTCCAAGAAGGTGAAAGAAGGGCTGTCTCCACGGCTCTTGATGTTAAATAAATATCTGATTTCGATCGGCTTCGGTGGTCGAAAGAGGATCTCCATAAACAGGATAAAGGTGATGTTCAACAAAGCATACCCGTTGGGATGCAGCTGAGATGGAGCTATGCCAAGAAATGATAACATCTCCCTTATATATTGATTGAAGGGAGGAAGTGTCCCCGCTGTGCAAGCGTGACGGTTGAAAGCAGTAAACCCCTCCGGGGGATCATGTGGCATGTCGTTTGGCCCAGGCAGTAACACGTCGTCAAGCGACAAACCGTGCCTTAAACAAATCCGTCCACCCGACGGCACAGAATCTTGCAGACTACAAATAAACCGAGCCCCTAGACGATCGTCCGGGGCTGGGTCTATAACTTCGGCTTCAATAACCGGTATCTCGAAGGATGGAGGAATAGAACTCGGGAGTTCCTACTGCTGTTAACTTGAGGGTTCCATGAATAGCTAGCTCATGAAAAATCATTGTTAAACAGGCAATAACGTTCGTGCATCCCCCAGTGTAAAGTGTTTGAATGTGTGCTGTGCAGTGCAGTATTGTATGTCATTTGAGAAGATCTACAGGATTAAAGAAAACATGTAAACAGCGAGACTTCGAAATTCAGTTGGAAGGACCGTCATCGCTGATCGTCACAACCGTGCCATCCAGCTATTAACTATCATTCCAAGTTAAAGTTTGTTATCATTTTGATAAGTTCCAGTTTCATCGACGAGCTTCGATAGGCAATCAGATTTGCGGTAAAACGATTAAGTCCAGTTATGCAAGTTTGAAGCTCGTCGGAGTCAATTGTTCAAGTGTGCAAGGAGTTTCAAATTTTTTAATGTTCAATTCGTATTGCTCGCAAGGGTCGTGTTCGCATCGATAGATCATGGTCATTTGCACACAAGTTAGACTCGGTCAGAAGTTTGACGTGCAAGTTCGACTCGATCAAGGGGCTGAGGATTTCGAATCGATCGGAGCACAACAATTCGACTCGATTAAAACCTCTAGTTCGAATCGATCCGAGGGTTGCGCACTTCGACTCGTTCCAAGGCACTCCACTTCGACTCATTCCAAGGCACTCCACTTCGACTCGTTCCAAGGCCACTACTTCGACTCGATCAAAAGCCATCCTTTTCGACTTGATCCAAGGCCATCGTTTCGAATCCATAAGATGCAACCCCTTCGTATCAATCTACGTATTCAAAGCAGTCAATTCGATGCAATGCTCAACCATCGATCGATACAAAGGCCTCTGTCTCATCATCTCGAAACCCCTACTCCACATCGACACGAAGATGAGGCCAAGGAATTTTCGATCGATCACAACTCTGGTTGATTTGGTGTTAAAAATCGAGTCACATCGTTTACGCGTTGGATTCGCTTAGTGGATTACCTAAATCTGTCAGTTAGTTCGAGTGATTGAAGGTATGAATCGGTTCGAAGGCAAGAATGTTTTCTTCTTTTTCTCGAGGCGCTGAACGATACGAAAGCAAGGCAGAAAAGCGAAAGATAAAAAGTGGAAAAGTGGCTAAGTACAAAGTATTTATATGAACTCGAAAGCAAAAGGAATAAACGATTCGCATCCCGGTGGATTCGAACACGCGTTTCGACTCCGTCTCCAGTACGTCGATGCGAAGCTCCCCTTCGTATCGCTTGTCTTCGACTCCATCTCCGATGCAGCAATACAAGCAATCATTTCGACTCCATCGATACAAACCCATACTTCGTATCGATCACCTTCGACTCCGACTCCTATGCAGTTCGAATCCATCAAACCACTACTTCCAGAGGCCAACTCCATCGATACGAATTGGCTGTTCGTATCCAGTGACTCCATCTATATCGATTCGAAATGCTCAATTTACAGGAATCAGAGGCTCATTTAATAACGATTACAACAGCAAACGGCTAACCACTAGCATACAGCAATCAGTTGGAACAGTACAGGGTACAGTAGTTGATAGTCAATAGTTTACATTATTAAGAAAATCAGTCGAAGATTACAGCTTTCATCGAAAAGACAATAACTATTCTGAATAAAGATTGCAGCATTTCAAAGCACATCATGTTTCCACAAGACGTACTTTGGGGGGCAAATGTTATCCCGCCTTTTGGAAAGGCCGTAACACTAAGGAATTGATTAGTAAAACAATGACGGTCCATCCCAGAGATCGGTTATACACAGGCTCACTATGGATATCGACAAATTTTGTCCGAGTCCAGATCGAGTTTAAATTGATAGGACACGACAAGCGAAGCTATGAGAGTCAACGTTCAAATCTCAAGTCAATCCGAGTTCGTACGCTCAAGTTATGACCGATGCAAAATTGATTAAAAACAGCCTCGCGTTCGACTCGCTCAGTTCGCATCCCTCAGAAATGCCCTCTTCGACTCGCTCAGTTCGCGTCCCTCAGAAATGCCCACTTCGACTCGCTCCGTTCGAATCCATCTGGGAAGCCTACTTCGACTCGCTCCGCTCGAACCACTGTTCGACTCCATCGAGTTCGACACCATTGGCGAAGCCACTGTTCGAATCGATCGAACAATGACCTCTTCGTGTCCATCACGGAGCCGTTGTTCGAATCCCTCAGGACACTCCACTTCGACTCGCTCAATCAGTGCACATTTCGACTCACTCAATCAATGCACAGTTCGACTCGATCAAAACAGCATCAAAGGCAGAGTGATCCAAAGATTCAAGCGCCACGTCACCGAGTCGAACGAAAGCGAGTCGAACAGAGCGAGTCGAGCGAAACAGCCAACCGAGAATTCCATTTTGTATCGATCATATCTCCTAATCTACAAGTCCAAATGCTATGAAATTTTCACAGAAGACTACGTGCATGCTAAAGAATGTCCACGCCAAATTTCGACTCCATCGGATGAAATCTTGATCGATACGAAATTTGTTCGTATCGATCACGGATCGGACCAGAACTTCACGAGCTTGGGCGCGTCGGCCTGGTCACGTACCAGAGAGGGTCTCCCGAGATCTGAGCGAAATACCAGCCTCCTACACCTATAAATAGACCCCCAAAGCCAGCAGAAAAGGGGGTCTTCTTCTCTTTCGAGCTCTTTAACGCCCAGACTCTACCGGATCCAGATCTGAGCTCCATTGATGCTGCTGCCAACGAGATTTACTGCTGCAAATCATAATCATCTGCTGTAAATTACTGAATTCACTTGTAATCTTCAAAGAAAGATCAATAAAGCTAACAACTTCATAGTGGACGTAGGCGATACGCCGAACCACTCTAAATTCTCGTGTCTCCTTGCATTTTAATTGCTTTCATATCTGAGATTTGGATTTTTTGTTAGATAATCCTCTTTTTACATTTAATTTCTTCATTTTATCTCTTCAAAAACTTCTGAAGAGTGTTGTGTCCAATTTTGGTACAAACAAGTACCAAGTTCTGTTCGGAATGATAAAGGTCCTATGGTAGGATTAAAGAAAAAATATTCCTTAAATTAAGGAGAATGTTTTAACCATAATGAGTTAAAATAAGAAAGAAAGAAAGATAAATATGTTAAGGAGTTGAACTTCTAATATAATGAAATTTCTTATATAAGAGAACAGATATAATCTTGATAGAAAAAGAACATAACATGCACCATTGTAAATTTAAGCATAATTAAAGGCATGAAGGTAAGGAGGCAATTTTTGAAATTGATTAACTAGTGGATCCCTTGCTTTAGCTAATGCCTTATACTCTTATGGAATGATTCATTTGGAAATGATAAATAATGTGAAAGAAATAAAGAACCTGGCAATAAATTAGAGAACCTCCATACACATCGATCATTAGTTGTATTTTTTATTGTTGGGAAATGATAAATAATGTGAAATAAATAAAGAAACTAATACTAAATTAGAATTCCTCTATATACAATAACAATTAATAAACTTTGCTAATCTCTGAACTAAAACTTTGAAAATGAAATTATGCATAATGGTCAAGTGTAATATTGTATTTGAAAAGCATTACATCTTTATTTGGAGAGAGAACAATTGTATATATAAATAATTCACTAAGGCCTCATTCAACTAAGATATTCATTAATTAGGTCTTTATTTGGAGTGATAACGATTGTATATATAGATAATTCACTAAGGCCTCATTCAAGCAAGATGTTCGTTAACTAAACGATTAAATAAAAAGCAACCTATTAAACAATGATACCATGTTGATTTATTATTTATAGCGATCATTTGTACTATATTTTTTGCTAATTTTTTTTGGAAAAATTAGTATGATGATAATATTTTGATAATCTGTCAATTGTCATTGTTTTCTATTATAAATATACACATACGCACGCACACATATATACGTATATAAGTGATGTATTACATAATCGGTAGCTGGACTAAAATAGTTTCAAGAAAGACATGGCTGAAAAGAATTCAGTTTATAATCATAAAAATATATAATACCATGACTAGAAGAGAAAAAAGATTTAGAAGTGGAATCAAAAAACATCATGGAATCAGATGTTAGGTAGAAAATGAAAAAAATAAACGAAAAATAGCAAGGGCAAAACTTACAGAGGATATTGGAGAAGAATGAGCATGACAACCCCTAACAAACTTAGGGAAATGAAGGTTGGTTCCACGTGATGATAGACAATGGTTGTGCAACGACATTTTTTATTATCATAATATGCATAAAATTGTAGTGATCAATACAATTCAACATCATCTACCTGCAAATCAACATTAAAAACGAGTGGTACCACATACACATACCAAACTATCGGTAACGAAACTTAATTTTTTTTTTATAGTTATTCATCAAAGCAATTACAAAAACCACCATAGATAGTTTCGGAAAAATGAGCAGAAAAATAACTACTCAATTATGCATAATCGTACAAAGCTCAATAAGAAAAACTCTAATTATTTTGCATAATTACCTTTTCTCATATCATCAACTAATAGCGGACGAAAAGGATATGAACAATGTAATTACAACATATGTTATTATTTTGAGATAAGAGTTTTATGACTTGGGAGACTTTTATTAATGGGGCATTTCACTAGAAGGACAAATTTTGCAGTCCAATTAGTTTCTAGGACATACATTTAAAGAAATTACTTTCAAGGCCAAAGTCAGCAGAATAATTACTTTCAAGGACAAAGTCAGCAGTCCAATTACTTTCAAAGACATAATTTCATATGTTTTTAGGCCCTAGAATCTAATTATTTTACGTTTTGTCCTTGAAAGTAATTATTTCAGTTGTGTGTCCTAGAAACTAATTCCACTTGCTAAAGAGGCCCTTGTGGCTAATTTCCACTTTATTAATATTTAGACTATGTGTATTAATTATCTTATAATCTCGTTATTTTTAAGAAAAAAATTTATGGTAGTAAATATTGATGTTTGGCGTAATGGTATTCTTTAATTTTTTTAATATATTTGGGTGAAAAAAAGTTACACTTATTAAATGATATGCTTTTTATGCACAGTGAATCTAATATGCCATCAAAGCAGATCAGTTTCATAAAACTAAAATTTGTTATAGTCGATGTGCTTTTGTAAACCATTCGGTTGAACCAAAAATTGCACAAACACCCAATAGATTGAGGAGAGAATAAAATGTGAAGAAAATAAATGAAAAACGAATAAGAAAGTACATATAGAGTTTATAGAGGTTCGTCTAATCTTGGCCCATGTCCACTTAATGATTTTTATTGCTTGTATTTTTACATAGAGGCATAAGTTCTTACAAGTCAGTACAGCTCCGACAAAGATTACAAGAAATTAGAGTAAGGAGGGCAAGAATAAAAAAGATCCTAAAAACGGAGCCCTGCCTTCCTTTTTATAGAGGTGGGAGCCTAAAATCATGCTTAGAAGATCTCCACCTCGATTTCCACGCCTTAGAATGTTTCTACCCTAAAGTAGGACGCCACCTCATCAACTTATACGGTCGGTATGACTCCATGGGCTTGGGTCGGTAAGACTCCAAAAGATAGCCAAACTGGTCATCTTGAACCCTTTGCTTTGGTTCGTCCTGTGGTTAGCTTCGTGATACCATAGTTATTTACACCAATGTTAGCTTGTTTATGAGTCCAAATCATGGATTCTAAGGTCACTATTAACCTATTTGTTTTCATGGGCTGACTAATAACCAGTTTAAAGCTTATGGACTATCTGTTCGATCTCATAGTTTTGATGGGATCACTAAGAGCCTATTGGCCCCTGCCAATAACTTCATTCAATTATTTCATGGGTTCTCCCTGAACCTATTGGTATCTCCAATAACTTCTCTTAAATCATAGTTTTCATGGGTTGACTATGAACCTATAGATCTCTGTCAATAACTTTATCTGGATATAGTTTTCATGGGATCACTATGAACCTATTGGCCCCTACCAATAACTCTTCCCAAACATAGTTTTCATGGGTTTACTATGAACCTGTCTACCTGACCTCCTAGATGCAACTCTACTCATTCAGGAGTTAAATTAATTTATATTCACTACTGGGTCAACCTAGCTGGTTATTCTTCCCTTTCTCCTCAAAATATTGTTATGGGTCCATTATACAGTGAATATGTTTATATAAGAAGCACATACAATATATGATCATAACATAATAATACCAACATTTATGGTTTAATATCCTTGAAATCATTTTCACATAAAACATGGTTAATCCCTTTAACCCATTATTTTTATCAAGGAAAGCTTCTTCAAAAACTCCAAAATTAAAAACCATTTCAAAGCTCATTTATATTGCCATGGGTTTTCCTTTAAAAAATGAGGTTGGGTTCTTTGTTTTGAAAACTAAGGCTTTCGAAACCTTAGACCTTTACTTTAGAAACCATTAGAATATATCTTTCGAAAGCATTCAAATATTCTTTTCAAAACACTTAAACATATGTCTTTCGAAACACTTCAAAATATCACTTTCGAAAGCATCAAAACCTTCCTTTCGAAAGTATTAAAGCATATCTTTCCAATTTATAGAAGCATAGCTTCGAAACCATTTGAAAGTACCTCTTTTGAAACCATTGAGTTTAATCTTTTAGGTCAAAGTGAACATAAGAAAAAGTACCCCTTTCGAAAACATTAACCTTCAAATAAAAGAGTTTGGGGAAAACATATGGCTTCGGAACCATCCTTTTAAAAGCTTTAACCATTTAAGTAAAACAATTGGAAGGATAGCTTCGAAACACCTTTCGAAGCCATTGCCTTCGAAACCTTTAGTTTAAATGGCTACTGAAGCCCAATCTAAAGCATTGGGAAGCAGCTTGTTATATTTATAAAATAAAAGCTTGCCATTCGAACTCATTCAAAACTTCAACCTATTCGAAAGCTATGAAGATGGCAGCAAGGTTTCGACTAGGTTAAAAACTACCCTTTCGAAAGCTCCATTTTTAAAACATAAAATGCGGCAACTCTTTCAAAAGCTACTCTTTAAAACAAAAAGGCAGCAACCCTTTCGAAAGATATATAAAAGTAATTCAACCTTTTGAAAGCATCCAATAAAGTAAGGCAAGCGGCATCTCTTTTGAAAGCAAAACAAAGACCTTCAAAAGCTATTTAAAATGGCCTCGACGCCTGGAAAACTATATAAAATGGCCACGACCCCTTTGAAAGCATGTTTTCGACTCTATACCTTCCGCTTTTCTCCAATCCACTACGTACCAAAGCATTGATACCATTTATATTAGTTTCAACTTGGTTAGGGGCAGAAGTATGGAGTCGAAAGGTGGCAAATGAAAGTGGCGAAGCAGTAAATCTGTACAAAATTGTTTTGTTGCCTTTTTAAGTAAATGCTTTTCAACTAACTTGCCTAATTGCAAAAATATAAATGGTTTCCATAAACTTTACCAAAATCATTTCTAAAAGGCTGCCGAATTCGTCCATAATTAATTAAAAATAATTAACAAAGAAGCCCTTTCCTTTATCAAAACAATTAAGACATTTAAGTCCTTCAACTTAATTAAATTAATATCCATAGTAAATCACTTAGGAAAAATCCCTAAAAATAATCATAATTCACTTTAAGTATGTTATCTAACATATAGAAATTTCAATCCGAAAATCCTTTATATAGTAGCCGAAATAAACTTTTAAACCCAATCAATTATTTCTTCTTTCAAAAATTGATAATAAATTATCCATAGCTTGGATAATTACAAAAATTTAAATCCATCTCCAAAATAATGTTTTATATAACATATTAAATCCTCGTGGCATTTGGAACCCAATATATATACGATTTTAGCCTTAAAATCGAATAAAATATTTATCAAACATACTTGTTTGAATCAACCATATCTTATAATCTAAGCATATCATCTTTAAAATCATCATAAAGGATTTAAACTTAAAACCCGAAATCAAATGCTTTTTAAAGACAAAAATGAGATGGTTTTGATTATTATTCACCTTGCTTTGGATAAGAAACTTGAGATTTGACCTTGATTAATCCTCCATTGCTTGAATCCTAAGCTTTAGCAAATTTTTAATCTCCTTTTACCCTAGGTTGTGGTCGGCTTTGAGCTCCCCTTTTTCTTATGTTTTTGAATTATGAACGTATGGAATGAAAATGGGAATAAGGGTTTAGGGGTAAGGGTTATGGTGGATGGCTATTCCCCATAATACCTTTGCCTTATTCTCTTATTTGTTAACCTATGAAACCATTTTCATAAACTCATTCTTTTAATTTTATTTAATTAAGCACGGCCTCTATTTAATTTCCAAATCGCAATCCCCTTATCACTCTAATCTTTACATTTTCTATTTAATTTATTTGATTAAATCTCCTGAATAATGTTATTTAAAATTAGGGGTGTTGTACGTGGAAGAACAGAGTTGCTGATTCAGAAGTTCATAGAGATCGATAAAGAATTGCGTTGGATCAATGAAACAACACTTGGTATAGGCTTTTTACATCAAGTAAGTCATGTAGGCAAAAGATGGGCCCCTTGGAGGAGTATTCTTGGATTGTACCGACCAAGGGTGTTGGGTCAGTACTGACCCACCACTTTGGTTGGATCTTATTTCTCTGGTCTCAGCTTGGTTTGGCATTTGCCTTGTGATCTTAGATGTGTTTGGTTTTTGGGCTTTGCGGTCATCTCTTCGGACGTCTTTCCTTGATAACTTCAAAGTTTGACTCGTCAAGTTTGTCCGTATACTGCCTAATCAAAAGACGAGATAACACTTGCACCCCAAAGCATGCCTTGTGACTGAAAGGTGTGCTTTACTCAAGAACAAATGTTGGTGTCGATGATATAAGTCCATCCGCTCGTGCTTTGGTGAAGGGACTTGCACCTTGCACACTGGTCCCGTCTCTCCGGATGGGATTTTAAAGCGATCAATATCAGTCATCGCATTCAATGAAATTCTCAAATTTGCATTCTCGGCCTACTTCCCGACTCCATGAGGGAATTTTGGAACATACTCCTTTAGTTGTGCTTCTGCATTCTGATTCGCATTCATATGCTCCGCATCATCTCTAGGATGCATGTCGTTCCTTCCTAGACCAACACGACCCATGCCCCTAAATCTTTGTGGATCGGTACCGATCCATGCTTGTGGATCGGTACCGACCCATATGTTTGGCTCGGAGTTTATTCCGAGTGGTTCTATTCCGTTTCCAAGTAGTTTTTTTCCGACTTCATGTCTTTGATTCTGAATTGCAGTAACTCCGGTTGTTCCCATTTGTCCCATTCTCCCAAAAAAAATTCCATCATCTCTTCCCGACGAGCAATCATCGTATCCTATTGATTTCCTCTAGTTACGGCCTTCCTCGTTGATTGTCTAGTCATTCTGAATCTTCCTAAGTCTTAAATCAGTGAGGTCAAATGTTTCTTGGTGAAAGAACTAAAATATTTGAACCACAAATGGCACAAACATCCAATAGATTAAGGAGAGAATAAAAAGTGAAGAAAATAAATGAAAAATGAGTAAGAAAGTACACAAAGGGCTTATAATGGTTCAGCTAATCTTGACCTACATCCATTTAATGATTTTTATTGCTTATATTCTAACTTAGAGGCAGAAGTTCTTAGGGGTTGGTACAACTCCGACAGAGATTACAAGAAATTAGAGTAAGGGAGCAAGAGCCAAAAAGATCCCAAAAAATGAGCCCTACGTTACTATTTATAGAGGTAGGAGCATAAAATCTCGCCCAGAAGAACTCCACCTCGTTTTTCACGCCTTAGCCTGTTTTTCCATCAAATTTGGACGCCGCCTTATCAACTTATACAGGTCGGTACGACTCCAAGGGCTTGGGTTGGTACGACTTTGAAAGATGGCCAATCTAGTCATCTTGAACTCTCTACTTTGGTTCGTCCTGTGGTTAGCTTCATGATTCTATAGTTGTTTGCACAAATGTTGGCTTGTTTTTGAGTCCAAATGATGGATCGATGGAAGAACAGAGTTGCTGATTTAGGAGTTTGTGGAGGTCGATAGAAAATTACATTGGATCAAAAAAACACTTGGTATAGACTTTTGACATCAAGTAAGGCACGTAGGCAAAAGATATGCCCCTTGGAGGAGCATTCTTGGACCGGTACCAAGCCAGGGTGTTGGGTCGGTACCGACCCACCACTTTGGTGGGATCTTGCTTCTTTGGTCTCAAGTTGGTTTGGCATTTTCCTTGTGATCTTGGATATGTTTGTTTTTGGGATTTGCGGTCATTTCTCCGAACATCTTGCCTTGATAACTTCGAAGTTCGACTCACCAAGTTTGTCTATATACTGCCCGGTCAAAAGGCGGGATAACAATATTTGTTTTGTGTTTGTTGTATTTTTCTAGTTTATTTTAACATTTTAGTTTAACAAATCTACGTATGTCCCAAAGAATTACCAACTGCTTACAAAGAATTTGGGTGAAATTTGAATTGGAGACTTAGTTTTCTAAAAAGAAAGAGAAATTATTTTTAAATAATAAAAAGAAATTTAAAGGTTTGTTTAAAGAAATTGGTTCGTATATTTATTTCGGGGAAGAGAAAGATGCTTCGCTTAGCATCTACAAAATTAGTGGGTGTGAGTGGGTGAGTTAAGTGTTTGAATTGGTGAGTGGAGAGGTGGGTGATGGGAGGTGTTTGAACGTGTGCAATAGTAACACCCGTAAAAAAGTTGCGCCAAAATGGAACTTTAACTTGATTTCGATGAATAGGAATGCACAAAATAGGGGAAAGAATACCGGTCGAATTGAATGGAACTAACGAGGATTCAACTGAAAAATATGATATTGATCAAAAATTACTTAACATGCTCATGTTGAATTTAGAAATAATTGAAGGCGATGAAGAGGCAATTTTTGGAATTAATTAATTCATGGATCCTTAATTTTTTTTAATCAATGTCTTATGGAACTATTCATTAGGAAATAATAAATAATGTGAAATAAACAAAGAAATTGATAATAAATTTGAGATTTCCCATATACATCAACCATTAATTTTATTTGTAACAGCTGGGAAATGATAAGTAATGTGAAAGACGTAAAGAAACTGATAATACACCAACGATTAATTGTATTTGTTAATATTTGGAAAAGGTAAATTATGTAAAGGCTAATTCCTTTTATACATCAATAATCTCTTAACATACATCAGAAAATATAATAAACTGGTATAAACAAAAAATTACTTTACATACGTCATTTATGTTGCAAAAATACCCTTATTTTCATCTTCATCATCTTCTCTCGTTAAAACTTAAAACTCATTTACACAAAACTAGAAATTCCTAACACTAAATTAAATAAACATTCAACAAAATGAACATTAATTTTTTGCACTAACATTGGTTTTTTAGAAACTTCTTAATTTCAATAAAAAGACTTTAGTTTAGAAGAAAAATTATATACTTTTAAATTAGGTCAGTTAGTTATGGATGTTGACTTAATTGAAATTTATGTTTCATTAACTTCGTAAACAATGTATAAATTTGATCAAATATAATTAATTTTAATGTTTTAATTTGATGGGTATTAAGAAAAGGAAATTATTGCAATTAGAAAGAAGGGAAATTTAATAATATATATTTTATTAATGGTGTATGTTAGATAATTTCTGGTGTATGAATAGAATTTGTCTAATGTGAAAAAATAAAGAAACTAATAGTTAATTCGGAACCCTCTACATACAACAACCATTAATTGTACTTACGAATCTTTGAACTAGAACATTGAAACTGCAATTTTGAAAATGGGTGAAATATAAAATAGTGTTTAAATGTGCTAAGAAGATTTTATTTCGAATGGAAACAATTGTATATTTAAATAATTTGCTAAGACCTTATACTAAGTAGATATTCATTGACTATACAATTAAACAAAAAGAACAACTAATTAAATAATAATACTGTATTGGATTTATTATTAATGGTTATTTTCTATATTAGAATTATTACTAATTGTAATGACCTAGAATTTTAGTCATTGGAATTTGGAATATTTAATTGATTTTAAATATTAAAAATTTAATTTTATAAGTTAAACAACTTACATTTCAAATTCAGCGATTTATTTGGTAATTAAACTGTTGAATTTGATATTTGGAATTGTTTAAATAATTGAATCTTGGATTTAATTTGGATAAAAATGATTTCAAAGCTTATTTAAATTTTGTTAATTAAGAATAGTAATAATAAACTTTTAATTTAGATTTAAAAGTGATTAATTTTGTTTTTAAAATAATTTGTTTTAACTAATGTGTGGAAATAGCCTTCCGGGGCACTATCTCGGATTTTGACGAAACCAGTGTCATTGGATCCGTAATACTGAATTCTTATATGTTAACGAATTTCGTGGCGATTGGATGTATCATTTTATCGTACGAGTTCGAAACGCGTAGAAATTAATCAAAGAAATTTAAATTAATATAATTTGATTTTGGAAAAGCTAGCTTCTGCGTATGATCGAATTAGGTCTCGATAATACTTCCATTGTGTTCGGAATAGGGGTATAACATATAGAACGTCAAGCGACACACCTCGTTTAGAGTTCGAAAATTTAACTGTGAATATTTCTTTGAATATTTTCTATATAAGGACGTTAAATTTCTTCATTTGCAAACCCTAGCCCTAAATGGCTTCGACCGCCATTAAAACAATAGCTCCATCCAATGAACGACAATCAACGAAGCCTCTAGAGGCCGAATTGGCCAACGACTTCAACTACAAAAATGTTCGTCTCGTCGAATAGAAGGGGATGGACGGTTGGATCGTTGTAGATTGTCTCATGGAGGTCGAAAATCGGCCATGGTCATGGGGCATTTGGGTTCATTTTTTTTAGCAATTGGATCATGCGCGTGGGTGGCACGAGCGTGGGCTGAGGCGGAGCAGCGGCGGCAGGCGACGGCGGCGACGGCTGCAAATTGAAGGATCATGATCGAAAATTTATATATATATATGTATGTATGTATGCGCAAGCCTAAAAACGTGCACTAGCGAAAGGGAGAAGGAGAAAAGGGTAATTAGTTTAAAGTTTTATTAATTTTAAGTTAATTTTAGTTTAATTATTTAAATCGTTTATAAGTTCGTAACTTTTCCATACGATGTCCAACTTGAACGTGACAAGTTGCATTGCGATCATATTAGCGAATACTATGCAATATAGTTGGATTGGATGGATTCGAATTTAGTAGGAATTTTGGGTTTAAATTGAATGCCTATTCAATTTTATTACAAACTGGAGTGTTTTGTCGGAACTGAAATCAAAGTGAGTTAATCTAACCTTTTTTGTTTATCAAAAATATTATATAATCAATAAAAATTATTTATTGGATGTATGGATAATATATTGTTGATTGTTGTCGACCGTTGGATGATTTACTATATTTATTAGTTGGTTTGGATATATTCCCACCTCTGGAGCGGATGAGACCCTATTACGTTCTCATGTCAGAGCGGATGACCCTTGAAGTGGTTGATTAGATGTTTGTTTATTTGATAGTTAAATAACCGACTATCAAAGCTGGACCCAAAACGTAACTTTAGATATATCTAGGAGAAACACGAGAATTATATGGTACAGTTACCGTTGAAGGTGCTATACTATACGCATAAACTCGTTTCGTTCTTCTAGGACGAATGATAAGGAAATCCATCCACAAACGGTTAGGAGGTGAACTTCGCTCTTGTCATTTGTCTGTTTATTTCCTAAAGAACCGGGGTTGAGTTTACCGAAAATATCAAAAGTTGTTTCAAAGAGACCTAGATCGGATATGTTATTCGAAAACACTTTGATCCAGCTCAACGTTTCGTATTTAAGACATGTTGAAGAACATAGAATCGAAGACCGAGTTTTAAAGTGCAAGGACAATTTTCTATTTTCCATGCGAGGGATTCCCCGTAATGGATGTAATAGAACCGGTGCCTTCGGTTTCGTTCAGACCCAAAACGAACTTATATGGACGAATGATAGCATTGCGTTGACGCTTGGAGGGCAGTGTTAGCATTCCAAGGTGGTCTGCTATTTAGACAGGTAAAGCATAGCCTCAAGCCTCACAACCGGGAGTAATGGCAAAAATAGGGCATGCAGCGGAGCTATGTGGTTAGCTGCCATTAGGAGTGGTCACCCCATTCTAGATGTCCCTTTCAGAGTTCGTTTGCGGCAAACACCATGGTAGTATAAGGCCTCGGTGTCAAGGGGGTGAGGTAATCCGGTCTGCCATGTTAAAGAGGCAGCTGGCTCTGTGTTAGCATCGGTGCATTTTCTAGAGGTGTATCATCGGAAGGTAGTCCCTTACCTTGCCATTGTTGGGATCCAATCTCCAATACATGCCTTACGTTTACGATTGTAGAACCTAGTATGTTGGAATGTGAGATGCAAGCATTTCAGCAATTTTATCTGTTTACTTTAAACCTAGACACTATGATAATATCACTGGATTTTGATATAAAATGTTTTGGTTATCATAAGGTAAAAACCCATCTGTTTTTATGTGCGGTGTGGTCTTATGAGATACCCTTTGTTTGAAAAGTTTTCAAATGTAGAAATCAGTTTAGTTGTTATTTGTTATCGAGTTTTACTCACGTTAGTTTATTAGACTGACCTGGGCGTTATTCCATGTAATGCTCGGGTCAGACCGAGCATGTTTTCCCAGGTTTAGCTAGATACTTTGGAGTTGGAGAGGAGCTGGATGGTCAAGACGTATTCACGTATATTTTTCTTCCGCTATATTATAGAGTCTGTATGTTGTCAATATAAGTACAGGTTTCTATAACTGTCCAAATTTAGGATAAGTTTAGTGTACTCTGATGTTGTATATATATGAATAAAGATGTTTCCTTTTTGTAAAGATCATTGTTGTATTATATATATTCATTGCGTTGTGAGATTCTGTGTTGTTTAGTTTTCTTCTATCTTCTACCTTCTTCTTTCACCCTAACAAATCGGTATTTCCGGCACTTGAATGTTCGACATGTGATACAGTGGACGTATTAGTGTCGATTTTCGAGGGTCGAAAATCCGGTTCGTTACAGACATAGCTTGTAAGAGTTTAGCTCGAAGCTGGACCTGATGAATGGTTCGATACTAAGCCAAAATTAATTGGTACTGAGCCAGTCCCAACTATGGCTGCTGCTGCACGCTCTCATTGGATTTCTCTTACCCATGTTGAAGCAGTTACTAATGAGGTACAAAGAGATCGTCGAGATCGTTTTGGGAGCCAAAACCATGCTAGAGACCAACGATCAATTCGTTATATAAAGGAATAGGGAGTTCTCGCCGAATAGGAAGGGCATACTATCATTATCAGTCTCCCAAACCCAAAGATGGAATGGCTTGGATCATTATAGAACATATCCAATGAGAGCAAGTGAAGCATGGTATAGGAGAAAGGGGAAGTAAGTAGTCCCTTTACCTTAGGAGTAGAGACTGCTAAAAACCCAAAGGGTTTCACAATTCCTACTATGGAGTCATATAAGGGTTTGACTAAGCCTGTAGTGCATCTACAACATTATACTCAAGACATGATGATGAGTGGAGCTACTAGGTAGTTCTTTGCAGTGGTTTTCTCTATTCTTGGCTGATTTAACTACTAGGTGATTCTGTGGCTTACCCCTAGGATCAAATCATTAATGGGCGATGTTGAAAGAAAGATTTATTAATCAGTTTCATGTGCATGTGGAGCAACCAAAAGATGCGACTTACTATCGGATTTCTAGCAAAGTAATTATTAGTCAATATGGTAGTAGCTAACTCGACTTAATGCCATAATGGCTAGCTTTCAAAACACTGATGAGAGACTAATCTTAGTGGCACTATGTTGTGGCATGCACCCAAATATGAAGTTTGTATATAGACTAACTAAGGAAAAGCCAACTATGCTGCAAGATTTCTATTATGAGGCGATAAAGTATATGAGGTTAGAGGGTGCCACCTCGGAAAGGAAATTTGGTGGAACTACTCAAATTGGAGAATCATCCAGCAGCATTAACATCATGGTAAAGGGAGGTGTAAAAAATTTATTGAGAAGAAGAAGGATAACAACTATGTTGAATCTAGTGGGAAGAAAGTGGAATGAAAAAGGTTGAGGCCCGGACCAAGATTCGATTCTTGTATGGATTTGAATGATAATGTTGAGAACATCTACTTGACCATGCTGGCAGAATTGCAGTATCGAAAGCCTCAACCAAGGAGGAAAGAGAAGCCAATTTGAACTCTGGGAAATATTTCCACTTACACAAGTCACATTTACACAACACCAATGAATGTCATCATTTGTATGACATCATGAAGGTGTATATCGAAAAGAGGATGTTACAAAGGTACATTAGGGATCCTAATGGTGCCTCGATCCATGCACGTCAACCATAAAGGAAACTAATGCGGGTGATGGGGGAAAAAGGACCAGGATTTCCCTTGTGAACAATTAAAGGATATTGGTTAACATAATAATGGGAGGACCCCACTTTGCTGATAATAGCTGGGCTAATATGGAAAGGTATGCTAAGTCATTGAAGAACTGCAATGAATTTGTGTATGCAGTAGATAAGGAATATGACACTTAGACCCCTCGTTGGGACGTTGTTGAGATTGCTTTCAGTAATCAGGACCTACATGGAAATGGTATCCGCACACTGACCAAATGGTAATCTCAGTTATGCTTGGCCAAACAGAGGGGCATCGAGTTTTGGTGGATATGGAAGATTGATTGGTAATCTATTCAAGGATGCATTTGGAAAAATGGTATTGTCAATAAAGGTCATAACTTCACAAAACAAACAACTACATGGACTTATAGGGAAAAAAAATAATACCCTTTGGAAAGTTGGATCTATTTGATGAGCTTGAGGACCATCCCAGATCAACCATACAAAAACAGACTTTCATGCTGGTGGATGGTTTCTCAACATACAATGCTTCCCTAGGATGCCAACACTGTTTGGTTTGCAACCAGTCCTATCCCAATGGTGTTTTGTACCGAATAGCTAATATAATTGGAATCATTGAAGGAGATCAAGCATCTACAAGAGAATGCTATGTAGCGAGGCTCCACGAAAAGTGGTGCATGGAGAGAGGAAAGAATGCAAATAAAGATCTCTACATCAATAATTTGTATCCATAGCAACTAAATAAAAGGTTCCTCTCATGTACACAAATGATCCTTTTAACAAAATGAACCCAAGACGAAGAAGAGGGGGAAACGACTAAGCCTTTAGATGACATGGAATTTGTGATGGTTGAAGTAATCATGATTCAACCAAGGTAAGGAAGATAGGATCCCAGCTGGAGCGAGGTTCGAAAGAAAAATTAGTGGCTTCTTAAGAAATAACTAGGAAGTGTTTGCATGTCCTTATGCCAATATGTGTGGGATTTCTCTTGGAAATGCATATCACGTAGTGAACATCGACACAAGAGTATCCTATGTACTCAAAAAAGAGGATTATTGGCCCTAATCGATCGAGGACTCTGAATGAAGAGATAAAGACCTTACTAGCAAATGATTTTGCAAAGGAGTCTCAGTACCCAAAGTTGATAGCTAACCTAGTTCTTGTTAACCCAAAAGATGGATCAACACTATGGATCAAGTGTGAAAGCACCAGTGTAGATAATCAGTAGCACAAATCTCAGATAAACAACAAATAAAAAGCAGAAGTAAGAAAAGAGATACAGAATTTTTATAGTGGTTCAGCTGACTCTGGCCTACGTCCAATTTGATCCATCTTTATTATGATTATACTAGCTGAATCTCTCTGGATATCAACTAGTTAGTCCTTAGATGTAACTTACAATGAGTTAGAATAAGTCAAAAGTACAAGGGTTGACCGAAGAATCACAGCAACCCCCTTGATTACTGTTGCGAGGGAGAAGAAAGTGGAAGAAGTGAAGGAATTCCTGTAAAGTAATGGAGGCTCTCCCTTTGGAAAAGATCTATCTCTATTTGCGGGTTGGTGAGTATTTAGAGGGGAATTTAGTTACTGTTTTGCCAGAAGTCCAAGCGTAGAAGAGTCTAGTTGTTATGCCAAGTCATCACTGAAAATCTCAAATCAATCTGAGTCATTTCTATGGATCGTTAGCTATCCATAAGGGATGGATCGCTAGCTATCCATAAGGCATGGATTGCTAGATATCCATCAACTTAGCATATTTTTCTACCATAAGCCTTTATTTAGTGTTATGAAGGAGCTCGGAAAGTTTGATGGCGATCTGACCTATCTTGATGGATCTCTAGCTATCCATAGAGGATGGATCACTAGCTATCCATAGGGGATGGATCGCTAGCTATACATCCACTTAGCATATTTTTGAGTGATCTTTGTTTGGTTGTCTTCCTATCTTCTATTTAAGTGCCTTGTACAAATATCAAGTCATTTGGAGTTAGTTTGATCATCCGTCTTCATGGGTCATCTGGTCTAGAAGAAGCATCCATAACTAGCTTAAATCTTAACAAAATCGAACGAAACTTTGCAGGAACACTCTAGAGGTTGTCAGGGACCCACCATAAAAATTTAAGAGGGTAGGACCCAATTTAGATGGTTCGCTAGCGATCCATCTAGTTAGTTCACTATCGATCCATCAAATAAACTCCAAATGATCTCATATTTTTTGAGCCTTCTTCTTTGTCTTCTAAATGTTCTCCCAAAATCTCAGGTCAATCCGACTTCATATGAGTTCTGTAGGTCAATTTTAAGTTAGCTGCTTTTGGTCAAACAGCTTGAATCGGGTGAGTCTTAACTTCTCGAGCTAGATGTTTGACATGCTATGAAACTTGGCAAGCGTCTCTAGGGAACATATTATATAATGATGCAAGAGGACTGGATGATCCAAAAGCAAGCTTTATGGATCGCTAGCGATCCATAGGTGATGGATCGCTAGTGATCCATCATCTTGGCCAAATTCTGATTTCCTCCTTTTGAATCTTTCTTCATTCCTTCTTCCGGTCCTCTTGGTTGATTCTTGAGTTTTTTTGACTTATCGTAGATGTTTTGACTTTCTTTGAATTTCGTTGGGTTAAAAAATCCAGTTAACACTTGCCCCCAAAAGTACGCCTTTTGGATGGAAGGCGTGCTTTGCTCTAGAACAAGTTCTTCTCTCCAGTCTTCGATAATTGAGCTTTCCAGCTGCTTTAGCCTTAGTGAATCGTCCAGTTCCTTTGGATTCTCTTTCCAATCACAATTCTTTCCAAACCCATTATTCCTTGGACTCTAAGTCTACTTAGATGTAATCTATACATCACAATCATTCTGATTTCATTAGAAGTTATTACATCACATATCTCTAATTAAATCACATGTTTCCAATTACATCACATATCTCCATTTACATCACATACCTCTAATTGTCCCATGTTCATTCAGGATTTACATCACTGTCAATTTTTTCTTCACATCAAAATCACATTATGTATCAAAATTACATCATATACCGAAATCACATCATATATTAGAATCGCATCATATATCAGAATCATAATTTATATCGAAATCATCATGTGTTCATCTAGGATTTATCAATTTTATTATGTTTATAAGACATTTAAATCCTTATATTAAATCAAATCTATTTTAAGGCTCGATCTCTCCTGATCGTTTAAGTTTAATGTGCGATCTCTCTAGATCGTTTGATGTTTAGTTTAATGTGCGATCTCTCTGGATCGTTTAGTGTTTTAAGTTAAGGGGATGATCTCTCTAGATCGTTTATTTGTTAAATTAATAGGTATGATCTCTTTGGATCATTTTCTTATTAAGTTAAGGGGGATTAAGTAAGCCCATCCACTCACTCTCGAGTGAGGGGACTTACTTCTTACACCCCGGTCCCATCTCTCCGGTCAGGACTTTATGGCGTTCGATATCGTACAAGTCCATCCACTCACTCTGCAGCAAGGGGACTTGCACCTTGTGCTCCGGTACTGTCTCTATGGTCGGAACCTATGGCGTTCAAAATCAGTTATCACATTAAATATGGATTTTACAAGAGTCAAATTTCAAAATCAAAGTAAACAGGCATAAATTAAATAAGCAGAAATCTTGAATGTTTATCCCAGACATCCAACTTAGAGCATGGCAAGGGACCAATCTAGGTTTTGTGCACATCCAAGCGGTTTGAGATTATTATCCTAAGTAGTTATCTCGGATATCCGACTCAGAGTGCGACTAGGAACCAATCTAGGTTTAGCACACGTCTAAGCAATTTGGGGTCATTGTTGTCCTATATATTCATCTCAGGCATCCGACTCAGAGCATACCTAAGGACCGTTCGGGATCCTGTACATGTGTAAGTGGCCTGAGGTTATTAAAGGCAGAAAAAGCAGAAGGTGGAGAGTAAGGGACGAATCTGCCCCCTGTTCCAACTATGGGATTCTAGTTTTGGCTCATGAGGTCATGTATTCGTACTCTGATTTGCTACTCTAACTCCAACATCACCCATTCCAGGCGTTAAAGCTTATCATAGATCTAAATCTATCGTACCCCTAAGTCATGTGGGCATTATTTCAGTTTGTTTTGCTCTAACTACAGATGCTCCTGCATTGGGTCCTATTGTTGATTCCAGCGTTACCATCAAGTATCGGTTGCTCTAGGTATGGGGGCAAGACTCCACCTTGTTCCAATCCAACTCTGCAACTCCTATTTTGTTCCATGGAGTTTGATTCCTATTCCCTGCAAATCACGCTATCCATTATTGCTCCATCCTCTGGAAGAAGCTATCCATCATCTCTTGTTGCCTAGGCAAGATCCTATCTTGCATCTCCTTCATCATCCTTTCCGTTTCTTTCCTAATCACACAGATGGGTTGATGAGAAATCGAGGACACCTCTTGGCTGCCTCCAAGCTCCGGTTGACTTGCTACAGCTCTAGATCTAGTATTAGGCCTACTCATCTTCTCTAAATCATAGATTCAAACTTTAGTTCTTCAAATCTCGTCCAAGATTCTCAGTGAAAGAACCAAAATGTTAAACCAAAAAATGGATCAACACCCTGGATCAAGCATGAAAGCACCAGTGCAGATAATCAGTAGCACAAATCTTAGATAAACAACAAATAAAAAGCAGAAGTAAGAAGAGAGATAGAATTTTTATAGTAGTTTGGCTAACTCTGGCCTACATCCACTTTAATCCATCTTTATTATGATTATACTAGTTAAATCTCTCTGGATATCAACTAGTTAGTCCTTAGATCTAAGTTACAATGAGTTAGAATAAGTCATAAGTACAACGGTTGACTGGAGAATCACAATAACCACCTTGATGACTGTTGTAAGGGAGAATAAAGTTTAAGAAGTGAAGGAATTCCAATATAGTAATGGTGGCTCTCCCTCTGGAAATGATCCATCTCTAGTTGTAGGTAGGTGAGTATTTATAGGGGAATTCAGTGAGTGTTGGGCCAGAAGTCCAAGTGAAGAAGAGTCCAATTGTTATGCCAAGTCATCGCCGAAAATCTCAAATCAATCTGAGTCATTTCTATGGATCGCTAGCTATCCATAGGGGATGGATCGCTAGCTATCCATAGGGGATGGATTGCTAACTATCCATCAACTTAGCATATTTTTCTACCAGAAGCCTTTACTTAGTGCTACGAAGGAGCTCAGAAAGTTTGAGGGCAATCCGACCTATCTTGATGGATCTTTAGCTATCCATAGAGGATGTATCGTTAGCTATCCATAGGGGATGGATAACTAGCTATCCATCCACTTAGCATATTTTTGAGTGATCTTTGTTTGGTTGTCTTCCTATCTTCTATTTAAGTGCCTTATCCAAATATCAGGTCGTTTGGAGTTAGTTCGATCATCCGTCTTCATGGGTCATCCGGTCCAGAAGAATAGTCCATAACTCGCTCAAATCTTAATGAAATCGAATGAAACTTTACAGGAACAATATAGAGGGTGTCAAGGACCACCATAAAAATTTGAGGGGGCGGGACCCAATTAGATGGGTTGCTAGCGATCTATCTAGTTAGGTCTCTATCAATCCATCAAATCAACTCCAAATGATCTCATTTTTTTGTGAGCCTTCTTCTATGACTTCTAAATGTTCTCCCAAAATCTCAAGTCAATCCGACTTTGTATAAGTTCCGTAGGTCCATTTTAAGTTTGCTGCTTTTGGTCAAACAGCTTGAATCAGGTGAGCCTTCACTTCTCGAGCTAGATTGTTGGGCATGCTATGAAACTTGGCAAGTGTCTCTAGGGAACATATTAGATCATGATGCAAGTGGACTGGACGATTCACAAGCAAGCTTTATAGATCATTAGCGGTACATCATCTTGGCTAAATTTTGGTTTCCTCCTCTTAAGTCTTTCTTCATTCCTTCTTCTGGTCCTCTTGGTTGATTCTTGAGTTGTTTTGACTTGTCGTAGATGTTCTGACTTTCTTTGAATTTCGTTGGATTAAAAAACTCAGTTAATAGTTCTGGTTAAGAAGCTAAATAGGAAATGGAGGATGTGTATTTATTTCTCGAATTTGAACGATTCGTGTCACAAAGATTGTTTCCCACTTCCGTGAATTGACCCACTTGTGGATGGGAGAGCAGAGCAGAGCATAAGCTACTTTCCTTTTTAGATGCCTATTTAAGGTATAGACAAATAGAAATATATGTCCATGACCAAGATCATACTAACTTCATCACTGATCTAGGACAATGTTGCTATAAGGTTATGCCTTTTGACTTGAAAAATGTTGGAGCCACTTATCAGCATTTGGTTAACAAGATGTTTTCTAACCAGATTAGATGAACCATCGAAGTATACGTGTATGATATGCTGGTGAAATCGACGAAGGTAAAGGACCACACCGATCATTTGGATGAGATATTCTTCTAAGAGCAATGTAATACTCTGCATTTTAATGGCTTGGTATTTAAATATTAAGTCATTAATTAATGGAACGTCCCTTGTACTCGACTTTTAAAGACGAGTGAATTGGGACTCGAAACATCCATAGTTGAGTTCGTTTTTCCATCCCAAGAAAAATGAGTATAAACTTGACTATGTTTGGAGTCTGGAAGTTTTTAAGAGTGAGCAGTGTTTTTATTTGGATAAAATGAAATTGGCCAAGCCCACTAGCTTACAACTAAGTTAGCTTGTATGTAGCTAACTCATCTCTCATTTTCATTCCAACGGTTCATTCTTCTTCCTCTTCTTTAATAATATATTTTATAAAATTCCGACATTCAAATAAAAATCACAATAATTCCTCTAATGCAATTCTCTATAAAACACATTAAGGGATTAACATAAAGTTGTGATTTGGGGTTTCGTCTATGATTTAAAGAGAAGGAAAGCATTAGTTTTGGTGATTAGAGCTTGATTTAGTAAAAGAGAAAGTGAGTGGAATGATTCTCCAACTATATTTACTTGTTGATCTTCATTATTTCATTTATTGACGATTATAAAATTATATAAAGTAGTTTGGAGATTGTTTGGGTTAAATTAGGCTTGTATTCATGTTATAAACATGATTATATAATCTCATTATTCGTTTAAGACCTTAATTGCTATTTTTGAAATAGTTAATAAGCTTAGAAATGGATTTTGCGATAATTGAGTGATTTTATGTGATGTAGTAATGGATTAGAAACTAATTAGATGACATAATTAAGTGCATATCATTTGTTAGTAATAACAAAACTAATTCAAATGGTTTTATAAAAGTTAGTAAGCTAATTAAGTGATTGATGAAGCTTAATAGTACTTATGAATATTATTTAAAAGTAAAGAAACGATCTTTATTAATGAATGATTTATTTATAAAATATTATTTATGTAAAGGAATAATTTTGTAAATAAGTAAAAGTTATATTTTATAAAATAGTATAAAAGTGATATTTTATAAATAGATTGATTTTATAAAACAGTATGGCTGAAGCTTAGTTAGCATTTATAAAGTGATTATATGATTTTATAACTGAAGTATTTATTTTATATAATTGAAATGAGCTTTTATAAAATAGTAGTATGTAATATACTGAATTTTAATGAAGTAATTAAGTATTTAAAGGCTTAAAAATGATTAATTAGCTAACAATATATTTTACAAAATAGTTGTAAGATTTTATAAAATAGTATGAAATCATATTAGACCTTTATTGAATTATTTACTTAATATTCATGCGCGTATACATGCACGAACGGGTATACGTATATGTGTATTTGAAGTTATATATTATCAAGACAATTCTTGTATTGTAACTTGAATGGTTGTATGAAGCTGCATATATATATATATATATATATATATATGTATGTATAAGTGAATAATTATATATGTATATGTATATCTTTACTTGTGTATAAATACGAATCGTGCGTCTTATGTAGCCATAGTGACTATCGCATTCTAAGTTGCCTGAGAAGATACCAGGTCGAGTAATCGCTCCGGTAAAGTCTAGAATGTGATTTATATAATTGAAAGTGCAGTTGTGTGCTCGTGTGTGTATAAGCATACATAAATGGGTGTATGGGAGTACACGTAGGCATCACATAAGGTAGGAAATCTGGTTATGTTGTTTTGGCATGTTAGAGGAGGTTGGGTCCATAGATTCGCTCGTTGAACTCTACACGTGTGAAGAGTGAATTTCATGTCGAATTCGGTTTTCAAACACCTAAGGAACCACATCTAAAACATCAACCAATGAATTTCGTAGAGGGTCCAATGGGTAAAGGAAGGCTTGGAAGGCAAGGCGGCTCGTCGGACGAAGCAACGGAGGAAACGGCATGTGAATTGGTTGTCGTAGCAATTAGATAGACCTACCCCAGGCTTTATTACCTGGGACAGGCTACCACCGGTGGACCGGTGATAGACCATTGGTGGTGCACTGATCTAGGCAGTAAAGCTCAGGTTAGGTGCTTTTTTACAAAGGTTTTTTCCTATTGATGAAGACTATGGGTTACTCAAGGAGGTAGAAAGCAAGGAAAAACTCGGGATCCGGATGCGAATGTTAGGTGATTCCTATGGCATCAACAATGATCGGGCATGGGATCGATATGACGATTGATCACATGATCACTTCCAACAAGTGTGTACGATTAAGCGGAGTAAATCTGTACCTTCGGGCATTGACCAAGGGGTATGCATAGTTCGATGAATTGTAGGTTTTATATTAGTGAATGTATATAGTATTAAACTTATACTAATGATCTATATTTGTTTTAGCCTTATATTGGTAGCCATGCCTATTATTGGTCTTATAGTAGAGGCTCTCTATATTGATAGATGATGACAAGATATCATTCTTCGTTTGTGATAGACGTATTTGCTTACATGAAGTTACATTTGGTACATCTATATCTATATGGCATTGGTGTTCCTTTGCAGTCCTGATGGTATATTATAGAACGTATTTGCAGTCCTGATGGTATATTGATAGATGATGACAAGATATCATTCTTCGTTTGTGATAGACGTATTTGCTTACATGAAGTTACATTTGGTACATCTATATCTATATGGCATTGGTGTTCCTTTGCAGTCCTGATGGTATATTATATGGGATACGCCCGTCGTTCACTTTTGTAGAGATGTTATGCGAATTTATTAAGAAATTCACGATGGATGAGGGGGAGATGATGACAATCATCAACGAGTGGATCATCACTTACGCTTACTGAAAGGTACAATGGGATCCACTTACGTTTCAAGTAAATAGAGTAGATCATATATCACTTATGCTTACTGAGGGATACGGTAAGATCTATACGAGTTTAATCACTGAGAATGCGGCTCGGGGTCTATGGTACACTTAGTGTTTGCGCCAAAAATGGTCACAAACCCCAAAAGTAGTGAAAGCACTAGTGTTTACACGCAAATCCTCAATATCCAGTTACAGATCTAGATAATGTAGAGAATAAAAATGAAGAAATAGTAAATGAAAATGAAAGCAAGTAAAGAACACAAGAGAATTATAGTGGTTCGGCTATCTCTGGCCTACGCCCACTTTGAATTGATCCTTTTATTTCCTTTATACTGTGATTACAGTTGCAATCCTTTGAATATCAATAGCCAAAAAATGGCAGAGTCTAGCCAAACGAGAAGAAGATAAAGAGGAGCCGAGAGAAAAAGGTCCCTTTTAGTTGCAATAGAGGTGCTATTTATAGGTGTGGAGCTGGAAATATCTGCCTTGAAGCTCGGAATACTCCTTCTTAAGTCCAGATGGGCTCACGTGATCGATCTGGAGTCATTTGGGATCGATCCTTGATTGATCCATAGTGAGTTTGTATCGATCAAAAACTGCTCCAATTGAGCTGCGATCGATCATGGATGTTCCTTATGTGTTGTGCAACTTGCTGTGAAAATCTCATTGCATTTGGAGTTGTAGATTGTGAGATATGATCGGTCCAAGATCGAGTTTGCAAGTGTAGGCTGATGATTTTGTATCCATCATCTCCTATCCATCATATTACCATCCATCCGAGTCTTACGCTGTGATCCATACTTTACGCTCCATCTTAACCGCTCCTTTCGTATCGATTGATACGAACATGATCGATATGAAATATGCCTCCGAATCCATCCAGTGCCATAGTCTTTGCATCGATCCGATGTGCTCTGGTGAAGTATGCTTTTTATATCGATCTGACGCCACCTTTAATCGATACGAACTGGATCAGTACGAATCCTGATGGATCCGAAACAAGATGCAAAGTGCGCTATCAATACCCATATCTATCCTGATGTCGTTTAATCGATACAAATTATATCGATCCGAAGTAAACAGCCGTGTCCATCTCGATCGATACGAAAGTATCGATACGAACTGGTTTACCATGAATATTGATCCATCCATAACTTAAGTGTATGAACTCCGTTTGACTTGAAATTCGAAGTGTAGCCTCACCGGGCCTTGTGTATCATTCCTTATCGATCTCGCCTCGATTGGAGCTTGGTCCAAATTTGACGGTATCGACAATAGCTTGGTTTTTTGATCGATCTCCGATCCTAATAACCATCAATTTATTGATATCCTGGTTTTGACCAAAAAGCGGGATAACATTTTCCCCCCAAAATATGCCTTGCGGTAGGAAGGCGTGTTTTGAATAGCTGTAAACCTGTGACCTGCAATTAAATTCATTGATTCTTAAGATCATCATTCACGGTCATTCAAGACCATTAGTTAAAAATGAAGCCATTCAAGGCAGAGTTACTTACAAGATGAGTGATGGTTGTTCGCGACCGATAGTCATCCACGACAGACGAGGGTTGTGCATGGTCGAGTGTCGTTCAAGATGAGGTGAGATCGTTCAAGATCGTGCACCGTTCAAGGCATGACATAATCATTTAAGATCAAATGTTGTTCGAGGCACAATATGATCGTTCGAGATCGGATATCGTTCAAGATGTAAAATGATCGTTCGAGATCGAGGATTGTTCAAAGCAGAAGATGATCGTTCGTGATCGAGTGCTATTCAAAGCAGAGGTGATCGTTCGAGATGCAGAAACGTTCACAGCGGATGGTGATCTTTCGAGATCAAGTACTCTTCATGGTAGATGGTGATCGTTTGAGATTGAGTACCGTTAATGGCGGATGGTGATCGTTCGAAATCGAATGCTTGTTCAAAGCGAAATGTGATCGTTTGAGATCGAGTGCTGTTCATAGCTTTAGGTAGGCCCAATCCACTCGTTGTTTCTAACGATGGGGCTTGCTTACATTATTCTATCTCTCCTCTCAGGGTGCGATTTTAGGACTATCATTATCATATTCCACGTTCGAGTGGGTTCACAATCAAATAAGTCAATCAAATAAATAGAGTTCAGAATGTCCACATAAAATAAAGAAAACAAATGTCCAAATAGTGCAGTGTGTGTGCCTTTCGAGGCATGACGGTTTGTCGTCATCTCAGAGCATGCCTAGGGACTGTTTGTAAACCTATACATGTGTAAGTGACTTAGCCATTTTATTGGAGAAGCATAATGAAAAAACCTGTTATGTGGTCAAGGTTCAAGTCCTGAGTCTGTCCCTTATCATCACGTTCAACTGATGACAAGGCATGACCCCAATCCAAGGTTATTCCTGTTTTCTGATGGTGCAGGCGGGGGTTGTGCCTTTTCTACCTCTGCTCTCCGGGCTCTTACGTACTGTAATAGCCAGACATTTCTGACATGATCTTCAATTACATCTTTCAGATGCTGTAATCATTTGTATTGTACCTATTTAACTCATGGAACACACAATATCTTCCCGATCTCCTTTCACTATCAGTGGGCTCTCGCCTCATCGGCTTGCGGTAGGGAATCTGCCCCAGGGTTTCCAAGTACATTCATTCGGAAGTTTGAATCAGTTCAGTGTAGGAGGAGAATCTCGGTTCCCTCGTAGGTTGTCTCGGTACATCGGAGCTATCAACAGCTTTTCTCTTTCCATTGTTTGCCTTGGACCCACCTCCAGACGGTCCCTCATCTTGAGTAACATTGACATCTTGCTTTTCGGCCCATGTATCTTCTTGCCGCAAGAACCTGTCCACCCCGTCGTAAAATTCCCCAAGGTTCTGTGGTGGATCACATGCTAATGAATCCTTGAATTCTATGTTGTCAGCTATTCTTGATACAGCCACCATCAATACCATGGATGGATCTGGCCGATCCACCGATGTCGCTGCTGGATTAAATCTGGTCAGAAAATCTCTCAAGGACTCTCTGGTCCTCTGCTTTAGTGCCACCAATATCATAGCATTTTTGGGTCTTGTGATGTGGACCCTGAATTGCCTCATGAACCGTTCAACAAGCTCGGTCCATATCCTTATAGATGCATTATCCAGCTGCCTAAACCAAAGTGCAGCCAAGTCAGTTAGATATAACGGAAAACATCTTGCCATTACCTCATTGGCTGTCCCCAAGGCTTCCATGTGCCGGGTGTATCTCATCATATATGTGGTTGGATCCGACTTTCCATCGTACATATCCAACATGGGTAGCTTGAAGTCTGGCGGGTTCCTTGCGTTTCTGATGTTGGGGGTGAACGGGCTTTTATTCACATCCTCTAGATCCTTATTCGTCAATCCTCCATGTATGGTTTGTCTGACGATCTCTGCCAATCTGTCATTGTCATTCAGGGGCAGTCCTTGATTTCCTTCGGCTTGCCCCCTAAGTCCGCGAGGGAAATTTGGCACATACTCTTCATGTCGTGCTGTCTCCATGGCAGGTCCAGCATTACATGGGGGTGTGCCCCTGAGTCTAGATCTATCCAAATTGGTAGTTGTTTGCTGATTGGGGGTTGCCCCTTGTTGGACCGCTACATCTGATTGTCTGTTGAGCCCTTCTGATCTAACTCCGTGGATCTGTGCTCCGGCAGCTCCTGCTGCTCCTACCTATCCAAACTGTCTAAGAAGATTCTGCATCATCTCCTCCTGCCTTTTCAGCAACCGTTCCTGCATGGAATCCATCATAGTCTGCATCTCATCCCTTGTGATGTAGATGGATACATGATCTGCTCCAGCTCCAGAGGAAGCCTCTTGACTTCCCTCTTGATGGCTCCTTTCTGGTAAAGTCCTTCTAGCTGATTGCCTAACCATAGCTACAGATCCAATCCTTTACCAAAGTAGCGGGTGTTAGAGTTCTCAGTAAAAGCACCAAAGTGTTTGCGCCAAAAATGGTCACAAACCCCAAAAGTAGTGAAAGCACTAGTGTTTACACACAAATCCTCAATATACAGTCACAGATCACAGATCTAGATAATGTGGAGAATAAAAATGAAGAAATAGTAAATGAAAAATGAAAGCAAGTAAAGAACACAAGATAATTATAGTGGTTTGGCTATCAAATGGCCTACGTCCACTTTGAATTGATCCTTTTATTTCCTTTATACTGTGATTACAATTATAATCCTTTGAATATCAATAGCCAAAAAATGGCAGAGTCTAGCTAAATGAGAAGAAGATAAAGAGGAGCCAAGAGAAAAAGGTCCCTTTTAGTTGCAATAGAGGTGCTATTTATAGGTGTGGAGCTGGAAATATCTGCCTTGAATCTCGGAATACTCCTTCTCAAGTCCAGATGGGCCCACATGATCGATCTGGAGTCATTTGGGATCGATCCTTGATCGATCCATAGTGAGTTCGTATCGATCAAAAACTGCTCCAATTGAGCTGCGATCGATCATGGATGTTCCATATATGTTGTGCAACCTACTGTGAAAATCTCATTGCATTTGAGTTGTAGATTGTGAGATATGATCGGTCCAAGATCGATTTTGCAAGTCTAGGCTGATGATTTCGTATACATCATCTCGTATCCACCATCTCGTATCCATCAGATTACTATCCATCTGAGTCTTGCACCGTGATCCATACTTTATGCTCCATCTTGACCGCTCCTTTCGTATCGATCGATACGAACATGATCGATATGAATATGCCTCTGAATCCATCCAGTGCCCAAGTCTTTGCATCGATCCGATGTGCTCTAGTGAAATATGATTTTCGTATTGATCTGACGCCACCTTCAATCGATACGAACTGGATCGATATGAATCCTGATCGATCCAAAACAAGATGCATAGTGCACTATCAATACCTGTATCCATCCTGATGTCGTTTGATCGATACAAATTATATTGATCCGAAGTAAACAGCCGTGTCCATCTCGATCGATACGAAAGCATCGATACGAACTAGTTTCCCATGAATATTGATCCATCCCTAACTTGAGCGTGTGAACTCCGTTTGACCTGAAATTCGAAGTGTAGCCTCACCGGGCCTTGTGTATCATTCCTTATCGATCTCGCCTCGATTGGAACTCGGTCCAAGTTTGACGGTATCGATCATAGCTTGGTTTTTTGATCGATCTTCGATCCTGATAACCATCAATTTGTTGATATCCTGGCTTTGACCAAAAAGCGGGATAACACTTAGGTATTGACTCTATTTATTTTGGACCCACTATGGAAATCATTAGATCATGATAATTTGAATTACAGATCGACATCCAACATGGACTCGGGTTTCCAATATATAAAGTAGGTCACATATTACCTATGCTTACTGAGGGGTACGCTGAGGCCGACAGGAGTTCGACCAAACTAGGTGAGACTCAGGGTCTATGGTACATTGAGATACTGACTCTATTTATCTTAAGCATGAGTCTACCATGGATTCCACCCATTAGTAATGATAGGTATCAAATTGTTTTCCTTGGTTGTCTCTTATTGTCATGTTGTGTGTGTTATTAATTAGCTAATGTTATTATTATTATTTATTATTATGTACTTCGTGATAAACTTATATCATGATTACTCCACCTTTGTATGTCTGGTTACCTATATCATGATCTATTATTACGGGGCAACCACATATTATTAGTTGTGCTAACTGGTTGATTATAGAAGAAGAAAATGGTATGTTCTTATTTTTTAGATAAGTTTATTTTACTTGTTTATGGACAGTTTGGATTACCTCTGAGGCACGTTCGTGGAGAGGACCGACTATGCCTTAGTAGTTCTTGTATATTTGTATACAGTTTTAATATATAGTATTTTAAGATAGTTCCCATCACACCAGACTTTATGTCTGACCAGGGTTTTGCCTTTGTCTGTTTATGTCATGACAACTCTCGGTACTCGATTGAGTAGTTTAGGAGTTATGTCCTTTTGGGGACACACTTTCAGGATAGCCGGAGCAATTTGTGGAGGCAATGTCGATATTTTTGGACATACATATTTGATATTTTAGTAGTACATGGCGGACCTATTATTTGTATATGAGACCTATTGTATCAGAGATTATATTTAGAACCCTGTATTGTGGGGAGTTTGATGTATTCTGACTTTCTGTATTGATATTAATCTAACAGTTACTTCCACCAGTGCAGTCTCTTATCTATACGTTATTATCCTATTCTGTTCATGTATATTCAATATATTATATGTTATCATTTTGCTGTGAGATTCTATCGATATCCCTTGGCATAGTAATTGCTTTAATTTTCTATCCTTGACAACCTATTTTTTGTGGTATTCAAGAGTTGGACGATGTCATTCGGTGTTGATTTCAGAGTACTACAACGGGCAGGTTGTTACAAGCTACTTAAATATAGGATGAAATTAGATCTCTTGAAATGTTCACGTGGGCCTCTTTCAGGAAGTTCTTTGGATTCATTGTACATGCTAGTGGGATAGAAGCAAACCTGCAACAAATCCAATGGACATCAGAACCCTGGAGAACAAAAAGGAGATGTAGAATTAGAAGGTAAGGTGGTCACACTAAGCCGGTTCATTTCTAAGGCCGCGAATAAATGTGTTCCTTTCTTTGAACCACTAAATAAAAAGAAAGAAAATTTTGTATGGACTGATGAGTTGTTAGTCGCATTTTTGAATCTTATGGAGCATTTACAAAAACCTCATGTCCTGTCCGCACCTACTGAAGGGGAAGATCCATACATGTAACTAGCTGTGTCAGCTCATGCTCTGAGCTCAACTTTGGTACGAGAGGAAGTAGGGTGCAAAGGCTAGTGTACTACATCAACAAGCGCTTCACCAGGCCTAAGTCTAGATGCCTAAAGTTGAAGAAATTAGCTTATTGTCTGTTGATTGCATCTCAAAATCTAATGCATTACTTTCAACCAAGCCATATTATAGTACTGATTGACCAGCCTCTTAAGCAGGTCCTTTATTTCCAGAAACTTTAAGGGGGTTATTGAAATGGAGCATTGAGTTAAGGCAATAAGAATAAATGTACTACCCTCAAATTGCAACCAGGCATAAGCCTTAGCAGACTTCATTGCAGTGTTTTGCTTTTAGAGATGATGAATTAGAATCCAGTAAAGCTAAGGATCTCAAGTGGAGATGTTATTAGATAGAGCTTAAAATGAGCATGATATAAGCACTTGAGTAATTTTGATCACTCTAGAGGGGACGTAAGGTGTGCTACACATTGCGGCTAGGATTTGGAGCAACAAACAACGAGGTTGAGAAAGAGGTATTGATAATTGGATGAGTGATAGTAGAGGAGTTGAAAATCATATTGTTATTGTTATCTGGCATTTTAGCCAGGCTATATTGAACTAATTGCACAAGTTAGATTCAATTACCATCAAGGCCGATGACTCACGAGTGATGATTGTGGGGTTCGAAAGTCAAGTGCAGATGGTAATATGAAGTCAAGGTTGAATGGAATTGAAGGATATGCAAGTTAGTACGTTTGAAGTATGAAATATGGTTCAACACATAAGAGGGATCGTCATAAAATTAGCTCCAACGGGAGGGATTGGTATGTTTCAGGGTGTGGAAGCATTCTTATAGGAAACAATTAATATCTCAAGATCCACGAGTCCAATGCATATGAAATTCGGTGAGCAAAAGATAGGGACCCTATGGGGACTACCATAGGGATCACACCACAAGATTGCAAAGTTGGAGGGATTGGTATACTTCCCTAGGAAGGGATCGGTAGAAAACACCATGCAAACTATGTAGAAGCAAAGATCATGCAATAACTCAAGCTACACTGATCCAATTGACATGAAATTTGGAGGCTACGCATATTTTAACATGAGGAAGCCATCATAAGGATCACACCCCCAAAATTCAACCAAAGAAGGGATCGATACCAATCCTTCTTCTTTGAGAATTGGGCCATGCGACCCGTCCTGTGGGCCCATATGGTTTTGATGGTCTTTCTGCCAAGATTTCAAAGAGAAATTTGGCTATCTTTGTCCATAAATACTGGCTTGGTTGTTCATTTTTGGGACTTTTACGCTGCTATTTGCTTTATATTCTTTTAACTAAGGATTTATTCTGGTCCCCCTTGTACTCAGATTATAAAGTTATTAATAAAGCAATCTATTCAAGGTGGACGTAGACAAACAACGCCGAACCACTATAAATCATTGTGTGTGCTTTTCTTTCGAATAATTGTCGTTTCTTTATTATTATCCTATTTTTCCATTTTATTCTTCATTTAGTCCTCTTCAAACTATTTGGTGTTTGTGCCAATTCTTGGTGCAAACATTTTGGTGCTTGCACTGAGAGCATTGATTCTCGCTGATTAGGATCTCTTTGTGACTACTGGATCGCATAAATCCCTCGAAGGTGATCCATAGTTATCTTTAGGAAGTTTGCTTATACTACTAAGATTTTCAAAAATCTAAGCAATGATATCAATAATAGTGAGGAACACTAGATCTACTTCTTAGAACATGGAGGGAAACGAGAACATTAGTATCTAGCAAGGAGGCCCGAGCAGTCAACCAATGGATGTGAATGGTGAACCAGTTGAAGTCCAGAATCCAACTGATTCTATTACAAGAGCTGAATTCCAAAATTTGTTGAGAGAGCTAATGGATAGCTGTCGACAACTAAATTAGCAGATTTAGACCAATATCAACCTAATGAACCAACTCACTTAGCAACGGCGAGGAAAAGCTAGAAGGGACCCTACACCTTACTAGGCATCGGAGGGTTCTGGTTCATCGGATAAGTATCACAGGCATAGGAGCCACAGAATAGACAAATATCACGCAGAAATTTTGGGACGTCAATAGGCAAACCATCGTGGTCTCCTAGGATCGATTGGTGTCGATCCCCCCTCTAGAGGAGGGAACTTACCTATGCACACTAAGGTTGAGCTGGAGCTGCTGCGGTCGATTTGGATGATGGAGTTTGGTTAAATGTTGACCAAGTGCTTGCCTGGAATGACGATGAAGTGAACTTACGAGACACACATCAGGAAGAAGTTGAACCAAGAAGGCGTAGAACGACTCATAGACATCGACTGGACCACTTACGTGAGGTAGAACATGACCACCGCTTGGCGCCAACTATCCAAACGCCAGACTTGTCGGCTATGGTCAGACAATTAGTAAGAGAGAGCTAAGGCTTGACCAATGATGACTGGGGATTCTCGAGAAGCCATACCCCATTCACTGATAATGTCCTATATGCGGAGTATTCAAGGAGGTTCAACATCTCGTCGATGCTTGCTTATGAGGGAAAAACCGAGCCCGGGCAGCATATCATGAGATATGAATGGCTAATGGATTCCGCACGAACAGATGATATAACCAAGTATAGATGTTTTCCCATAACTCTCTTTAGAATAGTAATGATGTGGTTTACAAGGCTACCCCAACGGTCGATCTCTAGATTTGATGATTTGGCAACAAGGTTTGTGGAGCAGTTCCGAATGCACGCAACTTGCCCCAAAGATGTAATGTCCATGTCTAGCGTGATCCAGACTCCAGGAGAATTGTTGAAAGATTATTTGGAGAGATTCCATATGGCTATTACAGAAATCAGTAATATGAATGACCACGCAATATTGATGGCCGTGACAAGAGGAATTGATCCAGAATATGATTTTGGCGATTGGTTAGTTGGCAAACCACCTGCAACGTTGAAAGGCTTTTATGTAAAGGCGACTCAGTAGTTGAGGAAGGAGGAAGCTAGATCCTCGAGGAAGAAGAATGTTGTAGGACCGAATGGAGAGGGAGTACAGAGTAATATTGTTGTAAAGCAGTCTGATAAAAGCTCGGGAAAAGTTCAAGTCAATGTCCAGAACAAATCGAATCAACAAAAGAAAGGCGGAGAGAGGAGCCCAGAACGAAAGAGGGATTCTGGAAGAGGGAAGCCTAGGATTCTGATGTACAATACTTACACGGCACTGAATACATCCCTTGAAAATATCTATTTGTCTACCTGCAATACCATGTAGTACAGGAAGCCGCCTCCAAAAGAATCAACAGAGAAGCGGAAACAAACCAGAAAATATTGTCGGTTTCACGAATGCTATGGGAATAACATAAAAGAATGCAGGCATCTCCAGGATTTTATCGAAAAGCTGATTCAAGAAAGGAAGTTACAGAAGTTTTTGAAAACCCCTCAAGATGGTGGGAAGGGGACATCTGACCCCAATCGAGAACAAGTACCGCATAGGGCTGAGGAGCCTACGAGGACTTTTGGAAGACTGGTAATCAATACAATAGTCGGAGGATTGCATCTGGCTGATAAGATTTGGCATGAAATGGAGCACTATGCTAGTGCGATTAAGCACGTGGATATTGAAAGTTGTTCAAACACGGAAGATGGAGCTCAGGCCAAACGGCAACATACAATGGCAGATGATATCGTGTTTAGGAACAGGGATGCGGATAAAATGGAGGCTCCAACGATCGATCCAATGGTCATTTCGACCATGATCGGCCTCTCTTTAGTGAGAAGAATGTTGGTTAACTATAGAAGTTCTATAAATATAATTTTCAAAAAAGCTTATGATCGGATGAGAAAGGAAGCCATGGACTTGAAACGGTCAAAAGCCTGCATTCATGGCTTTAATGGTGCTGCAACTGAAGTTGTTGGTTATGTTGAATTGCCTGTAGAGTTGGGAGAAGGCGACCGTATGAGAGTATGGATTTTTCCTTTTGTTGTTTTAGATGTTGACTCTCCATATAATGCATTTCTGGGCCGCCCGGCCCTAGGTTGAGTTTCGAGCAGCTCTTCGCGATGGTGCTTGACTTTGAAGTTCCCAACAGATAATGGAGTCGGTGTTTTTCATGGTGGTCAGGTGGCTGGACGTGCCTATTATGTAGCTGAATTGGGGGATGCTCAACAGAAGGTGAAAGGTAAGGGTGTGGACAAGTCAGTCCGCATTCAAGCCACTAAAGATTGGCAACTAGCGCCTGAGCCTTGGCTCGGGCGCCACAGTTGGCTCTATAGAGATATATATCTGAGAGATGATAAGGAGGAGCCAAAAGAGACCAAGGCTACACCGGCTGAGCTAACGATTGACATCACAGTCGGCTACGACGACCCATCACGGGTCCTAAAGATTGGTTTGCAGCTCAGCCCCCTGATGGTGAAAGAACTTATAGATTTCTCCAAGCGAATCTTGTGAGTGTTCTCTTGGACTCACTATGACATGTGTGGAATCTCGCCTGCCATTGCGAGCCATGCATTGAATATCGACCCGAGGCATGTCCTGGTGAAACAAAAAGGACGTGATGTGGATCTTGAGAGATCTGCTGCTCTTAAAGAGGACGTAGATAGACTCAAAGACTGGGTTTATTCGCGACACCCTCTACCCAAAGTAGGTATTTGATTCTATACTTGTGAGAATGACGAATGGGAAGTGGCGGACGTGCGTTGATTACTCGGACTTGAACAAGGCATGCTCGAAAGATAGTTTTCCCCTTTCAAGGATCGACCAACTTGTAGACTCAACCGCGGGACACGAATTGCTATCATTCATGGACGCATATTCAATGCATAACCAAATTCTGATGCACATTCCCGATCAAGAGCACACCAACTTCATTACCGATGTTGGATTATATTGCTATGTGGTGATGCCATTTGGGCTAAAGAATGCAAGAGCGACCTACCAGCACCTTATTAATAAAAAATTTAAAGATAAAATCGGAAAAACGATGGAGGTATATGTTGATGATATGCTCCTGAAGTCACGACGGTCTAGCGACCACATTAAAGACTTGGCAGAAATGTTCGGCATCGTCCGACATTATAAAATGAAGATTAATCCTCTGAAATGTTCCTTTGGCGTTGCATCAGGAAGTTCTTGGGTTTCATCGTTAATGGCTGCAGAATCGAAGTTAATACCGAGAAGATCCAAGATATTCACAATATCCAAGCGCCAATGACTATTAAACAAGTACAGAGTCTGAATGGGAAGGTTGCTGCCTTAAGCCGATTCATTTCAGAGCTACTGATAAATGCATTCATTTCTTTGACTTGATTAGGAGAAGAAAAAGGAATTTTGAATGGACACAAGATTGTAAAGACTCATTCCAAGCATTGGTGAATCACTTAGAGAAACCCCTCATCTTATCAAAACCAGTGGATCATGAAGATTTATATATCTACTTAGCCATGTTGGTACACGCTATAAGTGCCGTGTTGCTTCGCGAGGAGAATTGAATCCCAAGACCGGTCTATTATGTTAACAAGCGGTTGACAGGAGCTGAAAGGAACTATCCGAAGATAGAGAAATTGGAATATTGTTTGCTGATTGCATCACGAAAGCTCCGCCCTTACTTCCAGGTGCACCCTATCAATGTTTATACCGACCGGCCATTATGATAGGTCCTGTAACGACCTGAGACACCTGGAAGGTTGCTCGGGTGGAATATCGAGCTCAGCCAATTCAACATCACTTATCTTCCCCAGAGGGCTATCCAGTTCAGGCATTGGTAGGTTTTATAGCAGAATTTACTGCGCAAGATGAATTCTCGAGGAGCGGTGAAACCCCTACCATATGGTGGAAGTTGTATACTGATAAAGCATTTAATGATCTTTGCTATGGAGCTGGGATTATGCTTGTAACTCTCGAAGATCGATCAATTTGCTACGCTTTAAAGCTTGATTTCTCTACAACAAACAATGAAGCTGAATACGAGGCTCTGATTGCTAGACTTAAACTCTCTAGAGAACTAGGAATACTGGGAATAAAGTCTCTTGAAATCTTTCATGACTCGCAATTGGTAGTATACCAAGTCAAGGGAGATTACCAAGCTAAAGGACAACGGCTTGCTCCTTACCTTACCCAAGTCCAAGAGCTGTTGACCGATTTTGAGTACTACGAAATTGCGCACATTCCTCGAGATCAAAACAGAGAGGCTGATTCACTGGCAAAGTTTGCTAGCACCGGGGATGTACAATAGATGGGCTTCCTTCCAGTTGATGTATTGAATGGCCCGAGTATAAACCTGCTGGGAATCGATCGGGTATTAGAGATAGAGCCTGAGAAGGAATCGTGGATGACTCTGATTAAAAACTATTTGCTACAGGGAGTCCTTCCTGAACAAAGGAATGAAAAGCGACAAGTTCTTCATAAAGCTTCACGATATATTATACAGGAAGGAGTTACGTACAGAAAGGGTTTTCCGTTTCCCTGCTCCGGTATATAGCTCGTGATGAGATAAAATGAGTCCGAAAAGAAGTTCATGAAGGAGAACGTGGCGATCACACCGAGGGGCAAACTCTAGCAAAGAAAATACTCCATTATGGGTATTATTGGCCAACTATCAATCGAGACGCTGCTAATTATGTAAGGCGATGCGACAAGTACCAAGTATATGCAAAAGTCATAAGACCTCCGTCGATATGGAAATAACACAAATGATCAGCATATGGCCATTTGCCATGTGGGGTATACAGATTATCGATTTCTTACCGATCTCTAAAGGTGGTGCAAAGTATGCTATTATCGCAGTTGATTACTTCACCATATGAGCTGAAGCAAAACCATTAGCTATGATCACAACGAAGACAGTAATCAACTTCATTGTTCGGAACATCATCTGTCGTTCTGGTCTTCCATGAACAATTGTAACAGACAATGGGACTCAATTCGAGTGCTGAATTCAAAGACCTCTGTCGTTGGCATCGTATTAAAAAGAGATTTGTGGTAGTCTCTCACCCTCAAGCGAATGGACAAGTTGAAGCTATGAATAAAATCATAAAATCATTTTGAAGAAGCATTTGGAAAATGCTAGAGGCAAGTGGGTGGATGAACTCCCGACAGCATTATGGGTTTATAGGACCACCCACAAGTGCACGACTGGCTATTGTGGAGACCCAAAATTTTTGAGATAAAAATAATGCTGAAATAAAGAAAATATATAATATAATAAAATTAGTAAATAGAAGATAATTGAAGAATAAAATGATTTGAAAATGAATATCAAAAAGGGAATAAATGTTTCAACAAATAATGAGAAGAAAAAGAAACTTAACTAAGGTATGAATGAGTTTTAAATACACACATCTCCTGAAAACTATAAATTTATATGGCTAGAAAAGCATTTAGGTAGTAAAATAATTTATTTTAATAATTGAAATGCATACCAACTAGTCAAGTAATATTTATAGGTATGAATGTATTTTTTTAAAATAAATCAAGATAGATGATAAAAATTTGTTAGCTAAAAATCAAGCTTACAAAAGAAAAGAGAAAAAGAAATATAGGGCTGAGTCATATAAAAATGATGTGCAAGGAAATCATGCAAATAGCATGTGCACAGAAAAGTAATGAGGCAACTGTTTTACTGAAAATAGAAACCAAGAGAAAATGGCACTTATAGCCATAAAAATGCATACATTAATCCCTGAGTAAGGTAAGGATAGAATGGGTTTTTCCTCCATCTTAACCCTAACAGAGTGATTTAAATCAGGGGAGGAACAACAGTTGTCCAGGGGGAGAAAACAAAAATTAAAATAAAATAAACTCACATTGCCTTCAGACCTGAGCACTCCCGGAGAGAAGCAAAGGAAGGTGAGTGGTAATCACTTTGAGATTTATGGCACTAAGACCCATGTTAAGGGCAGCCAAGTTATTTTCATGTATAAAATTTATTATGATTTTCAGTTTGATTTTATTCTCTGAATAAATACATGCTAATTATGGGTGATATTTTGATTGAACTTTTGGTTGGAGTTTTTGATCTGTCTTGGTTTGTTAAGATTGCTTCAGTCTTTTGTTTTAAAATATAAGTGATCAAACATGTATTCAGATCATAGAAGTGGATTTAATGATCCAGTTTTATGTGAGAAATAAACTGAATGTTTTACTGAGAAATGGGATATCAAAGAAAAATAGCAGGCAGTATGAATAATGAGATTTATGCTTATGCCTAGTCTATACTAAATTGGTATGAACAATGCAGTATCATGCATAGGTGATGAGTTGTTATGTTTTTATGGGTTTTTCTTAAAGAAAAATCATGTCCTATGTTCTCAATAAAAGTAAATAAATGGGATATGGCTTCATCAGATTTATGTGAGATATAGGGAAAAAAAAACTTCTTGTAGATATATATGTATGAAAGTTTCAGAAATATGATTTGAATAAATTAACCTTGGGTTGGGATTTAGTATTATTGCATGAAAAGCTTGTTATGTCTAATTAAAAACCCCTGATGGAGTTTCTTAACTATTGATCCATGAGAGAAAAGGAAAAGAATGCAAAGTATTCCAAGAGATAATAAAATTCTCAGAAGACAAATAAATATGGTCTCTAAATTATTAAAAATAATTTAGGAATGGTGCCTTGATCTGCTCATCATCAGGAGGATGATGGGTATGTGCATGACTTGCTAAAGTCCTGTAGGCCTTTGTGAAAAGGGATAACAGAACTGAGCCCCTTTCAATGCACACATAGAGTTCAATGGCAAGGAGTTAGACCAACAAAAATGTAAAAAGAAATGAAATGAGATTGATCAGTCAGGCTATGGAATTGGAAATAATTTCATAGGAGTATGTATATGAAGATCTGGATGGAATGAATGCATGGTTGTTTGAGTGTATGATTGATAGACAAGTTTACCAATATTCAGATCTTAGTATGAATTAGTTCTCATTAAACTGATATGTTTTCTCTGTAGCATTAAGAATTTACAAAATGTTTAACATGTGATTTCACTCATACCAGAAATTTATTTCTGACCCTATTTGTTGCTTTGTGACATTTGGGGTGTCTCATTTTTATTGAGGCAGCTCTAGATGTTGCTGCAGGAAAGGAAGCATAAGAAACTTGTTAGCATGGATACTTGAAGACCCACTTGCATTTAGAATGCTTAAGGAACTTGGCAGAAATATTGTAATAATTAGGCTAAGCAAAACTTCATTATGTTTAAGTATTTTCTGGATTGATATATGTGCTTATCTTTCTGAGTGAAGAATATGTAGAAGCCTTTGTATTGCATATATGTGTTTATTGGTTTCTGTTTCAAATGACTGAACTGGATAATCTCTGGTGTAGTATGATGTAGGGGATCATGTCATATAATTTGATATTTGACCATGTCTCCCTTGGCAATGTCTGATTAGTTTTCAAAAAAAAAGCAAAGTTGAAATAATTATAGAAAGATAGGAATATAGACATTCAGTAAATTTTCTAAAGTCTGAGTTGAACCAAAACTGAGTTAATCAGAAATGCATGATCATGGCTTATAATTGATATAAGTATATGTCAAGCCTGAAAATGAAACCCCTAATTCTTAGTTTAGGCATTTAAATTACAGTAGAAACTTGCATTGATTTGTGAAGTAGATCCATATGCATTTTTATATTACTTGTAGTTCTCACAGCACTATGTTCAACATATATCTCTATTTAGGTACATGACTCAAGTCTGGATGCATTTGGTCATAACCAACTTGGGGCTGAATTAAATAACTAGTAGTCCTGTTTGCAATAGGAATGTCCATCACTTAACAACACCTTAGATACTACCATTCAATATTAAAAGAACATTAGTTGTCTACCAGATGGGTTCAACTGAGAATTTGTATTAATTTAGTTAGTAACTTAGCTTAAATCATTTTGTCTCCAAATATATGCTAAGTCTTAGTGCAGTATGTGTGTTGCATTTGTACCCTGCCTAAATGGATTGTGTCTTCTCTGCTTGGTCTTCTACCCAATTTGTTTCTTGATCACTCATATGATTCCTGCAAAATAACAAAATTAATATATGAGTATCTTTATCTAATACACAAATTTGTTTAATTATGAATTATGAACCCCGGGCCAAACTAGAAGGAATGAGCTATTTTAAACACCCTCTCATTTAGCATAGAACAATAGGTATTAAATTGCAAAATCCCAGAATCTAAATTATATATGGATTTAAATCCAGGAATTAAACAACTGAGAAGAAAAGCAAGAAAATTAAGAAAAATGTTATTACTTGATCTTATAATCAAGCCTGAGTTTTAAGTAAGAAAATCAAGAAAAGAAGGGCTATGTGACACCAAAAACTCTGAAATATGAGAAATAAGGTGTGATTAAATTCCTTTGCCAACTTCAATTACTCTGATAGGCAAAGAGTCATCTATATATCTTCATATATATAAATGATCTAATCTGATTTTATATACTGATATTTTTATATTGGTAAATTAAGGAATCTTGGGAAAAATGATTAAAGGGAAGTGATCCATTGAAGTATATATATATATAGATATGTATATATGAAAAAAAAACTCAACACAAAATTCATTAAAAATAATTGAATAAGTAGAGGGTCACTTCAGTTGGTATCAGAGCTATGTTATTAAACATAGCAGAAATAAAGATCAGATTCTCTTATCAGAATAAATTCTTATGAGATTAAATACATCACATTATTTTCAGTATAAATGAGATTACTGAAATAATTAAGTTACAAATTAAACTAACTAGTTATGTAAAAATTGTATAGCAAATCATGGTAGGAAGACCACCAAGTCATGGAGCAGGACCCTCCAATACAACACCAATGGTTAATTTGCAAGATTTGGTGAGGGCCTTTAGAGAAGGAGCAGTGCACAGGGAAGAGAATCCTCATGAGGAATTAGCTAAGCTATTAAAGACATTCTCAAACCTAGGAGGCAAGGACTTTGAGGGCACTGAAGGGGTTATGGGTGTGCAAACATGGTTGAGAACTTTAGAAAGAATATTTGCAGACATGCAAATTAATGATCAAAGGAAAAGGCAGATAGCTTCAAGAAGGCTCAAAGGAGCAGCACTAGATTGGTGGGAAGTAATTATCATAGGAAGGCCAGAAGATGAGATAACATGGAATCAATTCAAGGAGATGCTTGAGGCAAGGTTTGTTCCAGCAACAGCTAAGGCAACATTGCTTGAGGAATTTATAAGGTTGAGGCAAGGACCAATGAGTGTGACTGAATACACTCAAAAATTTGAGAGTTTGTCCAAGTATGGAACTATGCTCATAGGGAATGAAGAATCAAAGAATTCAAGGTTCATTCAGGGACTCAATGCTGGTTTGAGTAGAGCAATGCTACCATATAAAGACAAAACATTTGATCAAGTCATAGATCTTACTCTTTCTTTTGAACAACATGACAATGCAAGGGAAAAATTCAGAAACATGAGAACTAACAATCAAAAGAAAGGGAAGAATAGAGCACATCCTTATGACAAGAAGAATGTAGACAAGAAAGTTGAAGGAGCAGCCACTGGGGAGGTTAAGAAGAAGGTTACCTGCTACAATTGTGGCAAGGAAGGACACATGAGCAATAGGTGTCAAGCAGCTAAGAAAGCACCATTCAGCTGCTACAACTGTGGGAAAGAAGGTAACATTAAGAGGAACTGCCCAGAATTCAAGAAAGGGGCAAGGGTAGGAGCACTGGAAGCCAAGGCAAAGGCCAATGCAGTGGGAAACTTTGGACAATTGGAAGGTATACTTCTAATTAAAAATTACCCAATCACAGTTATATATGACACTGGAGCTACACATTCTCTGATATCACAAGACATAGTGGATAAATTAGCTCTCACATACAATACAGTTGAAAAACCCTTGTTTATTCAAAGCCCACTAGGTAGCTCTTGTCTGCTAGGATTAAAATGTTTGGGAGTAGAATTAAACATAGGAGGAAATATGTTTAAATCTGACTTGTTTGTGTTAAAATATCCTGGAATAGGAATTATTTTAGGAGTAGATTGGTTGAATAAATTCAAAGCAATTTTGAATTTAGAAAATTTTACAATTTCCTTGAAAACAGAAAATGGTAAAAATATCATAGTCATGAGTGAAGTAGCCAAAACAAATTGCCTTAATCAAATATGGAGTATGACTGAAAAGGAATTGACCTTAAAAGACCAAAAAATAGTGAATGAATATCCAGATGTTTTTGGGGAAGTTGTAGGAATTCCAAAAAATAGACCAGTGGAATTTCAGATAAGGCTGATCCCAGGATCAAGTCCTATCATCAAAAAGCCTACCAGAATGGGTCCAAAGGAATTAGTAGAATTAAAGCAACAGTTGGAGGAATTAGAGCAAAAAGGCTTCATAAGGCCTAGTAGTTCAAACTGGGGTTCTCCAGTTGTATTTGTGAAAAAGCATGATGGTACACTAAGAATGTGTATTGATTATAGAGAGCTAAATAAAGTCACCATCAAGAAAAAATACCCACTCCCCAGAAATGATGATCTATTCGATCAATTGAATGGAGCAAGGATTTTCTCAAGACTAGATTTAGCCTCTGGATTTCACCAAATGAAGGTTGAAGAGGAGAGTATTAAATACACTGCTTTCAATACAAGGTATGGCTTATATGAATTCTTGGTAATGCCTTTTGGATTGACAAATGCACCATCCTATTTTGTAGATTTAATGAATAGGACATTTAGAGACTTTGTAGACAAATTTGTGGTTGTTTTCATGTATGACATATTAGTGTTTTCAAAATCAGAGGAGGATCATGCAAAACACTTGCATCTGGTCTTATCTAGACTGAGGACACATGACTTAAAGGCCAAATTCTCTAAATGTACATTTTGGCAAAATGAAGTAAAGTTTTTGGGGCACATTGTATCACAACAAGGAGTTAGTGTAGATCCAACTAAGGTGATAGCAGTGCAGTCCTGGGGTAGACCCAAATCAGTGACTGAGGTGAGATCATTTTTGGGAATGGCAGGCTACTATAGAAGGTTTATAAAGGACTTTGCAAGAATAGCCATCCCATTGACCGAGTTAACTAAAAAGGAGCAACCCTATGTGTGGACAGAGAAGTGTGAACAAGCTTTTTCATCACTAAAGAAAGCACTGGTGGAAGCTCCAGTTTTGCAAGTGCCAGAGGGTAATGAAGGGCTAGTGGTTTATACAGATGCTAGTGGATCTGGATTAGGGGCAGTGCTCATGCAACATGGTAAAGTCATAGCATATGCATCAAGGCAACTCAAGCCAAATGAAACCAGGTATGCTACACATGATTTAGAACTAGTTGCTGTAGTATATGCATTGAAACTATGGAGACACTATTTATTAGGTGCTAAGTTTGAATTGTTTACATATCATAAGTCACTTAAATATTTATTTTCTCAAAAGGACTTGAACATGAGGCAACATAGGTGGGTGGAATTTCTAGCTGCCTATGATCTTGATATATCATATACCCCTGGAAAAGCTAACAAAGTGGCAGATGCATTGAGTAGGCATCAAGCAAAATTGGCAAACTTAATGATGACTGAATTCAAGGATTTGACAATCCTTAGTGAAGTAGAAGTAAAAGAAGGAATGGGGGTATCAGATGAAGCACACAGTGATATGACTGAGTATGGAAAACTAAGCCTCATTTCTTTAAGGTCAACTCTGGTTGATAAAATAGGACAAATGCAGGATCAAGACACGGATTTAAAGGAGAAGAAAGATATGATGTCACAAGGCATGACAGTGGAAAATTATGAAGTGGATGAAAAAGGTTACTTAAGGAAAAAGGGGAAACTCTACATACCAAATATGGAGGAATTGAAGCAAGAAGTTATGGATGAACATCACAAAACAAAATATACAATACACCCAGGTGGTACAAAAATGTACCATGAGCTCAAGAGAAATTACTGGTGGCCAGGGATGAAAGGAGCAGTGGCAAAATATGTGGCAAATTGTTTAACATGCCAACTAGTTAAGGCAGATTATCAAAGACCCTCAGGTTTACTGCAGCCTTTAGAAGTGCCTACCTGGAAGTGGGAAAGCATTTCAATGGATTTTGTGGATGGTTTGCCAAGAACAAGAAGAGGCAATGATAGTGTTTGGGTAGTGGTTGATAGGCTTACAAATACAGCACACTTCATCCCTATAAGTTCCAACAGAAATGCTCATAAGCTAGCTCAATTATTTGTAAAAGAGATATTGAGATTACATGGTATTCCTAAGACTATCATTAGTGACAGAGACACCTTATTTACCTCAAGATTTTGGAGTAGCTTTCAAGAAGCCATGGGAAAAAAACTAAGCCTAAGCACAGCCTACCACCCACAAACAGATGGGCAAACTGAAATTGTTAATAAAGTTTTAGAAGACTTACTTAGAGCATGCATACTTGATTTTGGTGGCAACTGGGAAGATCATCTTTATTTAGCTGAGTTTGCTTATAATAACAGCTACCAGTCCACCATAGGTATGGCTCCATTTGAGGCTTTGTATGGAAGGCCTTGCTTATCTCCTGCATGTTGGATGGAGGTAGGTGAAAGAGTACTGCTTGGACCAGAACATGTGAAGGAAACCTCTGCAAGAATTGAATTAGTGAGGCAAAGAATGAGAGTGGCACAAGAAAGACAGAAAGCATATGCAGACAAAAGAAGGAGGCCAGTAGAGTTTGAAGTGGGGGATCATGTATTTCTCAAAGTTTCACCCATGAGGAAAATACTAAGGTTTGGCAAAGCTGGAAAGCTATCACCAAGGTATATAGGCCCATATGAAATTGTTCAGAGAATAGGAACTTTGGCTTATAAATTGAAGTTGCCAGAGGAATTGAGCAACATACATGATGTATTTCAGGTATCTCAATTAAGAAAGTGGGTGCATAACGAGGAAACTATTCTTGAATCCCCTACACATGTTGAAATTCAAGAAAACCTGGTTTATAATAAGGAACCAGTAGGCATAGTGGCTAGAGAGGAGAAGAAATTAAGAAACAAAATAATAAAGTTGGTTAAAATACAGTGGAGTCTAGATGGAAATGATTGCACTTGGGAGGCTGAAGATAGGATGAAGGATAAATATCCTAATCTATTCTCTGCATAAAGGTATGCCTGAAATTATAATAAATTTGAGAACTATTTAAACATATATATATTTGAATAGTTCTGGATGCATAAGTTTTTTTTTTTAAATTGCTTAGATCAAGATTAAAACTCTTGCACAGTGGAAAAGAAATATATATTTATAATTGTGGGACACAATTCCTTTTAGGAGGAGAGTATGTGGAGACCCAAAATTTTTGAGATAAAAATAATGCTGAAATAAAGAAAATATATAATATAATAAAATTAGTTAATAGAAGATAATTGAAGAATAAAATGATTTGAAAATGAATATCAAAAAGGGAATAAATGTTTCAACAAATAATGAGAAGAAAAAGAAACTTAACTAAGGTATGAATGAGTTTTAAATACACACATCTCCTGAAAACTATAAATTTATATGGCCAGAAAAGCATTTAGGTAGTAAAATAATTTATTTTAATAATTGAAATGCATACCAACTAGTCAAGTAATATTTAGAGGTATGAATGTATTTTTTTAAAATAAATCAAGATAGATGATAAAAATTTGTTAGCTAAAAATCAAGCTTACAAAAGAAAAGAGAAAAATAAATATATGGCTGAGTCATATAAAAATGATGTGCAAGGAAATCATGCAAATAGCATGTGCACAGAAAAGTAATGAGGCAACTGTTTTACTGAAAATAGAAACCAAGAGAAAATGGCACTTATAGCCATAAAAATGCATACATTAATCCCTGAGTAAGGTAAGGATAGAATGGGTTTTTCCTCCATCTTAACCCTAACAGAGTGATTTAAATCAGGGGAGGAACAACAGTTGTCCAGGGGGAGAAAACAAAAATTAAAATAAAATAAACTCACATTGCCTTCAGACCTGAGCACTCCCGGAGAGAAGCAAAGGAAGGTGAGTGGTAATCACTTTGAGATTTATGGCACTAAGACCCATGTTAAGGGCAGCCAAGTTATTTTCATGTATAAAATTTATTATGATTTTCAGTTTGATTTTATTCTCTGAATAAATACATGCTAATTATGGGTGATATTTTGATTGAACTTTTGGTTGGAGTTTTTGATCTGTCTTGGTTTGTTAAGATTGCTTCAGTCTTTTGTTTTAAAATATAAGTGATCAAACATGTATTCAGATCATAGAAGTGGATTTAATGATCCAGTTTTATGTGAGAAATAAACTGAATGTTTTACTGAGAAATGGGATATCAAAGAAAAATAGCAGGCAGTATGAATAATGAGATTTATGCTTATGCCTAGTCTATACTAAATTGGTATGAACAATGCAGTATCATGCATAGGTGATGAGTTGTTATGTTTTTATGGGTTTTTCTTAAAGAAAAATCATGTCCTATGTTCTCAATAAAAGTAAATAAATGGGATATGGCTTCATCAGATTTATGTGAGATATAGGGAAAAAAAAACTTCTTGTAGATATATATGTATGAAAGTTTCAGAAATATGATTTGAATAAATTAACCTTGGGTTGGGATTTAGTATTATTGCATGAAAAGCTTGTTATGTCTAATTAAAAACCCCTGATGGAGTTTCTTAACTATTGATCCATGAGAGAAAAGGAAAAGAATGCAAAGTATTCCAAGAGATAATAAAATTCTCAGAAGACAAATAAATATGGTCTCTAAATTATTAAAAATAATTTAGGAATGGTGCCTTGATCTGCTCATCATCAGGAGGATGATGGGTATGTGCATGACTTGCTAAAGTCCTGTAGGCCTTTGTGAAAAGGGATAACAGAACTGAGCCCCTTTCAATGCACACATAGAGTTCAATGGCAAGGAGTTAGACCAACAAAAATGTAAAAAGAAATGAAATGAGATTGATCAGTCAGGCTATGGAATTGGAAATAATTTCATAGGAGTATGTATATGAAGATCTGGATGGAATGAATGCATGGTTGTTTGAGTGTATGATTGATAGACAAGTTTACCAATATTCAGATCTTAGTATGAATTAGTTCTCATTAAACTGATATGTTTTCTCTGTAGCATTAAGAATTTACAAAATGTTTAACATGTGATTTCACTCATACCAGAAATTTATTTCTGACCCTATTTGTTGCTTTGTGACATTTGGGGTGTCTCATTTTTATTGAGGCAGCTCTAGATGTTGCTGCAGGAAAGGAAGCATAAGAAACTTGTTAGCATGGATACTTGAAGACCCACTTGCATTTAGAATGCTTAAGGAACTTGGCAGAAATATTGTAATAATTAGGCTAAGCAAAACTTCATTATGTTTAAGTATTTTCTGGATTGATATATGTGCTTATCTTTCTGAGTGAAGAATATGTAGAAGCCTTTGTATTGCATATATGTGTTTATTGGTTTCTGTTTCAAATGACTGAACTGGATAATCTCTGGTGTAGTATGATGTAGGGGATCATGTCATATAATTTGATATTTGACCATGTCTCCCTTGGCAATGTCTGATTAGTTTTCAAAAAAAAAGCAAAGTTGAAATAATTATAGAAAGATAGGAATATAGACATTCAGTAAATTTTCTAAAGTCTGAGTTGAACCAAAACTGAGTTAATCAGAAATGCATGATCATGGCTTATAATTGATATAAGTATATGTCAAGCCTGAAAATGAAACCCCTAATTCTTAGTTTAGGCATTTAAATTACAGTAGAAACTTGCATTGATTTGTGAAGTAGATCCATATGCATTTTTATATTACTTGTAGTTCTCACAGCACTATGTTCAACATATATCTCTATTTAGGTACATGACTCAAGTCTGGATGCATTTGGTCATAACCAACTTGGGGCTGAATTAAATAACTAGTAGTCCTGTTTGCAATAGGAATGTCCATCACTTAACAACACCTTAGATACTACCATTCAATATTAAAAGAACATTAGTTGTCTACCAGATGGGTTCAACTGAGAATTTGTATTAATTTAGTTAGTAACTTAGCTTAAATCATTTTGTCTACAAATATATGCTAAGTCTTAGTGCAGTATATGTGTTGCATTTGTACCCTTCCTAAATGGATTGTGTCTTCTCTGCTTGGTCTTCTACCCAATTTGTTTCTTGATCACTCATATGATTCCTGCAAAATAACAAAATTAATATATGAGTATCTTTATCTAATACACAAATTTGTTTAATTATGAACCCTGGGCCAAACTAGAAGGAATGAGCTATTTTAAACACCCTCTCATTTAGCATAGAACAATAGGTATTAAATTGCAAAATCCCAGAATCTAAATTATATATGGATTTAAATCCAGGAATTAAACAACTGAGAAGAAAAGCAAGAAAATTAAGAAAAATGTTATTACTTGATCTTATAATCAAGCCTGAGTTTTAAGTAAGAAAATCAAGAAAAGAAGGGCTATGTGACACCAAAAACTCTGAAATATGAGAAATAAGGTGTGATTAAATTCCTTTGCCAACTTCAATTACTCTGATAGGCAAAGAGTCATCTATATATCTTCATATATATAAATGATCTAATCTGATTTTATATACTGATATTTTTATATTGGTAAATTAAGGAATCTTGGGAAAAATGATTAAAGGGAAGTGATCCATTGAAGTATATATATATATATAGATATGTATATATGAAAAAAAACTCAACACAAAATTCATTAAAAATAATTGAATAAGTAGAGGGTCACTTCAGCTATACTACATTCGCCCTCGCTTACGGTTCTAAGGCTGTTATTCCTGTTGAGCTCGAAGTTCCTTCTCATCGAGTGACTTACTACAATCCCTAAACAAATAAAGACCTCCTCTTGGAATCTCTGGACTTTATAGGTGAGAAGCGTGAGGAAGCTGGTTTGTGGAAAGCTACATACCGACACCGAATTGCCGAATACTATAACATTAAAGTCCAGCCTAGAACCTTTGAAATCGGCAATCTCATCTTGAAACGGGTTTTTCCTGCCCGTCGCATATGAATCCAACCTGGGAAGGACCGTATGTCATTGAGCAGAGGCTTGGAGAGGGAACTTTCAAGCTAGCGACTGTTTATGGCATCACACTCCCAAGGGCGTGGAATAGGAAGCATTTACAACGCTATTTTAATTAGTTTATTTCTTTTTCATTCAGTTGTACTTACTTTTAGAATTTGCTTTAGCATTTGATTTTTCGGATATGCAATAAGACAAATTATGTCATTTCCTTCCGTTTAGCAAATAAAGTTTTGAACTTCCTTCATATCTATGCTTGCTATAGCGTTACATTACGAAACCGATTGATGTCGATAAGTCCAAACAGGTTCCTAGAGTTTGGGGCTAAATAATTATGCTTGTTCCCAATTGAATTAAACAAGATGAGCCTGGTCCAACCGTTCATTTAATAACTCTCGTTCATAACCTGATGGATGGAATACATAACGAGGAATGGATTTGACTCAACCATCCGATGACCGAATAAGTCCCATCGAGTGATGGGACTAAAATAAATCAAAAGCGATCGTGATACGACCAATCGCTTGCTAAATCAAACCTCGGACCCTATGGGCAAATCAATCAATTAAGAATAGTACAATCCGACTATGCTTCGAACTAACTCTATGTCCTCAAAGTGCGGATTGGAGTGTAAATATAAATTGGGTGTGAATCGACTACCCGCAAACTAACTCAAAGTCCCCAGAGTGCAAATTGGAGTATAAATACAAGCCGGGTGCAATTCGACTGCCCGCTAACTAGATCTTATCCCCAAAGTGCGATATACGTGTAAGAAAATAGACGAGTGCGGTTCGACCGCTCACTATTCCACAAACTCCAGCCTGAAATCAACATGAGGAGTATAAAATCATTAAGGATGGAGCTCGGCCATCCACCGTTTAACTCCGCTAACCCGAGATTGGAGGTAGGAGATAATCACTCAAACCACTGAATCTGACAGCAAAACATTAGGGCACAAGCCCCGTATTGGATACGACTCAGGGCCACGACCGCGTGGAGACCTTGGGATAGAATTAACAGATTATCATCCAAAGCAACGAGCAACGAATTACAAACACATTGAATAGAAAGTAATAGCTCAACTACTTAGATAAAAATTCATATGAGGGTTCAACAGAAAACAAAAACCCTTTATTCACATAATAAGCAGTAAAATTGTAATGCAAGTTTATTCAGAAAATGGGAGCCGTACTCGTACAAGCACGACCAACAAAGAGAAAAATAGCTATACAAGCTATGTGCAAACAGGGTCGAAACGATGGCTATTTCTATTGCCTTCTCTCCTTTTTGGATTTTTTTGGAGTGGCACCACCCGAGCTTCCGCATGTCCGCTTCCTCGATCCTTTACTACCTTTGGTGGGGGAGCTTTCAAAAGTATGAGGGAGTTTTTCAGAAATCGACCCGCTAGGTGGGATGAGATTTGGATCATCAATATCTGCATCGACAGGTTCAGACTTGGCTTGTTTCTTCAATAACTCTTCCCTCTCAATGCGCTCCTTTAGGCTGAGACCATGGAGCATCGGCGGCCGCCGAGATCTCAATTGATGTTGATTGTTGCTCCATGGTGGCACCACTTTTCGGAGTTTGGTCGGGACCTAGAAGACTTGTATCATAGAAATAAGAAGATAAGCCTATGACTATTGGACATGAAGACAGAAACCGATCGAAAAGTGGAAGAAAGGGCGAAATACCTGCATCCGGCTGACTTTTAGTCGTCGCTAGGGTCCCTCCTTCCAGAATGTGGGTCAGCACTTTAGATTGATAACCGGGTTTGTCCAGATCGTAGCTTAGATCCTGTCCCGGACCGAAAGAAACTGATTCTCCGGCTGCCTAAAAAGAGGAGGGGTCCTTGGGATCAGACTCCGAAGATTCGGCGATATTTTTCCCTTTGCCGAAAGATGTTAGAATATCGAAGCATAGGAGTCTCGCGACGGCAGGTCTAGGGGTTCATTACCGCGAAGGATCTCCCGCACTAATTTCTCTTTATCTAAATCGGCTTCACAAAGGTCTCCCTTTTTTGTTTCAATAATATAGTCCCAAGCCTCGGTGAGCAACTCAAAATAACCCTCACCAAGAAAGCTCAAATCACGGTGCAGAAGGACTTTAGCATTGTATTTGATGATCAGGGGATCGAACATGTCCTTGATTTCATTTCGCCCGGTGTCCTTGGCATCCTTTACCTGGGCTTTAAGTTGTTCTCTCACCTCGTTGCGACCCGCTTCCTTTGCCTCTTCTTTGAGGACTTCAAACTGAGCAAGTAGCTTATCGAGTTTAATCTTCAAACTCCGGGCTTTAACAACTTCTTTACAATATCTCTGCGATTCTTCGATCTTCTCTTCCCTCTCTTTCTTCAGAAGCTCTTTAAGATCCTCAATGCGGCGGGCCAAGATATTTTTCTCCTTTTGCAAGGAATTATTTTCCAAGGTGAGTGCACTGCCGCGGTTGAGGGCAGCGTCAAGTTCTTTTTTATGGGCAGCTTCCAAACGACTCACTGCCTCAGTCGTTTCCTTAGCACTTTTTTCTTCTTTAGTTAGTTTTGTCGTCAACTCCGAGATCTCATCATCTTGGTGCTTAATTGTATCTTTATCATGGATCGCCTCTAGCTTGAGACGATTTATCTCATGTTGTCACTCAATAGACACCGCGGAGATTTTTTCTGCTAAGTGCTAAAACGATTCATGCTGCATGAAAACATTGTTGACGCATGCGAGAGAGCTTGCTTTGATAGTCCCTGTGATTGTATGGATGGAGGGGAGGAACTTAAGCCCGTCAAAACAAATATTTGGGAAAATGACCTTAAGCTCGACCAATTTCTTTACTGTGGAAGCGTCAGGAGCAGCGGTCGGTAAAGATGGATCAGAAGCAACGACTGGACGTTTGCTCGGCCTATGGTCATGAGATTACTGGGAGCTAGATGAATCAGAATATTGCTTGGGTAGTATGGGAGCTGGAGGACCGTGAAAAGAGGTCTGATCGCCACTACGCACAGAAAGATTAGATTGCACTTCCTGATGGGATGACCGAGATTGGGATTCATGTTTTGAAGATGAAAATTCCATAGAGCGACGACTTCTTTCTCGATCATCATCCCTCTCTCTACGCCTACCCGATTCTGAATCATGTTTGGATCCATATTGCATTGTGGAGCTCTTTATGCGATCAAAGGCTCGAGATTGAGACATTGCACCTGTAAAACCAAACAAAAGTGTATAAGTAACCATTGTACAAAAGATATATGAAGAGGGTGTGGTGAAGTGCACGTGATTGTGAGTGTCCTAGTGTTTCCCCTGAAGGACTAGTAGTTGTAACCTTGCTTATAGGCGTTTTCTCTCCTTGACTAGTAGGAAGAACACCATCACCACTTCTATGAGGAGAGTCAAGCCCCCCAATATTGATATTTGGAAAATCATAAGTCATAATGTCATCAGGAATTTGGAGATTCGAGAACCCCTTCATCGAGCTTTCTATATGTTGGGAAGATAACTCTTCGTCAATAGAAGTGATAACAAACTCCGGATCCTTAGCAGTTTTTCTCCTGTGAAGCTTATATGTAAGCTTCTTTCTCTTAATAGGTGTGTGGGGTTGGGCGCACTGTGACGGCTCGACCACAGGCGCCTTGCTTGGGCCTGCATCACCGTCGCCAGGCTCATTAATACGGTACCCTTAATTTTTCGTTCTTCGGCGTCATCCTGAGTCCCCTCGACTGGGGGCATGACAGGGTAATTGATATCCCTTTCTTGCTCGACAGCGCTCCTTGGTAATGCAGCACTTCTAGGAAGCCCAATGTTGCGGCCTTCTTTTAGTAGTCCAAATAGAGATAATAACTCATTGGTGATGAGGAGTCTGATGTCCCTGTCTTCGACAGGGGTAGCATGAATTGCGGAGAATGCTCTTGAAAAACTATTGCCCTTTGGACGCGGATGGACACCTGTAGATATTCATGATGTTAGTGAATCCAAAATATGACTTGGATTAGAGAATTTGAAGAGAAAGTGAAGATGACACTTACGTCCTTCCAACCATCGCCTGTAAAGCCAGGCAGACATCGAACGTAGAACCATTCAGGTTTGAAGAGGGTAAGTTTGTTCTAAGCACCCTTTAAGACTTGACAGTTGGGTGAAGGCTTGAGGAAAACATTGGAAGGACTTCCTGATCGTCGCTTAAAATTATAAATGAACCTTATATCCTCATGAGTTGGCATGAGGAACAAAACGCTCATGAATAGTAAAAAAATTCCATGGAGAAAGGCATAGCTGTTTGGGTGAAGTTGAGTGGGAGCTATTCCAAGATATCTTAACATTTCCTGAATAAATGAATTGAAGGGCGGTATGCATCCGGCCCAACACAAGAATTTGTTGCATGCTGTGTACCCCTCCGGGGGCAAGTGAGCCATGTTATTTATCGAAGGAGCCAAGACGTCTTTGAATGGAATTCCATGTCTGGAACATAGTCTGCGAAGGGCGGCCTCACCAGTTCTGGACGGTTGAGAATCTGTCGGTTTGTCTAAGAGTATAGCATCTTCTACAACGTCGGGTGCAGGACTTACCTCTTCCGCCGGGAGGACAGGAACATCAAAAAAAAGGTTGGTTGGCGGACCAGAGATTTTCGTTTGTTCAGTTTGATGACTAGGAGAAAGCCTGCCAGATATGGTTGTGGAACTTGACTCAACTTTGGGAATACGATATTGCGAGGCTGGTTAAGAAGACGTTGCAGCTTGATGTTCTGAACTTTTGATGTCCATGTCAACTATACTCAATAGATAATCGAGATTAGAAAAGTTTACCTGTCTCCGCGTGCTAAGTGTGAGCTAGTGTAGTGCAGTGTGGTGCAGTGTGATGTGTTGCAGAAATAAGCAGCTTAAAGTAAGAAAGTGAAATGAAATGGCGAGACTTTGGATTCCGACTAGAGTGACCGTCATCGCTGACCGTCTCAACTGGAGAAAAGATTAATCGGTAGTGAAAGCTTTGGGATCGACTATCGGCATATCGAAGTGTGAAATCTGTTATTCAAGTCCATATGCTAAGATTTAGTTAATGTTCTAAGTTACTGGGATTTGATCGTTCAGTTTCGAGTACAGTAATGAATATGCAAGTCCCGTTGTTCATCGTCGTCATATGTTCAAGTTCATTGAAATGGGATTGGTTGTAATTGCTCAAACAAATGATTATGGATTAGGTATCATGGCCAAGTACATAAGTGCCAATCCTTATATACCGAACCCACTACGTCGAACCCTATTTGCCGATCCCTACCCCAAAGCAATAGTACAGATCCCTCTCTTTATACAAATGATGTTGGTCCCTCTCCTTTAGCAAAATTTGCCAACCCCTTCACATTATCCAACTACAACGAACTCCCACTTAGCAAATCCTACCGATCCCTCTCTCCAAACAAAAGGTGTCGATCCCTACTTCCATTTCACGAATAATACCAATCCTTTCCCTACTTAGCTTATCCATACTTCAACGATAGTCCACTCTACCAATCCCTCCACTCCACTGTTTTCAAACTTCCTCCCATCAAGCTTCCATGTTGATCCCTCCTCTACTCTCCTTTCTTCTTCCTCCTTACTTATTCTGCCGGACCCTTTCAAACCCTATGACTCACCTCCTCCAAGCCACTTCAATCATCGCGGCATTAAGCACCATTGTAACCGCTAATGGTATAGAATCCGTTATCTCATCATGAAATCGAAAGTTATAAGTTAAAAACCTACCTACATGAATGTATGAGCTAAAGGTGTAGAAAAATGGTTTGGAGATGTTCAAAATGGGAGGTGAGAGGAAGCGGCTTCGTGAGGCAGGTTGAATTGCAGAAGGATTTCATTTGGAGCTAAGAGAAAAAGGGAAGGAGGTTTCATTTTTGATGAAGGAATGAGAGGGTTTGGTGCTTTTAAGGGTGGCAATAAAATGATGCAAGTAAGGATGAAGGAAGTTGGGGTGCTAATTTATATATGTTAACTAGGGGATATGCCTATGTCTTCGGTATGAAACGTGAACATAAGGGATCAGCATGAAAGATACCGATCCCTATAAGAAGATGAATAAGAAAGAAAAAAAGCAAAAAGGGTCGGCATCGAAGATACCGATCCCTATGAGCACGAGTAATGGAAATGAGGGATCGGCTAAACATATGTCGATCCCTACAAATATTTTAAAAAAATAAAAGGAAAAAAATAAAGAATAAGGGATCGGTCATGAATATATATGTAAATAAATATAAGCATGAAAATTTTTAAAAGCATGAACACAGAAATTGCAATGAAAATTGGCGACAACCCATGAACGTACGAACATGTCCGGGAGCCAACGGCAAAGAACGTGAATATGAATGTGCACGTGCATGACCTAAAAAAGTTCAATTTTTGAATCGACGGAAATTAAAGTCAAACCTGAAGCCCTCAAGTACGAGACTGGACCAGATAACCGAAGCTTATTAGTCTTATAAAACCGGATTTATATATATCAACTGATGGAGTATAGCCCTGGATTTATACTATTGGAAATCAACCAAGTGTCATGACGATCGATGAGAAATACAACACCTTGGAAAAATAATTCGACAAAGGGATGGCAACTATTCAGGAAGCTGGATGGATTTCTTCTCGATGACTCTAACTTGCTTTGATTTAAAGCACGTCATGTTCCTCACAAGAGATACTTTGTGGGGCAAGTGTTATCCGGCATTTTAGCCCGACTATATTGAACTATTTGCACGAGTTAGATTCAATTACCATTAAGGCCGATGACTCCAGAGCGATGATTGTGGGGCCTAGAAGTCAAGTGCAGATGGTAATATGAAGTCAAAGTCGAATGGAATTGACAGATATGCAAGGTAAAATGTTCGAAGTATGAAATATGGTTCAACGCATAAGAGGGATCAGCATAAAATTAGCTCCAATAAGAGGGATCAGTATGTTTCAGGGTGTGGAAGCATTCTTGTAGGAAACAATTAATATCTCAAGATCCACAAGTCCAATGCATATGAAATTTGGTGAGCAAGACATGGGGACCCTAGGGAGCCTGCCCTAGGGATCATACCACAAGATTACAAAGTTGGAGGGAATGGTATACTTCCCTAGGAAGGGATCGGCAGAAAACAACAAGTAAACTATGTAGAAGCAAAGATCAAGCAATAACTCGAGCTCCACTGATCCAATTGACATGAAAGTTGGAGGCTAAGCATATTTTAGTATGAAGAAGCCCCCACAGGGATCACACCCCACAATTCAACCAAAGAAGTGATTGGTACCGATCCCTCTTCTTTGGGAATTGGGCAATGTGACCCCTTTTGTGGGCCCATATGGTTTTGAAAGTCTTTCTGTCGAGTTTTCAAAGAGATATTTGGCCATCTTCGTCTATAAATATCTTCTTGGTTGTTCATTTTCGAGACTTTTATGCTGCTATTTTCTTTATATTCTTTTGTAACTAAGGATTTTAATCTGATCCCTCTTGTATTCAGATTATAAAGTTATTAATAAAGCAATATATTCAGTGTGGACGTAGGCAAACAACGTTGAACCACTATAAATCGTTGTGTGTGTGCTTTTCTTTTGATTAATTGTTGTTTCTTTATCATTGTCCTCTTTTTCCATTTTATTCTTCATTTAATCCTCTTCAAAAAGTTTCTATTGGGTGTTTGTGCCAATTCTTGGTGCAAACAGTTATGTATTCACAACGACTCTCAACAGGTTATGAATTAGGTACTTAGGCAATTCCAAGTCAAAGGAGAATAATTAATATCCTATTTGCAAATTGGGAAAGCTTTGCTCAATGACTAGAATACTATGTGGTTAGACACATCCCTTGGGAGAAAACCAAGATGTGGATGACTAAGCAAAAGCGGTAAGCTCAAGAAGTGGGTCGCTTCTCGGTTTGGTCTGATAGCAACATTACCAACCCGAAGCTTTGAAGAAATGGATGTTTTGACAACGATTGATGGAGAGAAGACATGGATGACACCTATCATCGAATATTTAACTAATGTGATTCTACCACAAAATTGGAAAGAAATAAGGAAAGTGTTACGAAAGGCGTTGTGATCCACCATACAAGATGGTATCCTCTATAGGAGGGGATTCTCACATCCATTGTCGAGATGTGTGGCTGGCCAAGGAAATACTAGATAATGTGAATCAAGGTAGCCGCATGTACCATACTAGGGGTAGATCCTAGCAAAGAAGATTTTATGGTATGGATATTTCTGGCATCTCTCAACAACGACGCACTGGAATATGCAAAGAGGTGTTGAAAATGTCAAAGACTCGTTATAATACACAAGTTACCACCAGTTGAGCTGACTCACATGGCTATTCCATGGCCATTTGCCAATTGGAGCACTGATCTAATTGGAGAACTTCCTATGTCTATGGGTGGAGCCAAATATGCGATAATGGTAGTGGATTACTTTACTAAATGGGTAGAAGCATAACCGCTCACTAAGGCCTACTCCGCTAAAGTAATAGATTTCTTAGTGAGGAAAAATATTTGCAGGTATGGAGTTCCATTAGAGACCATCCCGGATAATATATACAATTTTGTAGTGAGGAACTTTCCAACTTCTATAGACGACATGGTATCAATAAGAGCTTCTCAGCTATGGCGTGTCCATATGCCAACCGACAAGCTGCCTTGCAAGCCGTAATGTATAGGCAAAAGATGGCAAGAAAATACAACTCTAAAGTGAAACATCATTCCCTTAAGGAAGGAGACTTGGTTCTAAAGAGAATATTTCCTCGACCAGGGGTACTTGATCCGATTTTGGAAGGACCATGTCATTAGTAAGGATTTAAGGAATAAAGCTTATGTTCTTAACATGATGGATGAAGCCATATTTAGGAAGGCATGGAACGCATAAAATCTACACCATTATTTCTCTTAAGTTATGTTGTCCTTATGTTTACACGTATAAACTAGGTCATGTAATAAAGACATCTCCACTGTAGTGATTAATAATTGTGCCATTGTAGAACTGAGTTGTGTTATGTTCTAATTATGTGCATTGAATATGATAATTGTATGAACTACAGCTCGAGGTTGCTATGACCATCATGGTATTATTTAACACCAGGAATTGGTTATGTAAAGTCATGAGTGATAGTCGACATATCTTTGATAAATAGCTAAGTCTAACCCATATTGATTATAGTTCCTGATAATCAAAACTGTACAGGCAAGAAAATTACAGAATTGAGGGCCATCCGACTTTGGTGCACCTTGAACTAACCACTCATTTGGATAAGCTTTGGCTAGCAATAGTGAACCAGCTTACCTATAATTAAACTACGATCGTCAAAATAGTTGGTTCGTTGTTGATAGCCAGCCTATAAGGACGCTTTGTTTAGGTATAGTAAGTATTTTCACTTTGAGAGTGTGGACGAACTCACTTGAATATAGGGCTAAGGAACCAGATACACACTATTTGTGAAACGAAACCTCTCTAGAGACTTATAAAAGATGATAGTTTCACATTACTCTGCAGAATGAATTCCCCTAGACTTATTGATGGGAATATTTCTATATCTTAGAACCGAATCTCCTTTTCAACACTTAAAAGGAGATATGTTCTACAAACTAGGAAGTTGAATCCCCTTTCGATACACAAAAGGGGATGTTCTTCCAAAAACGGAGATGTGCTTCCAAACACAATGAACTAAATTCTCCTAGACAAATTGAAGGAGATGTGTTCACGAATTAAATAGTTTGAATCTTCCTAGATATGTTAAAGGAGATGTATATAAAAGAATCATGCAATATCCCGCTAACAAACTTACATGAAGTTGGATCGTAAAGGTATACTACAACAGAAACCACTTACCATACTGAACTTGTTGGTAATTGATCCCATACTAGTATGCTTAGAAATGGAAAACAATTATTGATGGAGCAGACTAGGCTGGCATGTTAAACAAATATATTACAATCACTAGCCTTAGCCAGGTATGAAAAATACAAATACATATTAATATGAGATATATGTATGATTGTGCAAGTCTTTATACAAGTAAAGGAGAGCGTACGCATGGATGAATATCAAACACAACAACATATAAACATCAATGAAAAAATCAACTCTGTATCGCAAGTACTAAACTGTATCATGTTTAACAAGTACAACAGTCAGGATAATAAAAATTCTAGTCTTATTCCCTTACAAAACCACATTCAAGAGTGTTGGTTTATTCCCATACATCAATCAGAGTTATAAAATCCTCTAGTTAAAATATGAAAGTGTCAAAAGGAGGCCTCTCCTTACTTTGTAGACCGGTGACCCTTCTTCTCTGGATCCTTTGGATTTGAGGACCCTAAACCCTTCTCCTCCCTTTGGGCTTTGACCTAGGCTGATAACTACATCTTCTCATGTTATTTCTTCATCGGCTCAATCTTGACTTATGATGGGGTCTCTGGATGCATTTCCATGAGCTTAACCCTAAGAGTGCGCCCTACATTAGCATCCTCTTCTGATATGTCTTTGTAGTGGTTATCTCGAAGTCAAGATCTCCATCCAAAGCTTCAATCTTCTTAACTTCTTCGAGTGGTCCTCAATCAGTATTGGTTTGAAAGGGCCGGGGGGTAGGTACACTAGCTTATTAGAAGTAGGGCTAGAGGGCAAGCTGATAAGCTTATTAGAAGTAACAATAGCCGTAGTAGGATCCACCAGACACCTATAGGAAAAACAAAAGGTGAGTCAATAACAAACTTCCCTAATAGAGAACACACCCGTAGGGTGGTAGAAAATAGGTTAAGGATTAAAATCCTATCTTCCTTAGGAGCCATCGTGGTGTCATGAACATTGGTTGGAGCATGATTCTCGTCAACCGAGGTCGATATAAGGAATATGGGAGGAGCTACATCGTGCATCATTACGTAGGCGATAGGTTGAGAAGAATTGTAGCTAAGAGATGCTGGAACGGAACAAGGATCTTTGCCATCTTTTTTCCTGCTCTCCTCCTCTTCTAAATTAGCTTGTATAACATATCCTACACGTATGGTTTCCATTTCTTTGGTTGAGAAGTGGACGTCAATTGCATCCAAGTCAAACTCCTCCCCACCTTCTCTTTGGCTGGCCTCTTAGTCTCATGCACCATGTGTTTGTGAATTGAGGTCAAAACCTCATTATTGTCGCTAAGACATTTAAAATTGCCCTCTGTATGTAATCTAAAATAAACTTTATCTAGCAAAGAATCAATAGAATCTTATTTTACCCATTACTTCAACTTCACTCTTGACATCAACTAGTTGAGTCAACAAGGTCATCTTCTCAGCAGTAAGGGCAATAATCTCAGCCTTTAAGGATGCCAACTCCACTATCCATTCGTTTACTATTTTATACAAGTCATTCTTCACCATCATTGATTTTTTTAAATTTCGCATTCATCCTCTCTAGCTTGTCCTTATATTTATAAGTTGTGTCGTTAAATAGCTTGGATATCCTACCAGCCTTCTCCCTAAACTAGGCCTTGGCTATCTTAATCTAAGCCTTATGCTCTACCTGCATCATATTAGTCTCTTCCGCTTGAGCTTTCCTAAGCTCCTCCACCTCATAACCATGAGCCCTTTCTAGTGCTTCCACCACCTCTTTATGCTCTTAATCTGTTGATCGTGCTCGTAGATATCCTTTCGAAGTGCAAAGATTTTACGACTCAAATCCACTTTATGCTCCCTTAATTCCTTACTAGCCTGGATTACTATGTCATGAAACTCTAACAAAGACCATAAGCTAACAATTTACTTTGCCTGTGAATCTGTCAAGTTCTGAAAAGCAGTAATTAGATTCAGGAACCGGGGGGCAGGAGCACTCTCCAAGAGCTGAGCCATCAGGTTCTTTGGCATGTAATCATACTCGATCTCATTATATGTATGATTGTTTGGATCAATAATTATGTAATTTTCTTTCTAGGAAGTTGTTATGGAAGTAACCACTCCTTCTGCAATGACGGTAGAAGTAATAGAAGCGCTCTTATGTGTCTTCACATGGTAGCCTAGAGTCTCGGAATCAGAATGGATAAACGGGGAGCTTCCAAGAGATTTGGAATGGAGGCTTAGTGATATTAACCCTTGGTCCTAAATAAGAGAGCGTGAGAGCTTTTGGATCTTAGATTGGTCCTTGGGGACATTAACATTAGCCTGGCAGTACTTAATTACCTTTTCTATCCTTAACTCTATAATAGGTTAGTCAACATTTCTACTTGGCTCGAAAGAAGTAGCAACATCCTAGACATTCTTTGGATCATCCTCAGAAGTCATTTTGCTTGCTGATCATACTCAAAAGCCTTCAAGAAGCCATAGATCCTATAAAATAAAATAGACACATGTTAGAATCATTCATTAAGGTAGGACCAATTGCAGTGCAGACATGCATACAATGTGGGATGTGCACTTAGACTAATGAACTGACTGCTTGAATCATCGTAATCATCTAATCATTTCTCAGTTTCCTCCAAAGTCCTCATATCCCTATGTCAATATCAATGATAGAGCCTTGGAAATGGCCGAGAAGCGAAGTGTGGAGTCTAGAAGGCATTGATTCATTAGAACCAAGGACCTCTTTGAATGCCTGATTAACATCAAAATAAGCAACTGAACCGACTCCGGATTCTTGTTTTTTCAAGTGCTCTTCCTTAATGAAAACCACGGCCTTACTATCTCTTGGACGTATGGCCTTAGTGGCAACAACCATATCCTCAATGCTATCATCCCTATTGTTCCTTAGGGAATAAAACCTTCCAGAGCGAGAATGGTAATCCACATCTATATAGGGATAGGAATCTAAGTAGTGGACATTTCATTCGTTTCTCCCACTATTGAAGTTTTGGATTTTTTTCTTATGAGTTGCCTTTTAGCAAACGAAGCCTTAACTCTTCCTATTGATTGACCCTAGGATAAAAATCCATATTGGCCCAACACTTCATTAGTTAGTAGTCATGGTGCTTTCTTAGCTTTTATAGGGATACCTTTGTGCCTCCGTAGCATTCCATCGGGTCATTTCCAGTTACCACCTTAATGACATATGGAAAGAAAATAAGAGTAGTTAGCATTTGAATCTGGATAATAGGGCTAACTGATCGGTAAAGAAGAGAACTACTTACAACTGGAGTGCTATTGATGGAAGCAAGGGAGCTGACCTCGATGGAGTATTCGTTCTTAAACTTGTTGTACTTCATACAAGTCCTCCACTGGCTTAAATCGGTTGCTGGACTCAAAATTGAAGAAAGTATAATTCCCCACTTTGCTCTTTATAATATACATAAAGTGAAGCTACAAATGCGTAGGACGATATAGAAACTCCCTTATAAAGATGACATATATGCTGCTCAATATAGAATGGCCATTGGTTTGTAAATGAAATGATGCAATCTTGAGATAAACCAGAACCCCCATATCCAAGCATGCAACAAGGGAGGAGCTCCAACAAAAGAATGGTACCTATTGTATGCCATATAGCCCTAAGCCGGAGCATGGGCCTACCGATCAGGAGTGGGGAGGAGCACGCCCTCCTCAGGCTATCCATGCACTCGAGTTATAGTATCCAGATGCTTGGAAAGCAAAGTAGTTGGCATAGAGTTGGTCAGGTTCTCTGACAGTTGAAATGGCGTGTAACCTAAGACAAGAGATTTGGTAGAGCTAGGCTGGCTGACCATATCTCCAGAATAAGTACCTAAGATGGAACTGGGCACTAGAAAGCTACCCGCCAATAGTAGTGATGGACCAGTACATTTATGGGAAGACATGCCTCTCTGGTATACTATAAACTGCCATAGGTGCATGGTGACAAGTGCGATATAAGAGTACAATCTAAAATGCAGTAATTAATTGACATAATATCCCTTGTACTATCATGAGTGATAGTCAAAATAATGTCTGAATGGATGTGTTCACCGATCTAACATGAACCAAAATGATTGGAGCTATCTTTTGACCAATGACAATGGTTAGTACAAGGATGTTTACAAGTGGTGATTAACAATGTTAAGTATAATCTATCTAGCTACGGTAAATAGTCTACAAAGCCATATACATACATAATAATTTACAAACATAAGCAAATATGGTTTGCCGTGGTGATAGTCAACATGAACAAAACCACTTAGTATTCAATCTGATTGTAGTCTCACCCGTACCAATTATATTGCCTACCCTATAGCTATAGTTGAACCTAAACATACTCTCAACCCCTAAGAACTATCCATAAATTCCTTTACCACCAAAGTGTGTCATTCTCTAGAACTGTATAATTTATTCTCTAAGTGGTTCGATCAAAACCCATATCCAACCTTAGCTAAATTCAAACTAAAATGAGACTTTAGTTTAAATTTCACTATAGGAATAACTCAATTAGTTACTAAGAAAATCCTTATAAAAAGCATTAAATTTTACTAGCCACCGAACCAATGCTTGCTAATGAAAACCGCGTAAGAGAAAAAGTGGAAATTGGTGATAAAAGTAATGAAAAAACACATTAGTAAAGGATTGTAGAGTGTTACCTGATGAGATTTGATGGATGTAGCTTGAATTTGATAAAGAAATCATGTAAATTTATACCTTGAAGCAAAAGTAGACGAAAGGTTTTAGTTTATGTTGCTATAGGGTAAAACTACGGGGAGCAATCAAGCTTTAACCCATTTTATAGCTCTAAGTCATTGATTTGGTAGAGGCTAGCCAAACCGATGACATACCGAACCAGTAAGACCTTGGGCCATTCGGCAACTACACCAACAACCTACCAAGATATAATGAACCATTCTGAAAAACCCTACAAGATCCTTATACTACTAAGAATGAGCTACCAACTACATAATATTCAAAGATATTTTAGAGCGATCAACAAGCTTTCCTCATAAATAACCAAGACTCTATAACAAGCTGTAAAGTTAAGTCTCACGCAAATGGATTGAATTAAAAATATGAACACTCGAGCAAAGCAAAAGGAGTCTGGATGGAGCAAAATACACTTTGTATTCATGCAAGTATGATTTAGGAGGCAAATGTTTTGGGAATTTTCACCTATAGCATGGCAGATATGAAAAGATGCCATGGAGCATAGAAATAGCTAGAAAGTCCATAATAGGAGATTGTCACTCAATCACGGAGAAATGCAATAAGCCAAGAGGATCAAAAGATAGCTCGAGGAAAATCTGAAGAAAACACAAGTTTTGGAGAAGCTAAGTAAATAGTTCGGCAATTCATCAAGACAATGGTTCGACATAGGAAAATCTAAAATGGTTTGGTAGTAATCGACTACCAAACAAGAAAATTGGCTTGGTGGACCGCTACCTAAGAGGAAAAACATTTCGACGTTTATTTGTCGAACCAAAAGTGCCGAACCAAACCATGTAAACATGGAAAGTGCTTTATTTTTATGGGATTACCGAGCCAATCACTATATATCTTCAAATCTATAAATACCACTAGGGATTAATAGTAATGGAAGATAATCTAGAGAGCAAAAACAACTAGACTAGTTTCTACTGAACGAACATATTTCTACCAAACCAAACCATTAGAGCATCATTTTACATTTCTTTGAGCAATAGATTATTGTATTTTGTATTTTTCACATTATAATCGAGATCTATAAGAAATGGACAGTGGACGTAGGCATTGTTCAGCTGAACCACTATAAATCTCCGTGTTATTTACATTATTGTACTTTACTTTTCTATACTATCTGTGATTGGATATCTCTAATAACTCACAAATAACATATATAAAACAACTGTGAAATACACCATATTCACAATTCTACTAAAATTAACTTAGAGGCTGTGCAGTTAATACGCTCGGCAAATTCAATGCGGCTGAGGTGCAAAAAGTCATAGCGGGGATACAGCGAGGATAAAGCGGGATATAGCGGATGACTTTAAAATAGCATATAAAACTCGTACTTGATGTTTTTACAAATATATAAATGGTAATTAAATGGAAAATTAACATTCAATTGAATTATAATTAATACATAAATAATTTTAAATAAAAACATATGCGAATATACTGTAAATAAACATAAAACTGTTATATACATAATTGAATTTAGTAGAATATTATAGTATTTTCATTTTGAAAATATATTAAAAAATCAATTAAATAAATTAATTTCATAATTTTTATAATTTATAAATATCAATTTTCAATTCATTTCTTTTAAAGAAGATATAGCGGAAATAGCATAATATAACGGGAATAATGGGATATAGCGGAAAGGCTATATTTGGGGCTATATGGAAAAATCGTAGCGGTAGAAATCCGCTATGAGATATAGCAAGGTTATAGCGGGGTAATAGCGGGGCATTAACTGCACAGCTTAGAGGTATATGCCTATTTTTTGAAAAATACATGGTATAAGACGATATGACGATGCAAGTTTAGTTCTAGGATGAGTACGTAGAGAAATTTGGCACAAGAGTTCAACATGGAAGGACTTTTAAGTGATGGTGTAACCCAACCTACCAAAGATACGGACTTGGTCGCAACCAATATAAGCGACTTGGTTACATTTAATTTTTCACTCGACCAAATGGAAAGCATGGGGAATCATCATAAAAGAATGAGGAAGCAAGATAAAATGTTATAGATGGTCAGACCATCAATAGGTGAATCGATGGAATGAAGGGGTCTATCACAACTGCACTAAGGGAGTTGGTTGCATCCAATTGTACTTAACACAAAAATATTAGTTTTGACTTACAGTTGGAACTAACCAACTCAGGGCAGTACTTAATCAAAGTATCCCATATCTAGACCAAATAATTTTGAATTTCGAATTAATATTTCAGAGAAATTTAAAGATATTTTACTAAATATTATTTTCCACATACAAGAATAAATATGAAGGAACATATTAAAATGGATTTTCCATTTTTATCTCTACGATGGAGTGCTACCAAACCAACGCTTCATATGCTCTCGAATTTCAAATTTGATCCTAAAAGAATTATTATAACCTTTATTGGTAGCTTTGTACTAAGGAAATTATTAATTAACATCATATAATGTTGATATAGACCAAATATTATCAAACCACAATTCTATTTTTATTGCTTTATATTTGTCGTCTTTATTTAATCCACAAAGTGTTTTTTATAATAAAAATTGGAGATCGAATTAAGTAATACCATTCTCTAAAAACCACAAAATTTGGTTGTTATCTCGAAGCCAAAATTTCTTTGTGGTTTACATTCATCACTTATGCTTATAGTACTCATGAATATTTGGAGATTTCAATGAAAAGAACCACTTCTTTCTTTCGAATCATCGGAATATTAAGATGGAAACTTTTGGAAGTGACAAAGAGAGTCTCTAAAGCTAATGTTAATGCTCCAACAGATGAAGGTTCAAGGAGTAACATATGGAATGAAGGATAGTTTTATCCTCCAATACTGAATCCACTTGTTTATGCGATCATGCATGAGTAATTCGTTGGAATGATTCGTGGCTTGTGAGAAAGGTTCGATTTAGAGCAACAGAACTATGGGACGATCTTAAAGGAATCGTTGAAACATTTCAACCGTAGAAAAAATGAATATGCTGTTAATTAATCTAGAACTGACGTTAATCGGTCAAATAATGAAGGAAGCTAAAGAAAATTTTCTTAGGGACTTGTAAGATTCATTGATGTGGAGAAGAAGGTAAACTATACTCCTTCTAGAAATATCTATGCACTAACGTGGGGATGATGATGTAAATCTTATTCGATCGTTGCTTGGGGATAACTGATAGCCTCTTGATGAAATGATAAACCCATGTCTAGGGAACACGATCGTAACACTCACGGGATTTTAGTCACTCCTCATCTAGAATAGACGATCACAACTCCTGTAAGGGACTTGATTCTAGCCCCTTTTAAGGACACGATTGCAGTCACTTCCGTGCTGACTAAGTGAAGAGAAAATTAAGGGAAGAGATAGTAGATGTCATATGATGAGAAGCATTGGTAAAGAGATGCATCCTAATTGCTACAGTGCCGGAGTTTGTGCCATGGTGACATACATGCCTCATGGGATATTGTGATGAGTATCACATGCAATGAAGGCATGCATGAAAGGCTACTCATAGCACATGTATAACGACCACTATTGAAAAAAATCCTTCTAGGCCTCCACCTAGGAGCTAGGCAGGGCTTACCGCCTAGCGATTTACCTTGACCGGCCTAAACAAGACTTACCGCCTCATGTAAGAATCTAAACATGTATTTAAGCATGCTAGACATTATTTAATGTTTGATACCATATATAAGCATCAATGTGCTAGTTTTAGGCGATGTTACCTCTATAGGTACTCCTAAGAGTGTTCAAAATCCCAAAATTGCGATTTATATCAGTCGAAACTGAATAAAACACTAAAATTTATCCAAAATACATGAGTTCTCAAAAAATCCTAGCATCAATTAATCCTCGATTAATCTACGTCTAAACAATTAATCTCTAAACTGTACTACCACCCAGAGTCTACCTAGCGATTTTTACAACCTTGATAACGACATCCCATTCGTGACACCCATAATCCATGCTTATAAGCCCTTAGATGTTATAAGTATACCCGATGGCATTTCGTTAAGGGCAGAATTTAAAACAACAATATAGAGCATATCTATCACATCTACATATATACTAAATATCACAACGAAAGGAATAAATATAATATCAATAATCAACATAAACATATAATATACTGAGTGTATATTAATCAAGGAGACATAGGATTCAATATCATAATACAACGCGCAAATGATACATCAAATCTTATATACAACATGTCTCGAAATGAATACAGTTTACCATCTCATTATTTTGAAATAGTATATACATATAATCATAGTGGTAAATTAGCTGTGGTTTGTAGTACGCCTCCATCCAGCAGAATCCTCATCTCTCAGTTAACCTTCTCAAAGAATAGATAACAAAACAATCAACAATGAAGGATCAAACATAAAGTTCGATGAAAAGGAAATATCACTAATCTGCATGATTATCTATATGATCCTATATCATGTACAATACCAAATGGTAATATAAAGGCAATGAACCATACCTCAATATGCACCTTCACCTGTATCCAACAAATCAGCACATGTATATTAGAAAGCTATGCAATATCATATAAGTCTTTCATATACCAATCATCATAGCGCCCAATCAAGACTCAACTGTCACATAAGAATAGTGGGTGTAACATCCCCTATTTCAAGACCCAAAAATGAATGTTGATAATGCTAAAGTCATCGCTAGAATTATTTTCAAGCGATAAAATAGGATCAATATTTTTTCAACAACATTAAGTAAATAGAGCAGCTAAATACTTTCATTAGATAGAATTTTCTTACACAAAGTCGTTACATTATCATTAACCCATTTCTTTCCCACGCAGGGGAAATATAATAAAACATAAATAGTAGTTTCGTACTTGACATATGAAGATGGTGATATGAACACTTAACCAGTTATACATTCTAGTTTTACAACAACGAAAGTTTGAAACAAGTTTTATTAGTAGATAAGCCTTATGCTTCGTCTTTGGATGTTTAATTTGTCTTTTCCAAAAGAAACCCGCCTAAACCATAAACTCGACCTTCTCAAATAATTACCCATACATTTATGCAAAATAAAAATATGGGTTAGCCATAAAGCCTGGTATGAGTAATATTTAACTAAACAAGCAATCATATAGTGAGACCATGCCGCTAAAGCACGGAATGAGTTTTCCTCTCACTGATTCAATTAATAGTAATTACATAGTACAATGTAATAATTTTCATATCATGATCAAGGTTTTAAATCTCGGATTTCGGTCATGTTTCGTCTCGAAGATTTTAGAGACCCAATATGGTATCGGGCGAGATTTCGGACGAGAGAAATGTATATCGGGCATCTATCTCGGATTAACATCTCGGGTCCTAAAGTTTATCTCGGAATATTTGGTATTTTAATATAAAATTGCATACAACTAAATGTATAAATACTAATTAAAATAATAATTTAATTGATTTGATTTTTAGTAATAACACTTTTGTCATGAGTAGCTTGAAAAAACATCCACACTATATGATGTAAATAAATAATGAGGATTTATGAATTGAACATATAATATCACAACAAGATGAAGCAAACATGAAACATAAAGTCACATAGGCACCCCACTTTCATTTGTTCAAATAGTTACCTGACTTCTCTACACTATAAACAAATAATTGTCAATAACATTACTAATGGTTTTCTTACATTATATATATTTCATAGTAAAAACAAAATATAGAACCATCCTACATTTACAAATAAACATATGATTAAAATTCCAAGCTCCAAACATGTAAAAGATCTTGGTAGTCATTAGTCAGCAAAATTAAATCAAGCATTCCACTAGTCATATTTTAATTACCAAAATGACTAATTTAATCATATAAAATTTAGCTTAAACTAAAAAAAGGATGGAAACACCATTAATTTGTGCATATGAAATGAACTATATTAAATAGCTTAACTGGATACTATGAATTAAATTGCAACGAAATGCATTCGCGACCGAAATGAATGTAGAGGATAGAAGAATGTATTATATTAAGTAAAGGAAATAATTTTATGGAATTTGGGTCAAGCCCACTAAAAAATCAAAATTTAAAAAAACATCATTTCGGCCGAAATTTCGCAAATAGATCTCAGCCGAGATTTCGGCCGAGATTTGAATATCTCGGCCGACATTCAGGTCAACCGAGATTAATTCGAATTTTGCTGTTTCGAATCGCTCAAGGTTGAAAACGATATCTCGGCCGAGATTTAAAACCTTGATCATGATCAAACTCAAATCATCAGTTCCAACATAAGCATGAGATTTACCCTTTACAACATATTCCGACTAGGTTCGTTAGTGAGTTTGTTTAAATTGCCACATGGACCATATTCTTACTATTTTTAGTGTTGGGTCACTCACGCTTTTATCTTAATTTCTCATTTTTATCATGAATAAATAATTGGGTTTCCATTAAGGCCTTACACCCCCATCATTGAATATAATATCATATTTAAACTTATGGATGACATTAAATCCTTGCTCTAATATTGCCGGATGTTATATCATGTTTAGACATGTGTTTCCATGAAGGCCTTGCACTAATATTACCTAATGCTATGTCATATTTGGACTTATGGATGCCACAAAGGCCTTACTCCAACATTATCAAATATTATGCCATGTATAGACTTGTGAATGCCATAAAGGCCTTACTCTAATGCCAGTGAATATTATGCCGTGTTTAGACATATGGATGCCACCAAGGCCTTACACCAATGCTACCGATACAATGTCATACTTAGAAAAACTATTGCCACTAAAGCCTTACGCCATGTTTTATCATCTCAAATGATACTACTTATCATCTTATAGCTTTCTTAAACTTAGATTCAACCTTCCATTTTTAAATAAGTTACTACATTTTGACTTATTATTCTTTACTTAGGAAATTTCATCACTTATAGCTATCGGTGGCCTCAATTTCCTTTAAGCTATCGAGTGTCAAAGATTTATGCTATTGCATGCCGAAATATAAATCGATCGAAGGTTATGCTATGCATGCTAACCTGTCGCAAGTCAAATTACAAGGCTATCGAAAGTTAAGCCCATGGAGCTATCGCGGGTCAAAAGCTATAGAAGGTTGACCTATAGCATGTCAACCTATTAGATGCTAAGTTATCGTATGTCACCTCATAAAGGTATCAAAAGTTGAGCTATCACATGCCAACCTATCGATGGTTAAGCTATCGCATGCCAACATATCACATGCTTAGCTATTGAGTCAAAGCTATCGCACATCTAAAGCTACCATAGGTCAAAGCTACCGCATGCCAAGCTATTGCATACCAATCTTAGTGCTATCAAATTCCACGAATTCCCAAGTTATCTAATGTTTGACTTTCAAGCTACCCAAGGTTAGGCTCGCATTCTAACCTATCACAGTCCAAGCTATTAAGTCATAAGCTATCGATGGTTGAGCTATCACATGTCATCCTATCACATGCCGAGCTATCAGGTAACAAGCTATTGAATGTCTAGTTTAAGCTATCGAATGTCAACTTTTATAAGCTAATGAATGACTAGTGGTTGTTTTGGAATAGAAGTTGATGGATCCCATTGATCGATTAATTAAAGAATAATTAGGAGGTGGTTGGATTATTTTTTTCAAGGAGGCCTAGAATTTGTTATATAATTGTGTCCCGATGAGCCAATCGTGTTCCTATGGAATCCGAGTCGGTGTTTAGTCCATAAGTTAAAGATTTTTGTAGTTGAAATAAGTTTCTTTTCATACAGTAGCAGTGTAGAAACGGTCGATGATAAAGGCAAATGAAGTTTAAATGAGTTGTTGTTTTGACATCGCTGGTGAAGGTAGATGATTTCGGTTGGTTTGTGGATAGGTGCCATTGAACCGACACTTTAATTAATGTTACACTGCACATTTTTATTTTTGGCATGGGAAATTATAGGTAACTAAACAAGTAGGTTATCGTCTTATTGCATATGTTCTATGACGATATAAGGTTTTAAATCTCAGAAATCTCGACCGAGATCTCGTTTTCGAGGTCAGGTGATTCAAAATAGCACAAGTTGGATATATCTTGTTGGAGTTGAATCTCGGTCGAGATCTATTTACGAAATCTCGGCTGAAATTGATGTATATTGAATTTTAGTTTTATAATGGGCTGGGCCTTTAATATCTACCTTATTGTTCAGGCCCAAAATTCTTATGTTATTTCAATAAACAATCTGGAACCACTATTTGTCTATTTCATTTCTAACCATTCGTTTTGTTCTATTTTCAGGTCGTCATAACATGCTTAGGGTTTTTCCTTCCAATTGGAAACAATTCTCTTTGTGATACACCGTTCATCTTCAAATTCAATAAGTTTTTGTGTTATGCTCTTTTCTTTTAGCACAATCTTCCTGAACCATAAATCCCTAATTCACTTATTCTATTTGCTTCAGTTTCTCTTCCATCCAAACTGCTATATATTTTAATTCTTCTTTTACAATAGTTTTTGGTATAAATTCACTGCTATTAACATCCAGTTTCATAGCAAATTCAAAATTTTCTACTTAATCTAAGCTTTTTTACTAGGTATTGATTTTATTCAACATAATTTTATATTTTTTATTTCTTTACCATAATTTCTTTGCTTGCTGATCTAGGAATGATACTCAATTTATTCACTTTATGGTAATGAAACTGAATTATTTTCTTTAATTTTTCAAAATGGATTCATCGTCAGGTGCGTCAAATGTTCCACCAACAATTAAAACTACCACTAAAGTTAAAGGTGATCCATTTTGGGTGCATGGAACTAAGGTCAATGGTGGAAAGCATTCTATGTCTCTCTTTTGCAAAGAGTTTAGTGAAGGAATTACTCGATTGAAAAAATATCTAGCTAGTATACAAGGTGATTGCGATCCTTGTTTAAAAGTTTTGACGAAGGTAAGACAAAAGGAAAAATACTCAAAAACTACTACAAAAGCAAAAAAGACACAAAAGAGGCGACACGACAAACAATTCTATATAATGTATCAATTAATGGCGGTGAAAATATTAATGAGAATATAAGTTCATATAACCATAGAGGTGGAAGCTCAAATGCTAGAGGACCTATGGATGCATTTGTATATCCTTCTCTAAGTGAAGTCGGAAAAAGCATGGATCAACAAAATCTTAGTGAGACAAAAAAGAGAGAGAGAGAGAGAAAACACATGTGCTTACATTACAAGGTTTCTTTTTGAAGTGGGTATATCATTTAATGTTGTTCATATGACTTCATTCAAAGAAATGGTCTAAGCAATCAGCTTACATGGTCCACATATGAAACCACTATCGATGCATGAGATTAGCGAGAAATTTCTCCCGCTTGATAAGGGTAATATGGGTGATAAGTCAAGTTCATTCAAAGAAACTTGTAGAATTCAAGGATGTAGTTTAATGACGGATTTTTGGATAGATCGAAGAGGAAGAAGCATCATGAACTTGGTAGTTAATTGTAATTCAAAAACTTTTTTATGCAATCCAAAAATGCTTCAGCAAATATTCATAATGCAAGATATATTTGTGATTTTATCCTAGATGGGATTAAAGAGTTGGGTGAAGATAACGTTGTTCATTGTTACCGATAATGCATCTAATAATATGGCAGCCACTAAACTATTATCTCTAGAATATCCATGAATTTTTTGGATGAGTTGTGCAACGCATACTAGAAACTTAATGCTGAAAGATATTGGAGGCATTAAACCTATTTATGGTGCTATATTAGATGGATGATGTGTAACTGTTTATATCTACGGGCACACAAAGATTTTTGATTTTATGAAGGTATGCACAAAATAAAGTGAGTTGATAAGAACCAGGCTAACAAGTTTTCTACATCATTTTTATCTTTGCAAAGTTTACTTGAGAAAAAAAATATTTGAGAAAAATGATTATATCAGAAGAGTGGAGCTTATTTTCTCAATCTGACTCAATGGAGCATAAAATGGTATGTTGCTTTTTATTTATATTTCAATTTCAGTCTGTTTATATCTCAATTTAGAATGTGGGTATATAATTTTGCTAAGGCATTAGATACCATTTCAGGATTTGTTAAAAAAATCTGAGAAAGAAGATGCCCGCACTCATTTGACATCCTAACATAGTCTAGAATTGAGTGCTGGACACATATAATTGTGATGGTCATCATTTTCTGTATAGCTAATATGTTGGATTCTAAAGTCTAACTTGTTGTTTATTAATAAAAAGTCTTACTTGCGGTTTATTAATATAAAGTTGACCACTTCCTGTTTATTAATAAAAAGTCCGACTTCCTGTTTATTAATAGAAAGAATGTTGCTAGTATTAAATTTTTATTGAGCTTTCTGTTATATTATAAGTATTGTGTAGCATTAAGTATATTACTGTAAGTGTTATTTTGTAACGATTCAGGCTACAAGAATCTTCAGTAGTCCGACATTTTGGGACAATGTGGTGCTTGTAGTTAATTTTTTGATCCATTAGTCAAAGTTCTTAAAAGAGCGGATGGTGATATTCCTTCAATGGGATAACTTTACGATGATTTGGAGAATGCAAAAAATGAGATCGCAGAAGCACTCAATCACAGAGAACAGAGGTATCGAGCAATTTTGGCAATAATTGATAAAAGATGGAATAACAAGTTGGAAAATGAATTACATTTGACAGAATATTTTCTAAATCCGGTCCACTATTAAAGTAGAAGAGAAGAAACTGAAAACAAACTAGAGTTTATGGATGGCTTCTCCTCTTGTCTTTTTAAAATGTATAAAAACGATTATGTTATTTAGGACAATATTACAAGAGAGTTGGGTGTGTATCAAAAATCGAGAAGGAACATTTGGGTCTGATCCTACTGCAAGACAAAGAAAGAGTCCCTCTTTCAATCCTGGTATATCATTTTTTTATGTCTAATAATTTTATTAGTAGTGCTTAATTGCTTATTGCTTACAGCCTTGATGTTTAGAAATTTTATATTTTGACTTTAATTTGGTTTTCTATTTTAGTTAGTTGGTGGAAATTGCATGGTGGCTCAATACCGGATTTGAAGAAAATGGCTATTCGGGTATTAAGTTTGACAACTAGTTCATCCAGATGTAAGAGAGCATGGTGCACATTTGAAATGGTAAATTAACCTATCAATCATTGTTATATCCAACATATTTTAACAATTACAAAACTTAATAACAATTATCACTTTCACTTCATAAAATAATAAACATACATTTTTATCTATCGTTATGTCAATAAATTTTTGTTGCATCATTACTACATTAAATAGTTGGTCATATGAAGCATCTTCTTGTATAAACATCTTGCTGCTTATGTCATTACTACATTAGAATCTTGTTTTATACACATAATTTCTGTCCATAATGCTCTAGTTAAGATAAGAAATTTCATCGGTGCATCTTAGAATATGCTGCCCTGCACCTATACAAACAAGACAGCATCATTTTTTAAAGATTCCAAATGTTGTCCTACACCTGTACAAATAAGAAAACATTATTTCTTATAAATTTTTAGTCATGGACATAGTGACACTGTTTATTACATAAAACAAGAAATTAACGAGTATTTTCTTAAATATGCAAGTCTACTTTAACTTATGTGGTTGTATATATGTTTAAATGATTGCAAATTCATTCCAAAAAGCGAAATAGACTATCTATGGATAAACTAAGAGATTTGGTTTTTGTCAAGTTTAATTCTCAACTTAAATCAAAGTTTGGTACTAAGATAAGAGATGCTCTTTTGGCGTCTCACCACTATGAGGATTGGTGGATGAATGGCTTAGTGCATCTAAAAGATTGAACTATGACACCATAGGTTCAGATGATGAAGAGGATGAAGAAGTATTTCTAGGTGAGGCGCTAACATAGGTTGAAGTTGCTAAAGCTATAGGTAGCGAGGTGAACAAAAAAGCTAGAAGATAAAAGAAAAATCTAAAACATCTCGTGTATTATCATCTAGAAAGGGAAAATATTAACTTATGAGGATGATGGGATAGATATGTCGGATGAAGATGCTTCTTCAACATCCGATTCTGATTCTAGAAACGAAGAATAGAATCTGGAAACAAAGAAAAGACCGACTTTTACAAAAAATAGTTGCTTTTGTAATTAAGATATAATTAGTGGAAAACTTGATGTTATTTTGGTTGATTAATGACTCCTAAGACCTTTTGCATGTTTGGATCCTGGGGCTTTTCTCATTAGCTTATTTATAAATCTTTTACCATGTTACAATTTGTTGTTACTTATAGTTATTTGTTTATTGTATATGTATATGATATAAGCAACCCATATGTTACTAATAGTTATTTGTTTAACGTGGAGGCAAGTCTACTAAAGATTTGAAAAATGCAAGTGAGGCACTTATGTGATGTTATGTTTCATGTTCTCTTCATCTAACAGTGATATTATACATTGTTTCCAAAAATTCTCATTATTTATTACGATTGTATAGTTTGGATGGTTTTTCAAGCTATAAATCATTAACAACCAGTGTGCTCTTAGGGAAATCAAGTAAGTTAAATCATTTTTGTAGTTAGCATTTATAACTTTAGTTGCATACTTGAATGTAAACCAATATTGAAAATATCAAGTGGTCCGAGATCGTTTTGAGATGTACTTTAAGGTCCGTGATATAATTTCGAGATGAACACCGATATACATCTATCTCGTCCGAGATTCACCCAATACGAGATAGGATCCTAAAAATCTCTGAGATGAAACGTGACTTAAATCCGAGATTTAAAACCTTGCAATGATATTTATGAAGTATTAAAACTTGAGTTGTCATTGCAACTGCAAGTACATTGTTTGAGTTGGATGTGATATGAGCTTCATATCATGTTCATTGGGCTATTACATTATCCATTTCAAATGTTCATAGATGTCGGTTTGGGTACAACATTATTTAAGTGATTGGGTATTAAATCTATTAGTCTAATATGATGCCATCCCATATTGAGTTCTCTAACCATAGTACAATTGAAGTAAAATGCGGATAAGTTATGTTTGGAAAGAAAAAAATTCCATTAGTGGTTTCTTTTTTATACATACAAGAATGGTAAACTTTGGAATTTTAGATTACAAAAATATCCTAGATGAAGTCAGAGTTAAGATTACACAATGAATGGTTCATTCATGAATATTGATTTTCATTAAGTGAAAGATAGTATAGTTTACACGCACTGAGAATGAGGAGGCCATTTTCAAGGGAAATGAGTTATGAAGATTTTGGTATCATTTGAGAAAGAAATATATATTCTTCTCAATCATCCCTTGGATTGAAGGAAGACTATTTATTCGAGGAAACTATTATGAAGCATCGACTTAAGGAAACATAGTTTGTGTTGGATAACAGGTGCATGTGAACGATGTATCACCTAAGAGATTACTTTTAATGTTAAAACAATTCAAGGTTAGGAGTTCATTTAAATTTTGGGTTTCACCTAGATTTAGGATGTTGATTACTATGTTTGAATGGGTGAATGGAGTATGATTACCTTACTTGAATGCTTGATTGTTGTGGAACTTTGGATAAAATCCTTGCATACTGGAAATGTGGTATATTGGCATCATGATTATTGGAGGATTGGAGAAGGTATCATAAATGAAATGATACAGCTTAATTTGGATAAACATTTGAAGGGAAGTTATGTTATTTTCACCAGTTTAAGACATCATTGGGTATTGATGTTCTTAATGAAAATGAGGAATAATAAGTGATTCATGTTATTTAATGTTAGGTGAGATACCGTCCACTTTCGAATTGTTTTACTCTAGTATCAAAAGGATGAAGTGATCAGCATACCATTGGATGATTTAAGGCATTGTGTATGTAGACTGAGGGTTGCATGAGGCTACATATTCCGTTGGGGTATATTTATGCTAAGATAACCAGTTGTGGTGCATGTCGGCATCAGTTTGTCTAGGTTGGTAGCATGGATTTTAGAGGTCTACCTGTGCACGTACAATTATAGTGATTTGGATTGTGTATATATGCTAGTTGTAAAGTCAACAAGTTGGGTTTGAAGAATGATCCGCTCGAGAGTACTTGGAAAGTGGAGGAGAGAATCCAAGCTTTTTATTTCGAATTTTTTTTGGAAGATTTTTCCATTTGCTTTTTTGTTAGCGTGATTGGTTTAATTAAGCAAGTATGAATGTTGTTATATATTATTACTATTAAATTAGGAAATTGGATGGTGCGGTATGCTTTGTTGTGTGCCTTATGTTTTGCTGTATGGCTTGACTTATTATATATCATGTTGCATACAAACAACAACTACCTATATATTTTAGGATGTTTTACATCCATGCCTATATGTCATGATCCTGCATTCATATATGAGTTGCATTAGTACTATGCATTTATCACCTGCCATACTATGATATAATATATGTTGGTATGATGATGAATGTTATTTCACATATTTGGCCATTGTTATGTGTTGTTATTTATATCCATGTACTTGTTGGTATCCATATGGGTATCATATTTTATCTTACTAGGAATGGTAGGAATTGGATATGTTTGATGTGAATTTTTTAAATTACTTTGTGTGTAGTATGGTTTAAGTATATGTATTGTACATACACAAAGTTGATAGAGTATAAGTGAGTCTATGCATTACATTTATTCGTCTCTTGAAATGTTGAGAACAATTATTTTTTAGAGGGAGAGAATGTAACACCCAGGATATTTAATAAAAAGAATTAATTAATTGAAAGGGATTTTAGTAATTTACCCAAAACTGAAAAAATGAATTTTTACAAATGAAGAAAATTGGGAAATCTAACTTTTCCATTACATCGAGTAGATTTTTCTAGTCCAAATCCATATATAAAACATCAGAAACGGACAGCGAATGAAGGAAATATGAATCGTCTAGTGTAGCACATGGTTCCAGGAGAAGCGGGTCGAGACCCAAGTGGGCTGAGGGGGAATTTCGATATTTGTGCCTATATAATGGAAGTTTTTAATCTTGATTCACCTCATTCTTCATTCTATAGCCACCGCTTAAACTAACCCTAAAACCTCTGTTTTTCTTCTCTTTATTCTATTCTAAATCAAAACTCTAAAAATAAAATAGCAAAACAAATAGGAAAAAGGTGATTTAAATCCAAACCTTAGCAAAATAATAAAAGGAAAAGAGCGCTAAAACTAGTTAAATCTGAGGAGACAATTTAAGAATATCTTCAAAATCAGCGAATAGAGGTAAGTGGGTTTATCTACGAAATGAATATGTCGTTAGATAAGCAATTAAATTTCACTTATATATCTATTTAGGTTTGAATATAATTTAAGAATAGAATTGATGTTTTTAATTGTTAATTCAAATGAATTGGATAAACTGGAAAACCACATCATTTATTTGATAATAAAATTGATATGAATTAGGGGAGGGTAAATTGTATTACAAATCCACTTCAAAAACTATGTTGATATGATTCTCTACAGTTGATAAAAATTAATTTTGATCATAGTATAGATTATGACCAATTTGCTATATTACATCAAAAATTCAAAGTTGGTAGAAATCTATAAAACTTGGGGCTGACCTGCAACTTACTCAGGGCTTACCGGAGGCCGACTTCAGGCCACACCCAGGAAAACACAGGGAAAGCCCTAAGTCACAAAATTAGATTAAATTAAATGAATCCATTATATTTAATTATATTAAAGTTCGTTATTGGGTATGAGTAATTATCAATAATGAAGTTATATTAACCTAGAAGTTATGTTTGAAGTTCGATAAAAGACAGAACACAAAAACGATTTAAACCAAAAAAATTCAAGTTAAAAATGTTGAAAAACCCAACTACATGCGATTGGTCGATTGACCGCACTATAGGAGTTGAATTACTTGTTTTGAGAAATCCTGAGAATAATTTGAGTCCAATCCAAGGAAAACTAGTATATCTAAGGTCACTCAGTCGACTGTTTTAAGCCATCGGTCGACTATAGTCGAACAATCAACTGGCTATGCTTAATCAGTCAACTAATGTATGGTTTAAAAGAAGGAAAAATTAAAAAGGCAGTCAGTCAACCGATCGTACCTATTTAGTTAACAAATATCTTGTAGACAGCACACATTGAACCTAGACCTGGTGCAGCCCACGTAGCCTAGCTTTGGGGATTCATTTTCCGCTTTCTTGACTTTTTGGAGTTCACGTGGCTTCAAGATGCTATATAACATGATTCTCCATGTGGTATGCAATAGTATCGCAATTAAATGCACTTATCGTTACTGTTTGCGCCTGGTCCATACATTTTTATAGGAACTGGGATGGGTCACAGCGGGATAAATCAATGAATTAAAAAAATTCCACTATTAGATCTTATTGGTCCTATGAAGTCTAGATTATTTTAGATCCAATCTATATAATTTTTAATAAAAATTTATTTAATTTGTTTATATAAAAGATTTTATTTTATTTGTGTGATATATGTAATGTATATGTATATCAAAACACATATATGTGTATAGTGCACGTGTAACATATAGAAGTGTACATGGTTTAATGTGCTCGTATATAGGTTTGCTTTGGGTTTGGTTCGAAGCTGCTTGGAAGTTGGGTTGTGTCTTCATTCATTTCCTTACTTGAGTTTTACTTAGGCTTTTGACTACTTTTTCTAGGTTTCACTTCGGGCATGACTCGAGTTCAACTTGTGCTTGGTCGAGTTGTGAATTTTTCCTATTTTCAACTATCTTTTCTATAAATTTCAACTCCATCATCTTGTGTTGTTTTCTAAGTAGTTTTTGTTTGTGCCAAAATTGGTCACAAACCCCAGAAGTAGTGAAAGCACTAGTGTTTACACACAAATCCACAATATCCAAACACAGATCTCAGATATAGATAAGGTAGAGAACAAAAATGAGCAAAATTAAAATGAGTATGAAAGCAAAGAACACAAGGTTTATAGTGGTTCGGCTATCTCCGGCCTACGTCCACTTTGATCAATCCTTTTATTCCTTTTGTATTGAGATTACAATTACAAGCCTTTGAACATCAATGAACAAAATAGCAGAGTTTCGGCGTAAAGAGCAGAGAAAGATCCTCTTGTAGTTGCCATAGGATCGTATTTATAGGTGTAGATCCAAAAATATCCGCCTTAGAACTTGGAATACCTTTTCTCTTGTGCAGGTGGGCCCGCCAGATCGATCCAGAGTGATTCTGGATTGATCCAAGTACAATTCGTATCAATCCAAAAGTAGTCCAATGAAATCAAGATCGATTATGAACATTCTTGAGTGCATAAGGAAGCTTCTCTGAAAATTTCATAGCATTTGGATTTATGGTTTGAGAGGTACGATCGATCCAAGTTATAGTTTTCCGACGTAGGCTGGCATCTTTGTATCGGTCATTTTTCATCGATCCTCTTCGTATCGATCATTCCTGGATCGATGACATGGAGCGATGATCGTGTGCAGATCCATTTTTCATGCTCGTTGACTGCTTCTTTTGTCTTGACTTTTCTTCCTTCGTATCCATCTATATCCACGCTGTTCATATCCATCGATCCATGCTGTTCGTAACCATCATATTCCATTGCCTCATGTCCATCATTTCATATCCATGCCTCTGTTCGTATCGATCCCTGAATACATGCCTTTCGTATCCATCACATGTGCCTACGTTCGCATCGATTTGTGCTTGCCTTTCGTATCCATCAGATCCACTTCCATGCATGCCTTTCGTATCCATCCTCGGCGTATGTCCTTCGTTTCGATCAATACTCGATCGATACGAAATGCTCATCCAAACCCCTATGTGACCATTGCTCCATTCTTCATACCGATCACAACTTGATCGATATGAAGTGTGCTGCCGTACTTTTGCCGTGTTCAACCAGATCGATGCGCGTTGCATCGATATGAAAGCCATCGATCTGAAGCAAGGCGCCTTTTCCCTATCCATACTACTATGTGATCGATACGAACCATATTGATACGAACTGGTTTCCATGAACCTTGATCCATTCATAACTCGAGCATACGAACTCCGTTTGACCTGAAATTTGAAATGTAGCCTCTCCAAACCTTGTTCATCATTACTAATCGATCCCATCTTGATTGGAGCTCGGTCCAATTTTGACGGTATCAATCATAGCCTTGCTTCCAATCGATCTTCATTCCTGATATCCATCATTTTTTGCCAATTTGTTGGTATCCCGGCCTTGTCCAAAAGGTGGGGTAACATTCGTCCCCCAAAACATGCCTTATGGTAAGAAGGCGTGTTTTGAATAGCTTCAAGTCCAACATCCAAAGTCCATATGTTATCCATATCCATACCATCTGATCCATAATCCAATCTGTTACCAAGCTATTCTATCCGAGTGCCATAGCCATATCCTTATCCAAATCTACGGCTGCTCCGAGTTGATCCAATTCCAAATCCAGTAACCAAATCCCGAGCCAGTTCCATAGCCATCCGAACCTATCAACCGAGTCTTAATCCATCCGTATCCAATGACCAATAACCGAGTCCATGACCTCTCCGGGTTATTTTATCCTGTTCCGGCCTCAACTCTCCGGTCAAGGACCTATAGTCTCCGGCCTCGACTCTCCGGTCGAGGACTTGTATATTCTCTGGCCTCAACTCTCCGGTCGAGGACTTCTATATTCTATGGCCTCGACTCTCCGATCGAGGACTTTTATATTGTGTTCGTGTCCATTCCATCGCTCTCCGGCGAAGGGATTCATAACTTGCGATTACTGCCCCATCTCTTCGGTCGAGACCGTAATCGCGTGACCTGTATTATTTATTACATTAATCCAAATCCAATCATCACAGAATCCAATTAACAAAATGAAAGTTCGTACAACCAAGAAAAACGAATAGCCATAGTACCAAGAAAGAAACTAGAGTTCGTAGAAAACAAAAGGAAATCACGATTTCATAAACCCGAGCATCATGATTTATCATCGTCTTAGAGCATGCACAGTGACCATCCTCGATCCCGTACATGTGTAAGCGACTTAGCCGTATTACTTCGGGGTTTATTACTTATTTCATGCCACATATCCAATCAGTTGATAATAAGATGATGACGATGCCTAGATCCAGTGCCATCTTCGTTCGAGGTGGGCGGTGGCTGCTCCTGTTCCACTGCCACGGCTCGATTTCTTATGTATTGCTGCAAATGACCATTCCTCACGTGCTCCTCAATGATATCCTTCAAGTGCCTGCAATCGTTCGTGTTGTGCCCATCTAGCTCATGGAATAGGCAATGTTTTCCCGATGTCCGTTCGTATTCAGAGGGTTCCCTTTTTGCCGACCTTCGATACTGGAGGCGCCCTCAAGTATCCAAGTAAATCCTTTCCATAGTTTCAGTTAGATCCATGTAAGAAGAAAATTTTTACTCCCTCCGTGGCCTTTTCGAAGTGCTACCATTGCCATTCATTTTCCTTTTGCCTCTATCATCTTTGTTTGGATCCACCCTGGGTGGACCTCCACCTTTCACCGCATAAACTTCAGCCTCTCTCCTTTCTCTCTCAGCCTGTGCATCATCCTGCCTTAGAAATCTTTCTGCTTCATGGTAGAACTCCTCGAGATCCATCGGTGGATCACGTTCCAATGATATCTTGAAATCCGAATTATCTGCAATTCCTGAGACTGCCACCATCAAAACCATCGATGGATCAGGCCGATCCACCGAAGCCACTGCCGCATTGAATCTAGTTAAGGAGTCCCTAAGCGACTCTCCCTTCCATTGTTTCATCGATGTCAAAGTCATCATGTTCTTTGGTCTGACTATGTGGACCCAAAATTGCCTCATAAACCTCTCAATCAGCTCCGTCGATGCGCCAATAGAGCCACTCTCCAGCTGTCTGAACCATAATGCTGCTATATCCATCAAATACAAAGGGAAGCACCGCACCATGACTTCCTCCGATGCCCCCAGCACTTCCATGTGTCTCATGTACCTTGTCAAATGAATAGCAGGATCCGTTCTCCCATCGTACATCTCCAGCGTTGGTAGTCTGAAATCCGATGGGTTCCTAGCTTGCCTGATCGCAGGAGCAAAGGAACTCCTATTCACATCCTCCAAGTCTCTATTCACCAATCCTCCGCTCATAGCCCGTCTGATCACGTCCGCTAATCTATCGCTGTCATCAAGTGGTAGCCTCTGCCTGCCATCTCCAACCTGTCCCCCGAGTTCACGAGGGAATCTTGAAGCTTGTCTTTCTGGATGAGCGTTCATATCCCGATCAACTCCAAAATGTACAGCGCCGCCTAGTATCCTTCCTGGAATCTAGTCAACATGATTCGGGGGCATGCCCCAGAGCACAGGAGCTACTCCCAATGGTCCTGCTCTGTCCTGCATCCAGTTTGCTGCGTTTTCTCGGTCCTGGTTCTGAACTACCTCTGCTTCTGCTGCTCCAGCTTCGTGGAACTGAACTCCAGAAGCTCCAGCTGTTCCTGCCTGTCCAAACTATCTCAGAAGGTTTTGCATCATTTCCTCCTGCCTTTTCAACATCGTTTCCATCTCGTCTCTAGTGATGAAAATTGAGGCCTGATTAGCTCCTGAGGAAGCCTCCTGACTTCCTTCATGTTGACTCCTTTCCGTTCTCTGTCTGCTTGTTGATTGCTTGGCCATGGTTCCTTCTAGATCTAATCCTTTAGCTTTCCAAATCTGAACTCCAAGTCAGGTGTAGCGGGCGCTAGTCCCTCTCAGTGAAAGCACCAAAGTGTTTGCGCCAAAATTGGTCACAAACCCTAGAAGTAGTGAAAGCACCAGTGTTTACACACAAATCCACAATATCCAAACACAGATCTCAGATATAGATAAGGTAGAGAACAAAAATGAAGAAATAGCAAAATTAAAATGAGTAAGAAAGCAAAGAACACAAGGTTTATAGTGGTTCGGCTATCTTCGGCCTACGTCCACTTTGAATCAATCATTTTGTTCCTTTTGTATTGAGATTACAATTACAAGCTTTTGAACATCAATGAACAAAATAGCAGAGTTTCGACGTAAAGAGCAGAGGAAGATCCTCTTTTAGTTCCCATTGGACCGCTATTTATAGGTGTAGATCCGAAAATATCCACCTTAAAACCTGGAATACATATTCTCTTATGCACGTGGGCCTGCCAGATCAATCCAGGGTGATTCTGGATCGATCCAAGTAAAATTTGTATCGATCCAAAAGTAGTCCAATAAAGTTGAGATCGATCATGAACATTCTTGAGTGCATAAGGAAGCTTCTCTGAAAATCTCATAGCATTTGGATTTATGGTTTGAGAGATACGATCGATCCAAGTTATAGTTTTCCAACGTAGTCTGGCATCTTCGTATCGATCGTTTTTCATCGATCCTCTTCGTATCGATCATACCAAGATCGATGACGTGGAGCGATAATCGTGTGCAGATCCATTTTTCATGCTCGCTGACCGCTTCTTTTGTCTTGAATTTGCTTCCTTCGTATCCATCTATATCCACGCTATTCGTATCCATCGATCCATGCTGTTCATAACCATCATATTCCATTGCCTCATGTCCATCATTTCGTATCCATGCCTCTATTCGTATCGATCCCCGAATACCTGCCTTTCGTATCCATCACATGTGCCTTCGTTCGCATCGATCCGTGCTTGCCTTTCGTATCCATCAGACCCACTTCCATGCATGCTTTCGTATCCATCCTCCGCGTATGTCCTTCATATCGATCAATACTTGATCGATACGAAATGCTCATCCAAACCCCTATGTGACCATTGCTCCTTTCTTCGTATCGATCACAGCTTGATCGATACGAAGTGTGCTGCCATACTTTTGCCACGTTCAACCAGATCGATGCGCGTTGCATCGATACGAAAGCCATCGATCCGAAGCTAGGCGCCTTTTCCATATCCATACTACTATGTGATCGATACGAACCGGTTTCCATGAACCTTGATCCATCCATAACTCGAGCATACGAACTCCGTTTGACCTGAAATTTGAAATGTAGCATCTTCAAACCTTGTTCATCATTACCAATCGATCCCACCTTGATTGGAGATCGGTTCAATTTTGACGGTATCGATCATAGCCTTGCTTCCAATCGGTCTCCATTCCTGATATCCATCTTTTTTTGCCAATTTGTTGGTATCCCGGCCTTATCCAAAAGGTGGGGTAATAGTTTGCATCCACTTTATTACTTTTCCTCAGTCCAGTTCAATCATTCGAGTCTGTTCAAAGATTGTGGAAATATTATCAGTAACACTTTGCCCCACAAAACATGCATCGTGAATAAATGCGTGCTTTGTTATTTGATTAGCTCTTAACTGCTCGTTTTGTGAGTGATACAGCCATGCTATGCCAAAATAACTTCACATTTCTCTATTTGTTTCACTTTTTTGCACAATTCACTTCCATTGATCTAATCGATGTTACACTTACTTCCTTAACCAGTAACAAATGGTTGAAATTGGTTGTATTACAAAGGATGAAAACAAGGCCTTGCATTCGCCACAACTGTTAATCTTCAAAGGCATCCTCTTTGCATTCAAACATTTGACCAAGATTAAACATTTTTTCTAAATTCATTGCATTGGAAATAAATTTTGACCAAATTGATTTATATGGAAATTTTGAGAAGAATCAAATTTGATTATCGACAAGTTAGATGAAAGAAGGTTAAAAGGACTGAACCTGCGATGCATCCAAGTAAATTAAAAATCTGATTACTTTGCATTTAGGGTGTTCAATTGATTCTGATTGTTATAGTTATTTTTGTTTGACACTGAAGAAATTATGAACAATGGTAAATGTATAAATGATAAAAGGTAACATTTATATTGTAGAAAATGAAATTTGTGTAAAATGATATAGGTGTGGTGTTTTTATAAGGAACGAGTAAGAATACAAAGTCGTTGCAATGTCCAATGGCTATGGAACTATGGAAACATACTCATGTTTCAAACATCAGATAAATTTATGCACCCGAATAACAAAGAATTGCTACTTAACAGTTTATCTAATGGAATATATATTATCCATGAAATGCTGCATTGGAAGACACATATCAATACTTACTAAGTTACTGCTTTCGGACGTCCCAACGGAGAAATGGCCCGTTGGATATTAATGCTGCGTTCGGAGCTAATTAACGGCCCGTTTGAGATTTAATTAATTTTATTTAGTTAAATTTAAAATTTTATAAATTTTTAAAATTATTATTTTGTGCAAATGAGTTTCGTTTGAAATGTGGTTTTTTGTGTTATGATCGTATCAAAGTGCTCAACATTATGAAGTTTGTTTGAACTTAATCCGACCAATTTATAATTTTATAATTTATTTGCTTATTCGTTTATGTTTGCAAATTATTTATACATATTATTCATTAAATAACAAATGATTAATTGTTTAAATATAAATCAATTTTATTTTAAATATACATTTCAAATACTCCGCTCAAATTCTCTACTCAAATACCCCGTTCGCAGCCAAACGCATTCCCGTTCAATCAGCTTCTCCGTTCAAATACCCCGCTCAAATGTATCGTTACCGTTCGTCGAGAACTTACCTTTATTCTTGTTTTCTCCGTTTCCTTATTTCCATGTACTACTCAAATATTTTCATTATCATTAAGCAATGACTATGACATATAAGTCGATACAAAAGTGAGGACATAAGATTAGATGTGAATTCTTCTAACTTCTTCACGACAACATCATGTATTACATGGTCCCTTGAGAGTCAAGAATTTAAGTCCATTTTTAGCTTACGAGGCATCAAGCCTATCTCTCATGCGAAGACAAAAAAAAACATTATTAAATGTATACACATGATGCCATGTACTATTTCTAGCTATAAGTATCACATAAACAACATCACGAAAATTATTGATGTGCACAAGTCCATGACTCATAAACATGTACAGCTCTGGTGAAGAAGCCAGTAAACACATATGTACATATGCACATGTGTGTGCATATATATGGCCATATGAGAAACCGGTACAAACTCTTGGCTATGCGTGATTATAAGATAAAAGGGAAGAAGCAAAAGCAAACAAAACCAACTTGAATGCTCATATCATACACTATCAAACAAAGCCACATTGACATTAATGCCTGGTCGGTCATGACAGCAATTCAATCATTTTACTCCCCGTACACTTCACTCTGTCGCCACCTGATAGAATGAATGAGTGGGCCAGTAGTACATATTCTATCTCAGATAACTTCCATTTACATACAGGGTGCATTCTTAAAAAATGTAACGGAGAATTTTAGCAGTACCTTTGAACGGAAAAGTTGAATGAACGGGAAATACATTTGTGAGATACGAGCGGAGAATCTGAACAGAGTGTTTGAACGAAGTATTTAAAATGTGATTTTTTAATTTAATTGATTTATAGTTAACTAATAATTTGTTTTGTTTTGTAATGTGCGTTTAATTAAAATAAAATAACTGTGCAAAAATCGAAATAAACGCAAATTAATTATACAATACTAGCAAATATAGATAAAATGATACAATGTTTTAGTGCATTTCTGATGCAACAATTTCATCTTCTATGGTATTTTGAATTGTTAACATTTCATGGTCTACGTGTCGTTGTACATGTTCAATCGCTCTATTTGTGGTAATTCTCACACTATAATATTCCTCTGGTAATTCGTTTGGAATAAGATCGAGATCATCATCATAAACCATAAAATCTGGATCATCAATATTGTATTCTCGTATGAAATTGTGTGTAACCATTGTAGATATACGATAACTTTTACTTTAGTTTCAAATAAGTATGTTGACATATTCTTCAAAATTACAAACTTTTTTTTTCACATTCCAAAGGTTCTCTCAATTCTCATAGTAAACTCGAATAATAGAAATTAAAATTTTCATTTGTCATACGTAAATACGCTAATGTAACAACTAAATCCTACATATCTTCGTAGTCGAAATATGTTTCTGAATCAATCATTACTAGCATAGGAGAAGATAAGGAAGTAGAAATGAAAAGAGCGGGGTCAATGAGAAGGAAGGGGGAGGAGAGTTTTAAATGGTTGGGTTGGTTAATACATTCGCGTTTGACGTGTCGGACACATCAAACGTCTACGTACCTCCTTCAACATTCACCCAACAGAGCTGGGAAGAGACTATGGCCATTGGAGCTTCCGACGCGTCGGATGCATCGTCAATAGTAACTTACCCTTTTTTGGTTGGGAACGGCTCCATGGTACTCTTCTTCAATTAGTCATCTTCATGCTTTCACAAACTCAAAGCATTGTCTTTAAAAAATAATAAAAAGTATATGTAATATATCGTCAACATAATAAGTGATTGAAATATGTTCAGTTGGAACCACCAAAATCATGTTATGATGTCTTACGGGTAAAATGTAAATATTTTTTGGTAGTAGAGAAGAATTTTATAAAATTCAAGAAAATCAAAATAAATGAAGCACGATGTTTATGGATCATTTATTCTATTGAGGTGGGCTCATTGAATCCATACATTTCACGTTTATATATGCTGTCAAGATTATGACTATTTGGTCATATGATGTATTGAAGGAAAAACTGTATAAAATAGAAATAGATTTGGCAGCAGGGTGCATGCATACTGCAGAATCCACTACCTATCCAGATATTTTAGGATGAAATATATTCAATAATAATAGTATTTAGTTGTCTACTTACAATCCACTACAGCGTAAGAAGAAGAACAATGACACGTTGTCTAGTGGAAAAGTTAGGCTGATCATATCAAAAACTTCTTCTCTGAATTAATTTAATTTAATTTAATTAATTTAGGCACATATTTATTAATGCTTGGTCTGATATCGTGAATTTTTCAAAATATCCTTCACTTTTATATAATTCAAGTATTATCTTTTTCTTTACAACCAGCCATATTCATTGAAATGAGAATAAATCAAATACGCACATCTCATTACTATAAAAAAAATGTTTATTTATCTTAAAATCACTTAAAAATTGAATTAAACTTCTTTTATAAATTCAAAATTCCCTCTATAGATATTAACAAATATTAATATTCCTCAAATATAGGACCTGATAAATAAACCTTCGTACATGTTATTAAATCTTAGTATAGCTTAAATATAGTATGCAACAAATAAATTTTCTTTACAACTTCAAAATTTTTCTTTAAAATATTACCAAATCTAAATACAACATAAAATAAGATCTGACAAATTAAGTTTTTTTACAAATTAATAAAAACAAAAATTCAAATTACCACCAATGTAGATGTTGCAACTAAGATAGAATCAGAAGAACAAAAATTCAAATTACCACCAACTAGGGATGGCAATGGGGCGGGTTTAGGGTCCAAACCCGGTCAACCCGCCCCTGTTTTGGCCCGTCAAGACCCGCCCCATTGGGTCATTGGGGCGGGTAGACCCGTGATCCGTTCTTGAGTACTCCGGGTCTAGGGTCGGGTTGGGGCTTGGCCGACCCGCCCCAACCCGACCCGCACTACTAACATCTCATGAAACCACTTTATTACTATAATGATTTATTAATCTTTTTAGTTATAAGTGATTCTAGCATGGATATTAAAATGTTCCAATCAATACCTATGGAAAAAATTAGAGTATTAAGTTGCGTCATTGATAATTATACAATAACATATGTATATATTTTCTGAATTGTTATTGTAGACATCATTTTTATTAACTTCCCATAGACACATTGTTATTTGTATTTCATATACTATTTGGTGATAACGAGTATAAACAAATAAATCTATGTACGTTGCTACATAATTTTCAATCAATGCATAGAGACTCATCGGGTCTTGGGGCGGGTCGGGTCTACCCTGACCCGCACGGGTCCCGGGTACGGGGCAAAATTCCAGACCCGCACCGGGTCTACGGGGCGGGTCTGGGGCGAGGTCTAAAAAATCCGGGGCGGGTATGGGGCACTAAAAACCTGCCCCAACCCGCCCCATTGCCATTCCTACCACCAACGTAGATGTTGCAACTAAGATAGAATCAGAAGAACAAAAATTCATACTAACAACAAATAAACTTTTTGAATATTTTAAACATATTAACTTTATAGAAAAACAATTCACATGTAAAGCGCGTATCATCATCACGCGTAAAGCTCGTTCCATCCAAATTGTATTTGCTTTCAAGCTTACTGCATTAACTTTTAATTTATTGGACGCTTGTAGCATCAGTACTTTAGTATCAACACTTTTTGGGTTGAATTTAAATGCCCATTAAAGAGTATAATACGTACGTAGAAAATGATTCATAACATTGGTTAATTAATGGCTACAGAAATGTGCTCACTTTGCTTTGGTGACGCTTGAATTCTGCATTGATCTGCTCCAGAATCGTTTGCCTTTCCCCATAATACGGTGTATAAGCCCATGATTATGATGAAGGAACCTATCAAACTACATCATACAATATCAAGATTTTGTTTAATAGAAAACGAAGAATAAAAGCATATTCGTCATCTACATGTGTGTATACAAGAAAATACATATTATTAATAGGAAAGATGGATAACTAAAAGACTCCAGTAGTGTAAAATTCTTTTAATGTAACATCAATGGTCTATTTTGAAACATAAGTGGCTTATAGAAACATAAAGCACTTGGTGCTAAGTTATAGTTGGACCAATAATAGCATCACCGGGGCCTGAAAATATTGTACAATGGTAATATATTAGGTCAGGAGTTTAAGGCTAAAGAGCACAAGTTAGGTATTGAATGTACATCATGCTTTGAGCTTCATCTTGAATTTTTTGTCTCTTTTTGAATTTTTTAGTAAAGTGAGTTAAATGAAGTGTGTTTCTCATCTCCTGGTTATCAATCCGCATCAAGTTCATCCTTTCATCAGAACCATTCATTCCATCCAACGGCAGATTATCATCTCAGATTTGTTTTGGATTATGGGCTGATATATTTAGGTCCAATACAGTTGTATATAAATATTGCTTTCTGTTTAAACATTGTATTGTAATTCTGAATCATTTTCTTGTATCTGATAATACAAGCAATATACATTCTCTCTTACAAAATATTACAAATCAAAACATTCATATCAATTCACTTTTTCAACTTGGTATCAGAGCAGTTATATACGCTAACTGCATCGATCATACTAGTGAGTCTATCATAAAAACTTCATCACGTGGACTCCTCTCATCAAGAATTCAAAATTTCTTCATTTGAGAGTTGTAGCTGTTCTCTAATAAGCAGTGTCTCGCCAGAATCTTAGTCTGGCTGCATCAGTTTATCAAAGAAAGCAAAATTTCATACTTTAAAGAGCAAACTGATCAAGAACATCAAGAAAATTTTCCAGTTGAATCAAGGGCACAGTGAAAACTCATCAAAAAGCAATACAGTCACAAGAAATCAAAGAAATCATCATTCAAGTCCTCAGAATACCATCAAGATTCAACACAGGGAAATTTCTTGAAAATTCTCAATTCAAAGAAAGCTCCAGTTAGGAATTTACATACCCTTTTCGTCAGATTTTGCAATCAGTGTGTTCATCATGGCCAATCAAGACGATGCTACAAGCCCACAATTCTCTAACTCAAGAGTTTCTCAAAGCCAACCACAATCTGATCCAGTGAATGATCTGATGAAGGCAATCATCAAACCCCAGAGTCAGATGATATCCATTCAGCTGGATGAATCAAATTTCCTGCTTTGGAAATTGCAAGTAGAAACATCAATTAGAGGATATGGGTTAGAAGATTACATTCTTGGTACAAGAATAACACCACCAAAATTTGTTAAAAATAATGAAGACAAACTGGTGCCTAATCAAGAATATACTGCACACCAAAGGCAAGATAGCCTTGTATGTGCATGGATGATGTCATCCATAAGTGCATCTATTCTGCCTCAACTCATCGGATGCAAAACAGCCCAAGAAGTTTGGACAACAATTGAAAGAAATTTTACTTCACAATCATCTGCAAGGATCATGCATCACAAAAGACAATTGCAGAGTATCAGAAAGAATGACATGACAATGAATGAATATCTGCTTAAAGTCAAAAACCTATGTGATCAATTAGCTTCTGTCGGGCACAAAGTTCCTGAATCTGAACAAGTACTACATATAATCAGTGGTTTAGACAATGAATATGAAGTTGTTGTGGCTATCATCTCCACTATGGAACCAACACCACCCTTACAGTTTGTATACTCTAACCTTCTCTCTCATGAAGGAAGGATAGAACACAACAAAAGTATGAGTTCAGATATCTCTGTCAACTACACTTTCAACAAAGGTAAACAGAATTCAAATACAAAAGGACAATACAATAACTTTCAAAGAGGTGGATCAACAGGCAGAGGAAGAAGAGGAGGCAGAAGCAACAACAACAACAAAATAAGGTGCCAGATATGTGAGAAGTATGGTCATGGGGCAAATAAATGCTATTTTAGATTCAATAAAAACTACACTCCCTCTCAACAAGGTAGCAGTTCAAATGTAAATCTTGTCACTACACCAAAAGACAGCAGCTCAACTCAAACAGAAATTCTAAATACTGAAACTACAACAAATAATGATGCTGGAGATGACTGCTGGTACCCAGACTCAGGGGCTACTAATCATGTGACCAACAATCTCAACAATCTGAACTTGGGAAACAAAGAGTACAAAGGTACACAAAATCTTTTTGTTGGTAATGGTAAAACAGTACACATTACACACACTGGAAATGCTAGTTTACATGGACCCAAACAACAACTTCTGTTGAAAAACTTGCTAAGGGTTCCCGCAATTAAAAAAAATCTAATGAGTGTTTCCCAATTTGCAAAGGATAATAAAGTCTACTTTGAATTTTATCCTGACACATGCATAGTTAAAGATATACTAACACAAGAAATTATCTTGCAGGGTAAAGAAAACAATGGATTATACAGATTTGATTTTTCAAATTCACAAATTTCTGAGAATAGGGAAAATACTCATGTATTGAATGTTGCTAGTGATACTAAAAACTGTAGTAAGTTTGAACTATGGCATCGCAAACTGGGACATCCCAGCATAAAAATTGTAAAACAAGTCATGAGTAGTAATAAAATTTCTTCTAGTGATAATCCTGATTCATACTTTTGCACCTCTTGCCAATTGGGAAAGAGTCATAAATTAGCATTTCCAGATTCTCGCGCATGTTACACAAGACCCCTTGAATTAATTGCTAGTGATCTATGGGGGCCAGCACCTATCAGTTCAGATTATGGGTACAAGTATTACATATCTTTTATAGATGCTTATTCAAGATTTGTTTGGATATACATGCTAAAGTCTAAGTCTGAAACTAGTAATATAACAATACAATTCATCAACAAGGTTGAAAACATGACTGGAAATAAGGTGTGTACATTTCAGTCAGATGGTGGAAAAGAATTCTTACCTTTAAAAAATTATTTTGAAAAGAAATGTATTAATCATAGGACCACATATCCATACACCTCTGAACAAAATGGAATTATTGAGAGAAAACATAGACATATTGTAGAAACTGGATTAATTTTACTAGCACAAGCTTCTATGCCTCTAAAGTTTTGGCCAGAAGCATTTAACACTGCTGTGCACTTAATAAATATACTACCCACAAAGATTCTTCAATTCAAGTGTCCTCAAGAAGTGCTAACTAAAGTTAAACCAGATTATGAGCATTTAAAAATATTTGGGTGTTAATGTTTTCCTTATTTAAGGCCTTATAACACACACAAATTAGACTTCAGATCTACTCCCTGCACATTCTTAGGATATAGTAACAAACAGAAGGGGTATAGATGCTTAGACAACAAAGGAAAAAAATATATCCAGACATGTAAGATCCAATGAGCAGATATTCCCATACAATAGTACAGAAATTAAAACTACTGAAAAAGTAAGGAATCCAAGATTCATGATTCCTGATCTACCTAAAGAGATTGAGATACAACCTTCAGTTCAGCCCCTAAGGGATGAGACCATCACAAATTCTCAACACATCATGGCTGGCAGAGAATCAGGTCAAGAGCAAGCTGCAAATGAAGATATTAGCAACAATCAGGATGCTCAAAGTCAAGGAACTTGCAGCTCAAGTCATGATCAAGTCATCAGTGATGATACTATGAGCTGCAGTAACAACAACTCTAACAGCATTGTCAGGGATAACATCAATGTTCACCCAATGTTAACTAGAGAAAAGTGTGGTATCTATAAACCAAAAATTGTGAACAACACAGTTGTTCACGAAGAACCCTCTTCCTACATAGAAGCTGCTCAAAATAATAATTGGAGAGCTGCTATGCAGGAAGAGTACAATGCTCTAATCAACAAAAAAACTTGGGATCTGGTTGAGAGACCAGAAAACAAAAATATAATTGGGTGCAGATGGACTTTTAAATTAAAGAAAAATGCAGATGGTTCAATTTCTAAATATAAAGCAAGGTTAGTTGCTAAGGGGTATTCACAACAGCATGGATTTGATTTTTCAGAAACTTTTTCTCCTGTTGTGAAACCATCCTCGATTAGAGTTATTCTAACCATTGCTTTAAGAAGAAATTGGAGCATCAAACAATTAGATGTTAATAATGCTTTTCTCAATGGTGTTTTGCAGGAAGAAGTATTTATGGAGCAACCAGAAGGGTTCACACAGAAATCTGACAAACAACAAGTGTGCAAACTTAATAAAGCTATCTATGGCTTAAAACAAGCTCCAAGAGTTTGGTTTGATAAGCTCAAGTCAACTCTAATGAAATTTGGCTACAAATCATTAAAATCTGACAACTCCATATTTACTAAGATTAATGATATTGCTAACACTTATATCCTAATTTACGTTGATGATTTTGTGATTACAGGAAGCAGTGTGCAAGAAATTGAAAAAATCACTGCAATGCTCAACTCAGAATTCTCAATCAAAGATCTGGATGATCTAAATTACTTTCTAGGAATTAAAGTTCAAAGAATCTCAAAATCAGAAATACATCTTAATCAAAGGAAGTACATTTCAGAAATATTAACAAGAGCTAAAATGGACAAAGAAAATCCCTTACCAACACCAATGATTACAAATCATCAACTATCAAGATATAAGGGTGAAGCAATTCAAAATCAAAAGCAATACAAGAGTATAGTGGGTGCACTTCAATATGTGACTATAACAAGGCCAGACATATCATTTTGTGTTAATAAAGTCAGCCGGTACATGCAAAATCCTTTAGATAATCATTGGAAAGCTGTCAAGAGAATACTCAGATATCTCAAAGGAACTATAAATCAAGGTCTCATCTTAAAATCCAGTCACACACTCAATATAAATGCTTATGCAGATGCTGACTGTGGTACAGATACTGATGATAGAAAATCAACATCAGGTAATTGCATTTATTTAGGCAAAAATCCTGTATCATGGAGTGCAAGAAAACAAAGCACGGTGTCAAGATCAAGTACAGAAGCAGAATTTAGGTGTGTGGCAAGTGCGGCAGCTGAAGTTATGTGGTTAGAGTCACTGTTAAGTGAACTTAATATCAAGCCAAACAAAAAAGCAACAATTTGGTGCGATAACGTTAGTGCTATATCCCTAACTTCCAATCCAGTTCTTCATTCAAAGACCAAGCATATCGAATTAGATCTCTACTTTATCAGAGAACAAGTAATCAAAGAGAAGTTAAGGATTGGATACATACCATCGCGGCACCAAAAAGCAGATATACTTACAAAGCCACTATCAAAATCAAGCTTCACAAAATTAAGAAAAGAGCTCAACGTTGATAAAGTCGATCCTAATCAGAGATCTCAAAGAGCTATCTTCATTCCAGAATTATTATGTATTTTGCAGATGGGTATCGGATTGCAATCTGGAGAAAAAGGAAAGAGGAGCCGCCATTATTCTTTCTTTCTTAAGCAAACCCTAGTTCGGGTTTGAAGGGGGGAGTTAAATGAAGTGTGTTTCTCATCTCATGGTTATCAATCCGCATCAAGTTCATCCTTTCATCAGAACCATTCATTCCATCCAACGGCAGATTATCATCTCAGATTTGTTTTGGATTATGGGCTGATATATTTAGGCCCAATACACTTGTATATAAATATTGCTTTCTGTTTAAACATTGTATTGTAATTCTGAATCATTTTCTTGTATCTGATAATACAAGCAATATACATTCTCTCTTACAAAATATTACAAATCAAAACATTCATATCAATTCACTTTTTTCAACTAAAGTGATAGGATGAACTGTGATTCTAAAGTCTCGAGTTTGAAACCTTTGGCTTTGAACATTGATTACCAACTTCAAATATGCAAAAGATAATAAAATATAAATGACAAGATTTAAATTGGAAAAATATATTTGGAGATAAAATAACCATGTTTATCATGGGTCAAACCTATGAACTAAAAACTTACTTTCGTTCTTTGTTTTCATTATTACATGAGCGGACATTTCGACGGAGATCTGCCGAATTAAGAACTGAAATTCAACGGGAATGTGCCAAATTTAGGGTTAAAATTCGACAAAGCAGAACCGAACGTAGTGTAAAAAATTGTTTTCGATGGATATACGTTGAATTTTATTTTTTGGACTGTCCTTCCCATATCCAGTTTTGAAGCGGTACTAACAAGACACTCTTTTTTCTTTTTTTTTTAACAATCTGGAAACAGAACACTTACATCGAACTAAAAACTCTTTTGAAGAACTAAATGACATAGAATCAAAAATTAGATGTATTTGACCATGAACTAAACATGCTATATGCATACATAACGACTTCAAACATGAACTTTTATACTTAAAATGGATTGGACAAAAGTTGAAGCCACAAATTAAAATGCTTCACCTAGATCAAATCAGAGCCGACTTGAGAAGGGTTCTGGAGGAAGATTGTTCCGAAACCAGTTTTCAAATAGGTCTCGAATTATTATATTACATGTACAAACTAATTACAAAAACAGGAAAAACAATTAATGCGATACAAAATTAATGTTATATTGTATCTAAATGCAAAAAAAATGTTACAATTTTCGTAAGAGCTGACAATTTGAAGATCCTTGAATGTCTATTCTTATTTGGTAAATTTTACATGTTAACTTTGACCAAAACACCCAAAAAATTTCAATGTTTCAGTCATCTTTTACATTTTTTGCTAAAAACATCTTAAACTTTTTGTTTTTTGTTTTGAACTTTACAGTCTTAATCTGTAGATTGGTTTTAGTTGGTTCTTAATAAACAATTATCAAAAAAATTAATCATGATCATTGAACCAATTAATGTTAATTTAAATGTCAGTTTGAAACAAAATAAATAATATAACTTTTGTTGTGTTTTACTGATATTATAAACAAAATCAAATCGCAATTTTTGTCTTCAGTGCAAAATCTGATAGTCCTGGCTCTGCGTTAAGTATAATTATTTACATTGTAGTTAAACTTGCTTACCTTCCCAAATGAAGCCTTTCCGCAAAAAAGAAAGCTGAAAAAAGTCCAACAATAACAAGTAGCAGTGGGCAGAACATAGCATTAAAAACAGGGCCTTTCTTGCTGATACAATATGTTTGCAGGTAGTAAGCAAGCCCAGATATAACAGTTCCCTGCATACAACTTAATTTACTATTGATACCATCATTAAGATATAATTTCTTCAGGCTTCACATATGTATGTTATTGTGTTTATGTGATACCAACAAAATAAATAAAGAATATTTAGAAAAAAGAAGACAGAGAAAGAGAGATCGTACAGAGTAAATGATTGTGACAAGCTGAATATTCCAACCCAATTTCCAAGCAAATGTGTTCCGGCTAAAGAAAATGGCAAGTACATAAGACTGCAAGGTTGCGAAGAGGCATATTAATGTGTTTGTGGATAATCTTGCTGGGTAGACTTCATAAACCTTTGCCTGTTGCAAAATCAGTAAGTGGTTAACAATTCAATTAATTTAATTAATTGATTTGTCAAATATGTAATAAGAGGAAATAGATATTTGCATTAAAACAAATGCAAATCAGATCATGGTCGGATATACAACATGAGAAAATAGATATTTGCATTAAAACAAATTCTAATCAAATCTTGGAAAAATGGAAGCGTTTTCAAAATATCTACGAAATTGATTGTCTCTTTCCTAATCAATTGCATTCTTATTCAAAAAATCAGCTTCATTCTACTCATATCTAAAGAAATCTCTGTCTGCATTCGCAGATGTGTCACAATGAAAAAACAATGTCTAAGTTTGATAAAAAGGTGTAGTGGTAGGGGAATCAAAATAGCAATCGGCACTTTAAAATACGAGTAGAACACAATGAAAAGAAATGGGGATTCTGAGACTTGTCTTAGCAATTTTCTTAAAACTTTTATTCGCAAGTTTTTCAATATTCAACAGAATCTTTCTGTTCGAGACTGTGGTCAATATGATCTCTCTGTGATATAAAGAAACTACTTTAATTCGATGGCAGAAGGAGGAGAAAGAATAGCATATGATTTGGATACAAAAGTGATCAGGTTTTGTTCCTCTTTATAGCCTCCAAGAGTCAATGGTTGTGCCTCTTCGAAATGCCGCGTTCATTTGTTTGAATCTGGCAGTCATTAGCAACAGTCACATCCGTTGGTAATTCGCAACGTTTCAGCAAAAATTTAACACGGTTTGCCGTACACGGCACGGTTCAAGACAGGCAGACGGCGGTGCACGTGTTAGTTCATGGCCATATAAGTCCACCTCGTACAAAATTATCAGACCCTAAGGGCCAATATAAGTTTGAGGAAAATGTTATATATACATAAAAACTTACTTATTTTTGACGATGTGCGACTTTAGGCATATATGTTCATTCACACTCTTTAGGATCTCTAACAAAAGGTCTAGATTCAAGTCATGTCTTGTACATATTTCTCGTAAAAAACAGAGCTCTAAGTTGAAATAGGTGTATGTATTTGTGGACTAGACTCATATAAATAATTATAGACATCGATAAAATTAGTAGGAAATGCAAATAGAGTAAAATGACACAAGCAATCCACAAGTTTTGGCTGGACAGCCATGCACTGTGAAAATTTCACTACATTTGATGTTACATGAGTACAAGAGTAGTATTGAGCAATAGAAATTCAAACCCTCCCTTGGTTTTACATGGGCCTCTATTTGGAGGCGAGAACAACTTGGTTATGGTACTGATATGGCTCAAATAGTTACTCGATGGAATGATCCCATGATGCAATGAATAAGGCTAAGTATGATTTGTAATGGCAGAATAATGGCTTGAATTTCGAGTGGTGATAGTTAATGAGGTGAGTGATTCTGATTTCGTTATGGGAGCAGCAAGCAGTTGAGGAGATGACCAAGCAAACATGTTATATGATTGTGAAGATGCAACATTAAGTGGAATCATGAACGTCAATGCTAGCAGAACTCACAACCAGGAAGTAGTCAACCTTTCTCATATATCATAATTTTACCCTTGCAATTAGGCGTGTCAATGGGAGCCCCGAACCCGATTCCAATCCATCTTATCAATCCGAGTACGGGTTTAGATTTGATTATCCAAACATGAATTCGGACCCGATTGGATTACTATTATTATTATTGGCAGGCCCGGCCCAAAGCATAAGCAAGAGAGGCCCGTGCTCAGGGGAACAGTGGAAAGGGAGGCGATAGAAAAAATGATTTCATGCTGCTTCGACTCTCACACGGACGGTCCCGACGCCAGTTGCACTCCTCCACCACCCGCTGCTCTCATGCTGCTTCCAGCCGCCTCAACGCCGGCGATCCCTTACCTCCTCCTCTCGTAGTCTCGTGCTGCCACCTGCCCCCTGCAGTCCTCGGCCCTAATTTAATTTTGCAACCTATGCGAGTTTTTATCGTTTGATTATTTAATAATGGTTTGCGGTAGTTTAAAAATGATTTGCAGTAGGAAAATGATGAACTTCCTATTAAGAAAAGATACTACGATAGCGATGAACTGAAAACAGTAATAGAATCAAAATATAATCTTTGCTCATTGTAGGCACACGTAAATCATGTTAATTGGCTAGTTAATAATTGATTATCAAAATATTTGTTGTTCAAAAATAATCGGTGGAATATCGATTGAGATCGTTTGAATTTTTGTGTTATGCAATATTGAGGACAAAACGTAAAATTAAACGATAAGGGATAACATAAAAAGGATTAAATGTGAAGAGTTGATAATAAAATGTACATAATACAAATTAGATGTAATTACATCAATCAGTTATCTTAATTTCTTGAGGATTTATCAAGATGTAAACAAATTTCTCAATTGTTGGGCTGCTTACCAAATTTTATTGGCTATTCCAGTTACGGTGTCGATGGAAAATTTTTCAAAATTAAAATTGATAAAAACAAATCTTCGAAGAACTATGTTGCAAGAGAGATTAAGTGAACTAGATATGATTTCCATTGAAAATGAATACTTGAATATGTTTAACTATGAAGAGATAATAGATGAGTTTGCTTTTAAAAATACAAGGAGTTGCTTTCATTGATACCTATTGATATGTTGGTTTATCAAGTTGACATTTAGATTTTTTGGCATATAATTCAAATGATTTAGTTGACAAATATTTGTAATCGATGTAAAATTTCGTAATAGAATTCACGTTTTGTTTCATATGTATAAAATGTATTGTTGTTTATTCATTAAGGGGGCAAAAAAAACCTTTAAAAAATTATTGGACTAGGACATTAAATGTGTTTCGACCGGCTCTGATTATAGGGTATGGTTTCACCACAATCTAATCTGATTTGGATCTGAATCGGATTCTTACTTGTTTACGGTACAAAATATGTTTGTGTGCTTTGAGTATCAAAAGTTTGTTTGTTTGTAAACGTTATTTATGTACTTCTCTATGTGAATTCAACACCATCACTATCCAATCTATCTATAAACTTTGATTGTATATTATCTTTAAAATAACGAGTTAAAAAGGATGATTTTAACATTAATATTTTGGGTTAGGTATTTGAGTTTTTACCCAAATACCCAATGGACCAAACTCGGGTAATAGCCCAATGGGTTTAAAATGCCTAACGAGCTCCGATAATAATTATAGTAAACTTACTCAAATACATAGTTTGGGTTATGCAGGCCGAATTAACCATTAACAAACATACTTCAACAATTATCAAGACTATACATACAAATTCTTGCAACGTTATCAAGACCATACATACAAATTCTTCCTATCTATTCTGAGGATTTTTATTTGATGATGCCTAAGCAGAACCTTTATCTATCATGAGTGTTACGGCACGCGCTCACGCGTGAATTACAAATTATATATGTTTAACACATTCAAAGTAAAGATGATTTGCACAAATATTTAGTCATATTTTTACGTTAAAATTATGTGTAGTTAGTTTGAATTTTAATTTCTACAACTGATTATTTTTGTTAGTTCGAATTTTTCTTTATATTACTAATTAATAAGAAACGAATTTGTGAAAAAAATTATTTGTCGGATCCTATTTTTAAGTGATATTAAGAATTGATAATATTTATAGAGATGCGCTTTGAATTTGTAAAATAGTTTGATGTTAGATCCTATTTTTAAGCGATACTAAAATTTGATAATATCAATAGAGGGACGTTTTTTGTAGTTCACAATGCTACCAAAAAAGTACGACACCAAAAATATTACAACTATTAATAAAGATAACAAATAAATTTGTAAAAATAGTTTATTTATTAGATCCTATTTTTAAGTGATATTAAGAGTGAATAATATTTACAGAGGGACGTTTTGAATTTGTAAATTAGTTTAATGTTAGATCCTATGTTTAAGCGATATTAAAATTTGGTAATATTTGTAGAGGGGCATTTTTGGTAGTCCACGCTGATACCAAAAAAATATGACACCAAAGGTATTACAACTATTATTAAAGATAAGCATTCCTTTGAGTTTTTTCTAAACATATTAGGTGGATTAATGATAAAGTTAAGTATGGTAAAAACTCGGCACCATAGTTTCTTTCTATGTAATGTTAGTACTTGGGATATTTATACTGATAGTAACTAAATAAAATTTAGGCTCTGATGTTTATATTTTCAAATAAGGTCATGCTTTGTAAATTAAGGTCATACAACTAGAAAATATACATAAAACATTTAATTATATAAATGTTTACATCCTTTGTGTTTATTTTGAAACTAATACATTAATGTATCAATCTCGAAACTGATACATTATTGTATCATTTTTGAATTTCTCTCCAAAGTTATACAGTGCATATTGGATATTTTCTGTAACAACCCAGAATTTTATTTATTGAATTTTTAATGTTTAATTAATTTTAAATATTTGAAATAATTAGATTTTGGAATTTAATAACTTATAATCCAAATATATGGAATGTTTAAATATTTGAATTGTAAATTTAATACTAACTAATTGGATTTCATAATATAACTATTTTGGGAAAAACCAAGTGGTTTTGAGATTTCGAAGGTATGATTTGATATACCAAGGGAATATACGTATATTTATGATTTCAAAATGATTTGAAATAAAAACCAAGTGGTTGAATTCTGGGATTTCCATTTAAATGATTCGTAAGGTTAAGAGAAATCAGTTGTGGAACTTATAATTTGGAGTTTGTATAGATAAGAAAGGAAATGTAAATTTTAATCCTGGAATTAAAGTTTAACTTGAGTAAATTAAAGTGAATAAGATAGGTTGGAATTTAACTTAAGATAAGTTAAATAAAATTGAAATTGGATTTGATTTGAATTGGATATAAATTTTGAAATGTAGAATAATTATATAATTATAAGTTATAATTATTGAATGGAATGGATAAACTAAGTTATAAAGTGATATATATAATCCAGAGTTATGATTATAAAATGTAAATAGACTCAAGTAAGCAATTTAAGATTTTAAGTAAATAAGTTCTTGAACTTATGAATTGAGTAATGCAATTGTAACACCAAAATGAAATGGTAAAACCAGAATGGGGATATTATGGTAAAAGAAAAGGAAATTCAAAATTTTAATTTTTAATGAAGGGTGAACTTAAATTTGGTAGATTGAATATAAGTATGAATTGTGAATTGATTATATAACTATATGTTATAAATATTGAATGTGAATAAGCTTAAGTGGAAAATTCAGGGAATTGTGGATAAGTAAGTTGTATAACTTAGTAAACTGGAAAAGTGGAAAAGTATGACCAAGTTAAAATGGTTAAGCAATTGATAAACAAGAAATGAATTCAATTTAAGAGTAAATGAATTGAATATGATTTTGGAATATGGATGGGATAAGGTTGGTTATGAACTTAAGTTTTAAAGCTGAATATAACTTAAGCGGTGGTATGGAATGTTTATAATAAATCTTAGAAATAATTTTGTGAAATGGTTTATAAATAAAATAGCTTAAAATGAAATGTCGTTCACTATAAAAATGAAGTGAATAACACTATGTGAATTTAATGAAAGTGAATGGAAAAGATGTAATATAAGTTGGAAGTAAAGTTAATAGAAATGAAAGTGCATGAACCATGTTATGGTATAATAAATTGTTCGAAAGTTGATCTATATGAAATGATTTCCAAGTGGTATAGTATAAATTGGATATACTAAGTAAATGGAAGCGAATAAATTGAATGAGATTCAATTTGAAATGAATTAGAATTTGATTGCCATGGAAACTAAACTTAAGTGATTATTTATGGAATGAATTCATCAATAAAATAACATGGATTGGAATGTTGTTTAATATAACATGTAGTGAACAAAGTTTGGTGGATAACATGAATGGGAACCAATGGAAAATAAATGAATTGATTTAAATCAATTTAACTGGATCAATTGAAGCTTAATAAGATGGATATGAATATAATAAGTGTGAATGTGAATAGAATGAAATTGAATGGATTGCGAATCAAGTTAAAATTGAATAAATGGTATGGAAATTAAAATGGAAGTGTATAATTGAGTGTTTGAACCTTGTAAATTGCATATGCATTCTAAAACACATGATATGACATGTTTGTGTATGAAAGCTTAATAAAATGAATTTGCATATAATGAAAGTCAATAATGAATGGAATGCAAATAAATTGATTGTGGATCAATTTGAAATTGAATAAAAGTAAATTTATGCAAGTAAAGCACATACAAATCAATTTGGAATGAATATGAGTTTGGTTGTTGTATATATGAATTGAATACAATAAATTTGGTTGTAAATCATTTTGAATTGAATGAAATGATATATATATATATATATGGAATGATATATGGATCCATGGAAGAAAATTAAATTATTGTTGGAACCTTATAATTGCTTGTAATATATGATTGGCATGTTCGGGTTATGAAGTTTATATGTTTAGTTAGTTAAAGGAATGAAGTGTTATAAAATTTCATGTTTAACTTATGTGCTTATTTTGAGAAAGTACAGGTACAGGGGACTGTTTGGATAGATTATGGTTGCGTAAATGCATATAAATAAGCCGCTCGCTTAAAAATGCTAATATGAGGTACGCATACGCAATAAAATAAAGAAATGATATATATTGAGATATATTGTGTTTTCCGACCGTGTGGATCGATGAATATTATTTTTATTATATTTGTGATATTGTAAAAGGCTCTCCGTACAAAGAAGTCTCTGTCAAAAAAATTCGGAAATTTAGGGTGTTAGAAATTTTTTGAAAGGTTTTGGAAAATTTTTGTTAGCCAGAGAGTTGATTTTTGAATCGTATGAAAAATCAAGGCTTTTGGAATAGAAATGAAGCTAATTGTTTTAGATAAAACCAAAAGGGTTTAGAAGAGTGAATGTAGGATTTTAACTAAGTGGGTTTTAAAGGTAAATGGGTTTAGTAGCATTTTTCCTACCTTAGCAATTTCGGGGACAAAATTCTTATAAGGGGGGAGGAATGTAACGACCCGAAATTTTGGTCGTTTAGTTTTGAACATTTAATTTATTTTTAAATGTTGAACTTGAATTATTAATTGATTTTAAATATGGAAGAATCAGTGAAATAGTTCAAAATTTCAAATATAGCGATTAACGGATTTAGTAAATGGTAATCTAATATTTGAAAATTGGGTAAATATGGGAATCTGAAGTTAAATGGAAATGGAAATGATTTATAGGTTGATTTTGAACTCTGCTTGAATTAGAGTGATGGAAATAGACTTTAAATGGAATAAAAAGTCGATAAATTTAAAGTTTGAAATTTATATATTAATTTAATAGCGGAAATTAATATATATAGTAATAGTGTAAATAATTGAATTTTGATTTAATATGATTCGAAATGATTTCTAATATGGATACAAATTCTATTTGATTTATAATTGAGTTGGTAAGTTTTTAAAATTTGAATTTCAGGAAATTCCGTAGATTTTGAAAATCGCTCGATTTAATAGACGCGTTAAAATAGCCTTCCGGGGCACAAGCTCGGAATTCGACGAAACTAGTTCCATTGGATCCGTAATAGTGTATTATTATCGGATTTCAAATTTCGTAACGTTTGGAGTTACCTTTTGGTCGTACGAGATAGAAACGCGTTGAAATAATTATCGAAAATTTAATATTTTAATTCGATTTGAAAAAGCTATCTTCCATATACAATCGGATTAGGTCTCGAAATATGTTCCAGTGTGTTCGGAATAAGGGTAAAACATTATAAACGCCAGGCGGCACGCTTTGTTTGGAGTTCGTTCGGAAAAACATGTAAATTTTGAAAATAATATACACACATATATATATGTATATATGTATATATGTATATATATATATATATGTATGTATATATATATGTATGTATATATATATATGTATATATACACACACGCCTATATATACTGTACCAACAGTAACCCTAGTCTCTCCTTCACGTAGCCGCCGTTCTTTATTTCAATGGCCGAAAGTTTATCGTCTTCCACCTCAAATCTCTCTCGATCCACGAGTTTTTGGGAAAAACCTTCTAAAAAAAGTCGATGAGCTCTTCGTGCTCTACGAGTTCAACGGTGGCGATCTAATATCGTTCGACGTGGTGGCCAGAAATCGGCCACGAAGGCTGCCGTTGCATTCGTGTTTTTCGAGGAATATGGGGTGCCAAACTTGACCGGCCTTCTAGCGTAGGTGAAGCTCGCGTGGGGATTCGACGTGGCGACCTTGGATCGATCTTCGGTCGTACGATGGAGGTGCAGCGATGGATAGAAGGTGGCGATGTTTATGGGTTCACGTCCGTATTTACCAGGGAAGAACAAAGACGAGGGAGAAGCAAATGCATGTGGCCTTGATTTTCCAGGAGCTTTTCGAACAACCTGATTAGATCTGGGTATTTTAATAAAATAAATATTGTAAATTTATTTATATAATTATATTAAAATCTTTAAAAAAATCGGATCTTTGTCATACGAGGTCGAAATCGGACGAATCAAGCGGCGACAGAATTGTGGCGACGAGCACTACGCTCTGGAACAGATCTGGAGATGTTTGGAGCGAGTTAAAATCATAGGTTAAATCGAACGTGTTCGATTTAATTTAAAATTGGAATGTTGGCAAAATTTAAAACTGAAGGTGAGTTAATCTCACTCAATTTTGGACTGTTGGTATTAATTTTAAATAGTTAAAAATAATTAATGATTGATTGGTTGAGTTGATAAATTTTTGTCAATTGAATGTGATATTACATATATGGTAGTGTGTATATATATATATTGGAGTGATTGATATTCCCGCATATATATATAGCGTATGAGACCCTATGCGCCCCGCATAATAGCGGATGACCCTATATACCGCGATATTCTGCCTTGAAGCGGAATTGGTATTTTTATTGTTGTATTAACATCTATGGATGTAGGGAAACAGGTTGGAGGAATCCAACTGGATTCCTCAAAATGTTGAATTTTAATTTCATATATAGTGATATATGTTTTGTTGGAATAATCTATGATAGGTTATTGTGTGTTTTGAATTGATTGGATGTTATGGCAGTTTTAGCCTGGATTTTGGTATTTTTAAATACCAATAAAATATGGTTTTGAATTGGTAAAGAATTGTAAATAGGGATTTTGAAGTAAAATATTTATGTAGAGTTTTGGATAAATAAATTGGATAAAATAAAAGGTTTTGAAATTGTATTTAACTATTTTGGGATATTATGAACAGGCATTTTGGAATAAAATATATGTAAGGATTTTTAAATAATAAATTCTTATGTGGTACTTGTGCAAATATAAAAAGGTTTAAAAATCGAGATTTTTAATAGATTGGAAGGATAGAAGTGGATTTGGAAATGAGTATAAAATTGGTTATACTGGAGCTCAAGTAAGATTTCCAAATTTACGAAGTGAAATTAGAATCGAGAAATTGGGCTTGTTTTAAAAAGAGGATTTTTAATTATTAACTAGGTAACATTAAAGTTGTTAAAAATACTCTGGAAACTAGTTATTTAATTATTTTAAATTGTTCAAGTATATTTAATTATTAATTAGTTACCTTATAATGATTGTTAAAGATTTATTATTTATTATTTAAAAATTAGTCAGCATTGTTGTTTAAAAAGATAAATTATTAAATATTAATATGGTTTTGTATAATAACTCTTATTGAAGTATATTTGCTAGATTAAACTTGGAAATTTATTTTAGAAACTTATAAGCGTTATTTTGAGATAATTATTAAATAAAGTTTTCGGAAAGTAATGGTATACTCGCGTGGCGAAATCGGAGGCAGTGAGTGCCTGTAGTTAAGTCTTGGATTTCTTTGGGATAGAGACGTAACCATTGAGCTGTGAATCCATGGTTGATACCGAAGTGGTACTTTCCACATTATTCTCAAAAAGGATTTTCAAATATTTTTGAAGGATAGTTTGTGAATTTATTGAATTCGATAAGATAAGTACACATATTTTGGATAAAGAGATTTAATTTATTAAAATTAAATTAAAAAGAGATTTGGGGTTTTTCTACGGAAAATGGAATATTTGGTTGTATGATTGTTTATTTGATAGTTAAATAACCGGCTATCAAATCTGGACCCAAAATATAACTTTGAGAATATCTAGGAGGGATACGGGAATTATATGGTATAGTTACTGTTCGAGGTGCTATACTGTACGTATAAACTCATTTCGTTCTTCTAGGACGTTTATAAGAACATCCGTCCACTAACGGTTAGGAGGTGATCTCCAATCTTATTTCGTTTGTTTATTTCCTAAAGAACCGGGGTTGAGTTTACTGGAAAATATCGAACATTGTTTCGAAGAGACCGGGATCGGATAAGTTATTCGAAAACCACTTCGATCCAACGAGTACATTTTCGAAAGGGAGACAAGAGCATGGAGTCGAAGATGGAGCAGTGAAGTGCAAGGGTTAATCGCTACTAATCCTGATGATTTTTCCATAATGGGTGTAGGAGGAATAGTGCCTTCGGTTTTGTTCGGACCCATAACGAACTTGTATGGATGAATGCTATCAGTACTGTGTCATTGGAGGACAATGAGCATTCTAAGTGAAAATTTCTTAAAAAGGAAATCGTAACCTCTAGCCTCATCAACCGAGAATGACTGAAAATCAGGGGAGATGCAGCAAAGCTAAGTGGGACGCACCCAATTAGTTTATCACCTTTCTAGATAACCTCGGATATTATTTATTACTACGGTATATGGAAGGAGCTCGAGAGAGGGTGGGAACACCCGGGGTGATAGCATATTCGGTCTATCCAGGTTAGGGATAATCCGGTCTTGTGTTGCAGGGGTTCCTAGCATGGTCCTCGGTACGCTGTTTCTAGACGTGTACTGTGATAGGTGGTACCCCAGTGCCTAGTCATTCGTATGGAATCCATTCTCCAATACATGCCTTTACGGTTTTGATTGTAGTGCCTAGTATGCTAGAATTTAATTAATGTAACAATTTCAGCTATTTGAATAAGTATTTGTACTTAGACACTATTATAATATCAGAGGATTTGATATGAAATGTTTTGGTTATCGTAAGGTAAAAACCCATCGTGTTTATGTGTAGCGTGGTCTTACGAGATACCTTTGATTTTCAAAAGGATTTTGATAACTTTAATAATTCAAATTGAGTGTGTTTTTCTCACGCTGGCTTTCCAGACTGACTCCGGTATTATTTTATTATAATGCTCGGGTCAGACCGAGTATTACAGGTTCAGGTTAGGATGCTATGTAGCTCAGAAGATGAGCTGGAGACCGAGACGTATTCTCGTACTTGTTTCTTTCCGCTGCAGTGTTTGTTGAAATTACCAGCAATTGTGAGGGCAGGTTGTTATAACTGTGCAGGTTGGTAATTATTGATTTGTGTACTCTGATGTGAGATATGTATATTACAGTTTTGATTTGTGTAAAGAACTATTTATATTATATGTTATTCAGTCCACTGTGAGATTCTGTTTTGTTTATTTTTTCTTCTTTCTTTTACCTACTTTCTTTCCCCTCAACAATCTGTCTTTCCGGTGCCCGATTGTCCGGCATATTATACGATGAGCATTTTTATGTCGATTTTCAAGGGTCGAAAGGCGGGTCGTCACACAAACCCAAATTCATCAACTAACGTCGCCACCTTCACAAGCAAACTTTGGCCACCAACGAGGACCGCGTGCTAAACCCACCGTCGGATCACTTCATCTCCCACAAACGAACAACTCTCTAGTTGAAAACTTCGACTTAAAATGCCTAGAATGGCTTCCATCATCTCTGGACGTTGAATACACTACTAGGTCTTGGAAAGGAATGGTGGCTGGGGTAAAAGATTAGAGTTTGAAAAAAATATGGGTTTGGGGTCCTTAAATAGGCAACTAACAAATCACTATTCACGCCTGAAAATTACGAACTCCAATCGAAGCGTGCCGACGAGCGCTTTATACTAAATACCCCTATTCAAACTCAATGGAACTATTTTTGGGACTTAATTCCAAAGTATACGGAAGTTATCTTTTTAAATCAATTTATATTCATTTAATTTTCTAAAATTAATCGCTACGCGTTTTGAGTTCGCACGACCAAACGGTACGTCCGATCGTTACGAAACTCGACGACATACAATAATTTATTATTCCGAATCTAATGGCACTGGTTTTATCAAAATCTAAGATAGTGCACCGGAATGATAATTTCACATTTTTGAATATCGTTTTATAGTTTCGATCAAATTATCGATATTTATCCGATCTATTTATTTTTGTAAATAAATTTACAAATTGAATTCACCAATATATTTATTAATTAAAAGAAGTTAAATCCCCTTTGGAATTCCTAAAACAAACTTGTTTATCAAACAAGTCCAAAGCGAATAATCATAGCCAATCTCTACGGTAGCAATCCATCACTTAGAAACTCGAAAATGAACACTGATGATGCGACCGTCATCACTAGGATTATTTTCCAGCGACTAAAGTGAGTTTAGTGCTTCCTTACTTCCAAAATTCATTTTAAAACAATTTCTATTCAAAAACATCTCAAAATAGTACTCCATTATTCTTCACAAGCCACTTTGGAAAACATTTCCCAAAATTCTCAAGATTTAAAAATTTCCAAACATTTAGTTCAAACCCAATTTTAAAACATTTTCCAAAATTTTCGGGTTTTAAATTCTGGTTTAAATCAGATTTTAGTTATACTCCTTTTGTATAAATCATTCTTATACAATTTTCTATTTGGTTATATATATAACCATTCCAAATTTTATAATTTTGTTTGATTATAATATTAACAACCAATCATTCCAACATATACAGTATAATAATTTCAGAAAAATATTTCATTTATAACAAAATATAGTTTGGGTAAAATTATTTCATTCACCTACTTCAAAACAGTACTATATCGGTTTACCTTGTTTAAGAGTTTAGAAACCCCTATCAATACGATTGTACTTCCCGTACCGACCAGAATTCATAAACACTCAACCGATAAGTCAACACAATATAAAAACATTTTATATTCACTAACAATTATGCGCTCATATCTATTAATACACTCAACTCATTCTAGAGTGATACTGACTCTATCACTAATGAGTAATCCCCACCAAAGCCTAGGTATATCGCCAACCTATGCTTTGATACCAACTGTGACGGCGCGGTAGGCTTTTCAACCATCCCAAGCAGCGGCCACTTTCCACCGTGGCACCACACTGTTACCTCGAATTTGCTTTTATGGCCAGCCTCTCGACTTCAACCAACCACTTCGGGACATGTAGGGGTAAGAGTCTCCTGCTCGCCACCAAACACGAAGTGAGAACCGCCTATCATTCTGTAATGAAGAAAATCCGATCCCGGTCTCTTCTAAACAACGTTTGATATTTTTCGGTAAACTCAACCCCGGTTCTTTAGGAAATAAACAGACGAGATAAGATCGGAGATCACTTCCTAACCGTTAATGGATGGATTTCCTTATAAACGTCCTAGAAGAACGAAACGAGTTTATACGTACAGTATAGCACCTCGAACGATAACTGTACCATATAATTCCCGTATCCCTCCTAGATATTCCCAAAGTTATATTTTGGGTCCAGATTTGATAGTCGGTTATTTAACTATCAAATAAACAATCATACAACCAAATATTCCATTTTCCACTGAAAAACCCCAAATCTCTTTTTAATTTAATTTTAAGAAATTAAATCTCTTTATCCAAAATATGTGTACTTATCTTATCGAATTCAATAAATTCACAAACTATCCTTCAAAAATATTTGAAAACCCTTTTTGAGAATAATGTGGAAAGTACCACTTCGGTATCAACCATGGATTCACAACTCAATGGTTACATCTCTATCCCAAAGAAATCCAAGACTTAACTGCAGGCACTCACTGCCTCTGATTTTGCCACGCAAGTATACCATTACTTTCGAAAACTTTATTTAATAATTATCTCAAAATAACGCTTATAAGTTTCTAAAATAAATTTCCAAGTTTAATCTAGCAAATATACTTCAATAAGAGTTATTATACAAAACCATATTAATATTTAATAATTTATCTTTTTAAACAACAATGCTGACTAATTTTTAAATAATAAATAATAAATCTTTAACAATCATTATAAGGTAACTAATTAATAAATAAATATGCTTGAATAATTTAAAATAATTAAATAACTAGTTTCCAAAGTATTTTTAACAATTTTAATGTTACCTAGTTAATAATTAAAAATCCTCTTTTTAAAACAAGCCCAATTTCTCGATTCTAATTTCACTTCGTAAATTTGGAAATCTTACTTGAGCTCCAGTATAACCAATTTTATACTTATTACCAAATCACTTCTATCCTTCCAATCTATTAAAAATCTCGATTTTTAAACCTTTTTATATTTGAACAAGTACCACATAAGAATTTATTATTTAAAAATCCTTACATATATTTTATTCCAAAATCTCTGTTCACAATATCCCAAAATAGTTAAATACAATTTCAAAACCTTTTATTTTATCCAATTTATTTATCCAAAAATCTATATAAATATTTTACTTTAAAATCCCTATTTACAATTCTTTACCAATTCAAAACCATATTTTATTGGTATTTAAAAATACCAAAATCTAGGCTAAAACTGCCATAACGTCCAATCAATTCAAATCACACAATAACCTATCATAGATTATTCCAACAAAACATATATCACTATATATGAAATTAAAATTCAACATTTTGAAGAATCTAGTTGGATTCCTCCAACATGTTTACCTGCATCCATAGATGTTAATACAATAATAAAAATAGCAATTCGACTTCAAGGCGGAATATCGTGGTATATAGGGTCATCCGCTATTATGCAGGGCGCATAGGGTCTCATCCGCTATATATATATATGCGGGAATATCAATCACTCCAATATATATATATATACTACTATATATATAATATCACATTCAACTGACAAAAATTTATCAACTCAACCAATCAACCATTAATTAATTTTAACTATTTAAAATTAATACCAACAGTCCAAAATTGAGTGAGATTAACTCTCTTGAGTTTTAAATTTTGCTAACATTCCAATTTTAAATTAAATCGAACACGTTCAATTTAACCTAAAATTTTAACTCGCTCCAAACATCTCCAGATCTATTCCAGAGCGTAGTGCTCGTCACCACGATTCCGTTGCCACTTGTTTCGTCCGATTTCGACCTCGTATGACAAAGATACGAGTTTTTAAAGATTTTAATATAATTATATAAATAGATTTACAATATTTATTTTATTAAAATACCCAGATCTAATCAGGCCGTTCGAAAAGCTCCTGGAAAATCAAGGCCGCAAGCGTTTGCTTCTCCCTTTTCTTCATTCTTCCTTGGTAAATATGTACGCGAACCCATAAACATCGCCACCTTCTATCCATCGCTGCACCTCCATCGTACGACCGGAGATCGAACCAAGGTCGCCACGTCGAAGCCCCCGCGAGCCTCACCTATGCCAGAAGACCGGTCAAGTTCGGCACCCCTTATTCCTCAAAAAACATGAATGAAATGGCAGCCTTCATGGCCGATTTCTGGCCACCATGTCGAACGATATTAGATCGCCATCGTTGAACTCGTAGAGCTCGAAGAGCTCATCGACTTTTGTTTAGAAGGTTTTGCCCAAAAACTCGTGGATCGAGAGAGATTTAAGGTGGAAGATGATAAACTTTCGGCCATTGAAACCAAGAACGGCGGCTACATGAAGAAGAGTCTAGGGTTTACTGTTGATACAATATATATAGGCGTATATATGTATATATATTATTTTCAAAATTTACATGCTTTTCCGAACGAACTCCAAACGAAGCGTGTCGCCTGGCGTTTATAATGTTTTACCCCTATTCCGAACACAATGGAACATGTTTCGATGCCTAATCCGATCATATGTGGAAGATAGCTTTTTCGAACCGAATTAAAATATTAAATTTTCGATAATTATTTCAACGCGTTTCTATCCCGTACGACCAAACGGTAACTCCAAACGTTACGAAATTTGAAATCCGATAATAATACACTATTACGGATCCAATGGAACTAGTTTCGTTAAATTCCGAGACTGTGCCCCCGAAAGGCTATTTTAACGCGTCGATTAAATCGAGCAATTTTCAATATCGATGGAATTTCCTGAAATTCAAATTTTAAAAACTTACCAACTCAATTATAAATCAAATAGAATTTGTATCCATATTAGAAATCATTTCGAATCATATTAAATCAAAATTCAATTATTTACACTATTATTATATATATATATATTAATTTCCACTATTAAATTAATATATAAATTTCAAACTTTAAAATTATCGACTTTTACTTCCATTCAAAATCTATTTCCATCACTCTAATTCAAACAGAGTTCAAAATCAACTTATAAATCATTTCCATTTCCATTTAACTTCGGATTCTCATATTTGCCCAATTTTCAAATATTAAATTACCATTTACTGAATCCGTTAATCGCTATATTTGAAATTTTAAACTATTTCACTGAATCTTCCATATTCAAAATCAATTAATAACTCAAGTTCAACATTTAAAAATAAATTAAATGTTCAAAACTAAACGACCAAAATTTCGGGTCGTTACAGTTCGTCTTTGGGTTTTAGGTGATGTGTTGGATGTCATTGGGTGGCTCGTGGTCGTGGGAGGCTCGGGTGGTAACACGACGGTGATCGAAGCTCCCTGGCGGTGGCGGTGGTCCTATGAAGTTCGTCGTCGAGTTCATGTTTTTCACGGCCTGGGTTTATAGTGGGAAGAAGGGTTATAGTTAAGTATAGGAATTAGCTTGTTAATTTAGGGATTAGTAAATTAATTTGATTTAAATTAAATCGATACCTTATAAATTATGTATCTTCTCCATACGAGGTCAAATTCGAGCGCGGCGAGTTGCATTGTACTCGTAGTCATTAGCTAGGTTAAAGAGTTGGACTGAAGGAGATCGAAGCTTGTAGAATTTCAAGCTAAAATCGAGCGCCCGTTCGATTTTAGTCCAAACTAGAACGCTTCGGTGAAAACTGAAGTCAATGTGAGTTTAACTCACATTCAATTTTACTATATCATATCTATGATGCTGTAAACTATTATTGATTGCTTGGATGTTAGTTAAATTGTTTGATTGATTATTTGGTTGAATTTCCATTTGAAAAATGGATGACATATTAACTTGATTGCTATAGACCCATAAAATTATATATAATGTCCTTAACCATTGTTTTGCACGGAGAATTTGTAGAGAGACCCTAAGGGGTTTTTCGTTAATGATTATTTATTTACATCCTTATGTCGTTATATTGGTATTTAATCGAAATAAATCTTGATATTCCATTTAAATTGTTTAAGTGTCATTATAGGATTTTTACTACACCATCATTTATGGATTTTCATCCCCAAAACCCTATCGTGTGTGTTTTGAACTTGAGCTTGTGTTTTCACAAAACAAAATTTTAAAACTCATTAATCATATTAATTAATGATATTTTAAATTAATTAACCATTTTAATTAATGGTTATTTAAATTAATTAATCATTTTAACTAATGATTTTGAAATTAATTAACCAGATAAATTAATTATGTTTAAAAGTAATTAACATTTTAAATAATGATATTTGAAATTTAATTAATCATTTTTTATTAATGATGTTTGAAATTAATTAAGCTTTTTGATTAATGAGATTTGAATTCAAAATAGATCATTTTAATTAATGATATTGGACTTTAATTAATCATATTAATAAATGATTGTTTTAAATTCAATTTTTTTATCTAATGAGGTTTAAATCGGGCTGTCAATGGATATCGGAAAAATCTGAAATTCATCCACATCTGCATCCAAAAAGCGGATAAATATCCGATATTCGAAAAAATGGATGCGGATGTGGATATGAAGACACCCGCATCCGAAAATTATCCGTTCGGTATTTTTCAAGATTACGGTTTAAATTGCATATTTTATACAGTGAAAGATATTTATTTATGGTTTTATTAAGTTAGAAGTTTATATTATACGTACTAAATGCATATTAACTGCTCAAAAATATTTATTATCATTATATTTTTTTATTTTTAACACTTCTATAATCAATGAGATTGAAAATAGTTTATGCTAAACTAAAATTTTCCATTTATATTTCTTGATTTATCAGTCGTTAGCGGATAGGATAATTATCCAATATCCATCTGTATTCGCGGATGCGGATATCCGATATCAGAAAATGATTTCGGGTGCGGATGCATATATGGCACTATCTGTATCCGAAAGTATCCGTTGACAGGCCTAGGTTTAAAGTTAACTAATCATGATAACTAATGATTTTGAAATTAACTAATTACTTTAATTAATGATGTTTTGGAATTTATTAATCTATTTGATTAATGAGATTTGAATTTAATTAAATCATTTTAATTAATTTTTAAACTTTAATTAATAATTTTAATTAATGATTGTTTTATATTTAATTAAATATTTTAACTAGTGATATTTGAAATTTAGTTAACCATTTTATTTAATGATGTTTTATAGTTAATTAATCATTTTAACAAATAATATTTTCATTTATCATTTTAACTAATGATGTTTGCATTTAATTAATCCAATTAATTTATGATTATTTGAACTTAATTAATTGTTTTTAATTAATGGTATTTAGAATTTATTTATCATTTCAATTAATGATGTTTGAGATTAATTTTCATTTTAATGAATGAATATTTGAATTTAATAAATCTTTTAATTAATGATATTTAAAGTAGATTAATTTAATAAAAGTGATTAAAGTGAATTAACTAATTTGATGAAAGTGTTTTAAAGTTAATAAAGATTTTAAGTTAATTTACTGATGATGTAAAAGTGTTTTGAAATTATTAACTACTTTATCAAAGATAATGAGTTTGTTTATTTAAAAGAGATTATAAATGTGATTAATTAACTTTTAGGATAATTAATATTGTTTTAAATTTATGAAGGTATTAAATTGTTTTATTATCTTTTGGGATAATAAATATTGTTTTAAATATATAAATAATGGTTTATAAATGAGAAAATCCTTTAAAAAGGAATTATGTATAAATAAAGCTAAGTATAAATTGTTTTGGGTTTATAGTTTACAATGTTTTAACGACATTTGTTTTTGACCATTTTGTTAATACACTTAGTATTATAAGTCTGTCATTCACCTTGTATATCCATTTCAACCCAGTAACATAGTTTTCTTTAGAAAGTGAAACCAAATCCCAATTTTGATTCTTCAACGAAGATTGCATCTTTTCCTCCATAACACAAATCCATTTCGAGCTATCACTCGAATCCATGATGTCATCAAGGTCCATCGGCTCATCTTGGACTACATGAAGAGCATAGTCCAAATTCTCAAAAAAGCTAAAATAGTTCCAATCACCATATCTATCGGGTGGTTTTATAACACGACGACCAACCCGAGTAGTAATACTATCACTTAAACTCCTTTCGGCTCCGCCTTAAACTGAATAATCTCTAGAATCATTTACATCACCAACACTACTAGTGGATACATATGGACTATTTGATGTAGCATCAACCGCTTCCTCTTCACAAGCATCTCCAACAACTCTACTCGACGAAAAATGGGAACAACTTCCTTCTCCTTTAATTCATCATGAAACAATTCCGGAACATCCGATGAGCTCTCATTCTCCTTGAACAAAGCCGACTCATTAAAAGTAACACTACAAAAATTCACAACCTTCTTTGTTTCCGAATTCCAAATCAAGTAGCCTTTGACTCCGTCCGTATAGCCAAGCAAGATCCCTTTGAAAGCTCTCAGCTCAAGCTTATCATTTCCCAGGTCATACACATAAACCGGACTACTAAACACATGAAAATAGCTCAAGTCAATGCTCTTCCCTTTCCACACTTTCTTTGGAATTTTGTAATCAATAGCCGAATCTGGAATTTGATTTATAATATGCACCGCGGTTGACTAAGCTTCGGCCCACAATCCCTTCAATAAACCCAATGTCAATCTCAAGCATTAAGCTTTCTCAAGTAGTGTACAGCTCATTCTCTTCGCAACCCCATTCGATTGCGGATCCCTCGGTAGTAAAATGCCTTCTAATACCATGATGCTTGCAAAAATCTAAGAACTCTCCGGAAACATACTGCAAGCTATTGTTGGACCTCAACACCTTCAAAGACTTACCACTTTCATTCTCAACAAAATCCTTCCAAACTTTGAACTTTACAAATGCCTTCGACTTGGTCTTCATTGCATAGACCCATACCTTTTAAGAAAAATCATGAATAAAAGAAATATAATAACAAGCTCTATCCGAAAAAGCTATCGGTGATGGTCCCCAAACATCCATGTGAACATACTCAAGAACATCTCTCGAATCATGCTTTCCTTCACTGAATGACACTTTAGTTTGCTTTTTCATGACACATTCATCGCAAACTCAAGTTTGTTGAAATTCTCTCCATCAATCATCTCCCTCTTTCGAAGAATATCCAAACTCCTCTCGGAGACATGACCCAACCTCAAATGCCACAACCTTGTCGCATCCAAACCACGAGAACTATCAACACGCACGCAAGTTTCACCTTCAATAGTCTCAACTTCAAGAAAATAAACACCATGAGTTCTAGCACCTTTCATCACCCAAGCACACCCTTTGAAACCCACAAGCTATCACTCACAATAGTAATTTTGCATCCCAAAGACTCCAATTGCCCCAAGGAAATAAAAGACTTATGAAGACCCGAAACATAGCATACATTAGTGAGCGTACGAATTACTCCATCAAACATCCGAATTTGCACAGAGTCAATGCCTATTGATTTATAAAAAGCACCATTTTCCATAACAACTGAATTTTCCCCTTTGCCGACATAAGAGAAAAAATAATTCTTACTTGATGTCGTATGATAAGACGACCCCAAATCGATCACTCATTCGCCACCCAAAACATCTGATGTTACCACCGTCAATACATTTTCATCTACCTTACCAATATCACTCTCCACCACTACTGAAGAAGATGCTACTTCCTTCTTTTTCTTATCCATATCCAGACAATCATTCTTCCAATGTTTGGGCTTCTTGCAAATAAAGCACTTGTTATTTCTTTCCCTCGACTTTCCTCTCCAACCGAGCTTTCTTGATCTAGAACACCCACGATTCACCATCTTCTCATTTTTTTCCTTCTCCACAAATAAACTATGACAATTACTAGCATCATTACTACTATCACTTAACTCCTTCATTTGATCCCACAACTCCTCGCTAAAAAGACCCGCTTTAACATCACAAAGAGTCAAAGTATCTGACCATATATCAAGTGAGAAACCCGTATAATGTTCGACAACGAACATAATAATATCATCGTCTTTTTCTCTTCCTCAATCTTCGAGTCTATCGCCTTTATCTTCATTAACAAAACATCAAAGGTATTCAAGTGCGCCTTTAGCGATGTACCATCCTTCATCTTATAGGTGAAGAATGTTCGCAATAAGATCAAACGATTAGTTGGTGATTTCTTCATATACAACCCCTCCAACTTATCTCAAATACCCTTAGCGGTAGTCTCACCACTAATTTCGGAGATTTCATGCTCATCCATAGCAAGTCGAAGTGTAGTGAATGCCCATTCTTCCATTTCCTCTTTCTCAACATCCGAGATGTCCATCGACAACAAATGCGTGTCAAATACATCCCGATGCATACAATTCCTCCTAAGAACCGCTTTCATCTTTCATTGTCATTTTTCAAAATCATTATTGTCATTTCACTTGTATATAACCAATTGTGATTCCGAAACCGCATATGATCCATGTACATATGGCGCTACACTACTTGGACCAGCCATTGAAGGACTATCCGAGGTAATATCTGATTTCGGAATTTGTACAACCATCCCACAAAAACCAAAGTTTTGATATCAAATGTTATGGAATTTAAACTCGAGATTATTCTAATCCAAACTCCAAAAGGAGTGGAAAATGAAATCGTTGTAAGATATGCAAAACAACCAATCAATATTTCGATGTCAAATCTCAACAAAATCCTAATTAAACCAAATCACAATCCAAACAAACAATAAAAGTAAACAATAAGGAAAATAAATCACACACAAGATTTATAGTGGTTTCACTAACGTCGTGTTAGTGTACATCCACTTTGAGGAGAGTCTTTTATTACTAACAATGAAAGAGTACAAAAGATTGATTACAATGATCACAAAAGTTTATAGAATTTGATTTTTGGAGATTAGAATTGAAGAAAATTAGATTTTGGAAACCCTATTTCAATGTTGGATAAACTCTTGATCATCACCTCCTTTGAATTTTAAAAATAGGTTATATAGAGAGAATTTTTGCCTAAGAAAATACCCAATTTGCCCCTTGAAGCCTTCACAAACAAACTCAATCAGCCCGAACAAAGCTGCCTTCAAACGACGACTCAGATGTCTTATTTCACGGTCCAGACGTCTGAGTCGAACATAGGATTTCCACGCTTTAGATGATCAGATGTCTAGTCACTATAACCAAACATCTGAGCAAATTCTTGGGTTTCCAAACCAATGACCCAAAGACATTTGAGTTCCAATACAAAAGCTTTAGCTCTAGGCGATCAGACGTTTGAGCTTCATAGTCAGACGTCTAAGCAAAGTCTCGGGAAACAAGATCAAGCATACAAAGATGTCTGATGGAAAAACATATGTCTCAACCAGACATCTGACTTCCTACTACTGCATCCCGTGAATCACCTAGCTTCAAATTTCGATATCACGAGCTTTCGAGCTCTGATTCGCGAACCGTCTTCACCAATATCAAGCTATTTCCAACCTCTTTAATTCTCTATATAATTTCGTCAAAATTCGTTCTCTATATAGTGTCGTCAAATTCAACAATTACTGCTCGAATATGGGTATAACACAATACATCATGAGCTAAAAATAGTGATTCCTTCCTCCTCTTTGTTATTAACACATGAGACGTTACTTTCAGCAAAGTAAGATACTATAACTCTGTGTTCGTGATAAATAAAACTATGCAAATTTTGAGCATTTCCAATTACTGCCAAGTTATTTTTATGTTATCGGAGGAACTGCCAATAAGTAGTCTAATTCTCTTGTCCCCAAATTGCATGTCCGTGTATGTCAATTAGACCACATCCACTCGTTTATTAAATAACTAAAAATAAATTAAATAATAAATGAAAATTGGATAGATATGATGTAGTGGGGGCAAGGATACGTAAGAAATGAAAATAGAGGAATTGTTGTGGCAATGAAGTTAACAAGAAAGTTAAATCAAAGTGTAAAAGCATACCTATTGAGAAATGGGGTTACCAGAACCACAAACTGAACTCAGATGCAAATAATTCTCTAGCGAATCAAAAAAAACCGAAGGAACTCAAAAAAGCAAATTACTTTATTAAAAACACAAGCTTCAAGATAACTGCAATATGGAAGAAAATGTTACTGCACAAGTATGTAAAAAGAGTTATTAATGGAGTATAACTTCTAATTTGTTTCATAAAATTCTTCCATGTTGCAAAATTGACACTTAATATGTTATTTCAATACGAATCAACGAAGAAACACAAAGTGCCAGGAAATTATCACAAAGCTATTTTCACTGTATGGCTTAAGCTATTTGTAATCCTTTAGAACTATTTGCATCTAAAACTATATACAATTTTCTGACATTTGTGATTCTCTGTTATTTCATGTTTAAAATGACGTTGGCTCAGTGAAGTCAGTTTTGCAATAGAAGAAAATGTTACGAATGTTACGAAACACAGTATGTGGAAGCTTTACTCGAACGACGACTCTTATTATAGCATCCATTTTAATAGGATAATTCACTTTTATCGGTAGTTTGGTTTCTGTTTTGATAGTTCAGGTTGTGGTTCTAATAACTTCAATTCTTCCACTTTTTCAGCAAGTATGCTTTCACACTTGGGTTTTTGTGCTATTCTTCTTTACATACTTTTCAACCTTCATGATTAGATAGTCTGTTCTATAAAATACAAATGAATTAACATTGATTGAAAATGGTTAAGGGTGTGTTCTTTTTTTAAGTTAAAGGGGCAAACGAAAGGGGCTTGGGAAGGAGCAAATTAACGAAAGGGAAATGCGTTTTTTTTACGAACGTAAATGTTAAGTCAAAGGCGCATGCAGCCATTATATTCTGTGTAGGAACACCTTTACGTCCTACAAATCGTTGCATATCCGCTTGAGGAACATGATCCATTACATGTGTACCATCAATAACTCCAGTACAATTTCTAAAGAATGGGTAATATCGTGGTGATGAACTGATTTTTTCTTGAATTCTATTAAATTGAGGATCTATCGGCCTAATAATATCGACAGATATTAACAAAACAAAATCCAGAACTTTATTAAAATAACGGTTAACCGTGTTAAGTGATCATTGAAATCTTTCAGCAACCTGCTGTACAGGAATAGCCAAAGCGATTGTATATAGAAAGATGACTACCATTTCTCTAACTGTAACGTGCGCCGCCGGCTGCAAACTATAACTTTCCAACCGCCCACACCGCAACATAAAACAAAGTCTCTTCATTCGGAAATTTCGTTGACACCGTTCTGCATGGCCTGTAAGCATATCATTAACCCAATAAATACCAGTAACTTCAGAATCGTGTATCCGGCTCGTTTGAGGTCCACGTGTGGCATAATATAGTCTAAGAAACTGGATATCTTGCAAATCTTCAAAATCAGAATTATCACTTTCTTCATTTGAATCTGCCATTATGGATGAATAAAGTAGGAAAGAAGAGAGTAGAATGAGATGATGAAGAAGAGGAAGAAAGTAGAGAATATATAGGAGAGGTAGTTCGGGTGAACTGTGGGGAGCCGTTCGCGTCCACGTCGCGTCGGACGCGTCCGACGCAAACGACTCCCCAACAACGATTCACCCGAACTAGGCAAACTGGTGGGTCCCGCGTTCGCTGACGTAGACGCCAACTTCATGTGGCCATTTCAGCAAAAGAACGGTACCTAAAACTCAAATGTTATATTTACCCTGGACACTTCGCTCAAATCCAACAAACATATAGTCCCACGTGTGAAAAACATAGACTAAGAAATTATTGCTTTTAATTCTTGAAGTACAACTCCACTCTTAAACTTGCATTTTGGCCCATGATAAATTAGAGCAGAAATGAATGTACAAGAAGTGAGTATCAAGACCAAAAGCATGGGTTTGAGATAGGATATTTGAATATATTTTCGCTATCTGATATGAAATCAGATCATCATTGTAAGATCTCCCCAAATGTAACCACTCTCATATTTACTAATATCACAACACGATCTTGTAGATCTACAATTTTCATCGTATCATAAACTGAAATGTCCCAATTTTAAGGAAGAGATTTGATTATGTTCTTTAGTGCAACATTTGGGTGCCTTTTAACCATACTTTTGTTAATGTGTAGCCTTCACTAATGAAACAAACTGTTGGAATTCCTAAAGAACAAAATGAATGAAACATACATAAAGTCCCACATCGCCAAAATTGCTAAGCCATACTAGTTTATATATGGCTTTGCAATGAAGATGTTGGGGCCTAGGGGCACCCAAATGTATGCTTCGTTGTGAGGAGGGAGATCATGCATCTCCACCACACACGCGCGCGCGCCGCCGCCGTCCGTCCGACCGAACCGAACCGGGCCGGGTTTGGGTTTGGGTTTGGGTTTGGGTTTGGGTTTGGGTTTGGGTTTGGGTTTGGGTTTGGGTTTGGGTTTGGGTTTGGGTTTGGGTTTGGGTTTGGGTTTGGGTTTGGGTCTAATATGATCCTAATTTTGCTGCAAAACTGGGCCGGGTTTTTTAACAGTTGCAGGCTATGTGAACAGACACGACTGTTTATAAGCGGACGCGGCGAGCGAGTGCAACCTGACTGAAGAAGCATGGGCGAACAGAAGCGGGTGCGACCCGTTAGAGGCGAACAGGTGCGGCCCGACTGAAGAGACGCGGCCGAACATAGGCAGTAGCGAACGGGTGCGGCCCGTTAAACGAACAGCAGCAATGAAAGGAAACAGGTGCAACCTTTCAGGCAGACGCGACTGTTCGAAGGGGTGCGGACGAAATTATAAATAGGAGAGAATACTGATCACATTCTCAACCCATTCCAATCTAATTTCTTCTGCTTCTTTGCTCTACTGCTCAACATTCCATATATATCACAGAGTAGACATACTCATTACAATCTCGTGCAGATTACGTCTGTTGTATCTTGGGAGAATTTTGAAATAAAATTCTTAAGGAAATCGTTACGACGAGCCTCAGACATATTCCGGTTAGAATTCTATATTCTATCCTTTATTTTGGTTGTACTATTTATTCAAAATAGTATAACGCTGTTGTTGTAATTTATTTACAACAATCATATTGTTATAATAATTAACACAGAATTCCAGTGTAGTGGAAATCTGAGTTATAAACTTGTGCGACGAGTTTATAATTGATTATTCTCTGTTTTGGTATACTAGACGTATAACATCTTAAGAATTTTACTGTTTTCACTAAAACAGAGATGGCAACAATTGAACTATCAACAAAAGCTGAGGTAGAAAATCAGTTAAATAAAAAGATCAAGATATTGAGATCTGATCGAGGTGGAGAATATGAATCACCATTTGAATAGTTCTGTGCCGAAAATGGTATAATTCATCAAACAACAGCTCCATATTCACCACAACAAAATGGTGTAGCCGAGAGGAAGAACAGAACGTTAAAAGACATGATTAATGCCATGCTTTTAACCTCTGGTCTACCGACAAACTTGTGGGGGGAAGCCTTAAATATGTCTAATCACATATTAAACAAAGTCCCTCATAATAAAACAGGAACAATTCCATATGAGATATGGAAAGGACACAAACCAAGTTTTAAATACCTCAAAGTGTGGGGGTGCTTGGCAAAAGTTCCAGTTCCGCCTTCCAAGAAAGTCAAACTTGGACCAAAAACAGTAGATTATTACTATTTAGGGCCAGCCCAAAATAGTAGTGCCTACAGATTTTTGGTATTCAAGTCTGATATAACTGATATTCATGTAAATACAATCATGGAATCTAGAGATGCCTCATTCTTTGAAGACGTGTTTTCGCACAAAAGGAATGAAGGGAATAATGTCCCTAAAAGGACAAGAGAAGAATCAAGCAATTCACATGAAGATGAACCCCATCATGAGATTGAGGAAGTTGAACCAAGAAGAAGCGTAAGGGCTAGAATTTCCAAGACATTTGGTTCGGATTTTTTCACATATGTGTTAGAACATGAACCTCAAACGTACAAGGAAGCAATGTCATCTTCTGAATCTTCATGTTGGAAAGAAGCAATCCAAAGTGAGATTGATTCAATTCTAAGTAATAAAACTTGGGAAATTGTTGATATTCCACCAGGAATAAAACCTATTGGCTGCAAATGGATTTTAAGAAGAAAATGAAAGCAGATGGCTCTATCGACAAGTATAAAGCCAGATTAGTAGCCAAAGGATATCGTCAAAAAGAAGGAGTAAACTTCTTTGATACATATTCGCCAGTAACACGAATAACCTCTATAAGAATGCTAATAGCAATTGCATCAATTTATGGTCTAGAAATTCATCAAATGGATGTAAAGACGGCATTCATAAATGGAGATCTCGATGAGGAGATCTACATGGAGCAACCTGAAGGTTTTATTTCCAAAGGAAATGGAAATAAAGTCCGTAGATTAGTAAAATCATTATACGGACTAAAACAAGCCCCAAAACAATGACACGCAAAATTTGATAGTGTCATGATGAGAAATGGTTTTCGTATAAATGAATGCGATAAGTGTGTTTATTATAAACAAATTGGATAATCATATGTGATGATTTGTTTATATGTAGACGATATGTTAATATTTGGTCCAAATACTCAGGTAATAGAGACCATAAAGAAGATGTTAACTAGTAATTTCGATATGAAAGATTTAGGAGTTGCAGACGTTATTTTGGGAATCAAAATAATAAGAACTCCTAATGGAATTGAATTGTCTCAATCACACTATGTAGACAAAGTGATTGAAAAATTCCAAAACTATGGAATTAAAGGAGTGAGAACACCTTTTAATCCATCAGAAGTACTGCATAAAAACACTAATGAAAGTATAATGCAACTGGAATACTCTCGTGTAATAGGATGTCTCATGTATCTCATGAATTGCACAAGACCAGATATAGCTTATGCAGTAAGTCGACTGTGCAGGTATACAAGCAATCCAGGAAAGGAACACTGGAAAGCACTAATGAGAGTGCTTGGATATTTAAAAAATACCGCTAACTATTCCTTACACTATGGAAAATATCCTGCCGTCTTAGAAGGATATAGTGATGCAAACTGGATTGCAGATTCAGAGGAATCAAAATCGACAAGTGGTTATGTCTTTACCTTAGCAGGGGCAGCAGTGTCATGGAAATCTACCAAACAAACATGCATAGCTCGATCCACTATGGAATCAGAGTTCATCGCTTTAGATAAAGCAGGCGAAGAAGCAGAATGGCTTCGTCACTTTTTGGAAGATATTCCATTCTGGCCTAAACCTGTACCGGCCATATGCATACACTGCGATAACCAAGCAGCGCTAAGCAGAGCGCACAACTTTGTGTATAATGGAAAGTCACGACATATTCGACGACGCCATAACACAGTTAGGCAGTTACTCTCTAATGGAACTATTTCCATAGATTATGTGAGAACAAATGATAACCTAGCGGATCCGTTTACTAAAGGTTTATCAAGAGAGAAAATTGACTGCGCATCGAGGGGAATGGGTTTAAAAGCCTAAACCACCAAGAGTTATCTTATACGGAAACCTATCCTAGCGACTGGAGATCCCACGGACTAGGATCAATAGGCAAACCAGTTCTGAATAACTCAAGACGTAATGCATTTGCGTGGACATAGTCCAACTCCATTCCTATGGTGCACAATATAAATGCATGCCTACAGAAGTATTTAAAGGTTAAAACTATGTTTTTTAATGATGACCATATCTTGGAAATAACAAGTGGGGTATATGTAGGATACTCTTAATGGTTGCGATCACCTATGTTAGTGTGAGCTGGGTCGGCTCTATGAGAATAATAAAAGGCTTTTATTCTCTAAAAACACTCGCAGAACCAAAAATTGTTCAGGACCAAAATGAACACAACCAAGAGATTGGATGAGAAGGGAATCAATGCTTCGTAAAGCTTATTGTCTGGATATACAATAAAGGCCGACGGTTCAAGATGAAATAATTCACCGATTAGCCAAGTAGATCCGATAAGTTTTAACTAGGGAAAGTTCAAAGTGAAATATCTACTTATCCACGATAAAGCATTATTCCATATGTACTCTGTGATATTTCGCTTTGTGTGGGGGATATGTATATTATCATTCATGTGGGGGATTGTTGGAATTCCTAAAGAACAAAATGAATGAAACATACATAAAGTCCCACATCGCCAAAATTGCTAAGCCATACTAGTTTATATATGGCTTTGCAATGAAGATGTTGGGGCCTAGGGGCACCCAAATGTATGCTTCGTTGTGAGGAGGGAGATCATGCATCTCCACCACACACGCGCGCGCGCCGCCGCCGTCCGTCCGACCGAACCGAACCGGGCCGGGCTCGGGTTTGGGTTTGGGTCTAATATGATCCTAATTTTGCTGCAAAACTGGGCCGGGTTTTTTAACAGTTGCAGGCTATGTGAACAGACACGACTGTTTATAAGCGGACGCGGCGAGCGAGTGCAACCTGACTGAAGAAGCATGGGCGAACAGAAGCGGGTGCGACCCGTTAGAGGCGAACAGGTGCGGCCCGACTGAAGAGACGCGGCCGAACATAGGCAGTAGCGAACGGGTGCGGCCCGTTAAACGAACAGCAGCAATGAAAGGAAACAGGTGCAACCTTTCAGGCAGACGCGACTGTTCGAAGGGGTGCGGACGAAATTATAAATAGGAGAGAATACTGATCACATTCTCAACCCATTCCAATCTAATTTCTTCTGCTTCTTTGCTCTACTGCTCAACATTCCATATATATCACAGAGTAGACATACTCATTACAATCTCGTGCAGATTACGTCTGTTGTATCTTGGGAGAATTTTGAAATAAAATTCTTAAGGAAATCGTTACGACGAGCCTCAGACATATTCCGGTTAGAATTCTATATTCTATCCTTTATTTTGGTTGTACTATTTATTCAAAATAGTATAACGCTGTTGTTGTAATTTATTTACAACAATCATATTGTTATAATAATTAACACAGAATTCCAGTGTAGTGGAAATCTGAGTTATAAACTTGTGCGACGAGTTTATAATTGATTATTCTCTGTTTTGGTATACTAGACGTATAACACAAACTAATGTGAATCCAACTTTCAGTGTTTGGGTTCAACAAGATCAAATGGCCCTTAGTGTCATTTCTCCACTCTCAAAGGAATTCCTACACGTTCATATTCATTTTCTTACTTAGAGAAGATCTGTATTCTCCGTAACAATAATCATCTCCAGTGAGTTTGAGACTAATTATATGGTGAAGTTTTATAAGTGAAAAAGATGAGCTAGTGTTGCCATTTGAGGTATATGACATTTTCCGTTAGGATATCGAAGAAGAATAAAATAAACTATTTTAATCAACTACCGCTTTAAATTATCCCAAACTAATAATATTTCATACACGCCTTTAATTTACGTGTGGTGTAATAATTAAAAAAATGAATGACAAGGGATACACCCAAGATGTTTGCCTACTCAAGATGTATGCCTATTCTTAACATACATTTGAGTATTTCAAAGAGTATGTTTATGTCATTTTAGTTGTTCGAACTATGCACCTTTCTTTCTAAAACTTTGTACGAAAACATCCAATCACCCCTTGGGGCATGTGTGGTATAGTAATAAACTTGAAGTGAATAATTATTGTTTCTTAGCAAATCACGATGGTCTATTTTATGTGATTCTTTATTGATGTTGTCGAATTACGAAAGTTTATTTTCTATTGGTTTGATTCTTAATACTTATATTATTTTTGAAGACGAATATGCACGATTTTCGACCGGTTTGTTGTTTTATTCTCGATCTTTATACCTTGTAGAGATCATATGCGATTTTGGACTGATTTGGTGCTTGATGCTCCAACGATATTGTTAAGCTAGATAGCTTCATGCAACTCACAATTCAGATTTGGATCACCAGATTAAAATCAAAATAAAAGATTACAAATCTAGACTGGTTTATACTTTTAAACCAAAGACCTTATAGTTAATACCATTTGGTGCACCTCAGCGTATTTAGTAGTTCAAAAAAGTTGCTAAGATGCACTAAGTGTTCGGAACCACTTAAAGTAGATAACTCAATTCGACCTCCAAGTTCAAGCGCATCATTAATTCATATAACATTTAAATTCAAAGTAATGAGGTTTAAAATGGGTAATGTACCTGCATTATAAGCCAGCCGCTGAAAGCCACATAACTTATAAGCAACAGAATAGCACCTTTTATCCAATCATCTTTAATTTGCCTCAAACTACTGCCAGATACAGTAATCAAAGGATGGCTAATGACACCACCAAGGAGGGGTCCTTTCCAAAACGTGAAGACAAGAGCTCCGCCAATGCAAACCAATGCCCCGAGTACCTTTGCCCTTCCTTGCTTTTCTTTTATATTCACCGTCTCCAACCTATAAACATGTATGTGCTTGTATATGAAAACTGGGAAGGAAATTCAATGCATTATTCTAAATCATCAATGTTATCTGTTCAAGGTACGTCTCACTTGCCTTGCATTAGATACTATTGAATGATAGGTAAATATGACATTTTGTGCATATCAGAATATAAGCAATGTGAGATTCTGAAAAATTAAACCGTCGGCTCTATCCATAATTTCTTTTAATGAATTTTCTTTTCAGTATTTTGACATTTGATTTCTCAGATTCAACTTGGCATCAATAAATAGTGCTCAAATCAATGCAGAAGTATGAACTAACCTCAACAAAACAGCTAAAGAAAAAGTAAGAGCAGGAATGACACTGCTCAAAGCACTAGCAACAGTAGGAGATGTGTAGTCAAGCCCTGCATAATATACATTCTGATGAATCGTCGTACCCAACATTGCCAACATAAATATCTTTACCCCAATTGATATTGTCATCCGTGGTCTTTGCTTCCTAAATTCACAAGGACGGATAAATAAACACAACATTTTTAAGTAAGTCGCAACCGATAAGAAATGCACAAAAAAAGTCAGAAAGCAGTACCTCTCTAAGAAAAAAGCAAGAGGACCCAAAATAAACATGGCAATAATATGTCGATAGACAATGAAAACGAGATAGTCAAGTCCTTGCTCCAAAGCAAGCTTGCCAAGTATATTTGAACCCCCATAAGCCAATTGTACCAAAACCACACCAATATAAGGAGATAATGAAGTCATCTTGGTTATTCCTTGATAGAGAATAGTAAAAGCTGATGTGTTTTTATTGTGCAACATGTTTCTCTTCAGTTAGCATAAGCTTTACTTGTACATGAAGGTATGTTTGTTGAGTGGAGTTCATACTCACTGAAGCAATATATGTATGCCCTTTTGAGTTACTTTCTGTTACTAATTAGAGACTAGTGGCAATGCTTCTTCCTTTTCATCTAAAGCATAGCATGACATTTGTTTTTTGGATAGTATAACATATTGTATGAAATTGTGTTGGTTTGCATTTTGGTTTTCTGACACCAGGTTCGTTCTTTTGGGTGCATGATGACTATTACATGGGAACCTTACATCTTAGCAACACGACATGCATATGGACAGAATAGATAATGAGCTTTAATCTACTTAGCAGAACCATCTATGTTAACAGGAAGAAAAAACATTGCATAAATGCGCAAATGGAAAATGGAGGATATAATTATAAATATCATTAGGAACCATAGTTTAGGATGATGTTGTAACAGAGTGTGAAAGAAATTATGTAACAGTGTTACAGAGGAAAATCAGGAAAATTACCTTGCTTGTTGTAGAAGCATGAAGAGTCAAACAGACGAGAAATAGTATTTTATTGACAACTAGATAAAGTGCTCACAACTAAAATAACTCTGAGAGCAAAGAGACTGTTTTTAGTATAAATTATCTCAGTATCAAACTGTTAGAGACGATTCCTGTAAAATTTCACGAAAGACAAGTCATTGATCCTTCTGCCAAAGTAGTTCTTTGTCTTTAGGTCATGTAATCATATTGCTGACAAATATGTAATATTCATTGGAGATATAAGTTGTCATCATGAAACTGATGTGTAGCCACTATCTTTGAACTTCTGGTTAAAAGAAGTGAAGTTAACGGAGGAAGAAGACCAACCAGTTTACATGTGGTAAGCTAAATAAATAAATTGTGAAAGATGGAAAGCAAACAGTAGCAGAGAAATAGAAGGTTAGCTCGTTAAAACCGAATCTGGAATACCTAATAATATCAAAGTGAAAAGTAATATACCTAATCTGAAATGGTCTCATTCAACCGAAAAGGAAAAAGGAAGAATCTGAAATCATCAAAATTTCACTAAAAGAGTAACATTGTTCGTAATGGGCAAATAACCCAAAGGAATGATACGAACTCATGGTACTCAATTTAATCCAACAAAGACATACGGTTTTCATTTGATGATTTGAGTATGTTAGCATGCTGTATGTGGAGATCTTGCCTACTCTAACTGTGATTGTTTAATCGTTTCCACATCAAAGTTTCGCAAACAAACTTAAAATAAAATCCACAGTACTTTACACTAATAAGGTTTCAGTCATATATCGGACATCTGACTAACAAGGCATTTAACCAACATTACTCCAAATACAGCAACAGAACATTTGGCTCAAACACCTATATTGTGTACCATTTTCCACTGGGAAAAACAGATTATAAGAAGGTCATTAGTACGGAGAAAAAAAATTAAAGGGGAATTAATTTAGATGACAAAAATTCGTATATTTTTAGACACGACCTCAATATTTTAACCACAAAGATAAACATTCTCTTAAAAATTAATTAAAAGGACAAACGTTCTTTCAAAATTATTCATAAGGACAAACATTCTTCCAAAACTGCTACCGAACTAAAAACTGGTATCGATAACTATAAACTGATACCTAAAAACTGCTATCAATAACTGAAAACTGATACATAAAGAAAGTTGTCCTTCAGCCTAAAATACTGAAGGTTTGTCCTTGAGGCTAAAACGCTGAGAAATTTTATCCTTGACAATAATTTCTTGAAAATTAAAAATCGAAAAGAAAACCAAAAGGAAGAATTGTGTAGTATGTTCATTCTAGCAAAAGTGTGTATTGTCGAAATTTCACCGATCTACTTGTCCTCAATACAACCGCCATCAGATTTGCAACCAACTGATCGGCTTCTCTTTTTCCATTATTATCTTCTTATAAATCATAGTTCCCACTCAATTAATTAACATTGATTCAAAGTGCTAAAACCAAAGTTCTAAATTCCCTTTTGAAGTCCTTAAATCCTATTTTGAAGTTCTAAAATCCTATTTTGAAATGAAATATAACAATAACCAAACTTAGATTACTCTTCACTCTTCAGGTTTTATGATTTGTTTTGTATAATAGAGAATTAGGGTTTTGGAGGAAAAAATAGCGGGATGAAGGAGTGGTAAGATTTAAAATGGGAAAATGTGGATTCGAGTGGGGTTTCGGGCTGCATGTCAAATTAATTGGGTTGAATTTTGGTGGGATGCCGCTTTAAAAAAGGTTGAGAAGGAAGTCGTTGGAATTTATTAGTGAACAAAAAAAAATTGTTAGCTTAGAAGCATCTCCAACGGCAAAAGGGTAATATTCAGTTACAGGATTTGCCTTTTTAATGTTAAGAGGTTGACCCAACGACAGGACGCCGATTTAATCAGCGTTCTGTCATGGATGTTGATTAAATCAACATTCAAACAGTTTCATTTCATTCTCCTCGAGCTTTGACAATATTTGTTTTATACGTGTTCTATAATATCATGTTATGTATCTTATGTTAGGGGTATTGTTTTAATGCTCATGAACTAAATTATTATATTTTGCATGCTACATAAAACTGTTCGTAACCCGAAGCATTTACACCTAAATTGTTGCTCTTGTTGTTTTTTCATGCTAAAACATTTAATAAAATAAATAATATTGCTATGTAATTATTTGCTCATTATTTATGCACTATAGAACATGATGCCGATTAAATCAGCGCTCAGCGCTGAACGCAGGCCCGGCCCAACAGAAATTGAGGCCCTGGGCAGAAACAATGAATATTTTTAAATTGATAAATTTTCTGTTTTCAAAGCACCATGGCTAGGACTTGAACTCCAGTTGCTAAAACTGCAAACCACCAACATTAGCTGAGAATACATTTTATTACAGCACATGCATTAGTTTTTTTTTTTAAGTTCATACATACAAACTTCTTTATTTATTGGGCCCTGACTTAGGATTGGGCCCTGGGCGGTCGCCCAAGCAGCCCAGTGGCAGGGCCGGCTCTGGCTGAACGTTGATTAAATTAACGTTCGTGATCAATTAAAAATTCTGAATTGGACATGGAATGTTATGCTTAATATTAAGGCCAAATGCAAGTGTTGCGGTGGCATGAATTGAGAACGCCTAAAATTTAGCCTGAATATAGCACCGTTGGAGATGCTCTAATAGAATAGGCAATGATAAAAAATAACAAGTCGTCACTGGTCTCATTAATACAATAAAAGCTGCACTTATCAAGTAATAACTTATTTTCATTTTTGCTCTACTTCCACGCTGACGTTTTACATTTTTCAATACTGCTATCCGGATCAAAAATTACTTTGAAATCCACTTCCTCCTCGCGAACGACGTAACTTGCCTTGCTTTCTCCCCCTCTCTACATTTGGTTTCTCCGATTCCATAGCTGCTAGTTCTTTTCGTTCCTCATAGGCAAGTGGTTTCGACCATCTAAGTAGATCTGAATCAGATCTTATTTTGCAGTACAGATCTGTACTTGTTCTTTGTTGTAACCGCCTTCTTCATGAATCTTAGCTTCGACTACCCTCACTTGTTCAAGTTCACTTTCTTTTATGAAATTAGATTGTAGATCCGAGTGATCTATTGGCTATTGCTAGATTTGGCGTTATAATACCTTATATGTGCTCTTAGTAGTTCAGATCTAGCTTAGAATTTTATTTTCGACCATTAACAGGTACAAAATTATGCTTACGTCTCCATTCTTCTATGTTCTTTAACATATTGCCATTACTCATATATTTATTCCTTTTGAGGTTGAAATAGTTGCATCTGGTCGAACTTTGTTAAGTCTTTTTTCCTAATGAGGATTATTATCGAATCTTGTCTAGATCTCACTTGTAAAAACTGCTTGAGGCCCAACGAAGTCGGTATATTGTCATTTGTCCATACCGTAACACTATTTGTAATACCTCATAAAAGTTGAATAATTAAATAATTATTAAATGAAGGGAAAATTGGTAATTTTACCAAAAAAAGGGTAAAACCGTAATTTCTATAAATGAATGGATTAAGCAACAAAACATGTACCGTTGTGAAGATTGTATTTTTCTAATCAAGTTTCACTCTTATAAATTGGACAAAGAATTAAAGGTTAACTAGATGAAAGATTAGATTTGAATACGGCTGAGTTGGGTTTTAAGGCTCATTAGTACCAAAATAAGAATGAGATAAGGCGCACGCTCTAAAGGGAAAGTACATACAATTATTTCTCATTTTCTCTTTCTTAGGCCAAACGAATCAAATCCTAAACTAAATCTTGTATCTATAATTCTTAAACCAATTCTCCATCAAATTAAACAAAATTGGAGGCTAAAGAGATCAGAACGAAGAAAGCAATAAAGAGATACCAATACTAAATGGATTCGTGGAGTATGGAGACTAGGGCAAGATCCGGACAACATGGGATAAGGGCATCTCCAGTGGCTTTAGGGTTGAATATTCAGCCCGTTGAATATTCAGCCCTGAAGTGGGGATGGGCTCCCAATGGCCTGGGCGCCTGGCATCAGACGCCCATTTTATGGGCGCCTGCCCCCCTACTAATACCCATCCCCCTCCCTTCTCTTTCCATTTTTTCTTCTACCTTTCATTTTAATTTTTTTTAAAATTAGAAAATCTAAACGGAATGCCGCCGCGTCCAACCAAAATCGTCCGAAGAACGGTTTACAGACTTCCAGCGGAGCAAGCTGGACCGTTACATGTTCCGCCGCCACTTGGAGTTTCACCAGACGATCTACGTGTACTACACGAGCTTCCAGATGGTTATCGGCATAGAGCCGAATCCGCTTTGACGATCGTACAAGTATAAATTGCACATTAGTATATTTGGTTATTTTTATACGTACATCACATAATCATATTAATTAACTGTTACTCTATTAAAAATTATTAATTCATAAATTATCTTTAGGACCATTGCATTCATTGTCGGGGTAGTTGGGCTAAGTGTATTATCCAGTTTTATGATTCTCTTCTCGGTCCTATTGCTGAGAGGCTACGGGCTAGCTCTTTTGGTCTTTCTTGTCGATTAGGCCTGTTCAGTCCTTTGATCGACCTCTCATTCAGGCATTAGCTGAGAGGTGGTGGCCCACCACGCATACGTTTCATTTTTCAGATTTTGAGCTTGGTATCACCCCAGTTGATTTCTACGTGTTCACTGGCATTGGGATTGGACGACATGGTCTTCGATCTTTTCCATTTGATGATTTGTACGAGTCCCCCAATCTGTTTACTGTTTTTCTACCATTGATAGATGTTACCTGCGTCAGTAGTGGTTCTATTAAGTTGACTTACCTGCAGCAGTACATCACCACTTATATAGCTAGAGCCGATATGATGGATGTAGTCACTAGAGCATTTCTGCTGTACTTGTTTGGTTCGACCTTTTTTTCGAACCAAAAAGGTACGGTTCGACTAGGTTATTTAGCATCTCTTTCTAGATTAGACCAGCTACATACTATTGATTGGGGCACAGCGATATTAGGCACCCTTTATACCGCTCTAGATTCATTTGCGCTTGGCGATGTCAAGTAGATGTACGCTTTTTGGTATATTTTGCCGTTATGGTACTACGAGTACACGGCAAACATGCATCCCCGCATCCAGGACATGGCTAGTCAGGCTCCTGAGCAGTACTTCCCTAGGATGAGAAGATGGGAGACTATGCAGTACGTACATCATGTTCCCTTAGGTGTACGGGATGACTTGATGGAGGCTAGGTCACAGCTTGATATGCGTAGTCGAGGTAACATCATTCGTACTCCTTGGGTCTCACATTGGACTCATCTAGCAGATGCAGGTCTTATGGTGGACGACCATCCCATGATGGTTGCGTATTCTCTATCTAGACGTAGGGTTGCTTTGCATACACCTGCATTTATGCCTATGTGGTATTTGGGAGAGATGTGTGCTTATCAGATTACCGGTGATCGTCGTATACCATATGATCATTTATCTTGTGAGGACATGTTTGGTAGACATAGGGTGATTGGCGATCATTACTTAGATGCTCTACGACAGGCTGGATGGGTGGATAGCAGTACTTTCTTCATCGATGGAGACTACGATTCTTATTGGGCCAGAGTAGCACCCCGTAGATTCATCGTACCATATTATGTTCGTGGGGTCAACTCTGATCATATAGGACCTCACATGGCAGCCGGTAGAGTTCAGGTACCGCAGGTTTCATTTGACCCGATTCCGTCACAGTTCTCGCAGACTCCCATGCGGTTGGAGCCTGATACTACTTTTAGAGCATATGACGTGACAGGTACTGTGATTGAGCAGCCTTTAGTCTTTCCAGACCACCCCGAGTTTCCTGGTGTGCCTTTAGTCGGGTTATATCCTCCGTATGAGGTACGTTTGTTGTTTATTGCCCTTTTTCCTTTATTTTATGCTCAGTTTCTTACTATGTCAAATATCATCTTTATGTAGTATGCTTAGTAGACTGCACACTGAGCCACCTTCTCACCACTCAAGAAAGCAGAGAATCTTGACCGGCAAATGAACGTGGCTACAGTATTTGATTTGACTGCACACTGAGCCACCTTCTCTCCACTCAAGAAAGCAGAGAATCTTGACCGGCAAATGAACGTGGCTACAGTATTTGATTTGACTGCACACTGAGCCACCTTCTCTTCACTCAAGAATTTGTCTATACATACAACCATTTGGATCTCATACTTGTTCACCTCAATTAAGTCTAACAAAACATTCACATATCAAACAACTATCCTCAAATATCAAACAATGTCTGAAAATTTACTAAAAGCTATATTGCTATGCGACAGTGACTCTGAAGAAGAAGCGTATGCGTTAGCGCATCAACAAGAGGAGGAGGAACTGATGGAGATATACCGTGAAGCATACGGTTCAACTTTTGGAAAACAAGGCGGTTCAGTTGTGGGTCGGAAATATATCAACCGTAACCAGCAAGCATTTCATAAAACACTTATGCAAGATTACTTTGCCCGTGATCCAACTTACGGTCCAGAGATGTTTAGACGACGATTCAGAATGAGTCGTCCATTGTTTTTAAGAATTCTTGAAAGTATTCAGCAGAATAATAATTATTTTGTTTACAAGCAGGACGCTTCAAAAAGACAAGGTTTAAGTGGGCATCAAAAGATGACCGCAGCGTTGAGGATGTTAGCGTACGGTACACCCGCCGATGCCCTTGACGACGCATATCGTATTGCAAAGAGTACGGCATTGGAAAACCTAGATCACTTCTGTCAGTCAGTTGTGGACATTTATGGGACTGAATATCTTCGTTCTCCAAACGAGGCAGATGTAATGCGCTTGCGTGAAATGCATGAAAGCAAAGGCTGGCCTGGAATGCTTGGAAGTCTAGATTGTATGCATTAGAAGTGGAAGAACTGTCCAAAAGCTTTTCATGGAGCATATAACGGCAAAGAAAAAAACCTACTATCATCTTAGAAGCGGTTGCCTCTAATGATTTGTGGATTTGGCATGCTTTCTTTGGAATGCCAGGTTCTCTTAACGACATAAACGTTGTCGAACGATCTCATTTGTTTAATGATTTGGTGCAAGGTAAGTCAACTCCCTTATCATTTACTCTTGGTCATAATACATATGAGCATGGATACTATCTTGGAGATGGAATTTATCTCAAATGGAGTACGATTGTAAAGACATTTGCAAACCCAATGACGGCAAAACAGAAACAATTTGCTGCAATGCAGGAAGGACAAAGGAAGGACGTAGAAAGGGCGTTTGGGGTCCTTCAAGCAAGGTTTGCAATGGTCAGCAATCCATGTAGATTATGGAAGAGATCAAAAATGACTGCAATTATGTTCTGCTGTATAATTCTGCATAACATGATCATTGAAGATGAACGCGCTATGGACTATCCCGATTTCGAGTATGATGGGGCAAGACAACCCCTCGAATTGTTTCGCACAGCCACGTTACGAAATGAAGGACAATATGCAATTCATGTCGATAATCATGAAGTATATCGTAATGCTGCTATTCATAATAGACTCCAAAGGGATTTAATGGAGCATATTTGGAATGCTCATGGAAATCAATAGTTCGGGATGGTGGATCTTTGTTTAATTACATCTGTTTGCCTTTTTATTTCTGTAACGAAGTGTAGAATGCTATAATTTTTATGTTTGTAATATCATTTATGTTTGGTGAAGTAAATCTTTATTGATGTCTACAGAATGCATCGAAATAAATGACATCCCATTGAATATTTTAAAATTGAAAATAACATATGATTGAAAATATAAACTGAAGGTACATGGATATTTAAACTGCAATAACTTAAAATATCACATGAATATTTCAACTACATATGTTTTGTTCTCGATCTACTCTCAACGATGCGTTGTTTGTACTCCATCCAATATTGCATTGTAATTGGGTCCATTCCGGTGACATCCTTTTCCATTACTAAGTTCTCTTGGCGTTGCCGTTCTAGCTCAAACCGGCCCTTCTCAATCTCGGTCAGTTCTTTTAACACGGCAAGCTTTTCTGCACCCCCCCCCTTTGACGTTCTGCATTTTCTCTCGCATGTTTTTCATGCATTAGGGCTAAACGAGAATCGATTTGAGATTGAACAACAATTTTCTTCTTAGCTGCTCGTTGCCCCATCGGTCTAGCATCTTCATCAAATGCGGGTTCTGCTTCTTCGTCTTCATTATCTGGGCATACATTAGAGTCCATCTGAGAAGAATTGCTTAGGCTAGAATTATAATTAGTTCGTCTTGTTTTTTTCTTGCCCTTCGAGTTCGTTTGAACATCTCTTATGCTTTTTGCAGTGTTTGAGCTCCATTATTGTTGACTAACAAGCAAGTCGTAGCAGTTTGCAAACTGATAGTAGTGGGGTTTCTTTGTACCATTTTCTCTTGGAAATAATTTCAAGAATTGATCGTTCGCCATTCTCTTCTAAAAAAACAGAAACACAAAATGATATATTAACAAAGTGATCAGAATGAATATAAATTAAAAATGATATTTTTCAAAACGCTACCAATTCAGCTTCGCCTCCCATTCCACTTGAATTTGCTGTTCTTATTTTGTGAATCTGCGACTCGTAGAATTGTGTTTGTCGATTAATCTTCCCGAAACGACCGGTGATTGCAGACATTGACCTCGTCTTTTCGACATGCTTTTTATTGTACGCAGTCATGACTTTTGCCCAAAACGCCTCTCCACTTTGGTCATTCCCCTTTACCGAGTCGTTAGAAAAATGACAGTAAATATAACACAAATCCTTATCTTCATCATCGGACCATGTAGCAGAAGAATGGAAGGATAGAGGGGGAGCGGTTTGGGGATGAACATTTTGAAAGGGTTGGGAATCAAAATCCCAGCTATCCATATTCATCGCTTCGGTATATGATTGAAAAGGATGAGACATACTTTCAATATTATGGAATTGAGAATATAATTGTAATAGAAGAAGAGATGTGTGTATTACAATCTGAAAAATAGTCCTATATATGTAATGAAATCACAAATATGACCGTTTATAGCCGTTGTAATTTTAAATATGACCGTTTATAGCCGTTGGGGACAAAATATGACCGTTTATAGCCGTTGGAGTTCAGAGAATACGGCTGTTTATAGCCGTTGGAGGAGTTTGGCAGCGGAAGAGGGGGGCGCATTCGGGGTTGGGCTTGGGCGCCCATTTTATGGGCGCCCAAGCCCAGTTCAGAATCCTGAACTGGATCCTGAACATTACCCTTAATATTCAGACTGAATTGCACGACTGGGGTTTTTTTTGCCTTCATTCATGATGTAACGTGACCATTGGAGATGCCCTAAGGGGATTCTAATTAGATTTGGGGCAATCTCAGATAATACCTGAGTGGGAGTTTATTTACTGTGATATATAATATCGTATATGCTTTTCTTTCATTATTCATAGTCTAAGATAGGTAAACAAACATATTTGATATGATCTAGATGTTGGTATATGTTCAACTAGGGATATTGTGATTGGAACTGATATTAGAACTGGGTAATTAGCCACTACTGATGAGTTATAACTTTGGGTTAGGAAAATAGGAAGAAGATGCATAAAAAAGGTATATAAATGAACCATAAACATATATCGTTTCAGAAAAAGGATGTGTAGCGTAAAGCCACACAACCATGTAATAGCATAACAAAAATAGAAGAACAATACCCACATCGACTAATAGGCTTGATTGATGGGCCAAAATAGTTATATAAATTTCTCTACGTTTTTCTGATATGCATAATAGTAATGTATGTATAGGTACCAATATCAAATTTTCTAGTAGTCTACACCATTGTTGCTACCAACGGACTCTTCATTCCGATGTTGCTTATTCCACGGAAGCATCAGTTGCAGTGGCCCAAAATCCTCACTTATCCAGTGGTTAACCAAGTTTATAATTATATTGCAGATCTGATAAATACTTTTTTGTTTACCATTGAAACACCTACCATTTCTTTTCCTGTGGATTACCGATGCATAAGAAAAAACCAAGTAATCTGAGAAAGTGGATGTGTTATATTTTTTTCCATTTCCTAATAGTTAAAGAAGTTGTTGCTAAATAACATTGTGGAGGTGATTATATTTGAAGCACACATACAAATATGAAATGAGACGTTGCAGTGGAAAAGGATGTGGTTAATACAATCTATATCTAGGCCATACTGCTCAGTGTGTGCCAAATGCCAGAATGCTTGTTGACTAAGTGATCAACTGTATTTAATTTACTATGAATGAGAAGCCACATGTGCACTTGAATTTAGGTGGTAACTTTGTCTTCCAAAGTTTAGTGTATTTGAAAGACTTACCAGAGAAGTTATAAAAGTCGTAGAGAGATTTCACACTGAAGTTATTATCCTTTCTGAGCCCATAAGTGAAAGATTTTGGATCAGCTTCTAGTCGGAAGTGTGAAGTCTGGTTCAGAAGTTCGACAAAAAGAGATAGATTATTACCTATAATGTTGATGAAGGAGATTGAGCATGTCTCATTCATAAATGCATCTCTTATAGTTAACTGCTTATTTGAAAATATTTTAAAGAGATCAAGGAAAGTTAAAGAGAAAGGGGCCAAGTTGAGCCATATGTCAGTCCAAATGGTTGTTCTATGTCTTGAGCTGATCGAGATGGTTGTGTATGAAGCTCATAGCTACAGTGAAGAAAGTCCTTCAAAAAATGTGAAATTTTGCATGTTGGTCTGTAGTTGAGGTCAAAGAGGGAGAAATTACCATGTAATAAAAGTTGTTGATCCACCATCGCTAAGGCTTGTCCTGGCAACTCACCATACCCCACCCTTAATTGTAGAGAAGAGCTTTGTTGAACTATTTTAGGCCGACGATGCCAAGGCCTCCTTGATTTTTAGATCGACATACGGTGTCCCAAGCTATAAGGCAATTGGAAGGAGCCACATTTTCACTACTTTTCCAAAGAAACGATCTTATGATTTTATCAATTTTCTAATGACCCATGATGGAAGTTTGTAGAAAGACATCCAAAATGTTGAGATAATAAAGGTTCGAGTTTACCAGAGTGAATCTTCCAGCACGTGATAGAGAAGTTCCCATCCAACTTACTAGCAGCGGGTTGAATTTATCGATTATGTGATTCCAATCATTGTGAACAAGCTTAGTTGATCTGATGGTGAGTCCAAGGTACTTCAGAAGAGAGGTCGACTAGTAGTAGTTGAGAGAAAAGGCCCCTTGAGCATCAGCTCTTGTCAAAGCTAATTTTTAGACCAAAGATGAGCTCGAAGCAGCTAAGAAGTAGTTTTAGAATTGCAATGGAGGCAGGATCAGGTTTCTTAAGGATTAGACTGTCGTCTGCGTATTGTAGTGAGTTGATTCCATTCATAATGAATGATGTATCTAAACATCTAAGGAGTTGAGAAGTCAAGGCTTGTTGATCATAGCAGTGAAACATAGCCGATCATAGCAGTGAAACATAGATCACCAGGTTAAGAAGCAATGAGGATAGGGGGTCCTCCTGCCTCAGCCCTTTCCTCGAAGGGATGAGATTCCTATGTTGACCATTGATGAAGGTAGAGGAATGGGATAATTGAAGAATCTAACTAGCACAAGCAATGGATTTCCCCGTATACCTCTATGTTCAAGCAAGTATATGATGAAGCTCTAACTAATTATGTCAAGGCCTCAAACTTTATGATTGCATATTTGACATAAATATGTGATAGTAGCAAATTACTTCTTGAACTACAACAGCGTTGTCGGGCAACGATTTGTTCGTGATGAAAGAAAACTGTGTAGGACTGATGAGAGAGATCATATGGGGCTTTAACCAATTTTCCAACACTTTAGTATTCAGCTTGAATATCATATTTTGTAGGCTAATCAGTCTGAAGTCGTTAACAGTATCAACACCACCCTTTTTGGGAATAAGCACCATGTTGGCATTGCTGAGTCGAGATACGAGAGAGGGGTTGGGTTGAAATTACACGAAGGCATTGAGATTGTTGAATTTTAAAAATCCCTTGTATCTCTTGAAAAATAACAATGGAACCCATCTAGACCTGGGGCTTGGTCGTCACACATCTCCTAAAGAGCATGCTAGATCTCCTCCAACTCAAAGTCTGAATCAATGGCGATTGCATCAGTTTGGAGATATAAAGAGTGTTAAGAAGAGATGTCAGAAATTGGAGATGTCAAAGAGAAGATCTAGCTGTAATGGCTTATAAAGGTGTTTAGGGTGTCGTCTTGGTCAGAGATTGTTGATCGCCAATGACAAATCAAGGTGATGGTGTTGGATCTACGCCTTCTATTCGCCACTCGATGAAAGTAAGTCGTATTAAGATCTCCCTTTTTGAGCCATTAGGCTCTGGATCTCTACTTCCAGGCCATCTTATCTTACTTCATGAGCCTGGAGAGCTCCGATTCTAGATTGTGGTGGCATGTATGTTCATCTGTAGATCTCAGAAGCCCAGGTCTTAAAGGCTTTTCTAAGTATTCGCAGTTTACCAACAAGGATTCCAATAATAGATCCTTGAAGTTGGAAAGAGCTCCATGGCTGCTCTACCATTTGGTCGAGCCAATCTTCTAGAGTCTAAAAGGTTTCAAATCTAAAAGAGGGTATTGAGTTGCATTTTCTACCGAATCCAAGAGGATTGGGAAGTGGTTTGAGATAATTGTGGGGAGGCCATACCAAAACAAGAGAGGGTGTTTGTCTTTGAAGGAATTGGATCAGCATGTAGTGGGTTAAATGGGTGAATTTAAAAAAAATATCATTTTTGATCTTATTAATTAGGCCTATAAAGTCTAAATTAATTTAGATTCAATCAAAATAATTTTAAATAAAATCGTTATTTTATTTAATTAGTTTATATAAAAGATTTGATTTTGTTTATATACTACATATATAATGTGAATGTGCATCAAATACACTTATACAAGTATAGTGTACATGAAACATATAAATTGTGTATGGTTTAATGTGCTCGTATATAAATGCTGAGATTTGCACTACAACGGACAAATTTACTCCTTTATATACATATCTATTGTCTATAATTAATTTGTTATTTGTGTATATACATATATATTTATTTATTTACATAGAGATGTATGTATATATATAACATTTATATATTAATTTTATTTATTTAAAATGTTGACTAATTCAAAAGGATTTAAATCAATATCTATAATATCTAAAGATAATTTTAAATTTTAAAACTAGATCTAGATCTAATGAAAAATCTATTTCAAGTTCAATTTCAAATTTCAAATATTAATTGTTAGTCCATAGGATAGTGGTTTTGATGACAACAACTATAGAAGTGTTATAAAATATATATGTGCAGGAAATCTATATGCAGGTATCAACAAAAGAAGACTGTACAGTAAAGAAGACAAAATTGATGAAGACAAAGATCAAGAGTTCAAGATTGAAGACTCATGAGATTCAAGATATTCAAGAGTTCAAGACAAATAATATAGTTAGGTTAGATATTTGTTAAAACTCCTTGAAAGCACTATCATTCTTTTTTATCCAATTTACTCGTGGAATGGAATCCACTTCGTTCTTGTTAAAGGGATGGAACCCTAGTGAGATGGAACTCACGAAATATCTAGTGGAACGGATAGTAGCCCTATTTTGTTATCCACTAATTTTGATTCAAAATGATTTTCAAAATTATCTCTTGTTTCATAAAATGATTTTCAAATATTCCTTTTCAAAAGAAAAACCTTCGTTCGTATTTCCAAAAATGTTTTAGCCTCAAAATCATATTTATCATTTTGTTATATTTTGATTTCAAAATTGTCCTTGATATTTTAGCCTCAAAATCTATTTTAATATTATATTTACTTTAGTTTATTTACCTTGATTTTAAATATATTTTAGTATATATACATATATATATTCATAAGTATTTCTACTTCTAAATACCTTATACAAATACATAGAGTCCATTTGAATAAAGTTGCATATGTTTTAAATCATCATTTTCAAAGAAAAGCAAATCATCATTTTTAATAGACCATGTCGACATCATAGTTACTCGTCATGTCGACATGCTTCCCGTTATAGCAAAGGTTGTTTTCAAAAGACGTGTCTATTCGTTTAAATCTCTTTGAATGGACACATCCATTCATTCTCTATAAATAGAGACTGTTATGGACGTTTTCCAGTAACTACTTTCTTTATTTTCTCTCCTCTTTACTCTCTTATCTTATTTTCTAATCATCCTATCCATATTCTGCCGAAATCTTAAGTGAATCAAACCAGAATATCTCTAGTTTGATTCTCTGCCACTCTCTTCAAAGAATCTCAGTGCTTATCAGAGTTATAGATACATTTGTACTCAAAGAAACTTGTTTAGGGTTATAAAGGTGTGATCGTGTCCTTGGAAATCGATCGGGTGAACTTGTGTCCTGTGAATCAAGTGGTTCTACCCAGAGACCTGAGAATCTGGAGGGTGTACCTCGTTGCCTTGGAATCGAGGGATTGTAATCTAGATTATTATTGAATAGAAAGCCGTACGAGTTGTGCGGGACTGGATGTAGGGTAACACCGAACCAGTATAAAATTCCTGGTGTGTTCTTTCCTTTACTTGCTTTTTATTTATATTTGCATCTGTTTGTGATTCTGTGATTTGATCTGTGATTGTGTATTTGCATTAAGTTAGTTAAATCAATTTAAATCAAAGAAGTTTTAAAGAAATTCTTAAAACACTGTTCACCCCCCCCTCTAGTGTTAAATAGCCTTAAGATCATCTTCCGCGTCCCTTTCATTTGGTATCAGAGCAAGGTTTTCAAAAGTTTCATAATCTGAATTTTGAAAATTTTTAAAATGGCAATTTTTTTTTTAAAAAATTATTAACACTGTTTTCATATGAATATGTCACAGAATCATCATGATATTGTTGTTTAAAATTATATTTAGTTATTTTGAAAAGTCACTTGATTCTTTAAATAGTTATCTTGTTTTGCAGGAGAAGAGTTATGTACAAATGGATATATAATGGAAATTGACAATAAATTGGGTACCAGATCAATTCAAAACTTTGGGTTCTTATCTACAACTTGATTTGATACTATACTTCTCTCCATAAGATTTGCAATGTCGCTGGTTTCGTGTGAATCCGTCAAGAAATGACCAAGTTATGGTTAAATGAAATTTTGGTGAACAAAGAGAAAAAGAAGGCAAAACTGTCAAAGGTATTCTTCAAAATGCATCCAGAGATTTGAGTATTTTGTTCCCACTCCATTTCAGATTGTAGTTCTTGTTCTCGCGGTCGTTTTGATGGGTGGATCATCAAATTCCGATCAAAATTGAGTAAGATATGACAGTTTGAAGTTGGCTATCCAAAATTGAAAAACTGTGTACGGGATCTTCTACATTTCTTCTACTGCTCGGCCTGTTGCATCACAATACCATCCAAATTCGACACCAAACTATTACTAGATCGTAGCCCTTGCCTTCCTCTTCGACTTGCCGCTGGTTTCATCCAATTCCGTTAAGAAACGAAGGAGATATGCCTTCTAGAAGTTTGATAGTATATAGAAAACGGGAAGAAGATGAAGAGGAGAAATTTTTATGAAAAGTGGTGACCGTTGGGCCTATTTATAGTGGTTGAAGTGTCCATTCATTCAAAATTCGAATTCAAAGTTTTGGCGCCAAGTTGGTCAATCTACTAAATCATCTGTATCTTTCTCATATGGTCTTCAAATTCAGCAAATGAATATACTACGCTGATCAGAAAAACGAGCCCGTCGCAATAGAACAGATTTCATCGTCAAATTCGAAAAGATATAAATGTGTGGATCACGACAATGGAGGAACGACAAAGTTAGAAAGATGGAATGCAAAAATTGGTACGCTTTACTATTATTTCATCTTTATTGTTGCATTTAGAAATATATATCTATGAATTTAGTTAGGCATAGAAATTTATCACTTTTATAAATTTTGAATTTTGGTCCATGTATCGACACACCATAGTATAAATATCTATATACAAGTCTAATGTTTTAAAAGTCTTTTAAAATGTGTTTTCTTTCAAATAAAATCTTACAACTAATTTATTACAACTATATTAAGAAAGAAAGCATACCCTCATTCGTAGTTTTAACTTATCTAATGTTGTTTTTATTTCTTATACTATATTTCTTTTAAGATACTAATTTTATATTTTTAAGAAATTAATAAAAGGAATTTAGAATGTTAGAACAAGGCTTTATTTATAGATTTCTTCAATTAATAAGATTGCATCACATCACATGATACTTATCATATAAGTAGATAGTGACATACATTTTAATAAAAGCATTTTTTACATGCATAATGCCAAGTATCTTTACACATGTATTCTCATTATTTTATTTTTTTTGTACTTTAATTATATTAACTACTATAAAAATTGGGCCAAAAATCACCATTTTTGCCCAGAACTTTAGATAGCATTTCTGAAATGTTGTCTTTGCTTTTGTTACACTGCAAATACGTTTTTATAGCATTTTTGTGCTTTGAAACACTGTAGTATTTCTGAAACTTTTTACAGCATTTGGTAAATACCGCAGTTTCTGTTTTATAATGCTTTGTATATATATTTTAATGCAAAAACTTTTTATAGCATTCTGTAAATGCTGTCTTTTCTACTTAAAACTTTAAATTATAAAATAACGATATTTAAACTAAGTATTTTTCTCTATTCTTTTTAGAAATTATTTTCTAACTTATATTAGAATATTTAAAATTAATGTTTAGTTATTCTTTAGTAATTAATTAAAATTTATATGAAAGAGGCATTAATATAACATATGTTTATTTTAGTTTTTTAATATTTGTTGTTTTTAATATTTGTTGTTTTTAATATTTCGTTATGATATTTTAAAAAAAAAAATGTTTAAACATGTTTCTAAATATTTTAGTCAATAAAAATTTAATATAAAGGTTTTAATTAGTAAGTTAAGTATTTTATAAACATGGAAGTTTGGATTCTTAAAAATAAAAATAAAATAAAAACAATCAAGTTAAAATAATTATTTAAGTAGGCTATTAATTTTTATATTTGATCATATATACACATATATATATATATAGTTTAGGTCCATATCTCTTAGCAATTTAATTTTGATATTGAGTTTTACTACCTTTCATGAATATGTTATAGTTTTAATACCATTTATTACCTTTAAACTCTTACTTTACAACTCTTTCTATCCCATTCATTAGTTTCCTTAACTTAGGTTTAGTAATTGGTGTGTTTTACCTTTGTTTGGTTGAAGTATAATAAATAGTTTGATATATGAATACATACATATATAGACACACACACACACACACACACACACATATATATATATATGCTTGCCAATTAGATATTATTTATCACTCATGTTTACCTTATAGTCTGAATATCTCTTACCATAGTATATATATCATCATATCATTGTGCAAATTATTTTACTTCATTATCATTTTATTACATATCATTATGCATCATATTTCATATCACATTTCATTGCATATTACATCATAAATTACAATGCATATCATAATCATTTGCATCACAAGTCGCACTTCATTTCGCATATTATCTCATGCTACATTGCATATGTTATACACTTCATACTGCTTTACAAACTACATATTGCATACATGTATATAACAAGTGTATCTTATTTAGGAGGAGTTTGTAGTATTGTCTTATAATATAGGATTATTATTTTTTGGTTGATTTGATTGATTTGATTGACTTGTTTGAATTGTTTGACTTGATTGACTTGTTTAATTTATTGACTTGATTGACTTGTTTAACTTGTTTGAATTGATTGATTTGTTTGACTTGTCTGACATGATTGGTTTTGATGTATGTGTTGATTATATTGTCTGAAATATATTTATACATATTTATTGAATAATTATAGTATAATTAAGTTAATATCTTTCACAATTCATTTACTATACTTTGTTCTAGTATTAAGTTTAAGGGGAGTTTTATAATTAGTGGTTTAGGACTAAGTTTTAGTTTTAGATCTAAGTGTTTATTATGATAACACTATCATTATAATCACACGTCATAGAGTGATAAGTTTTAGGGGGAGTTATATAGTTTAGAGTTAGTGTCATTTTTTTGTTGATGACAAAGGGGGAGAAGTATAAAATAGGTTAGTTAGGCATAGATTAAGGGGGAGTTATTAGATTTAGGGGGAGTTATAAGGAGAATATAAATATTTTATAAACAAAGGTTGTCATCATCAAAAAGGGGGAGAATGTTAGTCCATAGGATAGTGGTTTTGATGACAACAACTATAGAAGTGTTATAAAATATATATGTGCAGGAAATCTATATGCAGGTATCAACAAAAGAAGACTGTACAGTAAAGAAGACAAAATTGATGAAGACAAAGATCAAGAGTTCAAGATTGAAGACTCATGAGATTCAAGATATTCAAGAGTTCAAGACAAATAATATAGTTAGGTTAGATATTTGTTAAAACTCCTTGAAAGCACTATCATTCTTTTTTATCCAATTTACTCGTGGAATGGAATCCACTTCGTTCTTGTTAAAGGGATGGAACCCTAGTGAGATGGAACTCACGAAATATCTAGTGGAACGGATAGTAGCCCTATTTTGTTATCCACTAATTTTGATTCAAAATGATTTTCAAAATTATCTCTTGTTTCATAAAATGATTTTCAAATATTCCTTTTCAAAAGAAAAACCTTCGTTCGTATTTCCAAAAATGTTTTAGCCTCAAAATCATATTTATCATTTTGTTATATTTTGATTTCAAAATTGTCCTTGATATTTTAGCCTCAAAATCTATTTTAATATTATATTTACTTTAGTTTATTTACCTTGATTTTAAATATATTTTAGTATATATACATATATATATTCATAAGTATTTCTACTTCTAAATACCTTATACAAATACATAGAGTCCATTTGAATAAAGTTGCATATGTTTTAAATCATCATTTTCAAAGAAAAGCAAATCATCATTTTTAATAGACCATGTCGACATCATAGTTACTCGTCATGTCGACATGCTTCCCGTTATAGCAAAGGTTGTTTTCAAAAGAAGTGTCTATTCGTTTAAATCTCTTTGAATGGACACATCCATTCATTCTCTATAAATAGAGACTGTTATGGACGTTTTCCAGTAACTACTTTCTTTATTTTCTCTCCTCTTTACTCTCTTATCTTATTTTCTAATCATCCTATCCATATTCTGCCGAAATCTTAAGTGAATCAAACCAGAATATCTCTAGTTTGATTCTCTGCCACTCTCTTCAAAGAATCTCAGTGCTTATCAGAGTTATAGATACATTTGTACTCAAAGAAACTTGTTTAGGGTTATAAAGGTGTGATCGTGTCCTTGGAAATCGATCGGGTGAACTTGTGTCCTGTGAATCAAGTGGTTCTACCCAGAGACCTGAGAATCTGGAGGGTGTACCTCGTTGCCTTGGAATCGAGGGATTGTAATCTAGATTATTATTGAATAGAAAGCCGTACGAGTTGTGCGGGACTGGATGTAGGGTAACACCGAACCAGTATAAAATTCCTGGTGTGTTCTTTCCTTTACTTGCTTTTTATTTATATTTGCATCTGTTTGTGATTCTATGATTTGATCTGTGATTGTGTATTTGCATTAAGTTAGTTAAATCAATTTAAATCAAAGAAGTTTTAAAGAAATTCTTAAAACACTATTCACCCCCCCTCTAGTGTTAAATAGCCTTAAGATCATCTTCCGCGTCCCTTTCATTAATATGTTATATATATATATATTTAAATAAATATTTAAAACATTTTATATTTAATTTTAAAATTTACTTATAAAATATTAAGTAATTAATATAAATGACATATGTTTGAAAATTATCTCTTATTAGTTTTGGCCAGAAACATTTTTTACAAAAAAAAAATTAATAATACAAATCTATGCGGATTTGTATGTAACAAATTTATTATTATTATTATACCCGTATGTATTTTAAAATAATTTTTTAAAAGTGTAAATCCATATGAATTTATTAAAAAAACTTTTTTAAACATATATCACGACTTTAAAAAAGGTTTATAATATTCATAAATTATAATTTTTGTTTTGTAAATATATATATATATATAATTTTGTTTCGGAAATAAATATATGGGTATATCTTAATAGATAAATTTTATGATATATATATATAAACTAGTTACAAAATTCATATTTAGTTTAATAATTATTTAAAATCCAATTTTGAATTTTCAAAACTATTTTTTCAAATGGCCGAAAGTATATGTATGTATTTATGTGTGTATATATATATATACAAGTTTCTTTTATTTAATTGAATATGTATATATTTGAAAAATTAGATAGAAAATATATATATGTATGTTTATACCAAAAGTTGGCACAACCACCTTAATATTAAAGAATAAAATGAAGAAAATACTTAAAAATGAGGAAAATAACAACACATAGCAATTATAGTGGTTCGGCTAATCAAAGGCCTACATCCACTTAAAGTTTGTTGAAATCTCTAATGAGTTTTTACAGAACTGTTCTTAGGGAACGGTGATGATCTGTGGAATTACATAGAAAATACATTAACTTGTTAACGGCTAAAATAGATACTTAAACAATGCCCCTCCTCCTCTATTTATAGCCGTAGGTCGTCGGAAAGCTCTCGCCCACGTTCTAGCCCACGTTTTCCACGTCTAGGAGAGGCTAACTGAAGCGATCGTGGCCACATCATCAATAATCAGGGATCAGTATCGATCCGCCTTCAGGGATCGGTACCGATCCATGACTTTGTCTTAGGCCACGACTTTCTTCTTCTGATTACTTAGTTGATTTGCATCTTTATCCTCATCACTTCACTTGCATTGCAATGGGCTTGGATTTGATTAACGGTCTTGGTTCGGAGGTTATGCATGAGTCTTTGAGTTGTTCATCGATAGTTACGTTGATAAGGACTTGCGAACCATCCTACATTGCATAAGCTTCTTTGTAAATAACCCAACCTGACAGTGTATGGATCGAATAACCATCAAGAGCAATTATAAGGGATCGATGCCGATTCTTGATCAGGTATAGGTATCGATCCAAGTCCTTTGCTGATTTTTGGGGCTTTGTACTTGGTGCTCAAAAAGGGGAAGTGTGTGGTCTTTTGTTTGAAGATTATCTATTATATTTAGACTTCATCCATCGACCTCACTTGGTATCTATGCTTGGTAGTTATCACTTTAGATTTTTTGATGGATAATTTCTCAGCTTGACCAACTAGACGCACCCGAATATGGCCTAATCATAAGGCTGGATAACATTTGCCCCCAAAGTATATCTTGTTTTAACGAGATGTACTTTGGAACAAGATAAGTTGAAGGTTCTGCACTATTGGTTTCTTGCCTTGTTCCGAAAAGATATCATCTTTCGTTCTAAGCCTTTTTAGTCAAGTGTAGTATCTTTTGTCAATCGTTATACTTCCTCGTATATAGGTTAGGCCTATAAGTTCCATGTAATATAAAAGATGAAGTGTGCTATCCAAGTTCATTGTTCTAAATTCAGAAAGCTTTTACTGATTTTTCTTCCTAGATTCTGCAGGTTGATCTATTCTCTTGGAACTTCAATAGTCTGGATATAATAAATAATAACAATAATGATGAATGATGATGGAACGAATGGCTTGCATGTGTGTGCATGTATATACCTGGCATATATACTAAATAGAGTTCGGTACCTATCCTTGATTAGGAATCAGTACCGATCCTTGCCTCCGAAAACTTAAGCATTTTCTTGCCTAAGTTTCTAGGTTGAGAGTTATATAACTACCAAATGCATACTTGCTTCTTTTCCACTTTTACTTGTTTCAAGTTTTCAAGCCTACCATTGGTGAACTTTGACCTCGACCTTGAACTATCGATGTTTCCTTCTCTTATCATACCGAATCCCCACCACCGTCCCCATAGCACCCGTCATGAACTTTGAGAATCGGGTCACTAGAGCAATTCGAAGCATTGATCTAAGGAACTTCAACCCCAATTGCTTCAATTCGACTTTGGTGGGCGATGACATTGCCTAAAAGCATTCGTCGTTCGTCATGTCCTCAACCATGCACGATTTGGGGAGAGGAATCGTTCTTCTCTTGGAGATCGCCACCGGTCCCCATACTTAGGCACTTTTAGCAAAGATTGAGTTCTCACATTTCTTTTTTTTTAAAAAGCAAGGACTAGCTCGAGCTTTGGCACGGTTTCCTCAAAGCATGACACGGGTTCAACTCTTTAGTACGTCGGCTCGGGTTCGCTTTAGGCTCCAATCGGGTCGGGCTGGAGTAGTTGCAAGCAACTAACGCTATAGTTGAAAATTCTTTCAAAGCATCGTAGAGTGGAAATTAAGATTATATAATCGGATTTAATCATGTCATGGCCGATGACATATGGTTCATTGGGATGGTTAGTGATGACAGTCACTTTAGATAATAAATCTGCACTTAAACGACTGTTTTTTTATTTCCTTTTGAATAATAAGTCCAAATTACACAACATTAGATGCACGCACTTTACACTTTAATTGCATTATATTTGCCCCGTCGATGCATGAGACTCAATTGATCAACACACGTTGATATCCGCCCGGTTTGGTACATCGAGTTCACAAGGCTCTTTTCCAGCATGAAGATTACAACATTTAATGTGTCTAATATCACTTATATGTGAAGCTTTATTAGTTATGGATCATAGAAGTTCCGAGAGTCTATTTCCAATGGCAGTAGGTCCGTCATCATCAAAATACATGGAACCTGATTTATAATCCAGTTCTAATATAGTTTCAGCAGCGAGACATATTCCTCAATCGATAATCGTCAAGCAGTTCAACCTTTAGAAACAACTCCTTTTGTGCCAATCGAGGAGCCTGCGGTTGGAGTTGCCCTCGATGTAGATATGGGCGATGCTATTATTTTAGATGATCCTCAGGACTCTCCAGCATCGAAAGTTGACAAGACATCTCTTCGTAAAATATGTGAGAGACATGGCATCCTATATGAGGATGTGTTTGTTCTGTCATGCCATCAACATGCACATCTCCCCCTAGTAGGATACACGGCTTGTAACTGGTATATGTGTATGGCCAGTTATGTTCCACCATTCAGCAACTCCATTCGCACAATTTTGCAGTTCATGAAATTGGCTCCGGCCCAACTGCACCTCAATAGCTATGCCTTTTTTGAAAGCATTTATATAATTTTTCCCGCCATCTAAACCGTAAGCCGAGCACTCGAGAGATCCGCTACTTGTACAGCTTTAAACACCGAAAAGGATCTTCTTTGCTTACATATCTAGAATCTTCCACGGGTTGTCAAATTATAAAGGGCTCTGGAACAAATTGAGCTATTTTAAAGATAAATTCTTTTTTGTGTGCTGCCCTCCTGGTTTTGCACAGAGGTGGTTGTCCAGACACAAGTCTTACCTTCATCCTTTTTGTGTAGATAATATAACTTTAGTTACTCATATGATTATTCCTTGTCCTTGCAGATAGCTCGAGAAGGCCTAGTGGCATAGCCTTTACGAGCACTCTTGCATCTCTCCATCAAGTCCCACTCGAGGTAAGGGATATGAGGGCACTTCTCACTGATGAGAATTCGAGAGCTTATAATCTCTTGGAAGGGGATCGTAGCGTTGGCCACGTTTCTGAAGCTGATAATGAAGATGATGATGGTTCTTTATCGAAAGATGGCGATGACAACCAAGAAGTGTCCCAGTTCCAAGTCCTATTGCAAAGACTGGAGTGGTTCACGGGCACACTGAAGAAGAAGTGGTGGAGGAGATATTGATGATGTTGATATGGGTCATGAGCTCTCTAGCGATGATGGCGATGATGACTAAGCTTTACTTCTAAAGCAGCGACCCAAGATAAAGATCGTCCTAGTGCGGACTCCGACGCAACCTTCACCAACCACTGGAACAGAGGAAATTCCTATCCCGCCTTCTGAAGACACTTATCAGAATCTCGATCCAATTTCGAATGAGTTCAGCTCTTATGGCCTGGGTAACACCAGTATCATGGATATTGGATCCCTTATTCATCTACTAGATGAAGTGCCAACCACCCACATAGGGAAGATCACCTCTATTAACCAACTCCAAGTCCATGCTCCATGGGGGGCACTAGGACACATACACACACCCACACAACACTACACTCTGTTTAGCTCATGCCATGTTCCTATCCTATTTGAGCTAATTCGCTTGTGTTTCATTTGCATATTCAATGGAACGCAAAGGCATGAATGATACCATCAAAAGCCAGGGGAGTAAGCAAAGGAAGCACATGACATATAATCGACCTCATGGCTCTTCTTACGATTTTGACCCGGGGATGTGCTTCAGCCGAGACCACAAAAGTTGGGAAAGAGAATACACATCTCGCGAGGCATCTATGCAACACAATGGTCGGTCATTTTCTCTATAGAATAGTTTCGTACTCGACGAAACCTGATTATGTTCCGTTTATAAATGTACCAAATGTCCCTACTTCAATGCAGCCGATGATATCCTCTCATGTGTCGCATTGTTCCGAGCAACTATTAGGTCCGATCACTTTTGATATTCTCCATTCAAGGCCCGACAAGAGATCAGTTCGAGCAGAGGAAGAAATTGTTTATATCCTCATATGGATGCTTTGAAATGCACTTTTTGGAAAATCTTTTTTGATAATGCCATGTTCATTCCTGAATTGAAGGATATTTCCCTACACATTAGAACCAACACCGTGGCCTACATTAGTGATGTGCATGATCAATACTTCAAATGGAAATGGTTAGCTGAGGTGATCTCTAAGGGTGCTTAAAAAAGAAAATTTGAGCTCGATGGAGTGAATCTAAAAAAGAATAGGATAAACATATTAAATTTACCCTCGACTAGGAGGTTGCAAAGCTTAACACATCGTTGGCCAAGGCTAAGTAATAGGTGGAGAATCCGACGAAGTCATCCAAGGAAGAGTGATAATCACCAGAAACAAATTGAGGCTGCTCATTACAAGAGTTATAATCTGTCGCTAGAAAATGAAAAGCTTAAGAAACAAGTAGAGGAATTAAAGAAGCTGCTCGAGAGTAAGAAGAAAGAGAAAGATGATGATCTCATCCTAGCTTAGGGCTATTGTTAGGAGCTGTTTGATGCCCGCAAGGCAAGAGACAATGCAGACGCTCGAGTGAAAGACATTAAGAGGTAGGTCGAAGCTGTAGAGAAGCGGGTTAATGACGAGCTCGAGCCCATGCTTATCCGTTATAATGAAACATGTCATCAAGTTTGGTAACCTGAAATGGATCGATGAAGGGTATCCTGAGGCTCTAGCCCTGGCATGGGAGGATATTGTAAATCAAGAACGAGAGTTCTCTAGTAGAGCTGAGGTCGATGTGGAACAGTTGAAACTCGACTTTTGGATGAAAAGGGCCTAGAAGCATTGAGGATTTGTGAACGTATACTGCACCTCGAATCTTCTATCAGGGTCCAAAAAGATCAAGGTAAGGGCTCCGGCTCCACTCTTCATGACTCTACAACGAACATTACTGCCCATTTGACCTTTGAGTCATTGTCCATTGAAAATATCACTTCTCATCCTAGCTCTACCACTGTTTCTACTGCCAAGATGGTTTTTGAAGCTACAATGGTTTCGGCATCCTCGTTAAGGGGTCAATACAACCCTGATGAACCCTTGCTTCCGAAGTCGTTCATTTTTTCTCCTATTTAGGGAGGAAGGTTCTAGTGGAACTCCAACTCACATCGAATTTTATCCCCAGGAGGTATATCATTAACCTCGCCCATGTTTGATATATCCCATATGACACCGGTTGATGTCACAAATCTCTAATTTTATGTGTCCCAAGTTTTAGGTCAGCCTTCGATTATCCTCTTTCTCGAAACGAGCCCATCAACAGGGACATAAGCTGCAGTTACAGAATTAGTCATCATGTCTACCTCCCAAACGCTCCTAGATATTTAGGCCTGTAAGACTCCGGGCCTTAGGGATGAAATGATTCATACCTTGGAAGAGGAGACGATAGGAGAATTTCACGAGGCGTAGGAGAAAGATGACCTCGCTATAATTGGAGTTTTCGATCCTTCCTCCACGAGTACCATGAAGGAGGTGTTCTGAACTCAAGTCCTGCTGGCTAAGGAGATCAAAAAGGAGAAAGATGTCAATATACATCCTCTCATGTCCATCTCATTGCCTGGTCAACATATCTTTTTTCCTCTTGAGACTTCGACGAGCGATCTTCCAAAGGGTCATTAAGGCAAGGATAGTAGCTGAAGGATGCCTGGTGAGTCCGGAATGCCCTCTTCCGAGGAGTAAAAGAATGAGATGAAGAGGAAGAGGAAGAAATAGCCGCATCCTTCCTTTCTTTTGTCACTTTTTATTTTGATTTTAATAATCCTGTAAATATGCTGAAGTTGTGTAAGCGCAGCAGTCGCCTTTTGTTTTAAGCAGTATGTTAATAAAATTAGACTTGTTTTTTGTTCAGGCCATGTGTCAATATGTTTAAGCATCGAAAAATGTGTTTATTATCTTTACTTAGATGCGTGTGAATCATCTATCAATCATTAGTTAGCTAAATCAATAGATTACTTTGCTATCTTTTAGTCGAGTTTCGTCTGCCTAGTGATAATATTTGAAATTACATTATTTTCATTCTTGGAGAATAACAACCAGGATGCCTATCTCCGAGCATCCTTGTTAGGCCGAGTCTAACCCTAGGTCTTGACTAGAGTTGGCTTTTCAAAGTAGCAGCCTGAACATCCATTTTATGGATGCTTTCCTCTGATCTTGCCTAATTCCGTGCATTGATCGGGGTTGATTGCCCGAAATGGTGGTTATAGTGTACATCCTCAGGGTACTTGGAGAAGATCCTGCCTAACTATAGGCATGGATCTTTGACCTCTCCATACTCTGGGTGAGGAGTTTGAGCTCCGCTGAACTCTGGGCAAGAGCTTTGTCATGGTGTAAATCATTTGGTTTTCCGATTCCGGGCAACGGTTCTTAGAGCAAACTATCTTGTTCAACTCCCTATGAGTTTCATACTCCAATGTCCAAGTCATGGGTTGGAGGAGTTATTTGGCATCTACTCCGGATCCCAGGACAATCATTTTCCTTAGGTCTGGTCAAGGACCATAAAGTTTGATCGATACCCGTCTTCGGGAACCTACAATTATGTATTATATAAGTATGTATCATTCAATCGTGCTGTTATTTACAGCGCAAAAATTAGCAAACGTGAGTGTAAATTCATCGATCCCCAAAATCAAATCATTTCTTGTTTAGAGTAATGGCTAATTATGCCTCTTTACATTGAGATTAACAAAATATGTACAAAGACAGTTTTAAGCGAAATAGCATTGTAAGTGTTCACTATTCCACGTCCTTGGAAGTAAAATTCCATCTGTTGTCGGTAGCTTGAATGTCCTATCTCCAAGCCTATGTTCGATAGCATACAGACCTTCCTAAGTTGGGCCCATGTTCAATGGACCAAGGAAGATTCATTTAAGAATGAGATCGCCGACCTCGAAGATCTGGTCCTTGACCTTTGTGTTGTAATGCCAAGCTACTCACTTTCGATAAGGGACGACTCTTAAATCAGCTTCATTATGCTTTTCATTGATCATGTCAAGGGACTTGAGCAGGAGTTCCTTATTCTTTTTTTGGATCATAGTGGATCTTCCGATGAGATTGCACTTCCAATTTAATTGGAATCATGGCTTCCGACTCGTAGGCCAAAGCGAATGGAGTGTGACCAGTCGTGGATTTGTGAGTCGTTCGATAGGCCGAGAGTGTCATGGTAATTCATCGACCCACTTGTGTTTGGCCTTTGTCAATCGCTTTTTCAGAATGGATTTGATAATTTTGTTCACTGCATCCACCTGTCCATTCGCTTTTGGATACACTACTATAGAGAATCTTTTCTCAATTTTATACTTGCTGTAGAAGTTCTTGAATTCTGCACTGCCGAATTGGGTCCCGTTGTAAAATATGTTCATTTGTGGGATTCTATAATGATAGATATTGTTCTTGACTACGAATTTAATCACCTTTCAACATCGCTAGTGCACCGATAATGTCAATTGCCCATACCGCAAACAGCCATGGGCCGACCATTTGCGTAGTCTCCGTAGGCGGGGCTCTAGGAATTTTGGGGAATCTCTAGCACCAATCACACCTCTTAGTGTAATCTGCTGCATTTCTCTTCACGGTCGGCTAAAAGTATCCATCGTGAAGAACCTTTTTCGCTAACATCTGCCCTCCAGTGTGGTCTCCATAGGCTGCTTCATGAACATCCGCAGGGATCTTTTTGGCTTCCTTATGTGTGACACACTGTAGTAGGGGTATAGAAAACCCCTCCTGTATAATAGCCCATCTTGGACAATAAATCGTGGAACCTGGCATAGTAATTTCCTTCGTTCACTCCTCCCTTTCGGATGGGTTCCCTTCAGTAGGTACTCCTTAACCGGGATCATCCACGACTCTTTCTCAGGTTCAACCTCCTAGATCTAGTCAACATCCATCTAGTCAATGCTAGGAGATGATAATACTTTTAGTGGAGCTAAACCCATGAGTTACGCATCCCCGAAGCTAGCAACTTGGCTAGGGAATCGACTTTCATGTTTTCCTTCCTGGAAATGTGCGTTTTAGTGTAATACTCAAAATCGTTGAGTAGTTCTAGAACCTTCATCAAATAAGGGGCAAGCCTAGCGCCCTTTTCCTAGAATTCCTTCCTTACCTGGTTGACCACCAACTAAGAGTCACCGTATATGTGCAAGGCCTTGACTCCCAATTCCTTTGCAATCTTGAGTCCTGTAAGTAGTGCTTCATACTCGGCATCATTGTTCGTTGTGGGAAACTCAAGTTTTAAGGCACAACAAACTGATCGTTCTTTAGGGGTTATCAGAACCACTTCTACCATAGAGCAACATTCGTTGGATGCTCCATCTATGTACAACTTCCATTCAGCACTCTGCTTTGCAATTTCTTCCCTCTCATCATCTCGAGCAGTGAACTCAATAATGAAATCGACCAATGCTTGGCCTTGGATCGCCCTCCTGGGATAATACAATATATCTTACTGACTTAGTTCGATATTCCACGTTAACAATCTCCTAGAGGTCTCAATTCATCGCAGAACCTGTCTTAAGGGCTGATCAGTCAACACCTTTATTGGATGAGCTTGGAAATATGGATGGAGTTTTCTTGATGCAATCAACATGCAATATGCCAGCTTTTCCAAATTTGGATAGTTCCTTTCGACTCCCACTAAATATTTGCTAATGTAATACACCAACCTTTGGATTCTAGTTTCTTCACGTACGAGGGAAACACTTAAAGCATGCATGGATACTGCCAAATAAATGAATAAATCTTCTCCCTCTAAAAGGCTTTGACAAGATAGGTGGCCTTTGTAGGCGAACGACCAATGCATGGAAGGCATCCTTGCATTCCTACGTCCAAGAAAAGTTTCTTTTTCCAATTTCGAGGACATCTAAGAATGGTATGCATTTATCTAGAGCCCTCGAGAAGAATTGGCTCAACGCGGCTACTTTTCCATTCAGACTCTGTACCTCCTTAATTGTCTTTGGGGCCTCCACATTCCTTAAGGCTTCAATCTACTCTGCATTAGCCTCAATTCCTCTCGAGTTCACAATGAAATCCAAGAACTTCCCTGACGCGTCTCCGGGTGAGCATTTTAGCGGGTTGAGCATTATTCCAAATTTTCGAAGCATGCCAAACATTCCACATAAGTCCTCCAAATGGTTCATCGATCATCAAGACTTCACCAACATATCTTCGACGTAGACCTCCATTAACCATCTAATCTGATCTCTGAACATTGAATTTACTGGTCTTTAGTAGGTGGCTTCGGCGTTCTTCTGATCAAACATCATGACAAGGTAGCAGAACAGCCTCAGGTCGGTTATGAAGCTGGTATGTTCCTGATCCGGACCAAATGGCATGATAAGCTTATCCATTCCTTCTTTCCATGCAGCAAATCGCTCCAGACCCAAACTATGCCGCTTCTGTTTCACTGCGACACACCTGGGGTTCACATTCAATGCGTAGCACGCTATCTCCGGTGATATTCTGCACATGTCAGAATGTGTCTAGGAAAACGAATCTAGGTTTGCCCGAAGAAAACCCATCAATTCCTTCCTCATCCTTATGTAAAGTTGAGAGCTGATTTTCAAGACCTATGTAGGATCATTCTAACTGACAAGGATGTCGATCGTCAGCTCTGTAGGAGCCGCCCTCGCATCCTCTAGGTCATTCCTTGGGTCCATAGCTTTGTGGAACCTGCTACGCCGACCGAGCCAGGTCTTAGGAAATGGTTACTATGCATCCATCATCTTGATGTAGAGAGACTTTTCTATATATTTGCTCTTTTCACTCCGCTTTGCTTCCTTTAGCTCCACGACGTAGCTTTCACGTCCAACACTCTGGTCTCCTTGAATGATGCCTATCCTGTTTTCCATAGGGAATTTCATCGTCAAGCATCGTAGGGCAAGGGCCACCCGAAAGTTAGCTAGGGCCGATCGACCCAAAAAAGTGTTATAAGTAGAAAAAATATCCATTACCAAGAAGGTCACAACCCACACTCTCTTGTGGTCCTTTATCTAGAACCACTAGTAAATTCACACAACCCATAGGCCCTATCGCTACTTCTTAAACCCCTGAATGTGGGAATTACATGGCTTCAGATCGTGGCCATACATCAGCATCTGATCATAAGCTTTTTTAAACAAAATGTTGACCTAACTACCACAGTGAACTAACACCTTTCTCATAGTCGTTGGCCTAATCGTGGCCAACATCATTAAGGGATCCAGAGTAGGTGCTTCAATCTTGTTGGCATACCTGTTTCTAAATACAATATCATCAGTCATTGTCTTGAGTTGCTTTGCCGGAGCTTCGTCTTCGATAGCAAAGCAACTTTCCTACACAGGTACTTCAAAGAATTTTCATACTGCTCCATCTCATTCCAGCACTTCGCAGTCGGGTGAGGTCCACCACAGATAGTATTAATAACCAGTCTTTTCCCAAGCTACCTAGGCTCATCATTACTAGGCACAACATGACCCTTTTGGAGCAGTTGCCCCCAGGGTTGGGCATTCTCTTGCCTGCCACCCTACTGGCTTTCACATATTACTGAAGCCTTTTCTTCCGAATCAGGTCCTAAATCACATCTCACAAGTGTTTACATTCATTCGTATTATGACCGTTGGTCTCGTGAAGTGGAAAAACTTCCCAGATGTCTTCTCCCTCTCTCAGCCGACTCCCCAGGAGCTGTCTTCTTGTACTGTTCAATACCCTGTGTCGTAAGGTATATATTCTTTACCAAATTATTCAACGGTGTATAACTTTCGTATTTCGGGCGTCTCTTGAAATCAAGCTTCCTGCCTTCATCAACCTAATTGTTTTTCTTCTGGTTACTACCTTTATTTCGGACATTCATAGCTATATTTTCCGAACTTTCACCGGAATGCTTTACAACCACATTACTTTGAATTACTTCAACTAATCGGCAACCATCGGCCATTTCGATGATTGAACTTGCCTCTTCCAAGCATAAGAACCGAGTCACCTTCCTATAGAAAACATCCATCATCGGTGGGGGTTTCATTTTTAACCACCTTCCAAAGTTTGTATCGAGATGTATCTCCCTGATCAAAGCCATTAACACAACGTCTTCCTACACATTAGTCACTTCCTTCACCGCCGTATTAAACCTGCTCAAAGAATCCTTCAAGGATTGTCCCGCTCCTTGGAAGAGTTTTGATAACGACATCACATCTTTGGGACGTGCTGTGTGCAAACAGAATTGCTCAACAAATCTCCTTGCTAGCTGATCGAAAGATGATATGGACTCGGTGGAAGCCGAGTGAACCACATCATTTCTACGCTTTCAAAAAAAATCGAAAAACATTTACATCTCACAGCATCCATCGCCCTTTCCATGTCCATATGCCATCGTATGTTAGTAAATGCTGCCTTGGATTCGTTGTCCCATTACGTTGGCATTGCGAACCTATGAAAGCATTCCTCACGCAATATCTCTTTGGTGAATGGGTTCTTACCAAGGCAAGAACATCATTCTTCATTACTTTTGTGCTAGCTCTCACTCACTAATTTCTTTACCAACTCTGCCAGAGATTCTGGCTCCATCAGATCTGTTGAGCGATGGTAATCATGGGCCGCTCCCAATGTTTGGCTTGACAAATGGTCTTGGTTGGTTTCATGATACTTGGGTTCTCTTAATTCCGATGGAACCATCCGTCCAGTAGCCCTACTGTTTTGGTTTCTGCATGGCGGATCAACGGTAGCCACATAAACTCCAGCATTCTAGCCATCAGCAACATGACCAACATTACCACCAACGTCATTTTCCAAGACATTGACACGTTCATTGTCTAACTCAGGGACAGAGGGTTCGGTACCGATCGCTATTTGCTGTTCGGCACTGGTCCTTAAACCCCCACTTCATACAACATCCAATTTTCTTTCAAAGTACATATTTCCTTTCTCTTCATTTTCTGTTTTCTATCTCATTATTTTTCAACAGATGAAGAAGAAATTTCTTCTGAGTCAGAAGGTGATAAATCTATCCTACTCCTTCTACAACTAGGGGCTAACTGACTCAGCAAATCAAGACTTTCTTTCATTTGCCTCCTAAATTCATCCTGACTCTCTTGCAACTTATCATTCTTCTGCTTCGTCATGCGGTCCATCTCAACTCATGTTATCATATCCGAGGGATTCAAAATTTTAGCAGTTACGTGTTGAGCAACTTCTTCAACGAGTTGAGAACCGACATTCTCAACGTCAGCAACTAGTCTTGAGGCAGCAGATTTCTCCTTTCATAGGGCCATAACTTTAAATGATCTTGTGAAAGATTCTGCGGAAATATGAGTAGTCATAGGTTACATCAACAAAACTGATGGATCTACCCTGTGGATTTGAATAACCCAAAAGTAGAAAATAGGTCCTAATATTCTGAGATTGATATGCTCTCAGTGAAGGCACCAAAATATTTGCGCCAAAATTTGGCACAAACACTCAAAGGTTAATAGTAGAGAATAAAATGAAGAACATAACTTGAAAATGAGGAAAACAACAACACACAACAATTATAGTGGTTCGGCTAATCAAAGGCCTACGTCCACTTAAACTTTATTGAAGTATTTAATAAGTTTTTACAAAACTGTTCTTAGGGATCAGTGATGATCTGTGGAATTACAAGGAAAATGTAATAACATGTTAGCAGCTAAAAAAGATCCTCCAAACAATGCCCCTACTCTATTTATAGCTGCAGGTTGCCGAAAAGTTCTCACCCACGTTCTATCCCACATTACCCACATCCAGGAGAGATTAACTGAAGGGATCATGGCCACATCATCAATAATTAGGGATCAGTACCGATCCGTGTTCAGGGATTGATACGGATCCGTGACTTTGTCTAGTGGGCCACGACTTTCTTCTTTTGATTGCTTGGTGTATTTGCATCTTCATCCATATTGCTTCACTTGCATTGCTATAGGCTTGGATTTGATTGAAGGTCTTGGTTTGAAGGTTGGACATGAGTCTTTGAGTTGTTCATCAATAGTGGTAGTTGATAAGGACTTGCGAATCATCCCACATTTTACAAGCTTCTTTATAAACAACCCAACCTGATAGTGCATGGAGCGAATAACCATCAAGAGCAATTATAAGGAATCGGTACCGATCCCTGATCATGGATCAGTACCGATCCAAGTCCTTTGTAGATTTTTGGGGCTTTGTACTTGGTGATCAAGAATGGGAAGTGTGCGGTCCTTTGTTTGTAGATTATTTATGATACAGGATCGGTACCGATCCAAGTCCTTTGTAGATTTTTGGGGCTTTGTACTTGGTGGTCAAGAGTGGGAAGTGTGTGGTCCTTTGTTTGTAGATTATTTATGATATTTAATCTAAGATTAAAATATTTAAATAATTCAGATATTTAAATAAGAAGTGGTCGAAATTACGGGTCGTTACATTCAACCCTACTTAGAATATTTCATCCTCGAAATTCCAACATGAGCAACAGAAGAAAACAATCACATAGCACTAGTTAATAGTATTCAAAATTACTATAAAACCTAGCTTATGGTTTGCTCAAGTTCAAAAATCCTCTTACTACACAAGGACAATAAACAATCTACTAAGCATACTTCACGCTCAACAGTCTTAGGTTATTACTTAGACGATTATTCATGCTACCTTATAACAAATCTATGAGTCATCATCTGAACTCTTCATAAGCCAATAAAACATAGTATTCATATACTAAAGCTTGTATGATGTGTATGGAACATCATACGCAATATCCGATCACTTGTTCAATCACATAATTTCACTACCAAACCATAGACCACTTGACTTCTCTAGTGCGGGCTCTAATCAGACACCTTGATTAGAAACCTCTGTTCTCCTTACATAGCCATATACTATGATAGAAGCTAGGGGATCATATCAAGAATCCATATCAAGTGTTCACCATCAAGAATTGAGTGTAAAATCCTTATTTGGACCAATGTAAACCACCTCGAAACCATGTACTCGAATCAGAGATCAAGAACAGTCATGTGAATAAAACGATCTACGTACAACTTACATATTTATCCTATTGGTTTCATAACTATACCAATATCCTTTTTCTCATCACGTTCATTTATAAAAAAGGTATGTCATTCTGTACCAAAATCAGTTACGAATCATTTAGTAAAAACATTAACCTCGTGTTTACCAACATTTTATAACTTCATTTATAAAACATTTCAAATAAAAGCTTACTTCACTTTAGTACTCGTATAACAATATGCTACATCCTAAAGGTGCATATATAATGTAACAACCCGAATTCCAGTGGGTCCGGATTTTTCACAAAATTGCTAAAATCCAAGCCCACTGAAGCTCGAGATGGGTATCTGGTATCCTGCAAATAGGCAAAGACAAATATATCAGAGCTCAATAAATATCTCATAGCGGAACTGACTAAAATATAATAGTAAGTAAATACTCACCAATATAATAAAACTTTCTAACAAGTGTCTCAAAGCTGGAAAGTCTCTGCCATCTACCTAACCTATAGGATGTTATGAGGAGGGGGTCAGAACTAAGTTTTGGTGAATGGACAAATTATACACTTCTAAGCTTAATTCTACATATACCATTTTATTTCCATTTACTGTTATATTAGGTTCATTGGGTTTATAATACTCTCGCCTCTATGCGTGAATCGTGCCCATCTACTCCCTAATAGAGTAAAACCTAATAACTGATATGTATGTAGCTATATGCCCAATGACTGCATCGGTCCTAGGTACTACCCATAGTACCTTCCATATCCTCCCCGCAAAGGACTCCATTGTCTTGATTCTATGGCGTTCTGTGACTACATTTATAAAGGACTGCCTCGTAAGGCCTACAATACAGATGTTCTATCGTTTACTATGAAAACGTAAAATTGCGTCCGCACTAGTCTATACTAATGCTCGGACATCCACAATGTACCACCCAGTGCGTACCTTGAGGATTATACATAATCATTCTGTCTACTCCCTGAATCCCGCTTAAAAAGGTCTACCTTGTACGGAACTTAGTCGGGGATTTTCTATTTCTGTAAAGGACTACCTTGTTAGGCCTACAGTACAGATATTCTATTTCTGTAAAGGACTGCCTTGTTAGGCCTACAATACAGATATTCTATTTGGTCTGTCTCTTTTCTTAACGTGGCTATGGCCCCACATAGCCACCCCTCAACTAATCGAAAGACTTCTAAAGAGCCAAGTGACTGTGCTCTACTGCAAACAATCTAAACATCCAATTGGCTGTGCCCCTCATCCAACGTCTTGATAGTGAAAGTATTATTGAACTGTTGGTTTAACTCTAGTCTTTCGCGAACTTGCTCTTGGTTTTGATGCTGGCCCGATATCCGCATGTGACTATCCTTTTGGGCCCTGCCCGCTAAACTTACTTGCAAGTACTGGGACATACGAATATCCTACTCCAAACATCAACCCCTTTTGATTGCCTACAATGGTCCTACGATGCAAAAAGCAGTCAAGGCATACTCTTTTGATGGAACACCTATTGACCTACCTCTGGAGGACTGCTTCACTACGCCTACCCAAGAGGGCCATCCTAGAGTACCCTCACGTCCCATTGAAGTCTCGTACTTCCCTCTGGCCCAAAATAACTAAGTTGGACATGATTCTCCTGTGCTAAGATCTGTAATGAACTGCTTCGTTAGGCTCTTCATCCTTTGGGCTGTTCCAAACGCATCTTACTCTTTTATTAGGCCCTATGTCTAATCTTTTATTTTGCGTTTAGTTTACTTTTCTTATTTTGTTGGCCACTTATTTACCCTAATTAGCATAATCTTGTCCCAGTCTCACCTAACTATTGTGAGACCATTAGTTCCTGACTGAAAGGGAATGCTGTTGGTATGGGCCACTTCTATTATCTAGCTTATTAACTTAATCCAAGATCTAAGTTTATTAAAATAAGCCACTTCTATTATTCCTGCTCTATTTGCTTATTAACTTCATTTAAGTCTTAAAATAAGCCTTTTCTGTTCTTTCTACTTAATTATAACCTATGTTTTAATTTTACTTGTAATTGTCTCTTTTATTCTCTTTTATAATCTATATATTATAAATATAATTACAAGTGTCTCTCTTTTATTATAGTCTGTCTTCTTTTATTATGATATTGAATTCTCTTTAATTCTCTTATGTTATATGACAATCTTGGCTTGGGACTATGTTCGATTGTCACAAATTTACTTATCATAATAACTGTTTTATTTTTATTCTATTATTTGCGCAGTAAATGTAGAGCTTCCAGTCTTGTCTAATAATTAACTTGATTCCTTCTTTAATTCCATTAATTCTTCACTTTAACTTCTTATATTCTAGGAAGTAGTTCTATTCTATTTGGTTGGTTACAAAAACTGTGCTAAAAATCCATTTCCATATTTTAATACCAAATAATGCTATAAACAATAGTCCGTAATTACAAGATATCTCTTTTATTATTGCTTTACTTTTTGGATAGTGTAAAATACAGTAGTTTTTCTATTTTACACTAATTCCCTTTTTCTTTCTTTTATTCTTGTTATTACGTTTATCGTTATCTTTTAAATATTAAACTGCAGAAATGTATTCTCTTTTCTAAACCAACCAATTAATCTATCACTTACTTCCAAATCAAGTTATTAGATTTTCCCTTTTATTTATTTTTCCCCGTTTTAGCATAATTTACTGCAAATTTCTATTTTTCTCTTTTTATTTCAACTTTTCTTATTTTACATCTAATTCCTATAAATATAGTGTTCTTTCTATTTTAGTCCGTATTTGCGAATTTTTCTCTTTAACTAATTTATTCGCGTAAAAAGGAATAAAAAGAAGCTAACATTTATAGGCTAAATTTCAACTTTTAAAGTAGATGTAAATAACTGTAAATTTCTTACTTTTAGGCTTATGTCTTTCTCTAACTGTCAAGCCTAATATTAATTAAATATAAGCTTTCTTATACAATTTACAGTCTCAGCATAACTAATTAACTGAATTAATTACTGAAATAAATACTAAATAAAATTATTTAACGGGAATCTAACGATAATATATCATAAACGTAAAAAATATATAATTAAATCTACTCACCAGACGTCTTTAGCTTTGCCTGTGCTCAGCTTGGCTCCATGGTCTTTTTGGATCCCCTTCTAAGGTGTATAATATTTTTATTTAAGAAGATCTCCTCCTTAGAAATATTTTCTTTTTAGGGTCCAGCCTTAGGCAATGAATCCATTGGGAGAAAATCTGAATGTGAAAAAATAGCCAGGCCTAGGGTTCTATTTATAGTGGAGTTTGGGGATCTCAGACCGTTGGATTCTTGGATTGAATCTGGATCCACCACGTCACATGGTGGTTTGGAGGCATCAAATTAATCAATGTATGGCTCAGATCATGCAAAAACCAAATTTTAATTCATTCGGTAAGTACCTGGACGAAATTGCGTCCAGGTAACGACATGGGTCGACCCTAGGGTCGACCTGTGTTCTCCTTGGGTCGCCCTAGCGGTCGACCTAAGAGTGCTTTGGGTCGACCTGGCGATCGACCCATATATGTTTTATTTTATTTTTATTTTTTTCTGTTTCTCTGCTTTTTGTTTGTTTCGTAATTCCTCCGTACTAACTCGGATTTTGACAAGTTATATATGGAAATTGATCAGAAAATCACCACGGACACAATGATATAAGTTTCGAGGCTATATTCTGACAATTACAAAAATGTTTATTTTCAGTATTTATCGTTACTTGATTATTTAATTATATAAAATTGCGGGGTGTTACATTCTCCCACCCACTAGGAAATTTCGTCCCTGAAATTCAATAAAGGTAAAATTATGTAATTTTTCGCATCAATCACATCCATTTTGTGTACATCCAATTTTGTGACAATCTGTGTTCTTGTGCAAAAGTGCCATTCAATACAAAATATATGCATGTACATGAATTTCTAAGTGGTACCTCCTATATGAATCCTTTTCTTCTTTAAAAATTTATTTTAAAATATGATGCGCACACGTCCTAAATATACTTGCAATTCTATATGAATGCAATCTTTTGAAACTCAAAACATTTTTCATTCAATTTTTCCCACATTCCTACTGATTAGGGGTGTAGTTTAACGAATTTTTCATCCAAATGCTACCACACAACTTTTAATATTCGAATTTCAGAAATCTAATTTTTCGAACTCGATTTCTTATGTCAGAAAAAAGGTAGAAAACAGAAAAACTTCACATTTCTCCGTTTTACTTTTGCATACCTCTCTCTCCGTACTTGGAACTTATGCCGCTATCCTATAAAATTTCTATTTTCTTTCCCAAGCACGGTTTACATAAGAAAGATTTTTCTTTTCAAACTTTTTCACAAGCTTAATTTATGGGAAAGATATATTTTTCTTTTGCAATTATCATTTATTTCTGTTGATGTTTCTGTTGCTTTCTTTAGATCTTACTATTTCCTTTTAGTTACCTTTTATCTGCTTTTACGTACTCTTCTTTTAATATAGCAACTAAACACAGCTATCATCTAGGGCTAGGAGGTCTAGGACCATGTCCACTCTGACACAGGAAGGTCCTACTCTAGGAATCCAAGTAACTCATATGCTTCTCCTGCCGCCTATTACTTGTTACCCACTTACGTTGTGTTACTCATGAAGAATAAGATCTATTCATCTCTTTCATTCCTGGCTCAAAAAGGAATAACTAAGTCTCATTTACTGCAATGGATAAGGGTTTCAATTATGCGGTCTCTATCTAAAAAAAAAACTAAGCTTGGAGAAATTTTCTCTTTACCTTTCATTTTTCCCCAACTAAGGTCTACTTTTCCCAACCACGTGTGTCTTACTATCTTATTAATATCACTTCACTGTTCTTCTATAGTCTACACACATGAAGCAACATTTCTAGGTTTTCACTAGTGTCCTATACACCTTACGGGAACTTTTATTATTACTACTAGGAGTAATTACTGCTATAGCCTTACACTTTTCCCGTTACACCTAGGAAATGATTCCTATCTACTCCATGTTTAAAAGTCTGATTTGGTTTGGTATTTATCATTTTTCTTCAAAAATTAAAACTCCTAAATTTTTGAAACATCAAATCTCAAAATTCTCACCTTTGAAAGTGTTATTTTAAAGTTTCCTATGAAATTTAAAGGTACTTGATTACTTAAAATTTTATCTTTTCAAAAACTTATTTACTTTTCCACCAAACCATCTTTCTTTAAAACATGTCTTGCTTGTTCTTAAAATATTTTTCTTTTTTCTTGACTTAAAAAAAATGTCCTCACATGTTTTCAAAATTTCCTTCTTTTTTTCATAGATTTTCAAACTTACTAAAACTGGGGTAGGTAAGAACAATTATTTTATCAAAAATCTCTTAACTTTCCTACTCTTCAAATTACTTAACCTTGAAGGAGTTTCTAACTTACTACACTTAATGGTTTTGTACCTTAATCTATTGAAATTACTTTCTCTTATGAGAAACCATTAATGCTAAAACCTTCTATGAATCCTTTAGAGGAGGATTTCATGTTTATGTGAAATTATAAGGAATTTATTTTATATTTTATCGAAATAGGCTATACAAAATATGTTGCTTTCCATACCTTGTACATCTCTTTCACATATTCCTTATAACTTGCACAAAACATCTTTATTTATTATTCATAGAAAATTATATCATTATTCATTTCATTCCAATAGATTAAGGTATGTTTACTCTATATTTACTTACATAAGATATTTCCTACTAAATTCATTAATTTATCGTACATTATTTTTCAAAAGAACTCATTTTCAAAACTGCTTTATAACTAGAAAATATTTTCATATACTTATTTAAATAATAAATGTACATACAAACCACTTTAGAAATTATCTCCAAAACTCATTTGGGTCAAAATAGATGTTGCGTAAAACACCGTTACTACAACCCAAAAATATTAATATATGGATTCAATTAAAATAAATATTAATAAATCCCATATGCTATGTAAAAACATTTTCTTTGGGAATCACCTACTATAACAATAGTGTCATAGTCTATGCTTCCTTTATTTTTACCGAAAATATCTACTACAATAATAAATATTGTAACCTACGTTTTCGATACTTAACACACTCTAGGTTTTTATATTTTAAAATCTTTGTTCACCTACAAGGAAGCTAGCGAGCTATACATGCTCTATAATTGTTCAAAAAGAATTTTACTTTTAACAAAATTTACATCATATAAAAACCAATTTCATACCACTTATTTTTTTTCAAAAACCCAATATTTACTTCCTCAATTATATTTTTTCAACTTTTCAATTCCAAAAGTTTCAATTTATTGGGCTAGACATAAAATGGATTTTCTTCTTACTAAAACCTCTTATTCCTTCCAAAATAAAAACATTCTCCCTACTATCCCTAGGTAACTTCCCACTTCCTATAACATATGGATATCAATCTTCTCTCAAAGCTTATTGTACACTATAAGTGGTAATAACTTAAGGTTCAACACCCTTGGATCATTCCAAACCTAACTAGCAAACTATGCATAAAAATACTTCTAAAAACTTTCTATATGTTAATCTATGGTTGGGGACTATTTGGATATTAGTTCATAATATATTTATATTTTATTCAAAAATACAAATACGTTGACTCACTATCTACCTAGGAATCCAAAACCTAGGCTCTGATACCAAATGTAACAACCCGAATTCCAGTGGGTCCGGATTTTTCGCAAAAATGCTAAAATCCAAGCCCACTGAAGCCCGAGTTGGGTATCTGGTATCCTACAAATAGGCAAAGACCAATATATCGGAGCTCAATAAATATCTCACAGCGGAACTGACTAAAATATAATAGTAAGTAAATACTCACCAATATAATAACACTTTCTAACAAGTGTCTCAAAGTTGGAAAGTCTTTGCTATCTACCTAACCTGTAGGATGTTATGAGGAAGGAGTCAGAACTAAGTTCTGGTTAATGGACAAATTATACACTTCTAAGCTTAATACTACATATACCGTTTTATTTCTATTTACTGTTATATTAGGTTCATTGGCTTTATAATACTCTCGCCTCACTGCGTGAATCGTGCCCATCTACTCTCTAGTAGATTAAAACCTAATAACTGATATATATGTAGCTATATGCCCAATGATCGCATTGGCCCTAGGTACCACCCATAGTACCTTCCGTATCCTCCTCGCAAAGGACTCCATCATCTAGCTTCTATGGCGTTCTATGACTACATCTATAAAGGATTGCCTCGTAAGGCCTACAATACAGATGTTCCGTCATCTAATATGAAAATGTAAAACTGCGTCCTCACTAGTCTATACTAATGCTCGGACATGCACAATGTACCATCCAGTGCGTACCTTGAGGACTATACATAATCGTTCTGTCTACTCCCTGAATCTCGCTTAACAAGGTCTACCTTATACGGAACTCAATTGGAGATTTTCTATTTCTATAAAGGACTGCCTCGTTAGGCCTACAATACAGATATTCTATTTCTGTAAAGGACTGCCCCATTAGGCCTACAATACAGATATTCTATTTGGTCTGTCTCTTTTCTTATCGTGGCTATGGCCCCAGGCAGCCACCCCTCAACTAATCGAAATACTTCTAAAGAGCTAAGTGGCTATGCCCTACTGCCAACAATCTAAACATCCAATTGGCTGCGCCTTTCATCCAATGTCTCGATAGTGAAAGTATCATTGCTCTGTTGGTTTAACTCTAGTCTTTTCCGAACTCGCTCTTGGTTTTGATGCTGGCCCGATATCCGTATGCGACTATCCTTTTGGGTCCTGCCACTAAACTTACTTGCAAGTACTAAGACATATGAATATCCTACTCCAAACATCAACCCCTTTTGACTGCCTACAATGGTCCTTCCATGAAAAAAGCAGTCAAGGCATACTCTTTTGATGGAACACCCACTGACCTGCCTCTGGAGGACTACTTCACTACGCCTACCCCAAAGGGCCATCCTAGAGTACCCTCACGTCCCATTGAAGTCTCGTACTTCCCTCTAGCCCAAATAAATAAGTTGGACGTGCTTCTCCTGTGCTGAGATCTGTGATGAACTACTTCGTTAGGCTCTTCATTGTTTGGGCTGTTCCAAACGCATCTTACTCTTTTATTAGATCCTAAGTCTAATCTTTTATTTTGCGTTTAGTTTACTTTTCTTATTCTGTTGGTACTTATTCACCCTAATTAGCATAATCTTGTCCCAGCCTCACCTAACTATTGTGAGACCATCGGTTACCGACTGAAAGGAAATGCTGTTGGTATGGGCCGCTTCTATTATCTTGCTTATTAACTTAATCCAAGATCTAAGTTTATTTAAATAATCCTCTTCTATTATTCCTGCTCTATTTTCTTATTAACTTCATTTAAGTCTTAAAATAAGCCTTTTCTGTTCTTTCTACTTAATTATAACCTATGTTATAATTTTACTCGTAATTCTCTCTTTTATTATCTTTTATAATCTATATATTATAAATATAATTACAGGTGTCTCTTTTCTATTATAGTCTGTTTTCTTTTATTATGATATTGAATTCTCTTTAATTCTCTTATGTTATATGACAATCTTGGCTTGGGACTATGTCCGATTGTCACAATTTTACTTATCATATTAACTGTTTTACTTTTATTCTATTATCTACGTAGTAAATGCAGAGCTTCTAGTCTTATCCAATAATTAACTTGATTCCTTCTTTAATTCCTTTAATTCTTCACTTTAACTTCTTATATTCTAGGAAGCAGTTTTATACTATTTGGTTGGTTACAAAAAATGTGCTAAAAATCCATTTCCATATTTTAATACCAAATAATGCTATAAACAATAATCTATAACTGCAAGATATCTCTTTCATTGTTGCTTTAGTTTTTGGATAGTTTAAAATACAGCAGTTTCTCTATTTTACAATTCCTTTTTTCTTTCTTTTATTCTTGCAATTACGTTTATCGTTATCTTTTAAATATTAAACTACAGAAATGTATTCTCTTTTCTAAACCAACCAATTAATCTATCACTTACTTCCAAATCAAGTTATTAGATTTTCCCTTTTTATTTATTTTTCCCCGTTTTAGCATAATTTACTACAAGTTTCTATTTTTCTCGTTTTATTTCAGCTTTTCTTATTTTACATCTTCCTGTAAATATAGTATTCTTTCTATTTTAGTCCGTATTTGCGAATTTTTCTCTTTAACTAATTTATTCACGTAAAAAGGAATAAAAAGAATCTAACATTTATATGCTAAATTTCAACTTTGAAAATAGATGTAAATAACTGTAAATTTCTTAATTTTAGGATTATGCCTTTCTCTAACTATCAAGCCTAATATTAATTAAATATAAGCTTTCTTATACAATTTACAGTCTCAGCATAACTAATTAACTGAATTAATTATTGAAATAAATACTAAATAAAATTATTTAATGGGAATCTAACGATAATATATCATAAACGTAAAAGATATATAATTAAATCTACTCACCAGACGTCCTTAACTTTGCTTGTGCTTAACTTGGCTCCATGGTCTTTTTGGATCCCCTTCTAAGGTGTATAATATTTTTATTTGAGAAGATCTCCTCCCTAGAAATATTTTCTTTTTAGGGTTCAGCCTCAGGCAATGAACCCATTGGGAGAAATCTGATTGTGAAAAAATAGCTAGGCCTAGGGTTCTATTTATAGTGGAGTTTGGGGATCTCAGACCATTGAATTCTTGGATTAAATCTGGAGCCACCACATTACAGGGTCATTTGGAGCCATCAGATTAATCAACGTGTGGTTCAGATCGCGCAAAAATCAAATTTTAATTCGTTCGGTACGTACCTGGACGAAACTGCGTCTAGTTAACAACGCGAGTCGACCCTAGAGTCGACTTGTGTTCTCCTTGGGTTGACCTGGCGGTCGACCTAGGAGTGTTCTAGGTTGACCTGGCGGTCGACCCATATATGTTTTTTTTTCCGTTTCTCTGCTTTTTGTTTGTTTCGTAATTCCTCCGTACTAACTCGGATTTTGACAAGTTATATATGGAAATTGATCAGAAAATCGCCGCAGACACAATGGTATAAGTTTCGAGGCCATATTTAGACAATTCCAAAAATGTTTATTTTCACTATTTATCGTTACTTGATTATTTAATTATATAAAAATGCGGGATGTTACACATAACATCAAATTTATCTCAATTCAAGAGTTACAAAAACTGAACTTTTATATTTTTCAAAAAAACACTTGGCTTCAAGTTCTATAATGATTCAGAAGTTTCCTAACTGTCCAAAACCACGGGAAATCCCATTTCATTTTAGCAAATGAAAACTACCAAATAATATATCATAACATGATCCGCATATCATACCGTCCTAATGTATATGATACACGTGTTCATAAAATAACTTAACAAATTTCCAATTATTTATTAATTACACTTTACCCAAAAAAGGAAAAACATGAAAAGATTTTTTTAATTATCTAGGTTATGCCACTACCACTTAGGCACCCAACATAGCATATATATAAAACTTTTCTACACTAAAAAGTTCATGTTAAATTTCTTATTAAGAAAAACTTTAGAACTTTACATCGGGTTTTATTTCAAATCAACTGAACTAATAATATATACATATACTTTTTGTATATCAAATCATAGTTTTGGGATTAAACCAAAATCTGTTTTACTAAAACAACTTTGTAGCAAATTGTTCTTATAGCATCCCCCACTTTGAAACCTAAAAATGAACATCGATGATCCTTCAGTCACCACCGTAATTATTTTCAAGCGACAAAAATGAGTTCAGTACATATAAATCATGTCTTTGGGACTTAACCAAAATCATTTCCAAAGCGGTATCAAATACTCCGTAAATATTACTAAGTACCATGATTTCAATTTCATAAGCCAATTTCCTAAATATTTACTTCCAAATAATACTATTATTATTCCCTAAAATTTTGAAAACCATTTTCAAAAATATCGGGATTTAAGTTTTCAAAATATCAGTTTAAATCCTCTTCGTTTATAAACCATATTTTTTTAGATTATAATAAAATCCTTTCACAAATGTTTATCTATAAAATATCTTATCTTTCCTTTAGATTATAATAAACATCTCTTATTAAATTTAACTTTTAACCCAACATTATCACCGAATGCCTTATAGTCAAACTGTGAAACTTAATTCACAAGGTATTCGTTTCAATGCACCCAAAAATATTGTCTATCCAACCCATGAAGTAGAAAGGTAAAACTACTCATAAACTGATCGAGCATAGATCAACAATCAACAACTAATAGTTAACGCTCACAAATTGGCCAAGCATTACTAATCAATCAACAAATGATAATAGTGCTCGTAAAATGTCTGAGCAATATTAAGCTAATGATTCTACAAATGATAATAATGCTTATAAACTAGTAGAGCATGTCAAATCATTCTACAAAGGATAGCAATGCTCATAAACTAGCTAAGCATGGCTAAACAAACTAATGAGGGGTAATGAATGAACATCATTATTCCTACATTAATCAAACTACACTATTGACTTATACTTATATAAGTTAGCTTGTATAAGATCTTGAATTTTTGTTGTTGAAGTTACTTTTATGGCATACATTAATAACAAATACTAATACGACCTTATATGTATAATACACTCAACTCATGCTAGGGCATTTCGTTACCCTATCTCTTAATAAGGCTCTGGCTTAACCTTCAGCTTTGATACCAGATGTAACGATCGGCCTTTTCGACCTCCAAATGTCAATACTAACATATCCATGAGATTCTTGTGTGAAACATCCAATTGCCAGAAAGATAGATTGTTAGGGTAAAATAAAAAGAAAAAGAAATAGAACAAGAAAGAAGGAACACAATATCATAACCTCATAGTACAATGATAACATATAATATCAAAAGACAGTACAAACTATCACTCTAAGATACATAGCATTTCAAAGCTACAATTCTTTACACTCTCATCAGCTGGACAATTATAACAGGTTGTCCTTACAAATGCTGATATATACAATATAGTAATTCAGTGGAAATAAGAATACTATGGCAGGTGAAACATCCAGCTCGTCTCCTCGAGCTCCAAGAATATCCAAAGCTGCCTTTTTCTCAGACTGCTCAAAAGAGCACATGAGGAATTTAAGGAAAACAAAAACCATGTGTCATGCCTAAGTCTGGTGTAAGAAACTCAAGAAATATGTGTACAGCATATAACAACACCTTTAGAGACCATCGTAATGGTTATCCCCTCAAAAAAGCAAAACCATATAATAAGTACATATTGCGATATAATAGATATTGTATAGGGTGGAGAATATAAATCAGAAAATAGGTGTGATACTTATATTGATCACTACAATGATATTGAGGGTACAATCAAAACCTCTAAGGTTTGTTCGCATATGGAATTTTTCGTAGAGTCCCTTCGGTCAAGCCAAAATCCAATCTTCTGCACAAGGGTTAGAAACTACCTTCGAGCGTCGTATATCTCTAGATAGAATATACCATAAGGCAAACATAGCTGGTCCATGTCTAAAACATGTGATCCAAGTACCATCAACTCCCGCACACAACATCGATAAGCATACTCTAGATATGGAATTGATATACCCTATTATGGGTTAGCTAAACCTCTATACTATGCACCTACTCTATTTTCTATCATTTCTAATGTTGAGGTCACGTTCGACATCTCTCATATGAGTCTTCATCAATCAAACAAAACACGAATCTCTATAAGGATCCCAACATCTCAAATAGATCACGAATCTCTAGATAGATTCCAACATAAGTCCTCCGACGAATGGTAACGCTGACCTCTCCCTTGGACATAACTTTAGGATAAACAGTTCAACTCTATAACGTTCCACTTCACAATCGCATCCAAAACATAGAACTCGTATATCAGTTTGAAGTGGTATTTGATAAGCAAAACATTTACCATCCCAATTTTCTAAAACTAAATCGATGAATTTCCGATTAACTCAATTTCGATAGTCGACTAATCGACTATGAAGTTAAAAATAGACGACAGCATATGGAAACCAAGTCTCATATACTTATCACATTTCCAACCTTTTCATCTCACACTATCCCTCATTCAAGAGTGAAGCCAGTTAGTTTAGAGCACTAGTTGCATCAACGCCCTGCCTAAACACTTCATTCTTGAATTTCACAGATAGCGAAACCTACTTTTTCGGCTTTTAGTGCTAAGTAAAGTACTAAATACTTTCCATAAATGAGTATACATACAAGGCACAATTCAGCCACACAAAGCATGATTAAGTCACAAAAGCAACTTATAATCCCCTTTTTATTTAATTAATACTTTTATTAATTAAAACCTCTTTTATTAGTAAAAACTTCGTTTATCTAATAAAACTCTGTTTATCAATTTCAATTATTCATTTGTAATTCTTTACATACTTAGAAAGTATTCATAAACTTATCCTAAATGGCATGAGTTATTTACAAATCTTTAACAAGATTTTGTTACTTTAATCCTTTACTTTTTCCAAAAGATTCCATACTTGTTATTCTCTTTAAAATATGCATTTTTGGGATCTAAACACATTCACAAATCTATTTAAAAAGGTTTAAGACTAATGTTACTTAAACATTGTCACTACAAACCTAAAACCATTTCACTTATGCTTATCTTTAAAACATTCTTTTAAAGATTTATTTACATTAATAAGTTAGGGTTAAAGATGAATGTTATTAACGCATTGTCACAACAAACCCAAAGCCATTCCATACTTATTATTACTTTCAAATATCAATTTAAGAATATAATTACATCTACATTTATTAACATGGTAATATACTTGTTAATAACTTTTCAAAACCATTTATTATAACATATGTGTTATAATCCAAAACTATCTCTTATCCTTTTACAAAATACTTAACTTACTTTTCCAAACTTGTGTGTATATAAAAATAATTAAAAAAGACTTATAAATCGGTTTTAAATATCTATGTAAAATATTAATTAAAATATCCAATTTATAATTTGACGAAAACAAATAAAAAGCATGTTTTATATTATAAAACACCTTTACTTTAAAAATACATGTATAATTATTAAAAATATATTAAACATCAAACTAACTTTAAAATGCTATAAAATATGTTAGAAAATATTCCGAAAAATATTAGGGAAAAATACCAAATTTAAATATCATTTTCAGTCGCTTAAAACCTCAAGTAGATTACTACAGCATTGATAAATGCTGTTAAAAGTCCTTAATAAAGAACAACATATAAAATCACGATCTTTGCAACCAGTTTTAACCACTTTCAACAAATAATTTATGATTTTAAATTTTTATATTAAGTAATACCTTTAGGGTACTTAAAAACCATGAAAAGAAAACCTTAAGGATATCTTTCAATTTATTTAGAAAAACTCCTGAAAGCAAGGTATATTTCATCATATATTTATAACCACCTTTTTGCTCTAAATTTAGCCCTTTTGTTTAACTAGTTCTAAAATCTTTTAACTTCAATTTTTTTCCAATAATAAGTATACATATAGTACTTATTGAAAATTTAAATAAACGCCTAGGGATGTCTATCAAATTAATTTCAAAAATTCTCAAAAACCGGACATTTCAAAGTACTCATATAGCGACCTTCTTCTCACCATAACATTTTGCAATTTTGTTTCACAAGTTAGTGAATGATTTAAGCTTCAATATTTTTTCAGTAATAAGTACTCTTATATTAATTATCAAAAAATGAAAAGAAGCCACTAGGATTTCTCTCAAATGTTACTTTGAAAATCGCCAAACACGAGGCATATTCAAAATTTATCCATAGCGACCTTTCGCTTCTAACTTGCACAACTTTGTTTCATAATTTCTATAAATTTCCAAACCATTTATTTACTATCTCATACACCAAATAATGTAAAAAGAACAATCAAAACAAGTTATACCAACTTAAGATCACAAATCTTCCATTTACACAAGTTAAAATTATGGGATATCGAAGTGCACTTATAGAGACTATTCTTGCTTCAAACACTTTCAAACATACTTCAATTCAACATACAATCCAAATAACCACTTAAACATCAATTAAAGGCCATCCCGTATGTTGTAGAAGGCAATAAAAGTGATGCTATACACTAAAAGTTGTCATTTTCTTTCAAAAGGAAGAAGGGCCAAAGTTTAAAACTTTAATTAGTTAATGTCACTTTAACTTTCTATTTTCACACACAAACAATATATACATACAAGATAGTGACATAACTCACCCAAATCCAAGTCTACAATAGGCTCAAACACTCAAGAATAAGGAATCATTTCCTACCATCACCCAAAAGCCTAAAGACACCACCTTTAGCTCAAAATCACAATGCAACTCTTCCTCCTCCTTCCTAATGATCACGACCAAACTTAGATCCCTATGTTGTTCAACTTTATTCCATTTTGAATTTAGATCCATGCTTCCTAGGGTGTTGGTGAAAATTTGGTGGAGTTTGGAGAAGATTCGAACTAATTAGAGAAAGATTAGTAAAGAACAAAGTATATTAGTGCTAATCCACTTCCACCATTTTTATTCCTTTTGATATTTTCAAGATTTAGGAGATAATAAGTGTATACACAAGCCTAAGGCCCTCTTTTACAAAGATAAGACCCCCTTCATATGCCTTGTATGCTTTCTAATTATACACCTCATTTTCCTTATCAAATTACCCTTTTACCCTTACACATTAAATATCTTCCCATGGCATCACCCATGACATCATCAAATTTTATTTTCCATAAATGGAAAATTATTTTTATTTCATATTTCTAATTTCCTAAGTGTTTTAGTATATTAAAAATAGTTTGAACAACTTCTATCATATAAAAAGCCGTTTATCGGTAAAACGATTTTCGGTCACATTATCGATATTTCTTCAAAGTATTTCATTTTGTAAACATTTTTCTAAAATAATTTTACATCATTAGTTATTGCTTAAAGGGGGTTAAGAAGGTTATTAAATCACTTTTATCATATTTTTTACAAGGTTCAAATATTTAAATAATTCAGATATTTAAATACGAACTGTTTAAAATTCGGGCTCGTTACAGATAGGATTTCCAAATCCAGTCTGCATTATTCATTTTAAATCTAATTTAAATATTTATTGGTATCGTATATCGATACGTGCATACATAACTTTTATATCGATTTAACTAAAATTTAATGATTAATATTTCATAAATATTAATTAATATATAGTAATTATAATAATTAAATCATGTGGTATTTCAGAGTATTCAACATTATTGGTTGTGTTACTGAAAGGTGTAAATTCAGTCAGTGATTAATATCGAACAATTCGAATATTAACATTCACACACCTTAGCTAGTGATGTGATAGTTTAACTGAATTTCTCACTTACACATTACTATATCACATAGGACTTATGGAATTTTGTTTTGGTCAAAATTCCAACATCATCCACATTCAACTTGTTTAATCCAAACACAAAGTCTTTGGTTCAATAATAACAGATATTATTAATTGAACTGCTCTAGTCAGAGACTTTGACTTTCAGTTGCAAAAAGTTGACCGTGGTACTAAATTCATACAACCGAGGACAAGAATTCTCTATTGAATAGTGTTTTACTTTCGATGCTTCCACTCAGACCTAACATAATTGTTCTATGGATGTCATGCCATAATTTAACTATAAGCAGTGTGGAGTGTCCATATTGAAGCTCAACAATATCCAAGAACTGTGTAATATTTTCAATTCGATGTTCTTTATTTGACCTTAGTTATATTAACCAATAGAAAACTCTTGAGTGAGTCTGTGACGCCCCACTCCGAGACCCACATTAGCAAAGAGTATTACTAAGTAACACCGTCTACTAATACAGAGAATAGAGCTGAATAGGAGCGACCATCTATAACCTTGTCCTAATTATCTATTGAATACACTGACAAATGTCACTTCTTACTTAAATGGATCGACATATCCAATAAATACTTAATACAAAGCCATAGGTGGCTGAAGGATCAATCAGAATAAATATGACAACTCAAATGTAATACACATCATAGAACAGAAGATCATCACATACATTTTCACATATACAGATACATCACATAGTTTACAAAATGATACATGTCAAGTGGTAAAGCAAACCACAATATACAGACGAGTCAATAGAGTACATCAGAGTTACAGACAAAAAGGACTACACAAAAAGCTATAACAAAAAGGAGCTAGCGGAATAGTCCATGCGGAAGCAAAATAGGCTAAGTCCAATGTACCTAACCTGAAACATCTCGGTCTGACCCGAGTATAAAATACACGGGTCAGTCTAGCTAAACGAATTAGTTAGATCTAATAGTTATAATGAACATAAAAAATCATAAAGTACCACAAATATCTCCAAAAGAGATAACGAAATCATCTAACATAAGATGAGTCAAAACAAGCCTCATATCATAGGCAACTCAAATAAACAAAGGACATACATATCCCAAAACACGCCAAAAAGGCAAATGACAAATACCAACAAAGGTAACACAAGTTTCCACAAGGTAATCGCTATATATCATGTGGTTCAAAGAACCTACCCCGAAAGGCGATACACTAGGAAAATATAATTGTCAAAAAACAAAAGATGCCCGAGCTCAGTACTGTATAACAAGGATCCATACGCCCGAAGGCAACGCCCGAACAACGCCAAAAGACAACCCCCGAAGGCAACGCCCGAAGGCAACAAACCATAGTGGCGGTACTGGACACCACTGTCCGGCGGAATGTGTCACAACTCTCAGAAAGGAACCCGAAAAATGTTAACATGAGTGCCATACCCCACGTTCGCACTAAACGGTTTACTAACCGTTAGTCAATTTCACACTCAAAGCAGTACAAAGTTCACCTCATCTCATCGGTAAACCAGACCCAAAGGTCAAAACGGTCAAACGAGTATATTAGGAATTAACTGAAAAGATAAACGCACGTGTTCATAGCACGCGTTTTATTTAATCATTTAATTCTCCTCCCTCTTCGCTCGAAGTGCAAAATTGTGTGTGTTTTAAATAGAAATTATAAATTGGAGAAACAAGCTTTTAATACAATTAAAAAAGATCACTTTATATAAACCCGTGTACGAAATCTAAAAAGAATCATCAAAGTCAAAGAATGCAATAACAACTAATTGGATCAACACGAATCGATTAAACAATGGAAATTCAATCAAAAAATAGGCAAATAGGCAAAAATAGGCAATTCCAGACGTCTGGGGGTCAATCCAGACGTCTGGATTTAGGTTCTAGAAAATCCAGAAAAAACCTCCCAGACGTCTGGTTTGCCGAACCAGACGTCTGAAACCTTTTCAGACGTCTGAACTAAAAAATCAGACTTCTGAATTTAGGTTCTGTCTTTTTTTTCTTTTCTTTTTTAAAACTACGTGCATCTATTTTTGCTCCAGGTCCAAAGCAGACGTCTGGACTTGGTCACCAGACGTCTGGTCACCTGGTCTGGGCAACAATTTGCCTAGGCCAAAGTGGTCAAAACATATCGGAAGCGATCGGACGAGCAACGACGACTAAGGATTTACGCCAAGCGACAACCCGGCCTTATAGGCTCTTCGATACACCCCGAATATCAATGTCCAAATATCCAAAGAAGGATTTTCATAAAATTGGACCAAAACACCAAAATTTGGAAAATTCACCAAATCAATTCAAATCAAAAGCACATGAATATGCACAAGTGTTAGGAATTCATACCTAACAACAATGATAGCTATAGACGTAGATGTGAGTTATAGAACTCACCTTTTTAACTCAAAAACAAATGATAAGATGCTCAAACACAAGGAGAAGATCAACCACTCTTCACTAAAACTCTACAAGCTCCAATCTAAGATCAAAACAAGTATTTCCTAAATTAGGGTTTAGGAATTTTCTGAAATTGGAAAAAGAGATAGATGGAGAAGGAGATGGAGATGCTTACCAAAGCTTTTCCAAGAGTTTGGAGCTAAAACTTGGATTTGCAAATGAAAACTAGGGCTTGGAGTTTCTATTTCCCTTTCTCTTCCCCCATTTTAGTTGAGCTTGAGTGTTTGCAAAAAGAAATAAGTGAATGGATGAAGAGGGGGCTGAGTTAGGGTAATAGAATGAGTTGGGTGAAACCCAAACCCAAAAAGCCCAACAGAAATAGCAAAATTCAACTTACTCCAAATATATCGAAGCTTATACTCAAAAAAGTCGCAAACGTCATTTTGGACTCAATGGAAGTGGTCCCGAGTCCTAATTCGACCGTTTGCAAAAAGTGACATTTCAGACTTAAATTCGACTGACGATGCTATATTTAAATAAAAATATTTAAATATAAAATCGTAAAATATGCGGGTTGTTACAGATCTCCCCTCCTTAACAAAATTGCATCCGCGCAATTCCTAGAGAAGAATTTGTAACTACTACATACTTACATCACCCAAAAAGAAAAGAAAATAAGCTTGAGATAGAGAGATATCCTCACCATTGCCAAGCGATAACAAAAAACCCGGATAGGATCGCTCGATAAACTCTCTGGTTTCCCAAGTACAGTCATTGGGGTTACCGGACCATTGAACTTTAATGAGCGGCACGTCCTTGTTCCGAAGGTGTCTCACCTCCGAGGCAAGCACGCGAATAGGCTGTTGTACAATAGATAAGTCTGGTGAGATCTCAAGCCCTTGCAAATCAGGAGAGTCGATAACAGAATCCGATTCTCTAAGACACTTCCGAAGCTAAGAGACGTGAAACATGTTGTGAACTCCGGATAGATGAGTTGGAAGTGAAACTCTATAAGCCACATGGCCAATACGTTCAATGATAGGAAATGGTCCTACATAGCGAGGAGCCAATTTCCCTGTCATACTGAAGCGCATAACCCCTTTCAAAGGAGAAACTCGAATAAAGACGAGATCATCAATCGAGAACTCGAGAGGCTTCCTACGGTTATCCGCGTAGGATTTCTAGCGGCTCTGTGCCTCTTTCATTCTCTGACGAATAAGAACAATCTTCTCAGAAGAATCATGAACAAAATCTAGGCAAAGAATAAGCTTCTCCCCAGATTCCAACCAACAAGAAGGTGATCGACATGGCCTTCCGTATAAGGCTTCGAAAGGAGCCATACCGATACTGGACTGAAAACTATTGTTGTAGGAGAACTCTACAAGGGGTAGATGATCCTCCCAACTACCTCCGAAATCAAGATTACAAATACGGAGAAGATATTCTAAGATACGATTCACCCGTTCAGTCTGTCCATCAGATTGTGGATGATAAGCTATGCTAAAATTAAGCTTTGTTTCCAAAGCTTGCTGAAGACTCTTCCAGAAATGACTGGTGAATAAAGGATCACAGTCACTCACAATCGAACTAGGAACACCGTGAAGTCTCACGATTTCCTTGATAAATAACTTAACCAAAAGAGAAGAAGTCCTATTAGATTTAATAGGAACAAAATGAGCTGACTTGGTGAGGCGATCAACAATAACCCAAATACTAGAATGGCCCGATCTCGTATGAGGTAGGCCATCAATGAAATCCATCAAAATCCGATCCCATTTCCATAATGGAATCTCTAGAGGCTGAAGGAGACCAGAAGGGCACTGATGTTCGGCTTTAATACGTTGACAAGTCATGCAATTACTCACATAACTCGCCACACCACGCTTCATGCCTTCCCAATAATAAAGGCGATGCATGTCGGCATACATCTTACTACTGCCAGGATGAATGGTATACTTAGAACGATGACAGTCATCAAGAATGTCATGCTAAGTGCAGAATCAAAAGGCACAACAAGACGGTTCTTCTTGCGAAGACACCCATGAAGATCAATACTGAAATCCCGCAACGCCTCATCACGGGGTTCCGTTCCACAAAGCTGAATAAGATGCACAAGATCAGGATCATGCAGCTGAGCTTCAGCAATACAATCCAATAAAGAGGGTCGAGCTTCCAAACTGAATAATACTAGCGAAGAATCAGAGGATGGAGCTCGATCATGAATATCACACAAAGATAAAGTCTCAAGAATACCCCATTCGGCAAGCATCATAAAAACGACAGCCGAATGTCTACGACTAAGCGCATCAGCAACACGATTACCCTTACCAGGGGTATATTGGATATCAAAGTCATAGGAGGCAAGAAACTCGAGCCAACGCTGTTGCCTCATATTGAGTTCCTTTTGAGTGAACAAATACTTCAAGGATTTATGATCGGTATAGAGAATGAAGCGCTCGCCTAATAAATAGTGTCGCCAAATCTTCAAGGCGAAGACAATGGCGGCTAACTCAAGATCACGAGTGGCATAGCGAACTTCATTCGGACGCAGTTGCCTAGAAGCATAAGCAACTTCCCGATCCATCTGCATAAGCACGGCACCGAGACCACTACCATAAGCATCGGTGTAGACAACAAGATCATGATTCCCTTCGAGAACCACAAGAATAGGAGCATTAGTGAGAAGTTCCTTTAATGTCAGAAAGGAAGCTTCACACTTGTCGGACCAAATGTAACGAATGCCTTTCCGAGTAAGGCTGGTGAGAGAAAGCACAACACGGGAAAAATCCTTAATGAACCGACGGTAGTAACCCGCCAATCCAAGGAAACTACGAATCTCATGAACATTCGCAGGCCTCTTCCAATTTTGGATAGCTTCGATCTTTGAGGGATCGACCGAAATGCCGTCGGAAGATACACATGGCCTAAGAACTTAACCTTATTCTCCCAAAAATGTCACTTGGAGAATTTGGCTTTAAGCTGATGGTGACGAAGAGTACTCAAGACAATTCTCAAGTGATTAGCATCCTCGGCTTCAGACTTAGAATAAACAAGAATGTCGTCAATGAACACAAGGACGAACTTATCAAGATATTCCCGGAATATTCGATTCATAAGATCAACAAAGAAAGCAGGAGCGTTCGTCAAACCGAACGGCATAACGAGCCACTCGAAAGAACCATATCGAGTGTGGAAAGCTGTAAGGGGTATGCTATCTTCCGTGACTCGGAGCTGATGAAAACCAGTGGCAAGGTCGAGCTGAGAGAAGACCTTAGCGCCACTCAATAGATCGAACATATCATCGATCCTAGGCAATGGATAACGATTCCTAACGGTCAACTCGTTAAGCTTGTGATAGTCGATGCAGAGCCTAAGAGTTCCATTGGACTTCTTCACGAAGATGACCGCGGCACCCCACGGTGAAAAACTGGACAGAATCAATTGCTTGGACTCAAGCTCAAAAAGCTGCATCTTGAGTTCCTCATTTTCTTTTGTAGACATCCTCGTGGGAGGACGCCCAACTGGCTGCACGCCTGGAATGAGATCAATGCGGAACTCGATCGCCCGCTTGGGTGGCAAACCCGAAACCGGCTCAAAAACATCCGAGAAGTCACAAACAATAGGAATACGAGATATGTCATCATCATCTCGTGAGTCAAGAGAATATAAAGCCATTTCGGAATTATCCACATTCCGAAGAACAAGTGACAGCTGAGTAGATGAATCTGGGTGTCGAAGATATAAAATTCTTTCAGAACAAATAATCCTGGCATCGTATCTCACTAGCCAGTCCATACCCAAAATCATATCAAATCCCAAATAAGAAATAACATGCAGATTCGCACGAAAAGAAAAGCCACATAAAACAATCTCAACATCATCACAAAGCATGCTAAGGGTTGTGGATCCCCCAATAGGATTCGCAATCCTCAACGAAGTAACCATACAAGAAACATCCAAAGACAAATCATCGACGAGCTTTTTCTGTACGAAAGAATGCGAAGCTCCCGTATCGAAAAGAACTCGAATACTACAGTCATGAAATAAAATAGAACCTTCCAAAATAGATGGAGATAACCTATGGGCTGAGAAGAACCTCCAGAAGCCTTAGCAACATAAAGCTTGCCAGACTTGGAACTAGCAGGAGCAGTAGGGCAGGTGGAAACACGGTGACCTTCCTTCTTGCAATAATGGCAGAAGAGAGGCTTAGGACAAGCTCGAATCATATGATCAGGAGGACCACAATTGAAACACTTCCGAATGGAAGGTGTTCCAACAGATTGAGAGTTAGAACCAGATTCAATAGGCTTCTTCTTCTTAGAAGGAAGAAATCCCTGCTTATGAAATGGAAACTTCTTCTTATTGGGGTTCTTGCGAACCTCAACATCATCACCACTATCACACTCCTTCTCGATGGCCTCGAGATGAAGTGCCGAGTCAACCAACTCCTCAAAAGAAAGCTTAAGCTGGAGCATTAAAGATTTCTTGAGATATTTCTTAAGACCAGAGACAAACTTCATATTCTTCTTATAAGAAGTGTTAATGAATTCAAGACCATACTTAGATAAGGCCTCGAAAGATGCAACATAATCAGAAACAGAAGACTTCCCTTGCTTCAACTCAAGGAAGCGATGGGCTAATAAAGCTTTCTCAGATTCAGGAACGAATTTGAGTTCGAATCGTTCCCGAAACTGAGTCCAAGAAAGAACAGACTCATCAAGTTCGGCTATAAGAAGCTCGTACCAACCAAAGGCACGCTCTTGCAATAAGCTAGAAGTTACAAGAACTCGATCATGGTCAGAAAGATCCATGCGAGAGAAGATACGCTCGCATGTGCGAATCCAAGCTTGGACCTCAAGAACGGACTCGGAGCCTTTGAATGGCTTTCCACCAAGATGAGAAAAATCACTACACAGGCGTGCAAAGGCAGACTTGCATGGAGGAGATGCACGAATAGGAGCTGGAGGTTGAGTGCTCCTAAATAACTCCAAAAACTGATCGACTGACATATAAACGTCGTCCAGATGCGAGCCACTGGATTGCCCAGCATCCGAGCGTCGTCCCCTGCCTCTTCCGGCCATTAGCTGAAAGTTAAGATAAGATAAAGATTATTCACAAGGTAGATATCATTAATTCCGAAGTGGAATACTACGGAATAAAGTGCATTCCTAGACATATCTCAAAATTCTATCTACCCCAAAGGCACGATGATTCAAAGATTTGTAACATTCGTACTACACTTTGATGTACCGTAATATGTGTCTCTGTTCTATGTTTATCATATTTTATTCTGAACACAGCTCTGATACCAAGCTGTGACGCCCCACTCCGAGACCCACATTAGCAAAGAGTATTACTAAGTAACACCGTCTACAAATACGGAAAATAGAGCTGGATAGGAGCGACCATCTATAACCTTGTCTTAATTATCTATTGAATACGCCGACAAATGCCACTTCTTACTTAAATGGACCGACATATCCAATAAATACTTAATACAAAGCCATAGGTGGCTGAAGGATCAATCAGAATAAATATGACAACTCAAATGTAATACACATCACAGAACAGAAGATCATCACATACATTTTCACATATACAGATACATCACAGAGTTTACAAAATGATACATGTCAAGTGGTAAAGCAAACCACAATATACAGACGAGTCAATAGAGTACATCAGAGTTACAGACAAAAAGGACTACACAAAAAGCTATAACAAAAAGGAGCTAGCGGAATAGTCCATGCGGAAGCAAAATAAGCTAAGTCCAATGTACCTAACCTGAAACATCTCGGTCTGACCCGAGTATAAAATACACGGGTCAGTCTAGCTAAACGAATCAATTAGATCTACTAGTGATAATGAACACACAAAATCATAATGTACCACAAATATCTCCAAAAGAGATAACGAAATCATCTAACATAAGATGAGTCAAAACAAGCCTCATATCATAGGCAACTCAAATAAACAAAGGACATACATGTCCCAATACATGCCAAAAAGGCAAATGACAAATACCAACAAAGGTAACACAAGTTTCCACAAGGTAATCGATATATATCGTGTGGTTCAAAGAACCTACCCCAAAAGGCGATACACTAGAAAAATATAATTGTCAAAGAAACAAAAGATGCTCGAGCTCAGTACTGTATAACAAGGATCCATACGCCCGAAGGCAACGCCCAAAGGCAATGCCCGAAGGCAACAAACCGTAGTGGCGGTACTGGACACCACTGTCTGGCGGAATGTGTCACAACTCTCAGAAAGGAACCCGAAAAATGTTAACGTGAGTGCCATACCCCACGTTCGCACTAAACGGTTTACTAACCGTTAGTCAATTTCACACCCAAAGCAGTACAAAGTTCACCTCATCTCATCGGTAAACCAGACCCATAGGTCAAAACGGTCAAACGAATAGATTAGGAATTAACTGAAAAGATAAACGCACGTGTTCATAGCACGCGTTTTATTTAATCATTTAATTCTCCTCCCTCTTCGCTCGAAGTGCAAAATTGTGTGTGTTTTAAATAGAAATTATAAATTGGAGAAACAAGCTTTTAATATAATTTAAAAAGATCACTTTATATAAACCCGTGTACGAAATCTAAAAAGAATCATCAAAGTCAAAGAATGCAATAACAACTAATTGGATCAACATGAATCGATTAAACAATGGAAATTCAATCGAAAAATAGGCAAATAGGCAAAAATAGGCAATTCCAGACGTCTGGTGGTCAATCCAGACGTCTGGATTTAGGTTCTGGAAAATCCAGAAAAAACCTTCCAGACGTCTGATTTGCCGAACCAGACGTCTGAAACCTTTTCAGACGTCTGAACTAAAAAATCAGACGTCTGAATTTAGGTTCTGTCTTTTTTTTCTTTTTTTTAAAACTGCGTGCATTTATTTTTGCTCCAGGTCCAAACCAGACGTCTGGACTTGGTCACCAGACGTCTGGTCACCTGGTCTAGGCAACAATTTGCCTAGGCCAAAGTGGCCAAAACATATCGGAAGCGATCAGACGAGCAACAGCGACTAAGGATTTACGCCAAGTGACAACTCAGCCTTATAGGCTCTTCGATACACCCCGAATATCAATGTCCAAATATCCATAGAAGGATTTTCATAAAATTGGACCAAAACACCAAAATTTGGAAAATTCACCAAACCAATTCAAATCAAAAGCAAATGAATATGCACAAGTGTTAGGAATTCATACCTAACAACAATGATAGCTACAGACGTAGATGTGAGTTATAGAACTCACCTTTTTAACTCAAAAACAAATGATAAGAAGCTCAAACACAAGGAGAAGATCAACCACTCTTCACTACAACTCTACAAGCTCCAATCTAAGATCAAAACAAGTATTTCCTAAATTAGGGTTTAGGAATTTTCTGAAATTGGAGAGAGAGATAGATGGAGAAGGAGATGGAGATGCTTACCAAAGCTTTTCCAAGAGTTTGGAGCTAAAACTTTGATTTGCAAATGAAAACTAGGGCTTGGAGTTTCTATTTCCCTTTCTCTTCCCCCATTTCAGTTGAGCTTGAGTGTTTGCAAAAAGAAATAAGTGAATGGATGAAGAGGGGGCTGAGTTAGGGTAATAGAATGAGTTGGGTGAAACTCAAACCCAAAAAGCCCAATAGAAATAGCAAAATTCAACTTACTCCAAACATATCGAAGCTTATACTCAAAAAAATCGCAAACATCATTTTGGACTCAATGGAAGTGGTCCCGAGTCCTAATTCGACCGTTTGCAAAAAGTGACATTTCGGACTTAAATCCGACTAACGACGCTATATTTACATAAAAATATTTAAATATAAAATCATAAAATATGCGAGTTGTTACAGAGTCATTCCATAGTTATCCAATCATTATTAATACATAACCTTTTGGTGCCTCCAACAGCCATAAGTAATACACTACCAAACATTTGAAGAGAGTTACGTACCCCGGTCGCAACAGATGTATCGATATCATGCCTCAAGAAAATATTGACTAGGGATACTTAAAAAAAATTATTACGGTAAATTTCTCGTGATCACAACACATTGCAATTACTATCACATAACATATCATTGAGGATTTTCTTTTAAATATACTTAAATTAAATAAATAATTAACAAAACACGGTATGACAACTATATAATAGAAAGAAAACACCTTTTATTTCGAATGATATTTTATTACGGAGTTAATAATTTACAATAAATTATAAAATTGCCCATAGGGAATACCCCTAACTCTATCAATCTCCTACTTCCCTTTGGGGCTAATTATGGAATCTTAATCTCATCCCTTTAACCAGTTTGCTGAGAACTAACCTAGTGAGACCCTTCGTGCATATATTTGCTATGTTGTCCTTTGTATCTACTCTAATAATTACAACTTCTTTCTTCTTAACAAATTCTCCGATGAGGTGGAACTTTCGAAGAATGTGTCTCGATTTCTTATGTGCTTTAGGTTTCTTTGCAATCTGCATCATAGCATTGTTGCAATAAAATTATGTCATTATATCTTCTGTATTGGGAATTACCCCAGGTCACTCATAAATTTGTGCATTCAAATTGCTACTTTAGCTGCTTCATCGAGGGCGATGTACTCGACCTCCATTGTGGAATCGTCTGTTATTACCTGTTTGAAACTTTTCCAGCTAACAACCCCACGTTTAAAGTAAAAATGTAACCCACTACAGACTTATTATCATCGATATCACTTTGAAAGCTGGAATTTGCATACCTTTTCATAAGGAGGTCTCCATTCCCACATATAAGGAATGAATCCTTATTATTTCTTAAATACTTGTAACGACCCTAATTTTTAGTAACATTATTTAGGATATTTAATTAGTTAAATAAAATAAAATAATGTGATGATTAGGGGATTGAGATTTGTGATTAATAAAGGGTAGCCGTGCCATTTAAACAAATGAACTAATATGAGTAAAAAATAAAATAAGTTAGGTAAATTGGTGAGAGGCAAAGTTAGAATAAGAGTATTCTAATATCCTAAACCCTTAGGAATTCATTTCATACGTTCATTTGCAATACCAAACTAAAATAGAGGCCAGCCACCATTAGCAAGAGCAAGAGGAAGAAGATAAAGAAAATCAAAGGATGGAAGATTAATCAATTCAAATCCATTCAAATATCAAACTCCTTAATCTCAAAGCTAAGGTGAATAACGACTACATCTCATGTTTTCTAATTATTTTTGGTTTTAGGTTGAACTCGATTTATCTTGCAAAGTCTAGCCATGTTTTAAATGATAAAATGTTTATATATGTTTGTTAATGATTTATACTTATTCATATAGATTTCGTGATATGTTTTAATGTGAAAACCTTATTAAATGGCATCCAAATGCCTTGCGATTTTAGACTTAGATCAGAAATGATATTTTAGAGATGGATTTTAATTTCCATAATTTTCAGAATTTATGTGGATTTAATATTAATTTTCTAGTGAAGAAAATGATTATTTGGGTTTAAAATAATTATGGTTAAATTATATATGTTATTGGTCTGAAATTAATATATGTTCGAAAACATAATAAAAATGATTTTCTGGAATTTTTATAGGATTTTCCTAAGTGATTTAATAGATATATAAAATTATTTAATGTATGGGACTTAAATGTTTTATATATTTATAAAAGGAGAAGGGGTATTTTGTAAATTATTTAAATTAATTACTTTTGAAATTTTGGTAGAACTTTTAGAAAAGAAAATTAGCAACCAATTAGGTTTTGACAAATAAGGCAAGTTAGTTGAAAAGATTACTTTAAAAAGTTAAAAATCAGTTTAATCATGCTTTTTGAATGTTTCGCCACTTTCAACACTATGCTTTCGACCCAGTATGTAATGCCCCAGAAATTCATGAAACCTTATTTTGGTTGAATTTTGAAAATATATGAATTTATTTGTATAGGAATGTATGGAATTAATTGTGTGCAAGTGTGTGTGCATTTGTGCACGTGCACACTGATATGGCATAAGGAAGAACTCCAAATTTCCTCAAATTAAAACATGAACTGGAAAAGCCTTACAAACATGATTTTGTAATGAAAATTATCAAACCAGACATGGATATTTGATTTCTGGATTTATATGGATTATTTTAGAAAAAAAGACAAAGCAAGTTTTGTTTGAACCAGTAAACAGATTTTACTTAATTTAAACCCAAGATAAATTAGATAAGGATTTGAAACATGTATGCACATATATGTGTATGTCTTTCTGAAACTAAGGAGGAGTTAAGTAAGCCTAGATAAGATATGTATGCATATGTACATTTCTATAAGTACTGAAAGTATTAAAAAGAAATAAGCAAGGGAAAGCATAACATTAAAATAGCAAAAGACATATTGCAAGCAAAACAATTGCTTTAGGCAGAAAATAGAAAGGAGGTTTTTAGAAAATAAACAAGTGACAATGTCACACAATTGTCAAGATTTAGAAAGAGAACAAACTAGATATTCTGGAAAAGAAAAAGGGGAATAAGCATTACATGGCCGGGGTACTAAGGGTGAGAATAAGCAAATGAGAAATGCAAAATGCATGAGCACTGGCCAGGGTAAGAATGAGATTTTACATTTGTAAAACCCTAGAAAACCTCTCTTATAAATCCAAGTTTAAACCAGAAAAATCACTTTCTACCCGAGACATTTAAGAAAACAAAGAAGAAAAATATTTGCAAGAAGAAAGGCAAAGTTTCAAAGGGTTTCTTTTCTGGATTAAGCAAGAGGAGAATTTTTCTGTGAGTAATCTCACTAAACCTATGGCATTAAGTCCTGTTATGAGGCAGCCAAGTTTATGTTATTTTCCTACATATTTCTGATCTTATTACTATGGTTTTAATGGATGCTTTAATGGGTGTTTATGAATGCTTTTGATTGCTTTAATGGTTGAGTATTTGCTCTGTTTGGTTACACCCAGAAATGTTAAAGTATGAAATCATGAAAGTAAATAGAGAATACTTGTAACTGGTTTAGATATGACATGAAAAATATAGAAATCAAAATGTATATGAGTTGCATTACACTTGTGTAAGTGTTGAGGCTCAAATGAAAGATTCAAGGGTGCAATGGAAATATCCAAAAGTGCTGAACCCTTGATCAAATAGAAAACCCATGAGCCAGAAATCTTGTTTAAGCTAGATCTTGAATTTAGTTCAAACATGGTTGCTTATGAAACAATAATAACCCACATGCCTAGGCCTTATTCACAGTTGCAAATATTCTTGTATTTTCTTTGAGCCAGAATATTTGAGAAGTATGATTTCCCCTAGATATGAATATTAGCTTGCCTTTGAAGTATGCTTGCAAGTTTTATGTAATGTTTCATGTACACTGTGATTTAATCACCTAGCTATCTCATGATAGGATCAAACACGAACACTTAGTAAATAAACTAAGGATTGTGAGCCAAGAAGACTGCTGGAATGCTTGTTATATTTAAAGTATGCAAGTTGGCACATGGTTTGTTTAAGCCCTGAGATCTTTGTGCAATATTGTGAATTATTTTATTGCAATGTGTCCCCGTGATTCCTTTATGGTAGATGAGGCTAGGAATTAATTTGGTAAATGCAACCCTAAATTGATGAAGTAGGAACTTGATTTATTCCTAGGTTGGTTGGATTGGAGCTATGATAGTTCCTGAGTATCTCTGTTTGACATGTATGTTTGCATAGTTGAAACTGTGTACATAATTAGTTTTAATACTGATCATATATGCATAATATATCAGAAACAAGTCAGGCAAATTGATTAAAGAAGTTATGCCAACCTATACAAAATGCTTATGTCTCACTTATCTACTTAATATCATGGAATTTTTGATATTGCTCATACCAGATCTTGTATCTGACCCTTGTTTGCTTATGGCATCTGGGGTGTCTCATTTAAAATGGGGCAGCCTCTAATGCTCTTTCAGGGAATGCTGGTTCTAAATAGGAAGCTGCTATGGCTAGTGAGAATGTTTGGATAAGAATGCTAAATTAGAATTAAATAAGAGCTTAGAATGAACTATTTGCATGTAATCTTGGAAGTTTTATAATTCTGATTTTGTTGTTATGTAATGATCTTGAATGTTTGGATTTTATTTAGTTGTTTCAATTGAATTATGGTAATGTATTAAGGTTGGGAAAAACCAAAGACTTAGTTGAATCTTATGCAAGAAAATATATTTGAGTATTATGGTAGAAATCTGTAGATGATATATGCCTATATTTGAGAAATGGATACATATATATATATATTGTGTATTAGTCAATCTTGAGTCACTTAAAAGCTTTAAGTTTTGAGGTTAAAAATCTGAGTTTAGCTAGAAGAAATATTTCAAGAATTTTGTGACTATATACAGAAGTGTTTTGATAAAAGAAACAATATATATATATTTTTGTGCACTGTATAAAGATGTGTACATGTTTTAAGCGATTTTCCAAGTATCTTGTATCTGAATTTACATTGCAATAGCCAGGCACTAATGTTTTGAGGACCTAGTCATAAGGTTTACCCACCTCAAAAGGAGTGAGGTCTGGGTTGATCAAGATGACCAGAGTTTTTGGGTTTAAAGGAAGAAAATGCACTTTGTAAAATCTGAAGCTTTCTTTGCAAATGCATGTACAAAGACATTTTCAAATACTTGAGCAATTCACTTTTATTTTGAGTAGCTTTCTTAGTCCAGAGAGCACAATACATCTGATATGCACACATATTACTTAAATACTACTTTTGTTAAATGACCATAAAATCTCGATTTTCTAAATCCAGTAAAGCAACCTTTAAATTAGGATGCAAGCTGAGGTAACTAAGGGATTAGGGAATGGATTTGATTCAAAGAAACACAACTATATAAATTGTGAATGAATCACTCAACTGGCTTGGTTATAAGTAAAGGAATTTGTGATAAAATCACTCATGTTGAAAATGATAAATGTGTATATCATTTTTCTTTCTGGCTTTTGATCAAATATCAAACAATTAGATTAAAACTATGATGACTTGCTATATAATCTGAGATCACTTTGCTAAGTCAAACTAACAGACAATCACCATAAGAATGATCAAAATTACTAGGTATAAATTATATATGATTATGGGATTCACTCCCATGACTCAAATATCAAAACCAAGGAAAATGAGCTATGTACTGGTTGATTAGAAACTCAAATTCAATCAGGATGCACTCTTGCTTACCAACACTTTGATCCAAGCAAGAGGGTCACATACATCTTCATATGTGTGTGAATATTTATTAATGAACTGATATAAATATATTAGTGGAAAAATTAGGATCCTGGATAATTTAATAGAAAGACTAAATGACTCTAGGAAATTTATTAATGTAAAAAAAATTCCTAGTAAAAATTAGGTAAAATAAATAGGGTCATTTCATTTGGTATCGGAGCTATGTTAAAACTATACATAGCTAAGGATGGTTGCATTGATTGATTGAAATACAATAACAATATATATGCACTGTTTGTTTGTTTGAGTAAAATAATAGTTTAGCTAGAAAATTATAGTAAAAGAAAAATACTCATGATAAACTTACTCTATCTACCCATACCCTAGTTATCAAATCATCGTAGGAAGAGGATCTCATCACAATGCAGGATCAAGTGCACCACAAATGCTTGATATGCAAGACTTTATGAGGGCCTTAAGGGATGGAGTAGGACATAGACTTGAGAACCCACATGAGGAACTCTCAAAATTATTAAAGACTTATACAAACTTGGGAGGCAAGAACTTTGAAGGGACTGAAAATGTGATGGAAATCCAGGCATGGCTGAGAACATTGGATAGGATTTTCAATGATATGCAGCTGGATGATCAAAGGTAGAGGCAAGTGGCTTCAAGACAACTGAAAGGTGTGGCTTTAAGCTGGTGGGAGGTAGTCATAGCTGGGAGGATTGAGAATGAAATCACTTGGAATCAATTCAAGGAGATGTTGGAAGCTATATTTGTTCCAGCATCAGCCAAAACTCTATTGCTTGAAGAATTCATCAGACTTAGGCAGGGAACCTTTAATGTGACTGAGTATACTCAAAGGTTTGAGGGCTTGTCTAAGTATGGAGCTATGCTTGTGGCTGATGAGACATCAAAGAATGATAGGTATATTATGGGTTTAAACCTAGGGCTTGGTAGGGCTATGTTGCCATATGCAGATAAAACCTTTGATCAAGTCATTGATCTGGCCTTAAAGTTCGAGCAACATGACAAGGAGAGGGAGAAGTATAGGAGTTTTAAGAACAACAATAATAAGAAGAATAAGGGAAGATATCACCCCTATGACAAAAAGATGGAGGAGACAGAAAGCAAGAAGACCAATGATACCAAAACCACTGATACAAAAAGGAAAATAGTGTGTCATCATTGTGGAAAAGAAGGACATATCAAACCAAGATGCCCAGAATTGAAGGGAAGAGCTTTCAAGTGCTACCTATGTGGGAAGGAGGGACATATCAAGAGGAATTGCCCTGAGTATAAACAGTAAGGGAAGCTAGCAAGTTTGGAGAGCAAAAGCAAATCCACAGTAGAAGCTATTGCAGAAAACCATGGTCAAGTGGAAGGTACCTTATTTATTTGTACCCTACCCATATCAGTAGTGTATGATACAGGGGCAACACATTCTCTGATTTCCCATGAATTAGTTGCATTGCTTAAATTAAATTGCATACTGGTTGAAACTCCTTTGTTAGTGCAAAGCCCATTGGGAAGTTCTAGTGTTTTAAACATGATTTGTGTGGATGTGGAATTAAACATAGGAGGAAATGTTTTTATTTCCAATTTATATGTTTTAAATTACCCAAATATAGGTGTTATATTGGGTGTAGACTGGTTAAGGCAATACAAAGCCATAATTGATTTAGACTCATCCACCATATCATTACAAAATTCTAGAGGCCAAAGAATCACAATTTTGTGTGAAGTGGCCAAAGAAAGGAAATTATATCAGTTGATTGACTTAGAGAAGGATTCCAGTGAGCCTTCTATTGAAGAAATCCCCATAATTAACAAATACTTGGATGTATTTGGAGAGGTTAATGGTGTTCCACACCATAGACCAGTGGAATTTCAGATTAGTCTCATACCAGGAGCAAGTCCAATCATTAAGAAACCCACTAGGATGGGGCCAAGTGAGTTGAAAGAGCTAAAGAAACGGCTAGAAGAATTAGAAAGCAAAGGGTTTATAAGACCAAGTAATTCATGCTGGGGTGCTCCAGTAGTGTTTGTAAGAAAACATGATGGTACTTTAAGGATGTGTATAGACTACAGAGAGCTAAACAAGGTTACAATAAAAAAAAGTACCCCTTACCTAGAATTGATGATCTCTTTGATCAACTTAGTGGAGCAAAAATATTTTCTAGGTTAGACTTGGCATCTGGATTCCATCAAATGAAGGTAGAGGACTCAAGTGTTAAGTATACAGCCTTTAACACTAGGTATGGTTTATATGAATTTCTTGTCATGCCATTTGGGTTGACAAATGCCCCATCATACTTTGTAGACTTGATGAATAGGATATTCAGGGATTATCTAGACAAGTTTGTATTGATTTTTATTGATGATATTTTGATCTATTCTAAAACAGTAGAGGAACATGAAAATCACTTACACCTTGTTTTGTCTAGATTAAGGGAAAAAGATTTAAAGGAAATTTTTTCAAAGTGTGCATTTTGGAAAGAAGAAGTGCATTTCCTTGGGCATGTTATATCTGCCAAAGGCATTTCAGTGAACCCCAATAAAATTGTAGCTATCCAAGCATGGAAAAGGCCAAGCACAGTAGGAGAAGTTAGGTCATTTATGGGGATGGCAGGGTATTATAGAAGATTTATAAAAGATTTTTCTAAGATGTCATCACCTCTTACCAACCTAACTAGAAAGAACCAACCCTTTATATGGACTGAGAAATGTGAGCAAGCCTCTAGTAAAATCAAGGAGGCCTTAGTCAATGCACCAGTGTTGAGAGTACCAGAGGGAAATGAGGATTTGATTGTTTATACTGATGCAAGTGGTTCTGGGCTAGGAGCTGTATTGATGCAGCAAGATCAAGTTATAGCCTATGCATTAAGACAATTGAAGCCACATGAATCAAGGTATGCAACCCATGATCTTGAGTTGGCAGCAGTGGTATATGCACTAAAGCTCTGGAGACATTATCTTCTAGGTGCTAAGTTTATTTTATACACTGACCATAAAGCATTGAAATATCTCTTTTCACAAAAAGATTTGAATATGAGGCAGGATAGATGGGTTGAGTTTCTAGTAGCATATGATTTAGACATACTTTATACTCTAGGAAAAGCTAATAAGGTTGCAGATGCTTTGAGCAGGCAGCATGCAAAAGTAGCCATGTTAATGATAGAAGAGTTTAGAAATTTATCTCTACTTACTGATTTGGAAATTGAGGAAAACAATGAGGTGAACATGGAGATGATTGAAGAAGGGAGTAAAGGAAAATTAAGTTTGATAACTTTGCAATCAGATTTAATTTTGAAAGTGGGGAAAATGCAAGAGGAAGATCCAGATTTATTAGAAAAGAAAACTCTAATAGTAAAAGGAGAAGAAGTAGTAAACTACCACACTGATAAGAATGGTTACTTAAGGAATAAAGGTAGGATATGTGTTCCAGAAGATATAGGGTTGAAGGAAGAGATACTTAATGAATACCATAGGAGTAAATATTCCATACATCCAGGCAGCACCAAAATGTACCAAAACCTAAAAAGGGATTATTGGTGGAGAGGGATGAAATCAGATGTGGCCAAACATGTTGCAAAGTGTATGACTTTCCAACAAGTCAAGGCAGAAACCCAAAGACCCTCAGGCCTATTGCAACCTCTAAGCATACCACAGTGGAAGTGGGAAGATATATCTATGGATTTCATAGATGGTCTGCCTAGATCAAAGAGAGGAAATACAAGCATTTGGGTAGTAGTTGATAGATTGACTAAAGTGGCACACTTTATACCAGTGAAGGCAGAAAGAAATGCACCTAAACTAGCTCAAATATTCATGAAAGAAGTAGTAAGGTTGCATGGAATTCCTAAAACTATAGTGAGTGATAGGGACACAATCTTTACATCCAGATTTTGTAAGAGCTTTCAAGAAGCCATGAGGAGTGAGTTATGCTTGAGTACTGCATACCACCCCCAATCAGATGGTCAAACTGAAGTAATAAACAAAGTTTTGGAGGATTTGTTGAGGGCATGTGCATTGGACTTTGGAGGTAATTGGGAAGATCACCTCCACTTGGCTGAATTTACATATAACAATAGTTATCAAAGCACCATAGGCATGGCACCATTTGAAGCCTTGTATGGCAAACCATGTTTGTCACCAATATGTTGGGTTGAAGCAGGAGAAAGGGCTGTCTTAGGGCCAGACTATATTAAGGAAACCACTGAAAAAATTGAGCTTGTGAGGAGTAAGATGGCAGCAGCTCAAGATAGGCAAAAGAAGTTTGCAGATGTAAGGAGGAAGCAGGTGGAATATAAAGTTGGTGACTATGTTTTCATCAAAGTTTCACCTATGAAGAAGGTGTTAAGATTTGGCAAGCAGGGAAACCTTACCCCAAGATATGTTGGACCTTACAAGATTTTGGAAAGAATAGGTTCATTAGCATACAAGTTAGAGCTACCAGAAGAGATGAGTGCAATGCACAATGTATTTCATGTGTCACAACTTAGAAGATGTGTGCATGACAAAGAGGAAATTCTAGAGAAATCCACTCAAGTTCAAATAAATCCTGATTTGGTCTATGAGAAAGAACCACTACACCAGAAAAGCCATTTTGCCACGGCCAGGAGCCGTGGCAAATTGGGGAGTGGCAAAAATTTTGCCACGGCTCTAAGCCGTGGCAAACTACTATTCCGCCACGGCTCCGAGCCGTGGCAAAATTAATATTACCCACGGTTCAAAGCCGTGGCTGAATAAAAGTTTGCCACGGCTTTGAGCCATGGCTATTTTTTACTTCATTAAAATCAGCCACGGCTCAGAGCCGTGTCTGAATGAACCGAAGCATAACCAAGTAGAGACGATATATTTAAGAGAAAGAAGCTCTAATTTTAAACCAAACATACATACACAGTCTCAAGTCAAAATATCATAATCAAGTACAAATCTATGTTTTTGCCAACAGGAAATTAAGTATTACAGGAGCAAATGAACAAAATAAAACATCGAAATAATTATCCAGCTCACAACAATTATGCATAGAATTCTACAAAAAGATGATGATTACTGAGCCCATCGAAAAAGAAATAAAAAAGAAATTAACAGTCATTTTTCAGGTGATGGAAGATTGAACACTGCCTTTCTTTGTGTACAACTTAGATACAACTCATAACATTAACAGTCATTTTTCAGGTGATGGAAGAAATTAACAGTCACTTTTCAGCTCACAACAGTAATTATCCGACGTTCAGTCTTCAAAGACTCCTGCAAATAACAATAAAACTCTGAAATCATCTTTATAAAAGTTAGCAACATCAAGGTTAGAAACCAGAGATGCAGGCAAGGAACCAAGAAACAATGTGCAGTCAAACAAGAAAAATATGACCCCACCTATACAAAAAACACATATGCCATACTTCTGTTCTACACTATATCTTTATCACTGGGAACATGGAAAAAAAAACTAAGAATGGTTTCCAAGTGAATTCTTCATTCCTCGTTACTTCACAATTTCTTGGTAAAATGTGATTCACCCCGTTAAATACTATCTGTTCAAGTAAAAAAGGTTTTATCGTGCATGAAAAGTAGAACCATGAGTTTCACTTTGACAGTTGGAAGTCGCGTGCAGTAAAAAATTTAGATATCAAAGACAATGATAAACAAATGTTACTTAGTTTTTAGGGTAGCACTACTTGTCCAAATTGTGGAACATAAGTGGTAAGATTTGTTCAGTTCTCTTGGAATTGCTTTCAAATTCGCCGAATTTGAGTATGTCACCCAGGTACACTAGTTCGAAAAATAGTTTTAATCAGTCCATTTCAACATATTTTTTAACTATGGTCAATAAACATTGGTATAGTGGTAAGATTTTTAATTATTACAAACTAATATAAATATATAGTCGGAAATTATTTATAAGATAAATACAGAAGGCCGACCATGTTATTCATGTAATGTATGTATTCATTGGTAAATATTTATTTATTTTTCTTGTATATTCTACATGTCTATTATAGATATATTTAAAGGAATTTTAAATTACTGGATCAGTTGAATCACTTACTGGAGGCATCAAAGACATACGAGGACTTAGGTGTGATACTAGACAATGACGTGCAAAACGACTCTGTAAAGAAACCGGGAAGTCTGTCTCATCATTTACGGAGGGTTAGACAAGGCCTTGATCTAATAAGAGCTTTATTTGAAAATTTTCTCTCTTCTATGTAAATTCATAATATTATCATATTTATGCATTTTTCTTCGATCATACTGAATACTATGATTTGGAATAAAAATTGAATTTATGTTACAGGGAAGGCTCATTAAAAAATGTAGCATCAAGTGCATATGCACAGGTTTGTGCACCATATCATACGTGGACAGTTAGGAAGGCAGTTGGTGCAGGAATGTATGCTCTTCCTACAAGGGAACAACTCATTTTCAGACTCAATGAAAATGGTAAATTAACATCGCATTGTTTTTGTTCCAGAGAATTTAGTATTATGTTCCATGCATCTGAGTATTTTGTTTACTTGTTATTGTAGATAAATCAGTGGAGAAAGAAATAAGAAGATATATAACTGCTTCAACGCCTGTTATAGAGTACATCGACAACCTTTACCTTTCAAGAAACATTGATTTGGACTGGTGAAGAGCATTTTTTTTCCATGGATAAAAAAGTTTTTGTTCTTTTTGCGGGAGAATTAATATGATTAGTTTGTAATATTTTGATTTTCTAGTTATAAGAACATGAACTGTAGGATGATTTGGGGTCTTTTATCGTAGTTTGTAACGAAATATGGTTGCATCTTCGTTGAAATATATGAAATGATGTATGTGTGTACATAGAGTATATTGTAAATTAGCAAAAAAAATTCATTACATTGTGATTGAAACTTCTTACGTTGGGTGTTTGTCAGGCTCTTTAATTTTGCACTTCCACTCTCTTGAATTTGACGTCATCACTTATATGAATAGGAGTTATTATTAATGATGAAACCGTCCATCAGTTGCACAAACAAGCTGTTTTTCAGGTGAGAATAAATTTACTAACACCCAACAAACCTTTCGGAAGAATAATACGATTTACACCTGCGGTTGGAAGATATATAGCAAGAAGTTTCTCATATATTTAAAACAGGGGTTTGGGTGCTAAAAATATTGGACTTTTGATTAGATATTTTTATGGATATCACACATAAGGATCTTCTGATTACAAATTTTTTGCATGAGTCGTCTCTCATAGTAGACATAATTATTTAATTCCTAATTTTATTCAATATTAACTTTTTATTACAAGTAAACAAGTGAAGTTCTATCACAATCTACCCTTGAGACATCGGCTCTTTCTTGTTTAACTCGTGCCCAACTCAATACATTCAAAATGGCACATCGACAAGAAAGGATACATCACTAAGCCTTCTCTCCGACATTAATTCTCCATGAACCATATTTTTCTTAAAACAGTGAGTTAATACGAGGTTAACTGTAACACAATTGGGAATTCGAAGCAAGAATTGGCTGGCTGAGTACAAACAGTGAAACTAAGCATCTTACGTCGATCATTTTCGTTAAATATTTGAAATGAAACTTGTGTCGTCTTACTGCTATCTAGCTACAAGCTATTTTAATTAGCTGCACTCAGATTGAAATATTGTTAAGGCATTTAATCCTAACTCCTTAGAAAGGACATAAATTATGCATTTTCAACTTCAGGATGCATCTTTGCTGTATGTATTTTGCAGTACCAACATTTTTTAAAAGGAAAATAAACTTACTTGTGGAAGTGCAACTATCCAAGCTTCTCCATCTAGAATAACCAAATATTCAAATGTCTGCTGTATGTATATCTGTAGTTCCGCTCTTAAGCTATCCCATAACCAAATATTCAAGCTTCTCCATCTAGAATATTAAACTGCAACTCTGACAGTGTCATAGAGCAAAGTGAAATTTCACTATTGGGACGTAGTACCAAATCACAGAGGGATTTAAATACATAGCTATCTAGTTCCCATAAAACCTGCACACGCAATACACACATAGTAAATGTATCATCATGGTGAAAATACAAAAGTAACTCAATATGATTCAGCCTAGTTGCTTATACATTATTGCCCAAAACTAGGCACTGCCAAATAAAGTACCAATATAAATTTGTTTATCAAGTGTAGTGATAAACACAATCAAATTGAAAATAGTTGATTCTTCAGACTTCATTTTCTAATTCATCTATAAAACACTGTATCAATAATGACATTGTATGTGATTTATATGGGACCTCAATGCACTGTGATATCCAAACAAATTGCATTGTAACATTGCGTCATTTACTGGTAAATGTACTTACTAATAGTAGTCAACATTGCACTGTAACAAACAAAAATTGGGGCAGATTTATATGAAAGCCACTTGCTAGGAACAAATATACAATCACAGGTTAAAAAATATATTATTCTGCTGCTAGTGCTACAAGCTGAAATCTGCTCGAGAATGAGCAATAGATCAAAAGATGAAGGTCAAGATCATCACTGACAAATTAAAATCTACATAAGTACTTAGTGAAATCTGCTAGAGAGGATGGACATCATCTTGACCATGACATAAAATAGTTTTCATGTTGAAAATAGTTGCATGATATGAAACTAAAATTATAGTTTTCAGGTTGAAAAATTAAAAAACTAAACATATATGCATGGTAAACCACTCAAAAGCACGCTCTTTTATCTTTTAACTTTGCCCTTACCCGCAGCTTTAAAATGCCCATTCCCCCAACCGTTTATTTTAAAGGTACCCTAAACCACTCTTCAAAATGACTCTTTCTTTAACATTCTCAACTGACATGGGTAGAATTAAAAATTCATCATGATACCTCTTTAAAAATCAAATGAAACCGTGTAGATGGTGGGCTTCAAACGAAATTAGTGGCTTTCATAACAACTGACATGGGTAGATTTTAACTGACTTTATCATGCTTTGTTATAAGATTTGTTGTAAAATAAGAAAAATACCCTATATAATGAACGATATACTTCTACTTACCAGTATTTGCAACCAGACTTTTCGATTGGGCTTAATTGCATACACGGTACTTGCTATTTGCAGCACTGACGATCTTTAGTAAATGGCCACGTATAGTACATCCAGATTCATTTGCAAATAATATAATTACCGAAGAAAACTTATTAGACAACGCATGCAATTCAACTTGAAACAGATCAAATGGAAATCAAGCACTAAATAGCGCAGCTTTGTAGACAAAGAGCAAAAGAGTTTACCAATTCACACTTGGCTATCCTGGGAAAGTTGCCATTTGATTGCTAATCAAATATCAATCCAAAAAAGATTAAGACGTTAATTTAATCCAAAAATAAAAATAAAAGAAGAAACAATAAAATGAATCCAATAAATAAATGGACGGTAAAATACCCCAAGTAGGCAAAGGCAAAAAGCTTTTAGGTTGCCGCACCAAATGTTGAGATAAACAAGCCTGCCTTTTTTCCCATATCAACTGCTTACCTTTTCATTCAATTTTGACAAATCAAAATAATGATAGCACAGAAATTAAAAATCAAAATGAATGAAAAAGGATCAGAGAACCATTGGCTTAATTTCTCTGAAGAGGAATTAGATTGCGCGAGTTATAATCAGCGTCGATGATTTTGGGAAAGGATCGCCATCTCGATAATCTCTATTCTCTCTCGATTTAAGCAGCGTCGACGTAGATCGATTTGGTTGAAAAATATTTAGGGTGCGTGAGGATCGATTTGGGCGAAAAAGAATTAGGGCGAAGGGGCGTTCTACTCTTCGCTGACGCGTGAAATGATTTTAGATCTGGTAGGGGTGGGGGGGCTGGTTTGAAATTTTTTACAGCTTTGGCACGGTCTAAGGCCGTTCTGAAATTGCCACGGTTCTAAACCGTGGTAATTTATTTTACCACGGCTCAGAACCATGGTAAAATTGCCACGGCTTGAGACCGTGGCAATTTTTGCGCATCTGGGTGTGGCAAATTGAGCTGTATGGTGTAGTGAACCAATGGGGATTTTAGCTAAAGAGGAAAAGAAGTTGAGGAGCAAAACTCTGAAATTGGTGAAGGTTCAATGGAGCCTAGACCCTAATGATTGTACATGGGAGTTAGAGGACAAGATAAAGATGGATTACCCTAAGCTTTTTGCAGTGGAAGGTAAATTCTAATTTCCTAAAAAGTTTAATATGTATGGTTGTTTTGACTGAATTATTTGCTTGTGCAATGTTTGATAGATTTTATAAAAATCTGAAAATGTTTAAAGTAAAAAATGAGAAAATTGTGAGGACACAATTCCTAAAAAGGTGGGGTGATTGTAATGCCCCAGGAATTCATAAAACCTTATTTTGGTTGAATTTTGAAAATATATGAATTTATTTGTATAGGAATGTATGGAATTAATTGTGTGCAAGTGTGTGTACATGTGTGCACGTGCACACTGATATGGCATAAGGAAGAACTCCAAATTTCCTGAAATTAAAACAAGAACTGGAAAAGCCTTACAAACATGATTTTGTAATGGAAATTATCAAACCGGAGATGGATATTTGATTTCTGGATTTATATGGATTATTTTAGAAAAAAAAGACAAAGCAAGTTTTGTTTGAACCAGTAAACAGATTTTACTTAATTTAAACCCAGGATAAATTAGATAAGGATTTGAAACATGTATGCACATATATGTGTATGTGTAATATCCCGGAAATTTTGACAATATCAATTTAATAATCTGTTGAATAATTAAATTGATATGGATAATCTTTGATAATAAGATTTGAATTTAATTTAATAATCTGATTAAATTAGTATTAATTGATGATTTTATCTTTTAAAAGTTAATAAGATATTTTCTATTTGGAATATATATATTTATTTGTATATATTGTAAATAGAAGGTTTGGTAAATAGGAAATTTATATTTAATTTAATCTGGACTTTTCAAAGATATTTAAATAAGTAATTTTATAGTTTTAAAATACTTCAAGAAAATATTTAATTTGTTTAAGATATTTTTACTTAAGTTTAAATAAATAAGATTTACAAAAATGGTTTGTTTTATTTCTTTTTAAATATTTCTTGATAATATAATCTCTTGTTTAAATTATAAAATATGTTAATTTCAAATAATAAGTATAATGTATTTTTTTAATATGTATGAATTTTAATGCTAAAAGGAATTGTTATTTTTAAATGGAATAAATAGTGTATGTAAATATATATAACCTAACTTTTAAATTGAATCTTATGATTTAATTTTATTTAAACTTGAATTTAAAGTTTTGAAATTCAAAAGAATATATATTTAAATTGTTTTGGATTTTATAATATTTGTATAAACTTTTATTTATAAATGTAATTAGCTTTTGTTTCTCTTTAATATATATAGATAAGTGTTTAGATAAATAAGAAAAAGGCTTTTTAAATAACTTTTAAAATAAATAGAAATATGTAAAATTACTTAAAAGACATGTGTCATTATCCTAAAACCTTGTTTTAACAAGTGTAAATAAAAGATGAACTCTAATGACAAGTGTCCTTAATTATTTTCTTTTTATTTTATTTTTATAAATTACAAATTCACTTATATAAACATTTTCATATATTCACTTCATTCCTTTCTATTTTCTTTTTTCAAAACAAGAGAAACCCAAACTTCTTTCTCTAATACAAATCTGAAAACCAAATCAGTAATCCCTATTTCTCAAACAAAGTATGTTCATATTCAAATCAAAAATCTAAAATCTGGAGTTAGAAATCAAATTGCCTCAAACCAAAATTTATACACTTCTCAAAACAAAATCTGAGATCAGTAAGCATCTTCCTCAAACCAAATTCATCAATCTGTAATCAAGTTCCCAAATCAAAAACTAAGGCCTGCAAACATCTTCATTTTTCAATCTGGAATCAACTCAAGAAAGCCAGCCTGCAATTCTTTTTCAAAGCCTGCATGTTCTTTAGTCCGGAAGAAATTCTGGAATCTAAGCAACACACATCTCAACAAACAAGATGTTATCATGCATGCAAGACTCAGTAGCCAACATTCAGTTTAAAGGTTTCAAAATCAAAAACTATTTCAAAAGAATTAAGCTCTGTTCTCTGCTTTTTAAAAGGTGAGTAAACATTTATCTTAAAAACAGTTTTCTTTAAAATCTGTTATGATGCATGTGTTGGATGTTGTAGTAGATTGTGTTGTATAATTATATGGATGTTAATGCATGTATATTATGTATATAAAATGCCTGTGATATGCCTGTTATTAACTGTGAACATATATATATATATCTAGACTCTGTTTAAATTCCCAGACTCAAATCCTAGTAAAAATTCTCTAACTTTTGATTCAAGCTTTGTTAGGATTTAATTACTGAACGAATTATGTTTGTAGTATAATAGGTTTTAGTTTAAAAACTTGTTTAGATTAAGATAACATAGTATTGTTTCTGGAAATCTAAAACATCAATGCATGTTTAATAAAAGTGAAAGCTCAAACATTATAATATACATATTCAGGATAGTAAATCAAATACCCAAACTAAAATATGATTTTTAAAACTCAAATCATAGTTTGTAATGATGGGGTGTATGGGCAGTTCTGGTTTGACCAGAAAAGGGGAAATGGGTGATTTCTGAGGAGCTCGATGGTTTGGGAGTTCGTGTATCCTTCTGGAGGAAGATGAGTGGTCGGAGACTTGGAGAAAAATAGTAGATGTGTGGGTAGATCATCGTGGAGGTGGCGATTGGAAATTTATGTCTGTAGCCCTAGTTTGTCTGGAAGAAACATTTTGTATGGGTTCGACGTATACAGTGGATCGAGTGTAATGATATTTTGGGTGATGGTAGATGATGAGTTGACGAGAACGTGGCCAGAATTTCAGGAGTTACGGCGGTCGGAGCTTCGAGAAGGAGGCGTTGACAGGCTTTGAGGAGTGATGACTGGTGGTTGTTTCCAGGTTTGAGTTTGAAGTCTCGATTTAGTTTCGAGCTTTTGCATGACCAACTGATGATCGTGGGGAGTCGTGTAGTTGTTTTCTAGTGTGGGATGATCGGAGAAGATGGCCAGAGGCGATCGGAGCTCCGGTGCATGTGCACAGTGCACCACTTTTGGTTTTCTGTTAATTATTGGATTGAGTGGATTGGTCTCGAGTAAACTCTCGAGTTGATAGGTGTTTTGCTCGGGATTTTTGGTAATTGACTCGAAGCAAAATTAAGTAGGGCTCGGGGAATTTCTGGGTTAAAGGGAAAACCTGCTCTGTTTTAAAAATTTTAAAACTGGGTTTTTAATTTGTAAGGAGATTTAAATTTAAGTTTAAATCTAAATTTAAAAATAGATTCAAGTTTAATTTGAATCTTAGTTTGAAAATAAATTAAGTTTTTAAATTCAAATTGTTTTAAATAACTTAAAAGGTGTTAAGATATAAGTGTATTTAAAAGAAATTGAATTTAAAATGGAGTTTGAAAATATAAAGAAAAGATTTAAATAAATCTTTTTAAAGTTAAATGTTTTAATAAATTTAAATGTTATGTTGTATTTTAAATGATTGAATTTAAAATGGAAATTTGGAATTAGATTTGGAAATGAATATTTCAAATAAACTTGTGAAAAATAATTTAACTATAGGTAAGAAAAAAGTTTTATCTTAAAGTTAAATTAGAATGTAATATTTTGTTATTCATTTAAGTATTAGAATAATTAAATGGATAATTAACTTATTTTATAAGTAAATGAAATGGAAAATTACTTAAAGTAATTAAGGATTTAAACTTAAGGTTTAAGATTAATTATTCTTAGAATGATTAACTTGTAATTTAAGAATCATTAATTAAATAAGGTTAAATTTTAATTAATGATTAGAAGATAATTAATCTAGTAATTAAGATTGTTTAAGTTATAGTTAAGCACTTAATTAATAAATAATTAGTGATTAATTAAATGATTAATAAAGATAAATTAAATAGTAATTAATAATGATTAATCTAAGTTAATTACTTAAGAGAAGTAATTAAAGAATTGATGAAGATCATTAAGTTGAGATAAGTAATTAATTAATGTGATTAATTTTTATAATTAATTAGATTAATTAAGGATAATCAATTATAGAAATGGTTAAGTATATTTATGGAAGTAATTTGGATTTAATTACTTTTTTGGAATTAATCAAGGGATTAATTAAAATTAACTAAAGGAGTAATTAATTTATTTAATGAAGTAATTAAAGATAGTTAATTACTGAATGTGGTTAATCAAGAGTGATTAATAAATATGGTTTGATTAAAGATTAATTACTTAATGTAATTAATTTAAATATAATTAATAATTAAAGTAATAATTAAGGATCATTAATTAATATAATTAATGATGTAATTAAGGTTTGATTAATTAAGATTAATTAATCAATAATAAGTAATTATAAAGTAATTAATTAATGTAATTAATTTAAAGATTAATGTAATTAATTATAGTAAATTAATTAATGAAGTAATTAAAGGTTAATCACTGTATTTGATTAAGGATAATTAATTTGTAAAATTAATTAAGGATAATTACTTGAATGTAATTAAGGGGTATTAATCAAGGGTGATTAATTAAGATGATTAATGTGAGGATAATAAATTAATTGATTGTAATTAATTAATGGTTAAGTAAGAAGGATTTATAAAATAAAGTAATTAATTTAATTCACTTTAAATTAATTAGAGATGATATAAATCATTACTTATGGATGGATGATAATACTGAATGCTTTACATTGATTGATATCTCTGATGAGATATATGCTGTATGATATGGATGTTAGTTGAATTGTGATGATAATATGGATTATCTGATAATGTTGATTATCTATTGTGAATTATCTTTCTTTGTGTATAAAGATAATGAATTGAATTGTTTTAACCTTTAAAACAACTTGGCCTTAAAAGATACGCTTTGGATTTCGATGAGACCGGGATCGGGTTTCCGTATACCGGATTTCCAGGTCTGGAGACCCGAATACCACATCGATCCAAATTAACGATAGGTCGTGAATCAAGTGAAGATGAAGATTCAGAGTGCAAGGGTTATTGTCGTTAACTCTGAGGGTGATTCCAAAACGAGTGTAACGAGATAATGCCTTCGGTTTCGTTCGAACCCGGAACGAACTTGTATGGATTGAATGCTTTCAGCACATCGTCAGGTGGACGATGAGCATTCTAAGATAGATGTGTTCTATTTAAAGGTAATCGTGACCTCAAGCCTCACAAACCGGGAATGGCTAAAACAGGGGAGGTGCAGCAAGGTTAGTGGGTAGCACCCAAGTAGGACAAGATTACCTCTGTCTAGATGTCCCTTTTTATTTCGGCTTAGTGGTGCGGTTGCTGATCCCAACCGTGAGGTATCTTGTGCGGGAATTATCCAGTAAGGGATGTTCCGGCCTTGTGTTGCAGGGGATTGGGAGTGATCCTCGGTACGGTGATCTAGGCCACGTACTGTGACGGGCGGTACCCCAGTAGCCCTGCCATTGTATGGAATCCAAACTCCAATAAGTGCCGTACGTATTAGTTGTGCCCAACTATGTTGGAATGTGAGATGTAAGCATTTCAGCTATTTCTATATTTTACTTGAAAACCCTAGACCCTATTATAATAAAATCAGATTTCCTATCAAATGTTTTGGTTAGCGTAAGGTAAAAACTTACCCATGTTTATTTGTGGGGAGTCTTACGTGATACCTTTTCTTTCAAAAGGTTTTGAAGTTAAGCAAGTTTAACCTGTTACTCACACCAGACCCATGTCTGACCCAAGTTGTTTATTTCTGTTTTATAAACTCTTGGGTACTCAAATTTTTACGAGTAGCCAAGGGATTCAGGTTAGCCTTGACGAATTGTGGAGGAGCAATGGAGCAGGAGGCTTCGGCGTTGTAGATAGATAGTAGTTTCCGCTGTGTTGATTTTGTATTGATCTCTGTATTGGATTGAGATGTAATAACTAGACAGATGTTTATAACTGTCTAGTATATGATGTGTAATCTGTGTAACTCTGATTATGTAAAGACTATGTAATAGTTATGTGATATATTATATTTTGTTTCGTTCCGCTGTGAGATTCTGATATTGTTTAGTTCTTTCTTTCTCTTCTTTTCTCTTTTCTATCCCTTTCTTTCTTATTAGCGATACGACTTTCTATGGAGAGAAAGTCGTGGTCGTTACAGTATGTCTTTCTGAAACTAAGGAGGAGTTAAGTAAGCCTAGATAAGATATGTATGCATATGTACATTTCTATAAGTACTGAAAGTATTAAAAAGAAATAAGCAAGGGAAAGCATAACATTAAAATAGCAAAAGACATATTGCAAGCAAAACAATTGCTTTAGGCAGAAAATAGAAAGGAGGATTTTTAGAAAATAAACAAGTGACAATGTCACACAATTGTCATGATTTAGAAAGAGAACAAAATAGATATTCTGGAAAAGAAAATGGGGAATAAGCATTACATGGCCGGGGTACTAAGGGTGAGAATAAGCAAATGAGAAATGCAAAATGCATGAGCACTGGCCAGGGTAAGAATGAGATTTTACATTTGTAAAACCCTAGAAAACCTCTCTTATAAATCCAAGTTTAAACCAGAAAAATCACTTTCTACCCGAGACATTTAAGAAAACAAAGAAGAAAAATATTTCCAAGAAGAAAGGCAAAGTTTCAAAGGGTTTCTTTTCTGGATTAAGCAAGAGGAGCATTTTTCTGTGAGTAATCTCACTAAACCTATGGCATTAAGTCCTGTTATGAGGCAGCCAAGTTTATGTTATTTTCCTACATATTTCTGATCTTATTACTATGGTTTTAATGGATGCTTTAATGGGTGTTTATGAATGCTTTTGATTGCTTTGATGGTTGAGTATTTGCTCTGTTTGGTTACACCCAGAAATGTTAAAGTATGAAATCATGAAAGTAAATAGAGAATACTTGTAACTGGTTTAGATATGGCATGAAAAATATAGAAATCAAAATGTATATGAGTTGCATTACACTTGTGTAAGTGTTGAGGCTCAAATGAAAGATTCAAGGGTGCAATGGAAATATCCAAAAGTGCTGAACCCTTGATCAAATAGAAAACCCATGAGCCAGAAATCTTGTTTAAGCTAGATCTTGAATTTAGTTCAAACATGGTTGCTTATGAAACAATAATAACCCACATGCCTAGGCCCTATTCACAGTTGCAAATATTCTTGTATTTTCTTTGAGCCAGAATATTTGAGAAGTATGATTTCCCCTGGATATGAATATTAGCTTGGCTTTGAAGTATGCTTGCAAGTTTTATGTAATGTTTCATGTACACTGTGATTTAATCACCTAGCTATCTCATGATAGGATCAAACACGAACACTTAGTAAATAAACTAAGGATTGTGAGCCAAGAAGACTGCTGGAATGCTTGTTATATTTAAAGTATGCAAGTTGGCACATGGTTTGTTTAAGCCCTGAGATCTTTGTGCAATATTGTGAATTATTTTATTGCAATGTGTCCCCGTGATTCCTTTATGGTAGATGAGGCTAGGAATTAATTTGGTAAATGCAACCCTAAATTGATGAAGTAGGAACTTGATTTATTCCTAGGTTGGTTGGATTGGAGCTATGATAGTTCCTGAGTATCTCTGTTTGACATGTATGTTTGCATAGTTGAAACTGTGTACATAATTAGTTTTAATACTGATCATATATGCATAATATATCAGAAACAAGTCAGGCAAATTGATTAAAGAAGTTATGCCAACCTATACAAAATGCTTATGTCTCACTTATCTACTTAATATCATGGAATTTTTGATATTGCTCATACCAGATCTTGTATCTGACCCTTGTTTGCTTATGGCATCTGGGGTGTCTCATTTAAAATGGGGCAGCCTCTAATGCTCTTTTAGGGAATGCTGGTTCTAAATAGGAAGCTGCTATGGCTAGTGAGAATGTTTGGATAAGAATGCTAAATTAGAATTAAATAAGAGCTTAGAATGAACTATTTGCATGTAATCTTGGAAGTTTTATAATTCTGGTTATGTAATGATCTTGAATGTTTGGATTTTATTTAGTTGTTTCAATTGAATTATGGTAATGTATTAAGGTTGGGAAAAACCAAAGACTTAGTTGAATCTTATGCAAGAAAATATATTTGAGTATTATGGTAGAAATCTGTAGATGATATATGCCTATATTTGAGAAATGGATACATATATATATATATATATATATATATATATATATATATATATATTGTGTATTAGTCAATCTTGAGTCACTTAAAAGCTTTAAGTTTTGAGGTTAAAAATCTGAGTTTAGCTTGAAGAAATATTTCAAGAATTTTGTGACTATATACAGAAGTGTTTTGATAAAAGAAACAATATATATATTTTTGTGCACTGTATAAAGATGTGTACATGTTTTAAGCGATTTTCCAAGTATCTTGTATCTGAATTTACATTGCAATAGCCAGGCACTAATGTTTTGATGACCTAGTCATAAGGTTAACCCACCTCAAAAGGAGTGAGGTCTGGGTTGATCAAGATGACCAGAGTTTTTGGGTTTAAAGGAAGAAAATGCACTTTGTAAAATCTGAAGCTTTCTTTGCAAATGCATGTACAAAGACATTTTCAAATACTTGAGCAATTCACTTTTATTTTGAGTAGCTTTCTTAGTCCAGAGAGCACAATACATCTGATATGCACACATATTACTTAAATACTACTTTTGTTAAATGACCATAAAATCTGGATTTTCTAAATCCAGTAAAGCAACCTTTAAATTAGGATGCAAGCTGAGGTAACTCAGGGATTAGGGAATGGATTTGATTCAAAGAAACACAACTATATAAATTGTGAATGAATCACTCAACTGGCTTGGTTATAAGTAGAGGAATTTGTGATAAAATCACTCATGCTGAAAATGATAAATGTGTATATCATTTTTCTTTCTGGCTTTTGATCAAATATCAAACAATTAGATTAAAACTATGATGACTTGCTATATAATCTGAGATCACTTTGCTAAGTCAAACTAACAGACAATCACCATAAGAATGATCAAAATTACTAGGTATAAATTATATATGATTATGGGATTCACCCCCATGAATCAAATATCAAAACCAAGGAAAATGAGCTATGTACTGGTTGATTAGAAACTCAAATTCAATCAGGATGCACTCTTGCTTACCAACACTCTGATCCAAGCAAGAGGGTCACATACATCTTCATATGTGTGTGAATATTTATTAATGAACTGATATAAATATATTAGTGGAAAAATTAGGATCCTGGATAATTTAATAGAAAGACTAAATGACTCTAGGAAATTTATTAATGTAAAAAAAAATCCTAGTAAAAATTAGGTAAAATAAATAGGGTCATTTCACAGTACCTCTGCCTCCTTCTCTGTCGAAACCAATGCGCCTGGTATCAATACTTGGTACATAGCGAATTGGACTAAGGCAGAAGGTATGAAGTCGAAGCTATGGGTTCCGAGGGGGTCGAAACGTTGCCTTGCTTTTAAATGAAAACGCATCTGCTTTGCTTTCGAAGTGTATGCTTTCGACTTGGTTGGCTTTCGACTGAGTCAAATTGATTTAAGGAATGGTTTCGAAAGGGTTGCGCCTTTTGTTTTAAGTTAATGCTTTCGAAGTGGTCGAAACCCCTAGCTACCATTTTCTTACCTTTCAAAGCAAATGGTTTCGAAAGGAATACTTTGCTTTTAAAATCCAAGCCACTTCTCCAATGCTTTCAAAGGGTTGGTTTCAACACCATCACTTCTTTACTTAGGAATTTCTTTCGAAAGAGTGCTTTCGACTTAAATATTTTATGACCCTTTTGTTTTGTTGGAAGTAAAACCCAAAGGTTTCGAATGGATTGGTTTAAATGGTTTCAAAAGGTTTTCCACATGTTTTACTTGAACCTAAATGCTTTCGAAAGGTTTTAATGAAGCTTTCGAAGGGTGGTTCCCCAATGGTTTCAAAAAGTTTAAAAGGAATGTTTTCCAATGTTTTCGAAAGGAAATGTTCAAATGTTTTAAAGATAGGATGTCTAAGGTTTTATAGCTTTCGAAGGAAAGGTTTTCCAGTGGTTTTGAAAGATTGATCGAAAGGAATGTTTTGGCCTTCCGGCCTAGGTTATAAAGGGTTTACTTGGTTTCGAAAGGGATACTTTCAAAGGGATCGAAAGGGGTACTTTCAAAGGTTTAAATGTTGTCATCAACAAAGATTTGTGTAAAGTATATATATATAACCTGGCAAGGTGATTTTGAGTAAAGCGTAGAGTACATATTGTCCTTCTTTAAAGTATGATTTAAAGGTTTAAATCAATATGAGAAGAAAAGGTTTTCAAGGAAAATTTCAAGGAGGATTACCCTAAGTAAAATGACTCAGTTATTCGTATACCAGATGCGATTGGTATATGTTGGCTCCCTATACACTAGCTATTAGCCCCTAGCTAATTTAGTCCAAAATTCCAGTGTGTAGGGTCGTGTCACAGGTAAGACTAAAATGATGTTACACTTAGAAGGGAATATATTTGTACGGAGGTAGGTTATTTGTGAGCCCGCAAAACCATTAGGATTAGGTGACCTGGAGAAAGTAAGTTAGGGACAAACCGTCTAGAAGAAGAGTAACTAACATATGTTAGATTATTTGTTTATATTGTCTGGTAGGCTCGAGTTAGCCAAAGGTTAGTAGTTAGCCAAACCAAACTATTTGTTCGGACAGATAGTTCATTTGTTACCTGATATGTATGTTTACATGATAATGCTTTCCGTTTTAACCAGTTTTGGTTGCATGATTATGACTTGCAAAAGATATGTTTTAAAAGGATATTAGTAAGGGAAAACCCATTCGCTAAGCGGCGTGGTCTCACTTAATATCAAATAACCGAGATGTATAGTATTATTCACACCAGGCTTTATGTCTGACTCGAAGTTTATGTTTTCCCTGTAAACTCTCGGGTGCTCAAAATTTATTTGAGTAGGCTGAGAGTTGAGGATTTTCAGGTTTTAGTAGGTTGGTGAATAAAGTTTCCGAAGACGAGTAGGTGGCTGACGGATAGCTATTTAGGAGTTACTGTTTTATTTTGTTTAATTCTGCTGTGTTGTATTATGTTAGTTATGACTATATAGTACTCTGGTCAACCAAGGGAGCATCTTCATATGTCGCTCTTGGTGTATTTTTTAATAATTATATTTGATCTGAACCTGGGAAACGAATGATATTTTGTAACTTGGATTTGAAAAGTTGTTTTGAAATGTAATCAGACAAATGTTTTAATCTGTGATGATTTAATTTCATATTCAAGTGCTTCTGATATTATGGGTACCATTAACAATACCGTATTTTATCGCCGGAAGTTAATACTATGGATGACTACGACATCAGTAGCGCTTAGCTTCAGGCCTTCAGATAAGGGATGTTACGACTTGGTATCAGAGCATAGGTTTATGAAAAACTTTAAACTAAAATGATTTTTGAAAACATAATCCTAAGGAATTAGAGATAAGATCGGGGTATGGGATAACGCTATAGTAGCGTACTTGTATTTGCTATATATAAGTATACACTATATCTCTAGTTTCCTATCTCTCTTAAGCTATTCTTCTATATCTCACGAGGCTTGAATATAGATATGGATGCTAGAAGTGGAAGAGTCAACACAATAGCAGAATTGTCATTTTGTAACGGTTATAACCGTTGGTAATCAAATTCTCAATGGTTATAACCGTTGGTAGCAGGTATGTTATAATTTTTTTTACATATTTTGTAACGGTTATAACCGTTGGGAATATCGATATTCCCAACGGTTTTAAGCACTGGAAATGTTTTTCTTTCCAACGGTTATAACCGTTGTGAATTTTTTAATTTCCAATGGTGATAATCGTTGGAAATTCCTCTCATACATAGGTAAACAACAAAATTACCAACACTTATAAGTGTTGCAAATTTGGTATAGTTGAACCATATTTGCATCTAATAGTATTTCATTTAACTATATCTATATGAATTTATAACAATAGAAAATACAAAACTAAATTTTAAAACTAACATATCATCAAATTATAAAAAAAATCAAACGTACGAAATAGTACATATCAAATTCTACAAAGTTCATTGTGACAAGTTCAAATTTCACTACTATAACATATCTAGAAGCTTACAACGAATAAGTTACAAAGTGCTTCTTGCTTAGTGAACTTGGCACCACTGGCCTATTTATAGAAGTTACAACTCAACACTGAAATCTGTACAACACCTAGGTCGGCCACGACCTAAACATCACGACCTACGACTTAAAAGTAGACGACCTAAACAAAACAGTTACAACACATTACAATCCTTCATCGACCCAACATAGGTCGTCACCGACCTAACAGATCAACAACAAACACGCTACAATATTTACAATAGTCACACATCACGACTTAACACTTGACCGACTTAACAACAATACATCAGTCTCCATCAGCGCCTTATTATAGGTCGTTAACGACCTAACGCTTCATGCGACCTAACAACGGAAGATAGCGACCTAAAATAAAGCGGCACAAGATATTCAGGCGGCATAGGCTTCGTACGCGACCTAACAAGTTAGCTCCTGGGGTTCTTCACACGACCTAATCTTCTTGCGACCTAATTTAGGTCGTAACTCGTTCACGCGACCTAACTTAGGTCGTAGCTCGAGACGGTCTTTACTAGAAATATCAGAACGACCTAAAGGAATGAGAGCTTCGTTAGGTCGTTCGTGCGTCTCTTCCTTTAACTCGTGAACTCGTTCTTCGTTAGGTCGTTCGTGCGCCTGTTCCTTTAACTCGTCGACTCGTTTGCATGCCTTAACTTTGCAGTTGACTCGTGAGCGACCTATAGGTTCCTTAGGTCGTGAACGATCTAAAACTTCACTAGGTCGTGAACGACCTAAAATTCTGGAGTGACTTAAATCAGAAGCAGATCGCGCTGCATCAGTTTCACAATAGAACTTACTACATTGTAAGCTACCATAATAGACTATAGCATGTTGAAAATGAAATATTAGCAGTGATTGTTTATAGCTATGCATACAAACATGCATCGATTAAAGAGTTCAAACAGATTATTGAAAACATATCAACAATATACGAAATGATATCGAAATTCTCTCATGTGTTGATGTAGCAATCAAACATACAAGGTGAATCATGGAGGAATCTCTATTAAACTATGTAAACAAAAGAGTGGCAACTGCGAAAAGAATTCATGTGCCAAGAAATTTAAGGCACTATCAATAAATGTTCTAGAATGCACCCACTTGAAAGGATACGGTATGCATAAATCAGGCCTTAAAGCAATTCCATTGAAAATCTATATCAAATTTGTTTTAAGTGTACAAGCTTGGTGCAGTTCATGTATATATCATGCGCAGCACATCACTAAGCAAGAAGCACTTTAATCTACTTCTATCCTAATGTAATCTCTATGATTGGACGACTAGCTATATCAAGTTACTTTGTATTGGTCCTAATATATTGCTATGTACAGTGCTAAGTAATAAAAAACCATGAAGATTGTGAGCAATTTGTCTCAAAATGCAGCTACTCACATTAAAAGGTTAAAAAAGGAAATTGAGTGAAAAATACTTTAACATGTTTCTTCGAAAAGAGCCAACCATAGATATAGTTTAGTGAAAGTTTATCTTCATGACAACAAAGAGAAACAAAAAATGCGTACACTAAGTACAAATATCGGGTTATGAATTCAGTGCATGAATATTTTGCTACTATGCACGGAAGCACCTCTCCGGTTTTCCTACTTGTGTGCGCTACTTTCCACGTCTTTCCTCGTGTAGGCTTGCATTCCGGATTCTCCACTTCCTACATGAATATATATGAATTCATTCGTAAATTATGCATTACTATTAAGATTACATGTACAATAATGACTACATACCAATTCTTCATAAAGTCGAGTATATGATTTTCTTTCCAAAGTATGAGTTATGGTATTTTTTTTCTTTATTTTCAACATTTGTTTTGCATTGTTTTCTTTTCTTATCAGTGTACTCAATATCAACGAATTTCTCCTACTGGACTTTATCAATATCATTCGGACGGTTATCAACCGCAATGCGTCTAGGTAAAAACTCTTTATCTTTCTTCAATATTTGTCTCATAGCTTTGATTTTTCCAATCTAAAATATTGTGAAAAACCCCTCTCCAAAATAGGTCGAGCAATAGTTAGATCCAGATTCATGTCAAACTTTTTCTACAAAAACAAAAGAAAAAAATCAAAACAATTGTTGATCCAGATTCATGTTAAAGTTAAATAAAAGGTAATCGCTTATGATTAATGGTACATGTCAAAGTTAAATAAAAGTTAAGTCTAAAGTTAAGTAAAAGGTAATCAAAACAATTGTTTATCCAGAATCCCAATGCGTTGTTTATTAAGTGTTTGGAATAAAACCTTTGTGGCCAAAATTTCATTTCACATATCATCAAAAGCAAAAGTGCACATTTGTGTATTCTGATCAAAAGGAAAATTAAGGCTCAGATTTTAATGAACTCTGATTTGTTTCTAATGATGTTTGATTGCATTTGAAATTTTGAATGAATGAGTTATAATTGTTATAATTCAAAACAGATAGTTAATATGCAGCAACCTTTTGTTTCTCAATGTTAATTATAATCTCAACGCTAATGCTACTTGACACAGGCTGTATATGCACACTATCACTGTGTACATAGCCGCTGTCTTCAACATACATAATGACCTCATCATCCGTAGAAACCACCTTTGACACATTCGAATTTGCAATAGCACTACAAAACTTACCCAACAATACCAATGTGCATGAGTTTGCTTCTTGCAACATAACAGAATTATCATTGCACTGCCATTAAAAACTTGCGGATTCCTTGTCAGCATTATTAAGTGATAATTGTGTATCAAAATCATCTTTCAATTCATCAGTATAGTTATTACCAATTTACCATAACCCAAACTATTCCTGAACATTAGAATATATTTATCAAACCCGTCCTTTGATATTGTAGCTAAAGCATCAAACCTATTAGATAAGGCAACTGCACGGTTTAGATTTCTAGGTCTCTTTGTTACGTATTTCCTGACTTTGCTATATCTACCATCAACCTTCTTACTATCATCAACAATACTGAAGCCATTACCCTTATCTTCCATGTTTTCTAACAGCAGCACTACAGGATCATAATGTATTAAGTTTAAACACGACGTGGTAGAATTAACATCCTTGTTTTAGTTAGGAAATCCACCTCTGTCCCACCTAAATAACCTTATTTTTGCCTAATGTATGGTGTATATTAAATCTATCCTTATCAAGATTATAATCAACATCGGTACTTTAAGACAATACAATCTCCTTTAATCCTTTACATCTGTTAAGGAACACATACTATGCTCATTAAAACAGAGAACAAAATCTACCGGGACATTAGTCTTGTTTTCCTTTTTTCTGTTAAGTAAATTAATGTACAAACTCCTAAATATCTATTTGCAATTTAAATCTCTGAGCGTGTGTACCTATGTCTGTGTGTGTGTGTCAATGTATATATGAATGTATATATGTTGCATATGTTTGTATGTTTGTAGTAATCAAACTTTATTTAAATAAGTACTTGAAGTAAAAAAATACCGTAAGTGCTATCCATAAATTATCCTTGTAAAAGCTGTCTACTTTCCTACAATCATCGTAACTAACCGGAATAAGCGCATGAATCAAAACCCCAAAACGAGAACTCCATTTTTCGCATCTCTACCTTTAGCACCATCCATTTCAATAATTATTGAGTACTTTTTATTTGTTGGTGGAGGAGGAACATCTTCTTCGGTGCTTTCTTGACATTGTGATGCATTGTTGCAACTAGTTGACATTCTGCAATATACACGTTAACTTGTAAATCAGTTGATAAATCAAGTGATCATAGCATAAAAGGTTGGGTAGTGATTAATATATAACTATAAACAAGTAGATTACCTTTAGTGCAAAGATGGAAATCAATATAAAAACAACTAAGCAATAAGCATTAAATGGATTCAATACATCAAACAAAAAAAAGCATGTTTTACTATTGCAGAATTCAGATGTCAACATAGATTCAATACATCAAATAAAAAACAAACAAAACATCACTAGTTACAATCATATTTTTCTATCTAGATTCCATGCATTTCAACAATGTTAAGTTGTGTTGCTCATTCAAATTGGAGTCGAAGTTTGTTGGCAATTCATAATCATCTATGTCACCAGTCAGGTGTTTAGGCGAACGTCGTATAATGGACCAATCGGGATTTTGTATGTCTTTTATGTAAAAGACTTGGCTTGCTTCAGACGCAAGAATGACGGGCTCATCATATTCTTCATTACTACTTTTAAGCTTCTTTAGATTTACCATCGATAAATTAGATTCCGGACAAATCTTACACCCATGTGTTTTTGTCGGCGATATTTACCCAGTCGCAATAGAATACTACATGTTGAAAATCATAATAATCAACCTCAATGATCTCCTGGATAACACCATACCAAGTAGTATCATCATCCATAAGATTTAAATCTTTTGCACTTGCGATAAACGTTGTAATTGCATCCATGCAAACACCACTATCTTATGTTGAATGAGTGTTGTCGTAGTGCTGAGGAGAAAATACATAACCATTGATCCTATATTTGAGATGAGTTTTGGCTTCCTACGTTGGACTACTAACATAATACCACAACAATGAACTTATCCATTTTTCTTCCATTAACTGTTAAAACCACTAAAATATATTAACTAAAGTCGTAATTTTGTAATAAAACTATTGTTTTGTTTCTATCGTCAAAGTTAAAGGTGGCTTTAAGTTTTGTTTTCATATTGTCATCTTGTAGAGATAAGTAATCAAATGTGGAACTATATAAACAAAATCATGGAATGGCACTATCTAAAGTACATGAAACTAAAGCAAGCTTAGCTAGTGCAGTAGTCACTTATCAGACCCAATCAAAGAATTCTTCCACTGTCGAAGAGCCCTCTTCTAGAGACGGATCACACGAATAAACAGAAAATGACAGAAATGGCTCAAAATATGCAACCGTGACCTCTTCTCAAGTAAGAGAAAAAACGTACAAATATCCTTTAATTGCTACAAGAAAGATTAACATGGATATTGAAAACATTGTTGAACAAGGGCAGCTTCATTCTTCTCAGGAGCCCTTGGGTGGAAAAAGAAAAAGTGCCCATGATAATTATCGTTATCGTGAATCAATGGCTACTAAGCACCAATATGGTAGTATGAATAAGAGGGGTTTTAAGAGGCAAAGGCAACCTAATCACGACATTGATGCCTAGAGTTTTAAAGTTTATCAATATACTACAAATGAAGTATAATGGTAGTTTTTTTCCACCCTTCTCATGTAAAGTACACTGTGTCATGCTACTCATAATAGAACATCACTCATGAACTATAAACCATACCATAATTGAAAATGAAATAGCAACAAATGGGAATAAAAAATTCCTTATGACAATAAATGACAAAAGAAAAGCAGTTATCAATTGGATGGTTGTTGGTGCATGTAACATTGTCACGATATGAAGCTACATATATGTATATCTCAGCAACCAAAATGTTCCTCAATTATTTTGTCCAGGCAATTCATGATGATTACAAAAAAATTGCTGACACTGTTTCTTTATGCAATTTGACACCTAACTTTATAATTAACCACTAACTAGAAAACCATTTTCAAGACATCATAATTCACCGATTCATACTTGTACAAGTTTGCTCGCCCTTATTTCAATAATAGATGTATAAAGAAATCGACAAACAGGACATGATTCATGAGTTTAGTGCAGCAACAATTGTTATTAAGCAGAAATAATCACCTAAACGTCCAGCAAGACCCGCAGTGTCATCTTTCACTGGGCTCACTATGCCATCCTCTCTCGAATCTTTCTACAAGGTCAAATTCATCAAACATTAAAAAGAGAGTAGAATAACAACTTAATCCTTTAACAAATTAACCACTAACTAATTTTAAGTTTTCTTCTGTTTATTCATTGATATCTATAAATGCTCTTTTCAACTTTTTTACAGTTAACTTAAACCAGGGCTAAGCTATATATCAACTGATCAATCATACAATACTCCTGACATAAACTATTGTATTAAAGAAATTACCTATACATAGCTGTCTTAACCAAGTGGGATGCATTATTTCATATGCAACTAAAAAGATCAACATCAATAAAGATGCTATTTTTTCTTATTGGGACCAAGTTTCATTTAAACAAAAACAAAAACTTAATACTGCATTACAGTTTATTCAAATTTATTTATCCTGCGAACAAAATCTTAATACTGCACAAGTGACAAGTCATCTTCTCTCCACTTCCATTAACTTCTAGCTAATACAACAGATTTTCTTATATTTTCTATTTTCTGCTATTCTTTATGTCAGACATCATCAAAACTTTGATAGAAAAAAAGTATGTCATACTGAATATGAATTTACTTTAAGAAGTCATAACACACATTAATTTAAACATCTCGTATTATTCAAGTACAAAATGGCAAATATCTCCATGGAAAAATTAATTTTAAATTTTGTTTTCACTGTAAAAATCATAAGGTTTTACACACTTTTCAACAAAGTTTATATATCATATATAAATTAATCAAGATTTACAAATAAAATAAAGAATAAAGATTAATCTAAATATTTTCACCTGCACTGCACAAAACGAGTTAGAGTTTTAGTCAAGGACGTGCATGCATGTGTGTCTATATATGTATATGTATATATGCATCATACAATATGGATAATTTTATCATTGCTAAATGGATAATTTTAGAGGTCTCACGACATTTGTGAAGAAATTACCTATAACATAAACTTCACTTGCATGCTAATATTGAATTCATAGCAGCGACAACACCTGTGAGCAAAATGGAAAAAAGATCATTTATATAATTCATTCTTATATTTTGATAAAGACAATAGTGGGTAAGTACATTTGCAACTGTTCCAACTTTACTTTGGTGATACATTTGATATCACATAAAATTAACAAGAGAGGACATGCACCTATATATACCATCTTTTGTTCTGTGTATAATACAACATTTAATAATCATACATAAGTTAATACATATATACATACATACACATGCATTATGATGGATTATGTGAAGAAATTACCTGTAACATAAACTTCACTTGCAGGTTAATATTGAATTCTTATAGCAGCGACAACACCTGTGAGTAAAACTCTATCAATTGAAGACAAATGTATTGAAACTACCATGGCTAAAAATAGTAATGAAACGGTACTATATCAAATATAACTATGAAGTATCAGTTTCGCACTTCAGGCGATTGTTAAAATATGAGTTTTAAAATACCACCTCTTTACTTGTTGTATAGAATGGATGCAAATGATAAACATAAAATAGCTAGCAGTCAATGTTACATGTAGTTTCATAAAGTTAAAAGGATATATTATAGTTTTCAAAATTAGTTTTTTTCCCTCTGTCATCGATATCAATGTTGATTCATCTATGTACAAGATCCGGGGACACACTTATGGACATTATTCATTGCTTTTATTAATTAAATAAAACAAAGGCTTGCACCACTTTGGTTCTTAATATAACATGACTAAAAATCAATATTGATTCTCTTTTATTAGCCGACAGAATAAGTAATCAAATCAAAGATGCTTGATCAAAAGCAATAGTATACCCATTTAAACACAATATGAACAAAATTGTCAAGGGTCAGTCGATACCCTTGAACAGATCAAGCTTTTTCTTAAGTTGCATATAATACTACTTTTCTATTATGTTTACTGAGCCCAAAATTCTACATTAAAAATATGTCTAACTGTATCAGAATGCATGCGAGTCTATAGTAGATATTTCTCTTGTTTTATCTTCTCCTTATACACCCTATGATATAAGTTCTTCATAAACTAGGATAAACTTTAAATTAAGGATCATAGAAAAACAAAAATTAATCCTCGTTCTCTAGTCCACTATTCCCATGTCTAGTTCTTACAGTAATTCAGAAGAGACCACTGCTTCTTTTGAAAACCACATCGTAGCCCATCATCATCAAACTTATTCCAACATTCTAAACTCTCTTTTTGTTCCTATATCCACTTTCCTTGATCTACATGCAGATCTTCAGCCTAAATCCAATAAAAGGAAACAATGCTAACCAGGTAATCTAGATTCAGTTTACTTCTTCCTAAACTTATCTAGTCCCCATTGCTAAACCTTAGTATGAATATAATGCAAAGGCAATAGTTTACAGATACCTGATAAAGTGATTATATAGGAGCTTAATTATCTCATAGTTGAACTCTTCCAAAGCTGCACTAGTTGCTGCTGCTTAGATCAGCAACCAATGCTGCTGCTCAGCGGCGGGAACTACTGCATGTAGCAGCAGCTCTAGGCTACTGCTTAGGTGGAGTGGGCCTAGCGGCCCACAACTCGACTACTAGGCCATATTTTAACCCAGCTTTGAAAAAAGCAAATGTTTGACTAATACTGCTAGCATGTTTAACAGGCAAGATGTTCAATATGAATAGCGGCCAAACAAATGTAACAAATGGGATTGTTTAGGCCATTCAAAAAATACTGCTCTATGTTTAAAATATGGGTGTAAAAACAAAAAACATACAGAGACAAATGATAGAAACACGATGCATATTGACAACATAAATGCAGAAGTAGTGCAATAATAGAAAGCAATGTTTAAAGTTTAACTTAAAAACAGAACAATAATAAGGCAATGAAAGTCCAAAATAGTTTAGAGTCCAATTTAATACATATGTCCGACTATCCAAATAACAAGGCCAACTCCGAAACACATCATCTGCTCAAAATATCGATTAATTCAAAGAGGAAAAAAGCCTTGCAACCGAAATCAGATGAATTACTATGTTGTCAGAAGGTAAAAGTAGATTGAGCTAAAATAAAGTCAACTACTGCAAAACTATTTGATTTAAGAAATAACTACCTAAGATATTGATCAAGGCAAACAACGAAACCCAGCTATTGATTGAGGCAGAATGCGGCACCTTGATATTCCAAAACCCTGATATTGATCGAGGTGGAGAACGATTGCGAGTGGCGAAACCTTAGCTCGACGGAGAAAGAGACGTGAAAAAGTAAAACGAGGAATGAAAGAACCGTGATAGATGTTTTAAGTGCAGAAGTACGTAAATTACAATTTTATCCTAATCACTTTAAATTTATTACGAAATCACCAAATTTAGTCACGGTAATAACTGTTAGAAATGGTTGTAACAGAAATAACCGTAATAAATTGGTATTGGTATAACTGTTCGAAATTTAAAGCGGGAAAATGTTGCAAAATGGACCGTTTGGTGTAGTGTAACCTTGGAGGGAGAAGCACCACGACAAATGGAAATGCCCGACCAAATACAAGGAGAAACCAAGGTCAGGCACAAGTAGGAAATATGGCTGGTGGAGTCCCACAAGTTGATATGGGAGCTATGTATTAGTTTTTTGTGAATATGATGCAAGCGGTGGTTGCTGCTAGAGTGGTTAGAGGAAATGTTGTAGGAGGAGTTCAGGAAGCTCTAGTGGTTGGAGGAAATTCTGAGTAGAGACTATGTTAGGCTAGGATGAAAGCCATTTATCGGAACTGAAGATGCTATTGAGGTGGAGAACTGGTTGCTGCATTGTGAGAGGATCTTTGCAGAATTGGGGTTCAATGATGAGCAGAAGTGGAGGCTTGCATCGAGATAGCTTTAGGAAGCAGCTTTATTTTGGTGGAATAGTGTGACAGTTGGAGTGAATGAAGAAATGATGACATGGGCTGAGTTTAAGAGGAGGTTCGAGGAAAGGTTCATGTCTGTGATAGCGAAGTCTACCTTGATCGGAAAGTTTGCTGTGTTGGAACAATGGAAAGATGACTGTGCTGGAGTATGCTAGAAGGTTTAATGAGTTAGCTAGGTATGGACATGCCATTGTAGGCCTTGTGATGAAGAGAAATGAGAAGTTCTTAAGGGGGTTGAAGCTTGAGTTGGCAAGGGTTACATTACCTCATATTATAGATCCTTGTGATGTTGTAGTAGAGATGGCGTTGAGACATGAGGAGATGCTTGCTTCTCTAGAGAAGAATAAGGCAAAGGAAGTCCAGGTGGGACATGGTCAAAAAAGGAAGTTCTTTCATAAGAAGGGTGCTCAGAAAGGTGGAGCCATGAAGAAAGGAAAGTCGGAGGTTGTTTGCTTCAAGTGCGATAAGAAGGGACATTTTACTAATGAATGTCGTACTGGAAAGGCGAAAGAAGTGATCGGGAAGAAGAATATTAGATTTTTGCTAATGAATGTCGTACTGGAAAGGCGAAGGAAGTGATAGGGAAGAAGAATATTAGATGCTTCAACTGCGATCAAATTGGTCATTACAAGAACCAGTGCAAAGAACCTGCTAAGGATGGGAAGGGCAAGGTGTATGCATTGGAGCCAGCTACCTCGAGGCCAACAACAGAGGAAAAAGGGAAAGCTGTGTAGGGAGGTACGCTTCAGATCCATGGTACGTCTGTTAGCGTTCTGTTTGATACTAGTGCATCACATTCTTTTGTATCTTGTTGTTTGGTAGATAAGCTTATCCTAGAACCCTCATACTTAGTTACTTCCTTAAGGGTTGCAAATCCGATAGGAGGGTATGCGACACTTGGGATGAAGTGTGACCACTTAGGGTTTGATTTGTTAGGTCATACCTCTGTTTGCAGTTTGCATGTATTTGACTTTGTAAGGTTCACAATTATTTTGGGTATGGATTGGTTAAGTAAGTACGATGCCAGGATATTTTGTCATGATAGGAAAATATCACTTAGATACCCTGACTATAGTGATCAGATTGTATATACCGTAGAAAGCCCTAGTTGTGAGGTAAATGCTTTGTTGGGTGTTGTAGAGTTAGAGGAAGAGTTGAATCGAGTTTTCATGGTTAGAGAATTCGCGGATGTCTTCGAGCCAGTAGTAGGATTGCCACCGAAAAGAGACATTAAGTTTGAGATAGATTTAGTACTTGGAGCAGAATCGGTGAGTAGATCGCCAAGTAGGATGACGCCTATAGAGATGAGAGAGCTAAAGGTGCAGTTGGTGGATTTGGAAGGTAAGAGATTTATCAGACCTAGTAGTTCACCTTAGGGAGCAGCCATAGTGTTTGCTAAGAAGCCGGACGAATCATTAAGGTTGTGTATCGATTATCGTAAGTTGAATGAGAAGACGATAAAGAATCGGTATCCGTTGCCTAGAATTGATGATTTGTTCGATCAGTTGGGTGGAGCCAAGGTATTTTCTCAGTTGGATTTAGCCACAGGTTTCCATCAGCTTAGAGTAGCAGAGGATAGTATTCCTTTGACGACATTTAGAACTAGATATGGATCATACGAATGGTTAGTGATGCCGTTTGGACTAACTAATGCACCAGCTTTCTTTGTGGATTTGATGAACCGAATTTTCCATGAGCATTTGGATAGGTTCTTGTTGGTTTTCATATATGATATATTGATGTACTTTAGAGATGAAAGGGAGCATGAAGTTCATCTTAGAATTGTGCTAAAGACGCTGAGGTAGAATCAGCTGAAGGCAAACTTTTCGAAGTGTCATTTTTGGAAGAAGGAAGTGAAGTTTCTTGGTCATATAGCCTCAGAGAAAGGGTTGTCTGTAGATCCGACTAAGATCGAAACGGTGAATATTTGGAAGAGACCCGAGACAGTGATTGAGATAAAGAGTTTTCTTGGATTGGTTGGATATTATTGGAGGTTCATAAAGGGTTTTTCGCAGATAGCAGCACCGATGACCAAGATAACATGAAAGGATGTGGAGTTTTTATGGACCAATAAGTGTGAGGAAACATTCCAGAGCTTGAAACACTTATTGACCCATGCACTTGTATTAGTTGTTTCAGAGGGGAATCAGGATTTGGTGGTTTATACAGATGTATGTGGAACTGGATTAGGAGTTGTGTTAATGCAGAGAGGTAAAGTGATTTCCTATGCTTCTCGACAGCTTAGACCACATGAGATTAGATATCCAACGCATGACTTGGAATTAGCTGCAGTGATATTTGCATTGAAGGTGTGGAGACATTACCTTTTGGGAGAGATGTTTGAGCTATATACGGATCATAAGTCATTGAAGTACTTGTTCTCTCAAAAGGAGTTGAACATGAGACTGCAGAGATGGTTAGAGTTTATTGCTGCTTATGATTTTGGAATTTAGTACACACCAGGAAAGATAATAAGGTTGCTAATGCGCTCAGCAGAAAGCATCAGAATGTAGTGTTGGCAATGATAGTTGAGTGGAAGGATTTGGAAGCGTTGTCGACTTGCAGAGTGCAATGGAGATCTGAGTCTCGGTCTAGTGGAGAATCTGTTATGTTATCTTTTTTTAGAAGTTCAACCGATAATGATAAAAAAGATTGCTTCTAAACAGGAGGAAGATCCAGTATTAGTCGAATGGATCAGGAAGTTAAGGGATGGAATTGAAAGCGATGACTTGAAGGATTTCAGTCTTGACCAGAATTGGTGGTTGAGAAAGAAAAGTAGGTTGTTCCAAATATGGGAGACATAAGGAAGGAAGTTTTGGAGGAATGCCATCGTTCGAAGTTCACTATTCATCCAGGATGAACTAAGATGTATCTGGATATGAAGAGGAGTTTCTTATGGGAAGGTATGAAGAGGGATCTAGGCCTATGTATGAAGTAGTGTTTGAACTGTCAACAGGTAAATGCCGAACATCAGAAGCCAAGTGGATTGCTTCAGCCATTGGATATTCCGGTATGGAAGTGAGATTCTATTTCTACGGATTTTATAGACTAGTTGCCAAGATCTAATAAAGAAAATGAAAGTATATGGGTCATAATGGACAGATTGACCAAGAGTGCTCATTTCATTCCAGTTAAGTCAACTAGGACGGCACCTGTTCTAGCTAAGTTATTTATGAAGAATGTAGTTAGGCTGCACGGAATTCCTAGTAGCATAGTAAGTGATAGAGATTCCTTGTTCACTAGTGAAATCTAGAAGAGTCTACAGGAGATTTTAGGAACCAAGCTCAAGATGAGTACCGCTTACCATCCACAAACCGATGGGCAAACGAAAAGAGTTAACAAAGTCTTTGAAGATTTGTTAAAAGCTTGTGTGTTAGATTTTGGAGGATCATGGGAAGACCATCTACACTTAGTCGAGTTTTCATATAACAACAATTATCAGACTAGTATAGGGATGGCACCGTTTGAAGCTTTGTATGGAAGGCCATACAAATCTCCCGTTTGTTGGTTAGGACCAGGGAGAGGTTGGTTCCTTGTCCAGATTTGGCTAGAGAAGCTGCAGAGAAGATTGAGTTGATTCGAGCTAGAATGAAGGATGTCAATCTAGGCAAAAGAGTTATGCATACAGAAGATGGAAAGACTTAGAGTTCTCAGTTGGTGGAGATCATGTGTTTGTTAAGGTATCATCGATGAAGGGTGTGATTAGATTCGGGAACCCAGGAAAGTTGACACCGAGATTTGTAGGACCATTTCCTATTATAGAGAGGATCGGGAAACTCGCATATAGAGTAGAGTTATCGAATAGTTTGGCAGGAGTCCAAGATGTTTTCCATGTTTCTCATCTAAGGAAGTGTGTTAGAGACCCAGAGTCTACTATAGCACCGACCGTGTTATATGACTTGGTAGTAGAACTAGATTTGATTATAGTTAGGAAGCCAGTTTGGATAGTTGCGAGAGATGAGAAGAGGCTTAGAAACAAGACAATCAGACTAGTTAAAGTCTAGTGGAGCGACGATGAGAGAGACTGTTCTTGGGAGATTGAGTGCATGATTAGAGACGCTTATCCGGATTTGTTTGATGGTATGTTTTACCTTTTTGATTGATTTGTTGTGTACCTTATCGTAATTTCAAGGACGAAATTCTTTAAGGAGGGGAGTCTGTAACGACCCTAATTTTTAGTAACATTATTTATGATATTTAATTAGATAAATAAAATAAAATAATGTGATGATTAAGGGATTGAGATTTGTGATTAATAAGGGGTAGCCGTGCCATGTAAACAAATGAATATATGAGTAAAAAATAAAATAAGTTAGGCAAATAGGTGAGGGGCAAAGTTGGAATAAGAGTATTCTAATACCCTAAACCCTTTGGAATTCATTTCATACGTTCATTTGCAATACCAAACTAAAATAGAGGTCGACCACCATTAGCAAGAGCAAGAGGAAGATGACAAAGAAAATCAAAGGAAGGAAGATTAATCAATTCAAATCCATTCAAATCTCAAACTCCTTAATCTCAAAGCTAAGGTGAATAATGCTACATCTCATGTTTTCTAATTATTTTCGGTTTTAGGTTGAACCCGATTTATCTTGCAAATTTTAGCCATGTTTTGAATGATAATATGTTTATATATGCTTGTTGATGATTTATGCTTGTTCATATAGATTTTATGATATGTTTTAATGTGAAAACCCTATTAAATGACATTCAAATGCCTTGCAATTTTAGACTTAGATCAGAAATGATATTTTAGAGATGGGTTTCAATTTTCATTATTTTTTGTATTTATGTGGATTTAATATTAATTTTCTAGTGAAGAAAATGATTTTTCGGGTTTAAAATAATTTATAGTTAAATTATATATGTTTTGGGTCTGAAATTAATATATGTTGGAAAACATATTAAAAATGATTTTTTGGAATTTTTAAAGAATTTTCCTAAGTGATTTAATAGATATATAAAATTATTTAAGATATGGGACTTAAATGTTTTATATATTTATAAAAGGAGAAGGGGTATTTTGTAAATTATTTAAATTAATTACTTCTGAAATTTTGGTAGAACTTTTAGAAAAGAAAATTAGCAACCGATCAGGTTTTGACAAATAAGGCAGGTTAGTTGAAAAGATTACTTTAAAAGGTTAAAAACCAGTTTAATCATGTTTTTTTGCATGTTTCACACCTTTCGGCACTATGCTTTCGACCTAGTACTTCCGCCTCCTTCTTAGTCGAAACCAATGCGCCTAGTATCAATACTTGGTATGTAGCGAATTGGACTAAGGTGAAAGGTATGAAGTCAGAGCTATGGGTTCCGAGGGGGTCGAAACGGTGCCTTGTTTTAAATGAAAACGTGCTTGTTTTGCTTACGAAGGGTATGCTTTCGACTTTGTTGGTTTCCGACTGAGTGAAATTGATTTAAGGAATGGTTTCGAAAAGGTTGGGCCTTTTGTTTTAAGTTAATGCTTTCGAAGGGGTCGAAACCCCTAGCTGCCATTTTCTTACCTTTCGAACAAATGGTTTCGAAATGAATACTTTGCTTTTAAAATCCAAGCCACTTCTCCAATGCTTTCGAAGGGTTGGTTTTGACACTATCACTTCTTTACTTTGGAATTGCTTTCGAAAGAGTGCTTTCGACTTAAATGTTTTATGACCTTTTTGTTCTGTTGGTAGTAAAACCCAAAGGTTTCGAAAGGATTGGTTTAAATGGTTTCGAAAGGATTTCCACATGTTTTACTTGAACCCAAATGCTTTCGACAGGTTTGATGTTTTAATGCTTTCAAAAGGTTTTAGTGAAGCTTTCGAATGGGTGGTTCCCCAATGGTTTTGAAAGGTTTAAAAGGAAGGTTTTCCAATGTTTTCGATAGGCAATGTTTAAATGTTTTAAAGATAGGATATCTAAGGTTTTATAGCTTTCGAAGGAAATGTTTTTCAATGGTTTCAAAAGGTAGATATGAATGGTTTCGAAAGGAATGTTTTGGCCTTTCGGCCTAGGTTATAAAGGGTTTACTTGGTTTCGAAAGTGATACTTTCAATAGGATCGAAAGGTCTACTTTCAAAGGTTTAAATGTTTTCATCAACAAAGATTTGTGTGAAGTATGTATAATATGGCAAGGTTATTTTGAGTAAAACATAGAGTATATATTTTCCTTGTTTAAAATATGATTTAAAGGTTTAAATAAATTTGAGAAGAAAAGGTTTTCAAGGAAAATTTAAGGGAAGATTACCCTAAGTAAAATGATTTAGATATTTGTATACCAGATGGGACCGGTATAGGGTTGCGCCATATACATTAGCTATTAGCCCCTAGCTAATTTAGTCCAAAATTTCAGTGTGTAGGGCTTTGTCACACGTAAGACTAAAGTGATGTTACACACAGAAGGGAATATATTTGTACAGAGGTAGGTTATTGCTGAGCCCGCAAAACCATTAGGATCAGTTGACCTAGAGAAATTAAGTTAGGGACAGACCGTCCAGAAGAGGTAACAGATGTTAGATTATTTGTTTATATTGTCTGGTAGGCCCGAGTCAGCCAAAGGTTAGTAGCTAGCCAACAAAACTATATAGTTCGGACAAATAGTTTATTTGTTACCTGATATGTATTTTACATAATGATGCTTTACAATTTTAACCAGTTTTGGTTGCAGGATTATGATTTACAAAAGATATGTTTTAAAAGGATATTAGTAAAGGGAAACCTGTTCGCTAAGCGGCGTGGTCTCACTCAATATCAAATAACCGAGGTGTATAATATTATTCACACTAGGCTTTATGTCTGACTCAAAGTTTATGTTTTCCCCTTAAACTCTCGGATGCTCAAAATTTATTTGAGTAGGCCGAGGGTTGAGGATTTTCAGGTTTTAGTAGGTTGGCGAATATAGTTTTCGGAGATGAGCAGGTGGTTGACGGATAGCTATTTAAGAGTTGTTGTTTTATTTTTTTAATTCCGTTGTGTTGTATTATGTCGGTTATGACTATATAGTACTCTGGTCAACCAAGAGGCATCTTCATATATCGCTCTTGGCATATTTTGTAATAATTATATTTGATCTGAACCTGGGAAACGAGTGGGATTATGTAACTTGGATATAAAAAGTTGTTTTGAAATGTAATCAGAAAAATGTTTTAATCTGTGATGATTTAATTTCATATTCAAGTGCTTCTGATATTATGGATACCATTAGCATTACCGTATTTGGTTACCGGAAGTTAATACTATGGATGACTGCAGCATCTGTAGCGCTTAGCTTCGGGCCTCCAGATAGGGGATGTTACAATACTTATGTATACATTTTACAGCTGTCCAACGTTTTTTTATCCTGGATTAGAATGGTATCGCTTTAAGCATCCTAATGCATAAGCCAAATCTGGTCTAGTACATGGTAAGTCTTACATTATGGAACCGATCATAGATGCATATGGTACCCTCTTCATACGCTCTTTCTCTTCTTCGGTATAAGGAGCATTCTTCTTAGAAAGGATGATTTCAGATTGCGTCGAAACATTTTCATGCTTGAAATTCTCCATACTATACCTTTTCAGTATGGTATCTATGTATAGGGATTTGGACAATCCCAACAGCCACTTAGATCTATCTCTATAGATCTTTCTCGGATAAACAAGCTTTCATTGATTGTAACAATGCAATGTCGCTATCAATCAGTAATAAACCATCGAAGTATAAAACTAAGAACACTATAACACTTCCTTGTTCTTTCTGATATATGCATGCTTCCTCTATGTTCTGATAAAAACCAAACTGTTTGATTACTTTATCAAAACACTTATTCCAACTTCTTGAAGCATGTTTAAGATCATAAATGGATCTTAACAACCTGCAAGTCTTGCCCCTCATTTCCACTATCCTTGAAACCCTCAAGTTGCAACGTGTGAATGATCTCTTCTAAATAACCGCTTAGAAATGCTGTTTTAACGTCCATTTACCATATTTTGTCGTTATAGAATGTGGCAATTGCTAGCATTATCTGAATGGACTTAAGGATTGCTACGTGAAAAAATGTTTCATCATAATCAACACCTTGAATTTAAAAAAATCGTTTTGCAACTAGCCATGCTTTATAAGTCTCTACTTATCCATCTACATTTAGATTTTTCTTAAAAACTCATTTACAACCAATGGGTTTTTTCCCTTTGGGTATGTCAGAAAAAATCCATGCTTCATTTTTATAGATGGAATCCATTTTAAATTTTATAGCTCCAAGCCAAAGTGTAGAGATTTTACTCTATAGGGCTTGTTGGAATGAGACAAGAGTGCCATCTTCTAAGATGCAGTCCTCTTTCTCGCTATCCATAGTATCTCTATGGTGCATGAAGCTTTCATCTGCTGGCTCAACTTCTGTGTTTACTTGTCGGATCTAATCCTCGTCCATAATTTTGTTATTAAATTCTTTAGATATTCCTTTTCTCAAAAATAGCATGCCGAGAAAAAATAACCCTTTGTTCCTTAGTATTATAGAAAATGTATCCTATTTAATTCTAGGGATATCCTATAAATTTACACAAGGTCGATCTTGCCTCAAGTTTATTAGGCCAGTGTTCTTAAGGCATGCTAGATAAACCCATACCATCAAATACTTGATTTTGGGTTTCTTCCCATACCGTATGTCATATATGGTCCTAGGCACAAATTTAATAAACATCAAATTCAATATATGCGCTGCAGTTTCCAACGCATATCCCTAATAGGAAAGGGCAACTTAGCTTTACTCATCATGGAACGAACTGTTTTTAATAGGGTTTGATTCCTTATTTCTTAAACACCATTGTGTTAGTATAGGGTGGAGTAACCTAAGAGATAATCCCATTATCTTATAATTATTGTTACTGTTCTTAAATCCAACATACTCAATTCCTCGGTCGGATCGAAGTATTTTGATCTTATGGCATGTTTGTTTTTCAACCTCATTTTTACACTCTTTAAATTTCTCATATACATCGGATTTCTTTCATAAGATACACATATCCTAATCTTGAGAAATTATAGGTAAAAGTTACAAAATAAGAGTGTTTATCTTTGGTAACGATAGGTATTGGATCACATACATCAGTATGTATAAGTCCCAAGAATCGATTAACTCTTTCGATGCTCCCACCAAAGGGGTGCTAGTTATTTTTTATTTAAGATACGACTCACACATATCAAATAATTTAGAATGAAATGGTGGTAGAAAACCTTCAATTTACATTTTGTGTAGTCGTTTATCACTTATATGACATGGCCTACAGTGTCAAATATAATTATTATTAATGTCAACATGAGAAGAATTATTCACAACACATATATAATTAAATTAGTAACATAAATTTCATTATCCAAAAAAATATTGTAGATTTTATTTTCATCCAACATAATGTTCATAACATTATCAACACAATGAACAATATATCCAGTCTCAAAAAATTTGGATACTGAAACAATTACTCAAAAAAAATTCTTGTACATAATAGCATTTATACAAAATTAAAAATAATCAATTCAACAAAGGCAAGTGGTAGTCTCCAACTGCAGTTGCATCTAATAGAGATCCATCGGCAACTTGAAATCTCGTCTCACCCTTTATCATATGCTGCCTGTCCCTAAGTACCTATAATGAATTACAAATATGAGTTTACAAATATGAGTTCCAAATCCAGTATCTAAAACCCATGATAATTTATTGATTGCAAAACAATTTTGAATCATAAATGTACCCGTAGTAGTGGTAGTACCATTCAGTTTCTTCTCTTTAACAATATTTAGGTAATCCGAAAAATTATGTTTCTAGTGCCCCTTCTTGTGGCAGTGATGACACTCACCCTTATCATTTGGGGCGCTCTTCTTATTCTTCTTATTAACTCATTTTCTCTTCTTCAAAACATTCGAAGACAATACCCTCTCTTTTACTGCGAGCATTACGCCTTAATCCTTGGATGAAGACTCAACTGACCTCAACATATTAAGTAGCTTTATGAGGCTTTCATTCAACTAGTTCAATAAGAATGGCTCAAGCTGTAGAGTAAGAGACTCTAGGATCAAGTCCACTTGCAACTCACTGCTTATCGTGTCTAATTAGGAAAGTCTATCAATATAGCCTTTCATCATTAAGATGTACTCATCCTTTTTCATGCCCTTCAACATCTTCGTATTGAATAATTTCTTGGTAATCTCATACCTTGCAGAATGAGATTACTCCCCAAACAATGCTTTGAGGCTATCGAAGATTTAATGAACGAACATGTTTTCGTGATGTCTTGGAAAGGTTTATATAATGTAGACAACACGTAAAATTGAACGTTTCTAGGTCAACGGCTCGTTGGTTATCAACAATTATTAATTCAGGATCCATATCTTCAACGGCTCTTTCTTCTGGAGGTCCAGTTATTTATGCCCATAAGCATTCATATGTAAGTGGTATTTTGATTGCTCTTAGCCGGTCTATGTAGTTGGTCTAGTGAGTTTGTCGTTTTCAAAAAACAACTTTGGTGTAGACTTTTTTCTATAATTTTAATTTAGTAGATTAGGATATTGAATTCATAGAAAATGTTCTTTTAATATTACCAAAGTTAAACATTACATTTAATTTTACTAATAAGCTCCCGCTAGACTTTTATGTTTCTTAAAACCCTAAGAGGAGCATAGAAATCTTTTGATTTCTCTAGTGGGTGTTTGGACTCCCTTGCCTTAAAATTCTGAACTTGAGTTTGCTTAACAAATTATAGACCCGTACGCGATGGATATCACTTTATCAACTGTATCATATACAACTTCTAACCTGTGGTCTTTGTCCTAATCTTATTTCGACCTTGAGTTTGCACAATAAATTGAAATAGATTATTAACTCGTACCTACGATTTTGCGACAGCTTAAGTATATCATATGTACCTTGAGTTTGCTTAACAAATGCGTATAGTTATCTTACCTCGTCTAGTCAATATATTAATAATACTATACACAACATCTCTGGCTTGAGTTTGCTTAAAGACTAGAGAGCGTGTACGTAATTTATTAATATATAAACGATAAAGGATAACACTTATATTAAAAATTCATAATTTATAATATATTTATTTGAGTATTATCAACTTATGGAATAATGTATTTCTTATAAAATACCCATATGATTTAAGTGTATGACACATCTGAAATCAAGGTATGCATACTACACATATGTATTTATTACTTAAATCCAATTTGGTTTTATTACAGTTCCACCTTTTATTACACATTCATATTATGTAAGTTTAATTCATACATAACAATTTATAATTTTAATTAACTTATATAATATTTTTATGTATAATTTTTCATTAATTTTATTAATTAAATCTTATTTAATTAATTTAATTAAATGATTAATCAACATTTTGATTAATTTAATTTTATTCATTTCAAACATTTTAAAAATGAGTATATGTACTATAACATCTATAGTAATACACATATATCATAATACATGTGCATTATTTTATTTATTAATTAAAATTTAATTAATTTATTTAATTACAACAATTTTAATTAATTTCAAAAATTGTATATTAATCACCTTAAACATTTTAAGATAATGTATATATATCATTATATATGTTTTAATGTAATCAATTAATTTGAAGTATTTATTTATTTAATTAATGCAATTGATTATTATAAAATTTTCTAAAATAATTAATTTTATTTTCAAAAAAAATTTAAAATATTTCATAACATTTATAAAATTTTACGTATTTTAAACTTAACATTTTAAATTAAAATATTATTAATAATTTGAAAATAGATTTGAAAATTTGCCCATGGCCCAAAATCAATATGGGCCTTTATATTAGGAATAACCTTTCGGCTTATGTTACGTTTTGGGCCACACTAGTAGCAAGGTGGGGCAGGGTACTTGATTACCCAATAATCTAACCTTTGATACTATCTTTCTTGACACTCTACTAAATAGGTAGACTTTAATAAGTTAGCCCTAATGTTGTCAATTCAGACCGCGTAGGTTATTAGGCTTTAATACCATTAAAGGAACTTAGCCAGCATGTAGTGTATTAAATGAGTGAGTTTTAAACAAAATTCCATTTTTGATATTATTGGGTCTATGAAGTCTAAATTAATTTAGATCCAATCTAAATAATTTTAAATTAAATCTTTATTTTATTTAGTTAGTTTATATAAAAGATTCAATTTTGTTTATATAATACATATATAATGTATTTGTATAGCAAATGTACCTATTTGTGTACAGTATACATGCAACATATAGAAGTGTACATAATTTAATGTGTCTTTATATAAGTGTTGTGATTTACACTGCTATAGACACATTTGCCCTTTTATGTACATATTTGCTATCTGTAGTTATTTTGTCATTTATATATCTATATATTTATTTATTTACATATATATATATATATATATATATATGTATGTATGTGTATATATATATAACATTTATGTATTAAAAAATTTAACCAATTCAAAAGGATTTAAATTAATATCCAAAATATCTAAGAATAATTTTCAATTTAAAAGCTTGATCTTTATTTAAGGAAAAATCTATTTCAAGTCTAAATATAAATTTCAAATATTAATATGTTAAATATATATAATTTTAAATAAACATTTAAAACATTTATATTTGGTTTTAAAATTTACTTATAGAATATGAACTAATAAATATAAATTACATATGTTTAGAACAAAAAAATATGCACTTCGACCAAAAACATTTTTCATATTTTTTTTAATAATACAAAATCTATGTAGATCTGTATCTAACAACTTTTTTTATTATTACTAAAATATCCATGTAGATCTTATGATAATTTTTTAAGTATAAACCCATACAAATTTATAAAAAAAGTTTTTTATACATACTTGATGATTTTAAAAAATGGTTAAAATATTTATAGATTATAACTTATATTTTGTAAATAAATATATATATATATATATAAATTGTTTCAAAGATAAATATATATGGGTATATATTAATATAGAAATTTTATGAATTGTACACACATATATTAGTTACAAAATTCATATTTTATTTAATAATTGTTTAAAAATCAATTTTTAGTTTTTGAAATTGTTTTTTTAAATGGAAGAAATTATAGGTATGTATATATAAATGTATACAATTATTTTTTTGATTTAAATGAATATGTATATATTTGAAAAATTAGATAACAATTATATAGATAAATTCATTATATAATAGAGATCAATTTATACAAACATATTAAAATAGATGAATGTATATATCATAAAATAGTAAAGAAACCACCAATAGTTATAGCCTTGGATTTGCACCTTGAATGTTAAATCAAAACTCCTTAGATCCAATCTATACTCCTTTGGGAGTTGGAGTTGACTAGAAGAGAATACCACTAACTAGAAATATATTATTCGATTTGATTTCAATTTGGAAATGAAAAGGGGAAGCTCTATGATTTTCGGCCAAAGGTAGGTGGGGTGGAGGCTCCAAAAAGTAAACTGAAAAAGAGAGAGGATGTATGGTATATATAGGCAACATGAAGGTGTAAAAGGAGGAGATCAAGATATGCTTATTTACCTCTTCTCTTTGCCAATTCAAAAGAAGAAATTTCAAACAAAAATATCACCTTACCCCCAATAATATGGTCGGCCTAATCATGGACTCAATTGACCCATAGGCATTTCCAAATCTAATCGGCATTATTTCATTTTAAATCCAATTTAATTATTTAACGATATCGTATATCAGTACATATATATAATTTTTATTTACGCACTTTATTAAATATTGATTCAATTAAATCAAATAAAATTTAATAATTAATATTTCATAAATATTAATTAATTTAATTAAACTATAACAATTATAATTTAATTAAATCATGTGGTATTTTGGAGCATTCAACATTGCAGTTGTTCGACTCAAATGTGTAAATTCAATCAGTGATTAATATTGGATAGTTCGAATATTAACGTTTACAGGTCACCTTAGCTAGTGGTGGGACAGTTTGGCTGGATTTATCACTTACACATTTTTTGGTAAAATCCAATTGCACTATTAAATAGTACCTGATAGTAATGTTTATTTGCACCAATTCTTTTCATCAAAACTATATCGCATTAGAACTTATGGAATTTAGTTTTGTTCAAAATTCCAACACCGTTCACATTCAACTTGTTTAATCCAAACATAACCTCTTTGGTTCAATAATAACAATTATTATTAACTAAATTGCTCGGGCAAAAGACTTTGACTTTGAGTTGACTATGGTGGACTTTGGTATTAACCTTATATAGCTGAAGAGATGAATTATTATTGAATAGTATTTCACTTCCAATGCTTCCACTCAGACCCAACTATAGTCATTCATTGGATGTAATGCTACAATTTAACTATAATCATAGTGGAGTGTCCACATTAAAGCTCAATAACATTCTCAAGTCAAGAGAACTGTGTAATATCATCACTTCAAGATTCTTTGTTTGACCTAGTTATATAAACCAATAGAAAAATCTCGAGTGATTCATTCCATATATATCCAATAACTATTAGTGCGTAACCCCTTGGTTCCTCCAACAACCATAAGTAATACACTATGCAACATTTGGAGAGCGTTATGTACTCTAGTCTGAATGGATGTATTGATTTTCTATCTTGAAATATTTTGACTAAGAGTATTTAAAATAATATGTTATTTTTATTATGATAAATTTCTCATGATTACAATAAATTGCAATTACTATCGCATAACATATCATTTAAGGATTTTCTATTAAATACACCCAAATAAATAATTAACATAACACAACATGGCAGGTATATAATAGAAAGAAAAACACATATTATTTCAAACAAGATTTTATTACAAAGTTAATAATTTATAACAAATTACCAAATTGTTCATAGTGCATACCCCTAACTCTATCAGTCTTCCCATCAGTCTTCCAAAGTTGATGTTTAGGAATAATCTATCTATTTGGTAACATAGAGGAAGTCATGTGTTTTTTGTCTAGGTGAATAACTGATTATTTATAGAGATATCTATTGGTTTGCATGTGGCGATGAAGTCATTAAAGTAATCCATGCCTATCATATTACGTCATTTGTATTCCTCTGACTCGTGGAATCT